>CM077669.1:166231371-166881371 GCA_039707655.1 Elymus sibiricus
GGAAAGTAGTAGGCCCCTAGGCTTATGGCCTCGCGTGGACGGCCACTGCAACGGGCCTGCCTAGGTGGCGGTTGACCTCTCCCCTGGCAGCGCTATGTCCTGACGCGAGGGTGGAAATCATTTCCCCGCTCCCGCGGACTGGGCCCGTGGCATCTCCTCCAATTCAAGTTCGACGGGGACGCCATGCTCTCCGTGAAATTCTTGGGGCTTTCGGCAACCGGTGAGAGTGCTGCACGGAGAGTTCAAGCGACAGCAACTTCGACTCCTCTAGCGAGGATGACGATGACAATTCCCCCATCATCAAGAGCGAGGACGACGATTTCGACTAGGCACACGTGACGCCATCACCGGGTTTTTAAGGTGGCCGCACTTAGCTGGGCGATCTCCTTGTTGGCCACCTGCGTAGGGAGACGGCCAGGGCAGGAGTGTCGCTTCATCCATGAGACCTCGTTTCTGGATCAATCGCCACATCGTAGTGGTAGATGTCCTTTTGTGTTTAGATCGCACTCAATGTAACCCTGCGGGGACGCAAGAAAAAATGGTTGAGCGCTCTTTATCAGATATATTGATGCTTATCATGTCAAATGAATGAGTTGTTTTTCCTTGTGTATGTTTCTGCACTTGTATGTTTCTGGCCCCTATGCTTGTCAGGAACGCATGCTGGTGCACAGATCTTTGTCGCAAGCGCTTTTAGGAGCAGGTCCTTAGCAGCCTGCTGGCGATGCCACTGCTGGCAAGACCTCCTTGCCATTCCTGCCGCAGCTACCTTGGTTGTCTAGCAGACTCAAAGCTTACAAAGAGCACAAACAATTTCGACAGGGGTCCTTCGCGTGCAGGTTTTCTCACACAAGTGTCGATATCATTCGAGGGGAAAATGCTATAACAAAGAGAAAATTTTAAAGTTTTTTCAACTTAGCTTCTCTTTGGTGCATTCCTTGTCGTGGAATGATTATCCTTGAACGCACCCGTAGGTAACCATACCATGACTCCCACTAGGAAGACTTGCACGCGAGTGTCCCTTCTGTCTCTTGATAAAAAGAAAGAAGAGAAAAGAGAAGACTAGGAACCTTGGGTTCAGCAATCACTCTTATGCAATGATAAACACAACGTTTCATGCAATAACATAAGATAAATATGTATTTTGAAAAAAGTTGTGGAAACTTAGCTTTATTGACTACACATAGGGTCTTCTCCTGGCTTTGTACAAAGGACTACACACCTTGCCGGAGAACTCGTACAAAAGGTGTTTTCTGGTGTCCTGGCAACCACGCCTCATGGGTAGAACTTGTGAAGATGTTCAATATTCCATGAGTTCTGAACTGGCATGCCATCTTCGGTCTCCAGGTAGACTGCGCAGGGCCTGGTGACTCGTACTACCTGGTAAGGGCCTTCCCACTTTGGTGTCAACTTGTTTAATCCCTTCGTGGACTGAATCGTATGAAGGACAAGGTCACCTTCCTCAATGCTCCTGGCGTGCACACTGTGGCTATGATAGCGGCGCAAGGCTTGCTGGTACCTGATACATCTCTAACGTATCAATAATTTATGAAGTATTCATGCCATATTTGCCTATGTTTACAGTACTTTTATATGGTTTTGATGAACTTTATATGATTTATTTAGAACTAACCCGCACTGACGCTATTTTCAGCAAAATTACCATGGTGTTGTTTTTGTGCAGAAAATAAAAGTTCTCGGAATAGCCCGAAACTTTTTTTATGATTTTTTCTGGAGAAAATAAGAAATAGTGGAGCAAAGAACCATCGAAGGGGAGCCACCTATGGGCCACAAGCCAACATGGCATGCCCACCCCCTGGGCGCGCCTTGATAGCTTGTTGGGCCCACGTGGCTCCGACTGGCCTGATCCCAGCGCTGAAAAATCCTATATATACAGAAATTAACCTAGAAATTCCGCTCCGCCGCCGCGACTCTCCGTATCAAAGAAAAACCCATCTGGACCCTTTCCGGTACCCTGCCAAAGGGGGAAAATCATCACCGGTGGCCATCTTCATCATCCCGGCGGAGGCCATGAGGAGGAGGGAGTAGTTCACCCTCGGGACTGAGGGTATGTACCAGTAGTTATGTGTTTGATCTCTCTCTCTCTCTCTTTCTCTCTCTCTCGTGTTCTTGAGATGTCACGATCTTGATGTATCACGGGCTTTGTTATTATAGTGAGATCTTATGGTGTTTGTCCCTTGCTATCTTGTTGATGAATTGAATCTTTCCCTTTGAGATTTTGTTATGTTGGATTGAATATTGGATTTGATATCACTTGATGTATGTCTTGGTACTCAACTTGCAGATTCCCATGGTGACAATGGGGTAATCTATGCATAGGGGTTGATACACGTTCTTGTCCTACCTTCTTCGATAAAAATCTTGGGGTACTCTTTGAAGTTTTTTGTGTTGGATTGGATATGATGAATCTGAAATTGTTTGATGCATGTCAAATATTTAACCCACGGATACTTGAGGTGACATTGGAGTATCTAGGTGACATTAGGGTTGATTAATATGTATCATTGGTGTTAATTTAGTACAAACTCTAGGGCTGTTTGTGACACCTATAGGAATAGCCCAATTGATTGATTGGAAAGGGTAACTTTGAGGTGGTTCTTACTACCTACAACAATTTCATCTCATGTTCTCTGCTATATATGAACTTTGGAGTGATTCTTTGTTGCACGCTGAGGGATGATCATATGATTCTATTATGTTAGCATCGTTGAGAGATTGCACTAGTGAAAGTATGAAACCTCGGCCTTGGTTCCAAGCATTCATACAATGTTTTGCTCGCTGTTTGCCACTTGCTACCTTGCGTATTTTATATTTTCAGATTACAAAATACTATATCTACTATCCATATTGCACTTGTATCACCATCTCTTCGTCGAACTAGCGCACCTATACAATTTGCCTTTGTATTGGGTGTGTTTGGGACATAAGAGATTTCTTGTATTTGATTGCAGGGTTGCTCGAGAGAGACCATCTTCATCCTACACGTTTCATGAATTGATAAACCTTAGGTCATCCACTTGAGGGAAAATTGCTACTGTCCTACAAAACTCTACGATTGGAGGCCCAACAGAGTCTATAAGAATAAATTTGTGTAGTAGACATCAATCTATTTTTCTCGCGCCATTGCCGGGGAGGTGATTTCTTGAAGGTATATCTTTAGATCATGCAATTAAATATTTTAGTTTCCTGTTTATCACTAGTTTGGTTCATAAGCATGCCAATTTTTGTGGAGTGAATAAAATTTGTGAAGACTATAGGGATAGTAGATTTTGTAAGAAGCATAAACATGATAAAACCAATTGGTGGATTAAAGTGATAGATGAGTTTGCCACAAGATTATGCTCTTTCCATCCCATTACTTGTGAACTTTGCAATAGGGTTGGTCATCTTAATTTCCAATGCATACATTTTCATGATCAAACCGTTTCCAAATATTGTGATAATTTGATCTCAGGTGAACTCTATAAAGAACTTTGTTTATTTTTGGGGTGTGAAGAATTGTCACGTCAAAGTGATTGGTTTGATATATTCCTTGTCACTAATCATAATGAAACTAATCTACACGAAATGTATATGTTTTGCATAGTAAATTGCAAGGAGAATCTTTATATTGCTAACTATAGAAAGGATGAGAAACCAATAGAATATAAAAGGAATACTAATGAAAGGGTAAAGGTATCCCAATACCCTCCTATTGTTTCTCGTGATAAGTCAGGATGCAAGGAGGGGCTTCCCATCCCTTCAATAAGAAGTTCAGATAAATTACTTAAAACCACACATAAGGTGGTGAAGAAGAAGAAAAGAAGGAAAAGTAGAGGTAAAATGGTATCACTCCCAAACAATGTTGCTCCTATAATCGTTGAGAATGAATACGAAAGCAGTGTGGACGATGACACAATTGATGCTTATTTTGTTATGCTCACTACTTGTCGTGATGAGAATGATTGGGAAGATAATGATACTCCAATATTGAAAATCTTTTTGGCACCAACTTGCAAAATTATGATGAAAATAATTGTTATACTATTATTGCCATTCATGCTATTGATAAACCTTAGGTCATCCACTTGAGGGAAAATTGCTACTGTCCTACAAAACTCTGCGCTTGGAGGCGCAACAGAGTCTACAAGAATAAAGTTGTGTAGTAGACATTAGTACCGGGCGGCATGCAACGCAGCTTGGAGACGATCTTCCTCTAGGAGCATGGCATCGTCTTGCCGCCATTGCCCTTGTCATTCTTCGTCGAAAGCTTACACTCAAAGTGACCCATATGTGAGTTCCGTGGTGAGCATCGCCTCTGCAACATAGACTAGGGAGAAGGATGTCTTACCGGTAGCTCAATTTGGTGTCGTCCTGATCGACGAAAGAACCACCTGCAGCTCATCAATCCAGCGCCTTCCATGCTTGTGCAGCTTGTTAAAAGTTCTTGTCTTTGCAACACTTCAGCATTCGCCCTCTCTACTTGGTTGTTACTCCTAGGGTGGGCAACTGAGGCAAAGCAGACTTTGTTGCCTATATCTTGGCAGTACCGCATGAAGGAATTCCTGGTCAACTGCATGCCGTTGTCGGTGATGATGTTGTTGGGCACTACGAACCGACAGACAAGTCCTATGATGAACTTGACCACTGCTTGCACTGTTACCTATCTTACCTGTTCCACCTCAGTCCACATCGTAAACTTGTCGATTGGGACAAACAAGAATTCGTAGCCCCCAGTAGCACGGGGGAAAGGGCTGACGATGTCGAGCCCCCAGACGGCAAATGGCTAGAAAAGCGGTATGGATTTAAGGGCTTCTGCTGGTTGATGTATCTGCTTGGTGTGTAATTGGCATGCTTCACATGTTGTCACCACTGCCAAGGCGTCTTGAAGGGCAGTCGACCAGTAGAAGCTTTGCCGGAATGCTTTCCTGACAAGAGTGTGTGACCCTATGTGGGAGCCACATATTCCTTCATCTATTTCTCCCAACAGTTGCTGTCCTTCTTTCCGGGGAATACACTTCAATTTCACCCCATTTGGTCTTGCCTTCCCGACAAGAGCGCCATCCACAAATTGGTACGTGCTTTACTGACAGGCTACTTTCTCGGCTTCTTCTTGCTCTTCGGGAAGTTCACCTGTCTGGATGTAATGGACGATTTGTTGAGCCCATGGCGGAGCTTGGGGCTCGACGACAAGGACCAAAGGTGTTTCTTCCGCTGAGGGAGCGCTAGCTTCGACGGTAAGAGCAAAATGGCATGCCGGAGCGTGTTGCTCTCCGGCAAGCGTTTTACTGTCGTTGGCGACCCTCTTGGCGGTGGCTAGGAGCTCTGCCGGGAGATAGTCACCAGAACTATTTTTTCTTTTCTTTGCTTGCCGCACTGATGGCGTGACGGACAGTTGAGTCAGTCGGTGTACAAAAGTACCTAGCTCGACAAGTCATCGACAATGTTGTTTTCCGCATGTGGTACGTGCTCTATTTGCAGACCGTCAAAATGCTCTTCTAACTTTGTCACTTCTTCCACATAAGCTTCCATCAGAGGGCTTTGGTAATCTTTGTTCACTTGACGCACAACCAGCTGAGAATCTCCCTTGACTATCAATTTCTTGATGCCAAGGTCAATTGCTATTCGTAGACCGGCAAGCAATCCTTCATACTCAGTCGTGTTGTTTTTCAACATCTCAAGGGGGAAGTGCATCTCGATCACATACTTGAGGTGCTCTCCGGTGGGTGCGACAAGCAGCACTCCGGCACTGGCGCCTTGCAGTGAAAAGGCCCCGTCAAAGTACATCATCCATTCCTGTGGTGCTTCCTTGCTGTGGAGGGCCATCTCCGAGGTTTCTTCGTCTGGCGTTGGCGTCCATTCTGCAATTAATTCCGCCAGGGCTCTGATCTAAATGGTTGTTGTGCTTTCAAAACACAGATCAAAGCTGGTTAATTCCAACGCCCACTCAACAATCCTGCCAGTTGCCTCTGGAATCCTCAAGATGCGTTGCAACGGAAAGCGAGTGATGACTATGATGTGATGTGCTTGGAAGTAGTGGCGCAAATTTCCGGAGGCCATGATGAGGCCAAAAAGCAATTTCCATACGCCAGAATACCTTGACCTAGTCCTTGTAGGAGGGAGCTGACAAAGTAGATTGGGCGCTGCACTATCTTCTTCCTCGGCACGACCTGTTGCTCTTTTTCTTGCACTGTACTTGCGTTGGCGGCTCCTTGGCTTGCCGGGGGTGAATCTGGTTTGTCAGTCGTCCACTCGGGGGTTGCCACCTCTTCATCCTCAGCTTCCCTCTCTGCCACTAGCGTGACACTAAGCACTTGATTTGTCGCTGCCAAGTATAGCAGCAACGACTCTTGTGGTTTCGGTGCGACCAGTGTTGGCTTCGAGGAGAAGTACTTCTTCAAGTCTTGCAGCGCTGCCTCTGCTTCCGGAGTCCATTTCATTGGACCCGCCTTTTTCAATATTTTGAAAAATGGCAGGGCGTGTTCCACAAACTTGGAAATAAACCTCCTGAGGGCGGCAATGCAACCCGCCAAGCGTCGCACATCCTTGATGCACTTGGGTGCCTCCAACTGCTCGATTGCTTCTATCTTGGTGGGGTTGGATTCAATCCCGTGTTGTGACACGAAGAACCCGAGGAGTATGCCGGACGGGACTCCAAACACGCATTTATTGGGGTTAAGCTTCAAGTTGATCTTCCGCAAGTTTGAAAATGTTTCTTCCAAATCTTGAATCAGTGTTGCCTTGTCCTTGGTCTTGACCACTATATCATCCATGTATGCCTCCGCATTTCTGTGTAGCTGGGGCTCAAAACCAATCTGGACATCTCTCCAAATGTTGAACCAGCACTTTTCAACCTGAAGGGCATACACTTAAAGCAGTATGTAGCACGCGGGGTAATGAATGCGGTTTTCTCCTCATCTTCCTTGGCAATAAAGATCTGAATGTATCCAGAGTAGGCATCAAGGAAGGAAAGCAAATCGCAGCCAGACGTGGAGTCCACTATCTGATCGATGCGCGTCAAGGGAAAAGGATCTTTCGGACAAGCTTTATTGATATCAGTGAAATCAATGTAAAGTCGCCATTTTCCGTTCGCCTTGTGCACCACAACAGGGTTTGCCAACCAGGTCGGGTGGATCACTCCTCTAATCAGGCCTGCTGCTTCTAACTTCTTGATTTCCTCGGCAATGAACTCTTGCCGCTCTAGAGCTTGTTTTATGACCTTCTACTTGACGGGATGCGCGTGGTGACAGACAACTAAGTGGTGCTCGATCACCTCCCTGGGAACACCGGGGATGTCAGATGGTTGCCATGCAAACACATCGACATTAGGCCGCTGGAAGGAGACGAGCGCGCTTTCCTATTTGTTGTCAAGGGTTGCACTTATGCTGAAAGTGCCTCTCTTGCTGTCGTCCCGTGCAACCACTTGCTTTGTCTTAGGAATGGTCACTTGATTTTTCTTGCTCTTGGCAGTGGAGCTC
This sequence comes from Elymus sibiricus, assembly GCA_039707655.1. Lineage (NCBI taxonomy): Eukaryota > Viridiplantae > Streptophyta > Magnoliopsida > Poales > Poaceae > Elymus > Elymus sibiricus. The sequence goes on from CM077669.1 coordinate 166,238,847, forward strand.
TCCGGCAGGTCCTCTACGGGCATGCTGCACTCTTCCGCGCACTTCCCGGAGTCCTTGGTAGAGGTGTTGTTGGAAATCTTGTTCTTCTTCCCCCCGGGGGCTTCACCGGCAGGAGCAAGTGCCTTGTCAGCGGATGCTGCTACTTCGTCTCATAACTGTTTATCAGCACACAAGACTCTGCTTTTCTTATCTGCATGGACTATGATGACAGCCATCGGTCCTGGCATCTTCAGAGTGTTGTAGGCATAGTGGGACGCCTCCACGAATTTTGCCAAAGCTGGGCGGCCCAGGATTCCATTGTACGACAGTGGGATTTTGGCAACATCAAAGGTGATTTTCGCTGTCCTGAAGTTGAGCTTGCTGTCGAATGTCATCGGCAGGGTGATCATTCCCATCAGTTGGCTCCTCCCGGGGTTAATCCTCTGGAATGTCCCTGTGGGCTTGAGATCCGTCTCTAGGATCTGTAGCCTCTTGATCACGTCTAGCGAGATCAAGTTCAAGCAGGCCCCACCGTCAACTAACATCTTCGTGACCTGGCGATTGCGCACCGTTGGCAAAACCAACAGCGGCAAGCACCCGACGGCAGTAATGCAGTCAGGGTGATCTTCGGCGCCGAAAATGATAGGCGTGTTGGACCACTTGAGGGGTTTCTATGCCTCCACTGCCGGTTCTGCCGCATTGATATCATGGGCCAATGCTTGAGTTGCCAGTGAGAGGAGTGCAAACATGCGCCTCCGTCAATGCACATGGCGTATATTACCTTCTGGAATTCCTAGCCATCAGATCCTTCTTCATCTTTGTCATCACTGTCCTCATTATCTGATTTCTTTTTGCGGCCTCTAGCAGGCTTCTCCTTTTGTTGCTTGGTGTCGGGGTACGACGATCTATGGGGCCGACAAGGCCCCTTTCATGGTCCGGCTGGGGGAATCCTCTAGCGCAAAGAGCATCACTGGACACTACACGCACGAGGGTTTAGACAGGTTCGGGCTGCCGGAGCGTAATACCCTACGTCCTGTGTGTGTGGGGTTTATTCAGGTTCACAGTACAGTAGCGTCACGACTCGACAAGGATGCTTCAGGAGTGTCGCTACGCGTGTAAATGAACGGAGTGTCGACCTTTCTAAAGGCTGCCATGGACCTCCTTTTATAATCCAAAGGGTTACCACAATGGCTAAAATGGTATTTACACAAAGTAAACAATGAATATATATCTGCCAAAATTGCTGGCTATAGCGATAGTGGGAAATACCTAAATCTGACGGATTAGGACAAATGCATTAAAAGCGCCACGAGGTGGCCCGCTAGCGACGTCTTCCGGCAAGGACTGCCTCTCCATCTGTGTCGTTTGACCAGATACCTGTTATTCCTTTGCCATGACATGGGACAAGTGTCATTAAAGCTCTGATGTAAATCTGGGAAGCAGCCACGCGCCCGTACCAAGTCCACCTACCCGCCAGCCCGCTCGACACATAAGCGATTGGACAACCAGCCCGGTGGCGTGGCTTGACGGCTTGGCAGGTGGAGGCCTTGGCGGGTGCGTAAACAGTCGAGTTTTCCAGCAAGGAGGCGCTGGCCGGCTCGCCCGGCCCCTCGTATGATGATGCTTGGCGTCCAGATCTAGTCCGACAGGGTCTTAACGATCCGGAGGCCGCGGTCGTCTGGTGCACAAGTCAGGGTACTAAGGGCCCCGTTCTTTAGTACACCGACAGGAGCCCACGGGCCTAGGCCACACTTGCGTCTGCGATGTTGTTGGGCTAGGCCCAAAAATGGTGCACAAGCACGTGCGGCCGTAATTACGTGCGGTTACGAAAAAATTTCTCCTTCGCCCACGTCGTGCATTGACTGCGGGTCGTGGGAATGATGGAGCGGGCCGGTTTCTTTGAGGGGTCCCGCCTGAAAAGCCGCGCCGCGTCGGACTAGAAGAGGCACCTCTCGCGCCTCCCTCTTGGTTAACAAGGGAGGTTTTCGCAAGCGCGCTGCTCATTCCAACCGCGCCCTTCTGCTCTGCCGCCTCTGCTCCTCCTTCCTGTAACATAGAGCCCCCGAGCCGTTCCTCCGCTTTCTCCATAGCACGCCGTCGACTCACCATGGCGCCCAAGCAAGGGCTTCCTTCCGCTGCCTTGGGCCCGTCGAAGAAGGCCAAGAAGGCGACGGATGCTGACGCGAAGGATGCCTTGGTGTCAATGCGGGGGAAGTTCGTTGTATTTTCCCTCTCCTTGTTGACGATGAGCGACCTGGTTTCGAGGTACGCTTCCATGTGGGGGAGGGACACCAAAGCGCACCCGGTGTCGGAGGTCATTCCGGGCGACTCCCCGCCCAGCAATCTGAAGTACCCGTTTTTCGCGGCGTACTTCTACAGCGGGTTGGTTCCCCCCTTTTCTGCTTTTTTCGTAGACCTACGGGTTTCGCCTGTTGGATTTCAAGCTAAATGCGATGACATGCCTGTTAGTTTTCGCACATTTGTGCAAGAACTTCGTAGGAATAGTCCCTAATGTGTCTCTCTTCTGCCAATTCTTGTATCCGCCTATAGAGGGCGAGGGTGCTCTCTCCGACAGCGTCATGTGGATCCTTCATGCTTCTCACAAGGAGGTGTATCCCCCTGGCGACTTTCACAAGAAGTGGGAAGAGTGGTGGGTGGAATGGTGCTACATCATTGACAAGTAGCCCACTGTCTTCTATGAGGTCCGGACATCCAAGCCCGTCCGGGACGAAGCTTGGAGCGCCCTTGCCCCTGACGACGAGAAGCTGGGGATTGCCATCGCTTTCATGCTCCAGTTGAAGGATGCCGAGCTCACCATAGAGATGGTGGGCTCTGATTTTCTTGCCAGGCGTATCAACCCTCTCTAGGATCGGCAACGTTTTGCCTGGGAGTACGTTGGTCCTGCTGACATCATGCGTATATGCCCTGGGCTCGATGGGGACTTGACCTTTCTGCAGCTCACCATCCTCCGCCACCGGCTCTTCCGCCCGGAGGGCAGGTTCATACTTCCGCGGTCCATCATCCCGCTCTGCAACAACTCCCGCAAGGACGCGATTATCGCGATGATGCCGGCGTGCAACGCGCATGGCGTGGACCCCACGTGGAGGGCGCCGATGACGGTGTCGATGTAGACGTAGTTCGACAACTTGACGGAAGCACACGTTAGGGACGAATGGTCGATCGTCCGCCCCACCACCGACGCAGAAATCGACCACATTGGTCGGCCAGTTGCAGAGGCGGGCTTCGACGTAGGCGGCAGCAGCTTGGGTGCCGCCGCATTCGGGGAAGGAGAAGACGAGGAGGCCGGCCATGATGATGGTCCTGGCGAGGAGTGATACGTCTTCAATGTATCTATAATTTTTTGCTTGTTGCATGCTGTTATATTATCATTATTGGATGTTTTACAATCATTTTATTACAACTTTATATCATTTTTTGGGACTAACCTATTGACATAGTGCCAAAGTGCCAGTTGCTGTTTTTGCTTGTTTTTTACTTCGCAGGAAATCAGTACCAAACAGAGATGAAACGCTGCAGGGATTTTTGTGATTTTTTACGGACCAGAAGAGACCAGATGGGCCAAAGAACATCAGGAGAGGAGGCCCAGGGTTGCCAGCACCCACATGGGCACGCCAGAGGACCCCCAGCGCGCCCTGGTTGGTGCTAGGCCACTCCGGCACCCCCTCAACTGACTATCGTGCCTATAAATTCCATGAAAATCCAAAAACCCTAGAAGAGTCGTCAAAACACAATTCCAGCCGCCGCAAGTTCCAGAACCGCGAGATCCAATCTAAACACCATCACGGAGGGGTTCATCTTCTTCATAGGTGCCTCTCCGATGATGTGTGAGTAGTCCACCCTAGACCTACGGGTCCGTAGGCAGTAGCTAGATGGCTTCTTCTCTCTCTCTCTCTTATGATTCTCAATACAATGGTCTCTTGGAGATCTATTTGATGTAAACTTTTGCGGTGTGTTTGTTGGGATCTGATGAATTTTGAGTTCCTGATGAGTTTCTATCCATGAATATTATTTGAGTCTTCTTTGATCTCTTATATGCATGATTACTTATAGCCTCGTATTTCTTTTTCGAATCTTTGGTTTAGTTAGGCCAACTAGATCGATTTTTCTTGCCATGGGAAGAGGTGCTTTGTGATGGGTTTGATCTTGCGGTGTTCTTTGCCAGTGACAGAAGGGTCAGCAAGACACGCATGTATCGTTGCTATTAAGGATAACAAGATGGGGTCTATTCCTACATGAATAGATCTTGTCTACATCATGTCATTGTTCTTATTGCATTACTCCGTTTTTCTATGAACTTAATACACTAGATGCATGCTGGATAGCGGTCGATGTGTGGAGTAATAGAGGTAGATACAGGCATGAGTTGGTTTACCTATCTTGGACGTGATGCCTATATAATGATCATCGCCTTGGATATCGTCATGACTATTCGATTTTCTATCAATTTCCCAACAGTAATTTGTTCACCCACCGTGCGCTATACTCATGAGAGAAGCCACTAGTGAACCCTACGGCCCCTGGGTCTACTTTTCCTATCATATTGCTTTCCGATCTATGTTTTTTGCAATCTTTGTTTTCAGATCTACAAAACCAAAAACCCAAAAATACCTCGCTGCATATTTACTCTATTTATTTGTGTTCTTGAGAGATCTATCTCTCCTATCTATCACTACCTAATCTATCTTATTACCGTAGAGAGATTGACAACCTCTCTTTCGCGTGGGGTTGCAAGTATTTGTTGTTTGTGTGCAGGTGCTGCTCATTGGGTGTTGGTGATCCTCCTACTGGTTCGATAACCTTGGTTTCATAACTGAGGGAAATACTTACTGTCACTGTACTGCATCATCCCTTCGTCTTTGGGGAAATACCGACGCAGTCCAAGCCACGTCAAAGGAATTTCTGGCGCCGTTGTTGGGGAGAAAGTAGTCTCTTCTACGTGCCTATCGTAGGCGCCGAGGGACTCCACCATCATCTACCAGGTTCCTAATCACAAATCTCATCTCCTTGCAATTACATTATTTTCCATTTTCCTCTCGTTTTCCTCTCCCCCACTTCACCAATTTGCCGTTTTATTCGCCCTCTATTTCATTTGCCCTTTTTCTTGCCGGATCTCTTCCTTGCTTGCAATCTTGTTTGCGTAGTCACAATGACTCAAGAGAACACCAAGTTGTGTGATTTTTCCAATACTAATAACAATGATTTTATTAGTACGCCTATTGTTCATCCCGCCACTAGTGCGGAGTCTTGTGATATTAATGCCGCATTGTTGAATCTTGTCGTGAAAGATCAATTTGCCGGTAATCCTAATGAGGATGCCGCGTCCCATCTAAACACATTCGTTGAATTGTGTGATATGCAAAAGAAAAAAGATGTGGACAATGATATTGTCAAGTTGAAACTATTTCCTTTTTCCTTGCGGGATCGTGCAAAAATTTGGTTTTCATCTTTCCCTCGCAATAGTATGGATTCTTGTTATAAGTGCAAGGATGCTTTTATCACTAAGTATTTTGCTCCCACAAAATTTATTTCCCTTAGGACGCAAATCATGAATTTTAAGCAACTTGAGCATGAACATGTTGCCCAATCTTGGGAAAGAATGAAGTTGATGATAAGAAATTGTCCTACACATGGTTTGAATCTTTGGATGATCATACAAAAATTTTATGCGGGATTGAATTTTGTCTCTAGAAATCTTTTAGATTCCATCGCGGGTGGTACTTTTATGGATATTACTTTGGGTGAAGCTACTAAATTGCTAGATAATATCATGGCTAATTATTCTCAATGGCATACTGAAAGAGCACCTACTAGTAAAAATGCTCCTATTGATCTTAATGATGTGCCTTTGTCTACTTTGATTAAGCAAAATAGTTAATCCGTAGAAGTGAATTTTGTCTCGCGCAAGAATTTCAATAACAATGCTTATAGAGGTAATTTTAATCCTAGGCCTTTTCCTGGAAATTCCTCTAATAATTATGGTAATTCTTCTTACAATAACAATAGGAACACCTTTGATATTGAGAGTAATATTAAAGAATTTATCAATGCCCAAAAGGCTTTCAATACTACGATAGAAGAAAAGTTGAATAAGATTGATGATATGTCTAGAAGCATTGATAGAATTTCTCATGATGTTGAAAATATCAAGTTGAAAGCTTTTGAGCCTAAGATTGATGAATCTATTAAAGCTTTATATGTCTCTATAGATGAAAGTAAGAAAAGGACCGCTATGCTTAGAGCTAAAAGAGAAATCTTAGAAAAATCGTCTTCTAGTGATTGCCGTTACAAGAATGATGTAGATCTTAAAGTGATTGGTGTTTCTTCTATTGATTCCTTGTTTAGTAATGTTAAAATTGATAATAAAGGGACTGAAGTAGAGTCAACTTTATCTAGAAGGCGTCCCAATAATTTGGAGGGTGAAAATCTTGATGAAAATTTTGATGAAAGTGGGTTTGAAGAGGTCAAAACTTTAACTAGTGATGTGCCCACTATCTTGGATTGCAAATATTTTAATTATGATAGCTGCTCCTTGATTGAATGTATTTCTTTGTTGCAATCTATGTTGAATTCACCCCATGCTTATGAGCAAAATAAAGCTTTTACTAAAAATATCGTTGATGCCATGATGAAATCTTTTGAAGAAAAGTTGGAGTTGGAGATTTCTATTCCTAGAAAATTACATGATGAGTGGGAACCAACCATTAAGGTCAAGATTAAAAATTATGAGTGCTTTGCTTTGTGTGATTTAGGTGCTAGTGTTTCCACGATTCCGAAATCTCTATGTGATGTGCTTGGTCTTATCAATATTGAAGAATGCTCTCGTAATTTGCACTTGGTGGATTCTACTATTAAAAAGCCTTTGGGAAGAATTAATGATGTTCTTATCCTTGCAAATAGGAATTATGTGCCCATTGACTTTATTGTTCTTGATATTGATTGCAATCCGTCTTGTCCCATTATACTTGGTAGACCGTTTTTACGCACTATAGGTGCCGTGATTGATATGAAAGAAGGCAATATTCGTTTTCAATTTCCCTTGAGAAAGGGTATGGAACACTTTCCTAGGACAAGAATTAAGCCACCATATGAATCAATCATGAGTTAATCCTATGGATCCAAAACCAAAGATGACAATACTTGAATCTATAAAATATGCCTAGCTAGGGGCGTAAAACGATAGCGCTTGTTGGGAGGCAACCCAATGAATAAATAAAATTTTGATTTTTCCTTTCTGTTTTTGAGTGTTGACAGAATTATTCCTCTGATATGATTGTGTTTTTATGGTTTATTTAGTGTTTGTGCCAAGTAGAACCGTTAGGATGATTCATAGGATGAGTAGAAGTGATGCTGAATCTGAAACAGAAACTTTGCGTCCAGTATATGAATTTTCATTTTTTTCTGGAACGTGATCTTGAGCTGAAATTTTAACAAAGTGTTTCTATACAAATTCCTTACGTTTTCCTATTTTTTCAGAATTTTTAGAGTTACACAAGTATGGGTATGGTACAGATTACTACAGACTGTTCTGTTTGAGACAGATTCTGTTTTAGTTGCATTGTGTGCTTGTTTTGATGAATCTATGGTTTGTATTGAGGTGTATAAGCCATGGTAAAGTTAAAATACAGTGGGTATAATGCAATTATAAAATTTGAATGGGTTTACAACAGTGCCTAAAGTAGTGATTCGCTTTCTTATACTAACGGATCTCTCGAAGATTTTGTTGAGTTTTGTGTGATTGAAGTTTTCAAGTTTTGGGTGAGATCACGATGGATGAAGGAATAAGGAGTAGCAAGAACCTAAGCTTGGGGATGATACCACACCCCCAAGATATATCCAAAGAGTAACAAGCAACTAAGCTTGGGGATGCCCCGAGTGGCATCCCCTCTTTCTTCTGACGACCATCGGTATTTTACTTGGAGCTATATTTTTATTCGTCACATATCATGTGTTTTGCTTGGAGCGTCTTGTATCTTTGCTTGCTTTGTTTGTTAGTTTTTCCTTTGTATCCTTGATGTACACACCTATTTGAGAGAGCCACAATCATGCTATGATTTGTTAGAATTGCTCTATGTGCTTCACTTAAACTTTTTGAGCTATAGGAATTTCTCTAGTGCTTCACTTATATCTTTTTGAGCACGGTGGGCTTGGAAACTTTTGTAGAAATACTGTCATGCTTCACTTAGATTAATTTGAGAGTTAGTAAATTTTGAAGAAATCCTCTCATGCTTCACTTATACCTTTTTGAGAGATGAAATCTTTATGCTCATGTGCTTCACTTAAATTTGTTTGAGCTTGCCAAAAAGCAATGGCAATATATGAAACTAGTCCCAAAGTGATAGATATCCAAGGAGGATATAATAAAAACTTTCATGAAGATCATTGGACAAATTAAACTTGATTCCTTGTAATAGTTTTGAAACATGATGATAGTAATATGTGAGTCATGTTAGTGAGTAATTATGCTTAGTAGGAATATTGGTGTTAAGGTTTTTGATTCCCTATGCATGCACGAAAGTCAATAGATATGCAATGAAGTTACATCCTACTTGTGGTGCATTATTCGGTGTTAGTTATGTTCAATGCTCACTTATGTGATTTTTCGTTTCTTGGTTTTTTCGCTTCCCAATCTTTTGCTAGCCTTCATTTGTACTAACTAGAAATACTACTTGTGCATCCAAAATCCTTAAACCAAGTTTTGCCTTATGAGTCCACCATACCTACCTATATGCAGTATTTTCGTGCCGTTCCAAGCAAATTTGTATGTGCGATCTCTAAATTTTTAAAATAAATTTTCTCTTTTTTGTGCCCGTACCGCTCATGAAACGGTGGGGAGTGTCCAATATTTTTCCATGCTAGATGTGCTATTCTCAAGATGAGTGTTTATTCACTTGTCATTGCACGAGAGTGCGGCGGTAATAGGGATGCCCACTCCCGAAATGAAAATTAAAAAATATTTATTTTATGTTGTCAAATAATAAATTCCTTGGAAAGTGTTGGTATGGAAGGCAACCGTGGATACGGCCCGCCATGGAAAGTGAAAGTTTGGTGGAAAAAGGAATAAACTTTATTTTCTGTTTGGGAACCGCCTATGATATATCTAGCATGGAAACTATTGTGAGCTACTTTGTCGTTTTCGTTGACAGGAAAAGCATGCCACCCAAAATAGTTTTTATCTCTCTCAATTTAAACCTTGAGCTCTGGCACCTCGACAAATCCCTACTTCCCTCTGCGAAGGGCCTATCTATTTACTTTATGCAATTTTTATTTTTTGAGTCTCCATCTTCTCTTATAAGCACCAACTAGGGGGCATTATGATCGTACTTGAGCATTGGGCATAGCTAATATTTGAGTGTGTTTCATGAATGGATCAATGATTGAGCATGATGGGCTAGGGATAACTTTGTTTAGTATTGATATTTTGAAAGACATGGTTGCTTGTTGACATGCTTGAGTATTGAAGTCATTATGTTAAAACTAGACTATTGCTTTGAATCATTTACAAAAGAAAAGAATATGATGAACGTGTTAGGCAGCATTCCACATCAAAAATTCTGTTTTTATCATTTACCTACTCAAGGATGAGTAGGAATTAAGCTTCGGGGTGCTTGATATGTCTCCAACGTATCTATAATTTTTGCTTGTTCCATGCTGTAGTATTATCATTCTTGGATGTTTTAAAATCATTTTATTACAACTTTATATCATTTTTTGGGACTAACCTATTGACATAGTGCCAAAGTACCAGTTGCTGTTTTTGCTTGTTTTTTACTTCGCAGGAAATCAGTACCAAACAGAGATGAAATGCTACGGGGATTTTTCTGGATTTTTTACAGACCAAATGAGACTAGATGGGCTAAAGAACATCAGGACAGGAGGCTCAGGGTGGCCAACACACACATGGGCGCGCCAGAGGCCCCCCGGCGCGCTCGGGTGGGTACTGGGCCACTTCGGCACCCCCTCAACCGACTATCGTGCCTATAAATTCCCTGGAAATCCAAAAACTCTAGAAGAGTCGTCGAAACACAATTCCAGCCGCCGCAAGTTCCAGAACCATGAGATCCAATCTAAACACCATCACGGAGGGGTTCATCTTCTTCATAGGTGCTTCTCCGATGATGCATGAGTAGTCCACCATAGACCTACGGGTCCGTAGGCACTAGCTAGATGGCTTCTTCTCTCTCTCTCTTATGATTCTCAATACAATGGTCTCTTGGATATCTATTTGATGTAAACTTTTGCGCTGTGTTTGTTGGGATCCGATGAATTTTGAGTTCATGATTAGTTTCTATCCATGAATATTATTTGAGTCTTCTTTGATCTCTTATATGCATGATTACTTATAGCCTCGTATTTCTTCTTCGAATCTTTGGTTTAGTTAGGACAACTAGATCGATTTTTCTTGCCATGGGAAGAGGTGCTTTGTGATGGGTTCGATCTTGCGGTGTTCTTTCCCAGTGACAGAAGGGGCAGCAAGACACACATGTATCGTTGCTATTAAGGATAACAAGATGGGGTCTATTCCTACATGAATAGATCTTGTCTACATCATGTCATTGTTCTTATTGCATTACTCCATTTTTCGATGAACTTAATACACTAGATGCATGCTGGATAGCGGTCGATGTGTGGAGTAATAGAGGTAGATGCAGGCAGGAGTCGGTTTACCTATCTTGGACGTGATGCCTATATAATGATCATTGCCTTGGATATCGTCATGACTATTCGATTTTCTATCGATTGCCCAACAGTAATTTGTTCACCCACCGTGCGCTATACTCATGAGAGAAGCCACTAGTGAACCCTACGGCCCCCGGGTCTACTTTTCCAATCATATTGCTGCACATTTAATCTTTTTATTTGTGTTCTTGAGAGATCTATCTCTCCTATCTATCACTACCAAATCTATCTTATTACCGTAGAGAGATTGACAACCTCTCTTTAGCGTCGGGTTGCAAGTATTTGTTGTTTGTGTGCAGGTGCTGCTTATTGAGTGTTGGTGATCCTCCTACTAGTTCGATAACCTTGGTTTCATAACTGAGGGAAATACTTACCGTCGCTGTGCTGCATCATCCCTTTCTCTTTGTGGAAATACCGACGCAGTCAAATCCACGTTAAGGAGCTGCGAGTGCGGGGCCATATGGAAGAGCTCGTGGGTGCTGAAGGTGCCGGGGCGCCGAGGCTGTCGCAGAGTCCGGGCCCGAGGAGTCCCAGGTCCACAACATCCCCAAGAAGGCGCGTGTGCTTCACAGGGCCGGTACGGGGGAGCCGGTTCGTCGCACTTCACCCCCCATGGTTGAAGAGGAGGAGGAGGACCCTGATGCCGACGTCTCCCGGCCGCGAAGAAGGAGGCGGGCCATGGCGAAGCACACGGCAAGCGCTCCGGCCCAAGAGGCCGGGCCTGCCAGCTCCTCTACTCTGGCGACGCACTCCAGGACACCCACTCCGCCACCGGCTCCCGCCACCTGTCTGAATGGGAGGTAGAATTTATCCGCCTTCAGCTCAGGGGAGGAGGAGGAGGAGTAAGCGTCGATCCTTTGTAATTTATATGATCTTCTCATCGTCCTTGCTGAGCCTTGCCGTTGTATGTTGGTTTTGCAGAGAAGAAGAGATTCTGGCACAGCGCCAGGCCAGGAGGGCGAATCTTGCTTCTGCCATGGAGGGCATGACATGCGCCCAATCGGAACAGGGTGCCCCGCCGGAGGAGGAGATCGTGGATCTCAGCTCCCCGGAAAGTCCTTAGCAGGACGTTCCGCACATGTACCGGATGACAGGTCTGGGGGCGGGCGCCTGCATCACCAGCTCTGTTCCCCTGCAAGTGGAAATGGAGCGCCCGGAGGCGGCTCGTGTGCGCTCAACCCCGGAGGGGAGCTTCCCAGCAAGGGGTGCTCCTGATGAGCCTGTCGGGGCTGATGGTGCACCGGTAGGCAGTGCCGCTAACGATAGTGTCCCGACAATAGATGCGACCGAGGAGGGCGATGCCCCCGAGCAGCAAGGACCCATGGGTAAGTCTTCATTTCCGAAGATTCCTTGTCTTGCTTCTTCCCCTTTTTTGTCTTCTTGAACTTTTCCTCAATTTGTTTTTTCTTATTCCACCCATGCCGCAGATCTGCCCCGTCGGAAGAACTCGACGCTGATGTCAACGTTGAGGGGATCGCCAAGGAGGTGGCTGAGGAAGCGATCCAGATCGCAGCTGAGAAGGACGTCACCCGCTGTGGTCCCAGGGACACCAGCAAGCAGGTCCTAGAGGGGTCGTCCTTGGAGATGGCGGCAGATGCCACGGAGGCTTCCGCCTTGGAACCACCGAGGGCGGGCTCGTTTTTCTCGCTAGGGGCTATCAGGAGGATCAGTGCCGGTTCGTCATCATCAGCGGAGCCACCCCTCAGCCTGTACTTAAGGATCGGTGACCTACAGTTCGCCAGCTTCCCTGGGGACGCAACCTTTGAGGACTTCACCGAAGGGGTGACTGTCGATGGGAGCATCGTAACCCTTGGAGGGAGAGCAGCAACCGACCCCCTTGGCGGGGGTGATGAAGCCGAAGAGCACGCCATCCTGTCCTCCATGGGCAGGGATTTCCGGCAGCTGTAGGCGCTTTACACCAACCTCTCTGAGAGGATGGATCTCCGGGAAGCTCTTCTATTGGTTGCAGAAAATAGGTTCCACGTGCTTCTCGCCGAGACGCAATTCTGGTTCACTAAGAGCTGCAAGGATCTTGCCACGGAGTGGGTCAACCTTGCCAAGGCCAAAGCTGAATTTATCAACTAGAAGGCCGAGGCAGAAAAGGTTTGGCAGGAGATGGAGCAGATCTTTGTTGATACAGAAGCAGAGCAGATTTCATACAAGTTCTCGCCCGACTGCCAGGAGGAGGAGCTCGCCCCTCGGGAAAGGTCCCTTGCCGACAAGCTCGGGGCTGGACTGGTGAAGCAAATCCAGGAGCTGGAGGCAAGGCACAAGGAAACCATCGAGCGGCAAGCTGCTGAGCATGCCGGCAAGCTCCAGGAGGCCGTCAACGCTGCTGAGGCCGCCCAATCCATCAAGGTCGAGCTGGAGAGTAAGGTGCAGCAGCTGGAGGCGGACCTCACTGCTTCTGGACAAGAGGTCTCGAAGCTGCAAGACGACATCCAGAAGGGGACTCAAGCCCTGGCGGACCTACAGGTGGGGCTCGCTTACAAGACCAAGGAGCTGGAGATTGCCGCGGCCACCAATACTGATCTGCGCGCAAAGGCGAGCTCCCAGGAGGACAGTCTCGAGGTCGCCCACCTCAGGGAGCGCAACTTGCTTCAGGAGCTCCGGAAGGAGAAGGAATTGCTCGCCTCTGCCGCGCAAGCCTCCAGCCAACTACATGAGAGTGTTTGGCTGTGGACGGAGCAGCTCATCGACATTGCTGGTAGGCTTTCCGCCCAGCTCACGAAGATGGTCTTGGAGGAGTGCGCCTTTTCTAGTGACGTCACGGAGACGGTGAGCGCGCGGCTGTCTATCTTCTGTGGGAAGCTCGTCGATGCCTTGGCGAAGCACGAAGCGGGGCGGACTGACGAATTCCTCGAGGATTGCCGGGAGCTGTGCCGTGTGGCCCTCCACAAGGTCTTGGTGAAGGTCGTCTACCACAACCCCGGCATCGCCTTGACCAAGGCCTTCTCCAAGCTACCGAGGGGCTTCGACACCAGCGAGCTTGACGCCCTCATCGCCCCTATCTCCGACAGAGCTGGTTCCATGACTCTGGAAAACTAAGTTTCTATCCCTGCGAAGCATGTTATCCAAAACAATAGTCTTGAATCAGCATCGTGACCTTGCTTCTTGTAATGCACTTTATCTGCTGTGATGAATGATTATTTCCTTTCAACGTAGTTGAACTTGTGTGTTTTCTTTTATCCCTACGCTTGTCGAAAATGCTTATTGGTGCGCGCATCTGTACTGTGAGCGCTCGAAGAAACGGGTCCTTGGCAGCCTGCCGGTGATGCTGCTGCCGACAAGGCCTCCTTGTCGTCCTTGCCGCCTCTACTTAGGATGTTGAGCAGACTCGAAACAACCAAGTACGCAAATAATTTCGACAAGGGTCCTTCGCGTGCAGGTTTTCTCACACAAGTGTCAACCTTGTTCAAGGATAAAGCCTTAATTTTTTGAAAAGTTTCCGCAACTTAGCTTTCTCTCGTTGCATTCCTTGTCGCAAGGCGATCGTCCTTTAACATGCTTGTAGGCATCCGTACGTGCCGTCACTCCTCCCCGGAAGACTTGCTCGTGGGGGCCCTTCTCCCTTTTGAGAAAAAGAAAGAAGAGAAAATAGAGTAGGCCAGGAACCTAGGTGGTTCAACAGTTGCGTTATGCAAGAAAGGAGTGATCACAACATCTTACATAAGATACATAATAAAAATATATACTTCGACCAAGAGTTGTAGAACACTTAGCTTTTACCGACTACGCACAGGATCATCGCCTGGCTCTGTACAAAGCGTTACACGCCTTGGCGGCGAAGCTTGCACAAAATGGGTCTGCCGGGCGGCCCGGCAGCGGCGCCTTACGGGTGGAATTTGCGAAAGCACCCATTACTTATGCGTGTCTTGCATTTGGGTGTCGCTTCCGGTCTCTAGGCGGCTCCCGCCGTTCCTAGTGACCCGTCCCACTCGGCAAGGGTTTGGCGGTCTTGTTCTTCTTGCTTCAAGCGGCAGAGGTCTCTGGTAAGTCCTCTACGGGCATGCTGCACCTTTTGGCGTGCTTCCCAGAGTCCATACAAGATTCGCCAGAGCTCTTGTTCTTGTTCTTCCCCCTGGGAGCTTTGCCGGTAGGAGCGAGTGCCTTGTCGGCAGACGCTGCCACTGCCTCCCGGAGGAGCTTGTCGACGCAGAGGATTGCGTCCTTGTTGTCCGCACGAATGATGATGACACTCATCGGCCCTGGCATCTTTAGGGTGTTGTTGGCATGGTGAGACGCCGCCATGAACTTTGCAAACGCCGGTGGGCCTAGAATTCCATTGTACGGCAGCGACATCTTCGTCGTCATCATCGTCCTCATCATCAGATTTCTCGTCTCGGCCTCTATCGGGTTTCTCCTTGCGCTGCTTGGCCTTGCCGCGACGGCCACCACGGCCACCGCTGCTCTTCTTGCCGGAACCACATGGACCATCTTGGCCCTTCTGATTGTCGCGCCTTTCGTACTCTTGTTTTTGCTTTTCGGCAAGTTGTTCTACTTGGCGACACTCGGTGATGTCGTGGCTCTTGGTGAGGTGGATCTTGCAGTACGGCCTGCCGGTCTTTTCTCCTGCCGCGGCCTCGTCGTCTCCTGAGCATGTGGCAGCATTCTTGCTGGACCCCTCGGACATGGCCTTCTTGATGGACTCAGAACTGTCGTTCCCTTTGTCAGCCATCACTGCTTTTCCCTTGCGCTTCCTCTTGCGCTTCCAGCATTTTTTCTTGTAGGCCGGCACGTCTTCGTCGTCATCTGAGTCGACCTCCGCGCCGGCGTCCTCCCTAGGGAGCCTCCTTCCCTCTTCAGCTCGCGCGCACTTGTCAGCCAAAGCACACAGCTCGACGACATCCCACACCTTATTGATGCTCATCTCCTCATGCATCCGCCGGTTGCGCACGTTCGTGTGGAACGCGGCAATCACAGCGGTTGGGTGGATGTCAAGGATGTTGTGTTGCACGCGGCTGAACCTTTGGATGTATTTACGGAGGGACTTGCCCTCTCTCTGGGGGAGCACGCGCAAGTCGCTGGGCTGCCCTGGAAGCTTGTGGCCTTCATGGTATGCGCCAACAAGCTGGTTGCACATGTCCGCCCAAGAGAAGATGGGCCCCTCCGGCAAGTTCATCAACCAGCTTCTCAAGTTGGGCTTGAGCGCCAACGGAAAGTAGTTGGTGAATACTTTTTCGTTGCGTCCCTCGGCAGCATGTGCGACGATGGTGTAGATGTCGAGGAACTCGGAAGAGCTGATCTTGCCGTCGTACTTGTCGGGCAGCTCGGGCTTGAAGGGACTGCTAGAGGGCTAGTGGACTTGCCCTAGCTCATGGGTGAATGCAGGGCAGCCTACCTCGTAAGGCAAGCGGCCGGGCACCCCCAGTGTAGGCGCGTCGACGGCTAGGTCCGCGCGCCCATCGGATTGCTGGCGTGCCTGACACCGCCTCTCGATGGTGGTGCGAGCGTCCTCCTGGCGTCTATCCTTCAAGACGTGGCGTGATCTTTGTTCATCCACTGATCCATCGAGGCGTATGCACCTCGTCATTTACGTCGGTCCAGCGGGTATGTTGGTACTATTGTGTGGGAGACTGGACCGTGTGTGTCACGCCAGCGTTGCGTCCGGCGGTGGGAGCCCTCGGAGCCGCTTGGCAGGCGCCCGATGGGCCCGCTTCCTCTGGCCGATCGCAGTTCGCGAAGCTCAGCATGCTTTGAATCATAGCTCTCTAGTCTTCCATCTTCTATGGCGCGGGTGGAAAGTTCAGTAATAGCTAGGCCTACGCAAGGGCTTCCTCCGCAATCTTGGGCATGGAGCGGTGCAAAGCGTGGGTGGCGCTCTTACTCCTGACGGTGCAAGGAGGAGCTTCTCCCCGCGCTGTCGCGTGCTGCTCATCCCCTTCAGGATGTTGCTGTCGAGCTCAGCCCTGCGTGCCTTGAGAGAGACACACAACGGTCTTGTCCGCGCACCGCCCAGGGTCGCCACCCTGGGGGCATTGGTCACAGTGGTCTTGGGAAGGCTGCGGTAGAGGTCCCGTCACCGTCGCTGCTACTGCGGCCGTTGCCACGGCCGCTGTGTCAGCAATGTCGGCCCTAATCGCTGCGGGCGCGTTATGCGTCTCCAGGACGACGGGGTCCGGATCGTTGGTCGTGGAGCTCTGCGCAGTGTTGTGGCTCCATCGGCATCGCCGGCCACCACTTGCAAGGGTAGCTTGGACGTGGACGGGGCAGACGTCCCTGGTCCCTTAGCCTTCTTGGGAGGCATGGGCGTCAAATAAGTTGTTGGCGACGACGCGCAGGAGTCGGTGAAGGTTCACACAAGGGAGCCCCCTACCTGGAGTGCCAAAGATGTCGAGGTGTGATGATCTATGGAGCCGGCAAGGCCCCTTTTTGTTGGAGATATGCCCTAGAGGCAATCATGTGATTATTTCGTTTCCTATGTATTCATTAGTATTTTGTATTGTCCTTGAACATCATTAGTGATATATATCAATAAGTATGTGACTTATTTGTGAGACTATATATTGTATGATGATTGTTCTAATAGCCCTAGTTGTTAAGGTTATGCGGAACCATATCCTTTACTAGTATATGATTCAGTTGATGACTACGTTTCACAAGACATGTGCATAGAGATGCTAGACTGATAGTATGGACTTGGGGATTGAGATCACCGAGTCAGACAGACCCACTTTGAGATACAACGAGATAATGTCATCTGTTAGTCTGAAGTACAATGTATATGCCATGTACTAGACCTGAGGTCCTCGCATGTTCTCGGGATGAGGATCGACTTACTTAGTGTCTATAAAATGCTACTCAGTAACTGGGTAGTTATAAAGGTAGCTTTCAGGTGAGTCGTGAGACATATCGCGAGACATGGTTGACCAACACGGGATTTGCCCCTCCGTAAGGAGAGATATTCTCTGGGCCCTCTCGTGTTATCAGATTTACAAAGCATCACCATGTGACATGGGTTAAGTGTTAACCCAGTTCGGGAATCTGGAGCACAATTTCGAGAAGAGATGTCAAGCTACCACAAGGGTGACAAGTACTCTCCTTGAGCTCTACAACCTATATTATGAGGCAAAAGGAATGTTGTCTATGACACATTGTCGAGGTTCGTCTAACGAATTTGCACACACAAGGGAGTTGGCACGTTCTGCTAGGAGCCGCTACTGACTATCGACTCGGGTCGTGTCCATGTGTACGTGAACCAATAGGATCGCACACTTAAGGGATTGCAGCCCATTCGGATTGGATCCGAATGGAAAATGGTACTAGACTCGTCGTGGGCCTCAAGTGTTGAGCCCAACTCGGAGGTCTATATAAAGGGGAGTGGGCGCATCTTTCAGGGTTGATCGTTTTTCGCTCGTCGACGGCCACCGCCACACCCCCTGCCACCATGCCGTGCGATCGTACCTAGCAGTCCGCCGCCCGGCGCTACCCCCGTACGTGTGGATACCTTGGAGGCATCGCATCTGTGGTGCTTGGACAAACCATTCGAGCGATCCGCGAGGAGCTGTTCGTGGGGGATCACTGCTTGTGGGAGATCGGCTACAGGAGGAGGAGACGAATTGGCTGATCGTCTACACGCATCACCAACTCTACTTCCGCTGCGGTGACTGCGCATCTAGTGGTAAACCCGATCCCGTGATCTATTTCCAGTATCATGTTCTTGGGTGCGCGGTAGAAATTTTTATTTGGCGCTAGCGTAGCGTACCGCATGTTCCAACAGTGGTATCAGAGCCAGGGCTGTGTGGTGATAGATTCGGTGATTAGCATATGTGATATGTAGATTGGTTCAGGTGCGGGTCGATGAGATCGGCTATGCACGTCAGTGTTGAACGTTGGTTTCGTGATCTTGCTTCCGTGATCGTGATGCACAGGTCGTGACACGAATTACCCCTAACGGTCGGTTTCCGCCATCGGGGTAGATAGTGGAACGTAAATACAGATGCAACACGTGAAGATCAATGAGATTGATCGAACCGGAACTAAGAACGACACCGTGGAAATGTGATTTCCGCAGTGCTGAAATCTGCTGGAGCAGTCATGGTAAAACGGGCATAACTTTTGCATACGAACTCCGTTTTTGGCGAAATATTCATGGTCAAAATCCTCTTGGAAAATAGAGTTTCGGATGGTTTTATTTTCGGCGGTAGAACGTCTGACTTGTTTTTGCAGGGAATGCTTGTGATTTGGTATAGCCCATGAATGTTGCTTGTAAATTATTAAATCATGACCTGCGTGTCGTGAGTGCGGCAACCGGTTGGAGCCATATGGTTGTCCCATTATTGTATTAATGACCTGCGTGTCAACATGAGATGCCTTGTAATGTAATTTACTCTCATAGCTATTAGTTTGTAATAGCATAGTATCTTATGTAACACTTGGCAGTTGACACCATGTGTGGAGATGGAGATCACCACAAGGGCAACCATGCATGGAGATGGAGATCGCCATGGGCTTGCAGCGCACGTGGAGTTGGAGATCACCATGCGTTAATGAAAGGGGGCTATACCATATCACACATATATATATACTGCATGTGAAAGTTTATCCCTTTTATGTGCCCTTCTTTTGCATGATAGATGTTTTCAGTAGGGTGATCCCTCAAAGAATGTCAAGTAAAATTGCCTCCCCAATTGCTGCACCATCACATGTTAAGTATTTTTAGTGGTGGGCCTATAAAATTAGGGTGCTGCTAATTCTCCTTAACGTGGTGTGTTTGTGTCAAACACTTACGAGCGAAGCATTGGTTAACTTGTCATGGCTATCAAAACAAGATCAACTGTCTCATGCTGGCTTCTATGGAGCCCGATATGCAACATCATTTCAAAAACATTGAGGCTTTCGATATGATCGAGAACCTCAAGAGCATGTTTCAGATGCAGGCAATGACCGAAAGGTTCAACGTCTGGTGATCCTTGATGGATTGTAAGCTGAAAGAGGGTGATCCACTGAGCCCGCATGTGATCTAGATGATTGGATACATGCAAGCTTTGGATTGGTTAGGCTTCCCACTTTGGGATGAATTGTCCACGGATACAATTCTGGCTTCTCTTCCGACTAGCTATGGGGCGTTCATCTCGAACTTCCATATGCACGGCATGGAAAAGAAGCTCACTGAATTGCATGGGATGCTAAAAGTGACAGAGCAGGATATCAAGAAAGGCACGCATAAAGTGTTGATTGTGCAGAACACGACAAAGTTCAAGAAGAGCTGGTCCAAGAAAAAGACTTAGGAAAAGGGCAAGGAGGCAACTCCTACTATCGCCGCCTTGCCCAAGTCCGCACCAAACACGGGACCATTTGCTTTCACTGCAAGGAAACCGGTCACAGGAAGAGGAACTGCAGCCAGTGGCTTGCCCAGATAGGCAAGAAGAGTGGAAGTGTGACTTCTTCTTCAGGTACACTTCTTGTATATGTTATAGACATTTTTCCTGCTGATATTTATAGTAGCTCTTGGGTATATGATACCAGATCGGTTGTTCACATATGCAACTCGATGCAGGGGCTAAGAAGGACTAGGAATGTTGCAAGAGGAGAAGTTGACATACGTGTCGGAAATAAAGCAAGAGTGCTGCATTAGCTGTCGGCACCATGCAACTTAATTTACCTTCAAGATTTGTAATGGAACGTGGTAATTGTTATTATGTTCCTGCATTAAGTCGAAACATTATTTCGGCCTCATGTTAGATGAGGCAAGGTTATGAATTCATTATTAAGGACAATGGTTGTTCTATTTACTTGAATAAAATGTTTTATGGCTTTGCGTCTGTTGTGAGCGGGTTATTTATATTAGATCTTGAAGGTGAATCGGTCTATAACATAAATGTCAAGAGTCATAAGCCTAACGAGATAAATCCGACTTACATCTGGCATTGTCGACTAGGACACATTAGTCAAAAGCGCATGAAGAAGCTCCATGATGATGGAATTCTGACTTCATTTGATTTTGAATCATTTGAGACATGCGAGTCCTGCCTACTCGGCAAGATGACTAAGACTCCTTTTGCAAAGAGTTGTGAGAGGGCGTCTGAGCTATTGGAACTTATACATAGTGATGTATGTGGACCAATGAGCACGACAACTAGAGGTGGTTTCCAATACTTCGTTACTTTTACCGACGACTTTAGTAGATATGGATATGTCTACTTGATGAGGCACAAGTCAGAAACTTTTGAAAAGTTCAAGGAGTTTTAGAACAAAGTGGGAAATCAATTCGGCAAGACAATCAAGATTCTACGATCTGATCATGGCGGTGAGTATATGAGCCAGGAGTTTGATGATCATCTGTAGAGCCGTGGAATAGTTACACAACTAACTCCTCTAGGTACGCCACAGAGAAATGGTGTGTCGGAACGGAGGAATCATACTTTGTTAGACATGGTCCGATCGATGATGAGTCAGTTGGATTTACCCTTGTCATTTTGGGGATACGCTCTAGAAACCTCAGCTTTCACACTAAACAGGGTACCATCAAAGTCCGTAGATAAGACACCATATGAGATATGGACAACAAAGAGTCATAGTTTTTCAGTCAGACAAGCTCACACCCAAGTCGGGCAAGTGCATATTCATGGGATATCCGAGGGAAACATTGGGATACTACTTCTACAACTGTGAAGAGGGCAAAGTGTTTGTCGCTCGACATGGAGCTTTCCTTGAGAAAGAGTTTCTCAATCAGAAGGCTAGTGGGAGGTCGGTCTGGCTCGAAGAATTCAAGAGCCACACGGGGACGTTCCGACAAGTGATTCAATCACACCAAAGTTGGTCAGGGACCCCGGTGTGGAATCATCGCTGATTCCACGTATGTCAGAAAGGTTGCGCAATATGCACGACTACAATGTGTTGTTCTTGGAGAACAAGGAACCGACCACGTATGAGGAAGCGATGGTGAGCCCTGATTGCGAGTTATGGCTTGAGACCATGAGATCCGAATTAAAGTCCATGGATGACAATCAAGTTTGGAACTTGGTTGATCCGCCAGATGGCGTTCGAGCCATTGAGTGCAAATGGATCTTTAAGAAGAAAACTGGTATGGATGGAAATGTTACAATCCATAAGGCTCGACTTGTCGCTAAGGGTTATTGACAAGTTCAAGGAGTTGACTACGGTGAGACTTACTCACCGGTAGCGATGCCTAAATCAATTCGGATCATTCTTGCTATAGCTGCATATTTCGACTATGAGATATGGCAGATGGATGTCAAAACGGCTTTCCTTAATGGAAATTTAACTAAGGACGTGTATATGACATAGCCCGAGGGTTTTGTCGGTCCAAAGAAAGTTGGCATGGTATGCAAGCTTCAGAGATCCATTTATGGATTGAGGCAAGCATCTTGGAATTGGAACATTCATTTTAATGAAGCGGTCAAAGAGTTTGGCTTCATCAAGAATGACTATGATCATTGTGTATTCAAGAAGGTCAGTGGGAGCGCAGTTGCATTTCTAATCATGTATGTGGATGACATATTGTTGATTGGAAATGATGTTCAAATGCTTGAATCTGTCAAGGATTCATTGAAAAATAGTTTTTCGATGAAAGACTTGGGAGAAGCAGCTTATATTCTGGGAATAAAGATCTATAGAAATAGATTGAGAAGGCTTATTGGATTAAGCCAAAGTACGTATATAGACAAGGTGTTGAAGCGGTTCAACATCCTAGATGACAAGAAAGGGTTCTTGCCCATGTCACATGGCATTAGTCTTAGCAAGACTCAGAGTCCCTCGACTCCTGATGAGCGAAGACACATGCATGAGATTCCGTATGCTTCGGCGGTCGGGTCCATCATGTATGCTATGGTATGTACTCGTCCCGATGTTAGCTTTGCTCTGAGCGTAGTAGGCAAATACCAGGCTGATCTAGGTGAGAGTCACTGGACAGCAGTAAAGAATATCCTCAAATACTTGAGAAGGACAAAGGATATGTTCCTGGTTTATGGAGGTGAGGATGAGCTCATTGTAAAGAGTTACACTGATGCTAGTTTCCAAACCGATAGGGATGATAGTCGATCGCAATCTGGGTTTGTGTTCATTCTGAACGGAGGAGCAGTGAGCTGGAGGAGTGCCAAGCAAGATACGATAGCTGATTCTACAACGCAGGCTGAGTACATCGCGGCTTCTGAAGCTGCAAAAGAAGGTGTTTGGGTGAAGATTTTTTTTCTGATCTTCGAGTGGTTTAGGACTCGTCCAATCCGATGGACCTCTATTATGATAATAGTATTGCTATCACACAAGCCAAGGGACCACGGAGACAGAGGCGAGAGAGGCGTTTTAACCTCATTCGCGACATTGTCGAGAGAGGCGATGTAAACATATGCAAGGTACACACGGATGCAAATGTTGCTGATCCATTAACGAAGCCTCTCCCACAGTCGAAGCATGAGGTGCACATGAGGTCCTTGGGCATATGATGCCTAGATGATTGACTCTAGTGCAAGTGAGAGACTGTTGGAGATATGCCCTAGTGGCAATCATGTGATGATTTCGTTTCCTATGTATTCATGAGTATTTTGTATTGTCCTTGAACATCATCAGTGATATGTATCAATAAGTATGTGACTTATTTGTGAGACTATATATTGTATGATGGTTGTTCTAATAGTCCCTAGTTGTTAAGTTTATGCAGACACATATCCTTTACTAGTATACGATTCAGTTGATGACTACGTTTCACAAGTCATGTGCATAGAGATGCTAGACTGACAGTATGGACTCGGGGATTGAGATCACCGAGTCGGACAGACGCACTTTGAGATACAATGAGATAATGTCATCTGTTAGTCCCAAGTACAATGTATATGCCATGTCCTAGACCTGAGGTCCTCGCATGTTCTCGGGATGAGGGTCGACTTACTTAGGGTCTATCAAACGCAGCTCCGTAACTGGGTACTTATAAAGGTAGCTTTTGGGTGAATCGTGAGACATGTCGCGAGACATGGTTGACTAAGATGGGATTTGCCCCTTCGTGAGGAGAGATATTCTTTAGGCCCTCTCGTGTGATCAGATTCACAAGGCATGGCCATGCGACATGGGTTAAGTGTTAACCTAATTCGGGAATCTACATCACGGTTTCGAGAAGAGATGTCGAGCTACCACAAGGGTGACAAGTTCTCGCCTTGACATCTACAACCTATATCATGAGGCAAAAGGAATGTTGTATATGACACATTGTCGAGGTTCGTCGAACGACTTTGCGCACACATGGGAGTTGGCACGTTCTGCTAGGAGCCGCTATCGACTATCGACTCGGGTCGTGTCCATGTGTACGTGAACCTATAGGGTCGCACACATAAGGGATTGCAGCCCATTCGGATTGGATCCGAATGGAAAATGGGACTAGACTCGTCGTGGGCCTCAAGTGTTGAGCCCACATCGGAGGTCTATATAAAGGGGAGTGGGCGCACCTTTTAGGGTTGATCCTTTTTCGTCCGTCGATAGCCATTGCCACTCCCCATCCCACGATGCCGTGCGATCGGACCTAGCAGTCCACTGCCCGACGCTGCCCCTATACGTGTGGATACCTTGGAGGCATCACATCTGTGGTGCTTGGACAAACCGTTCGAGGGATCCACGAGGAGCTATTTGTGTGGGATCACTGCTCGTGAGAGATTGGCAACAGGAGGAGGAGACGAATTGGCTGGTCGGCTACACGCATCACCAACTGTACTTCCGCTGCGGTGACTGCGCGTCTAGTGGTAAACCCGATTCCATGAGCTATTTCCACCAGCATGTTCTTCGGTGCACGGTAGAAAATTTTCTTTGGCGCTAGCGTAGTGTACCGCGTGTTCCAACACTTTCGTGGTTCGGATGAGGCAATCCTCTGGCGCAAAGAGCATCATCGGACACTGCACGACGAGGGTTTAGACAGGTCAGGGCCGCCGGAGCGCCTACGTCCTGTGTGTGGGGTTTATTCTGGTTCACAGTACAGGAGCGTCACGACCTGGCAAGGATGCTTTGGGAGAATCGCTACGCGTGTAAATGAACGGATTGTCGACCTTTCTAAAGGTAGCCATGGACCTCCTTTTATAATCCAAGGGGCTACCACAATGGCTAAAATGGTCTTTACACAGAGTAAACAATGTATATCTATCTGCCAAAATCGCTGGCTCCATGGATAGTGGGAAATACCTAACTCTGACGGATTAGGACAGGCGCATTAAATGCGCCGTGAGGTGGCGCGGTGGCGACGTCCTCCGGTAAGGACTGCCTCTCCTTCTGTGTCGTTTGCCCAGCTACCTCTTATTCCTTTGCCATGTCATGGGATGGGTGTCATTAAAGCTCTTTTATAAATCTGGAAAGCAGCCATGCGCCCTGACCAACTCCACCTACTCGCCTGCCCGCTCGACACATAAGCGATTGGACAACCAGCCCGGTGGTGTGTCGTGACGGCTTGGTAGGTGGAGGCCTTGGAGGGTGCGTAAATAGTCGAGTCTTCCGGCAAGGAGGGGCTTGGGTGCTCACCCGCCCCCTCTTCTGAAGAGGCTTGGCGTCCAGATCCAGTCCGGCAGGGTCTCGCCGATCCGGAGGCCGTGGTCGTCTCGTGCACAAGTCATGGTACTAAGGGCCCCGTTTTTTAGTACATAGACACTTGGCCTTGCCTCGACGACCACCACGGCCACCATGGTTCTTCTTGCCGGAACTACCCACGCCATCCTGACTGTTCTCCTTCTCGCGCTTCTCGTACTCTTGCGATGTGTGGCATGGGTGGCACTCTCGCTCCTGACGGAATCAGGGAGAGCGCTGCCCCACCCCGTCGTGCGCCGCCGGTCATCGCCAGGAGGTTGGTGATCGGCTTGGCCCTGAGCGTCCTGGGAGTGACGCACATGGGTCTTGTCCGCATGTCGCGTGGGATTGTCGTCGTCCCGCAAGCGTCCGTTGTAGTTGTCTTTTGAAGGACGGGGTGGATGTCCCGTTGTCGCCGCCACCAGTGCAGCTGCAGCTGCCGCTGTCGCGTCACCCTTGGCCGCTGCTGGCGTCCCATTGGACGTCACGACAAGAGGGTCTGGGTCACGGCTCGTAGAAGTGTGGTGGCTGCGCTCACCAGTGTGGTGTACGTGATGCCCACTGCCGCCACCGTCCCAAGTCACCTCCTGTGAGGGCAGCTTGGACGTAGAAAGAGCGGTCGCTGAGGCGCCCTTGGCCTTCTTTGGTGCCATGGGCATCTGTGAAGTTGACGATAATGATGATGGCGATGACGCGCAGAAGTTGGTGCAGATTCACCTGCGCGATCCCCTACCTGGCGCGCCAAAGATGTCGGGATATGACTATCCATGGGACCATCAGGCACCTTTGCAGTTCTACTGTAGGGATCAACGTGAGCAAACAGGAACACCACTCAAGCGTGATCAGGGTTTCGACAGGTTCGGGCCGCTCGGAAGCATAAAACCCTACGTCCTATATGCTTATGATTGAGTGTGGGTGTTCGAGTTTACAAGCAGCGCGGTCCCCTGGCAAGGCGCTCGATGGTGCTGCTACACACGCAATTGGACAGGGTTTCGACCGTTGTAAAGGTAGCCATGACCCTCCTTTTATAAAAGATAGGGGTTACCATAGTGCTTAAAGTGGTAAAATATATCTAAGTGACTAGTTTCTATGGTAGTTGGAAATACCTAACCCTGACGGATTAGGACACACGCATTAAATGAGCCATGAGGTGTCGCGTTGGTGATGTACCTCGGCAAGGATTGCCTCTCCTTCTGTGCCGTTCGTCTAGCTACCTGTTATTATCTTGACACACTGTCTGGATGGGTGTCATTAAAGATGTTGTAATTTCCTGGAGCCACCACATCCCCGACATGGTCTACCTAATTGTTTGGATGGCGACGACCGGCTCGGTGAGGTGAAACAGGCGAGTTTTAGCGAAACCTTGCCGTTTGCCTAGTCTTCCTCACCGGCAAAGGGGGTCTTGCCGATGGCTCAGCTTCCTGGCACAACGCTTGGTTGGATGGAGTGTCGCCTGGCAGTGCTTGCTAATCTGGAGGAGGCTACAACGTGTGCACAAGTCAGGGCGCTAAAGGGCCCGTTCTTTAGTGCACCAACAAGTGGCTATCTCCTTCTTCATACCATGCCACCAAAATCTTGCTTTGAGGTGTTTGTACATCTTGGTTCCTCCAGGATGGATGGAATACGGAGTGTCATGGGCTTCTTGCAAGATCAAGTTCTTGAGCTCACTTTCTTGGGTATGGAAATGCGATTCCCAAACCATACTACTCCTAGTTCATCCACTATGAATCATGGTCCCTTTCCTTCCTTGATCTTCTCTTGATACGTTCAATACTCTCATGTCCCTTCTAAGCTTCCTTAACATCATCCATCAAGGTAGGCTTTGCTTCGAGGTTGGCAAGAAATCCTGGTGTGACCAGTTCCAAGCCGAAGCTTTCAAGATCTTGATACAAGGCGGGTAGCCTTTCCTTAATCATAGCATTCAAGGAACAAGCCTTTCTGCTTAAGGCATCTTCTACAACATTAGCCTTTCCAGGGTGGTATTGACACTGAGGTTGTAGTCCTTGATCAACACCAACCAACTTCGTCGCCTCATGTTCAATTCCCTTTGAGTGAAAATATACTTCTAACTCTTGTGGTCTATGTATATCTTGCATCGTTTCCCTAGAAGGTAATGTCGCCATGTCTACAACTGCCAACTCAAGATCATGAGTAGTGTAGTTCTCTTCGTGATGGCATAGCTGTCTGGATAGATATGCTACGACTCCGCCTTCTTGCATGAGAACACCACCAAGCCCGGTTCTCGATGCATCACAATATATCACAAATTCCTTGTGAATATCGAGGGTGACCAAAACTGGGGCTGTTGTCAATCTCTTCTTGAGGTCTTGGAAGATTTCTTCGCACTTCGGTGTCCATTCGAACTTCTTGTCCTTCTTCAAGAGTTAAGTCATGGGTCTAGCAATGCTCGAGAATCCTTCAACGAAATTGCGGTAATATCCTACGAGTGTGAGGAAGCTTCTGACTTCCCTCACATTGCTTGGGGATTTCCATTCAGTCACGGCCTCAATCTTGGCAGGATCCACTAACAATCTTTCAGCAGTCAACACATGACCCAAGAATCCTATCTCGTGCAGCCAGAATTCACACTTGCTGAATTTGGCATAAAGCTGGAGCTTTCGAAGTTTGTCGAGGACCATTCTGAAGTGTTGCTCATGTTCTTCTTCAGTCCTGAAGTAGATGAGTATGCCATCAATAAAGACAACGACGAACTTGTCCAAGTACTCCATGAAAACCTTGTTCCTGAAGTACATGAATTAGGCTGGGGCATTGGTTAACCCAAATGACATGACTATGCACTACTAGGAAATAGCTTATAGGTAGAACATTAGTAGTAGCGCGGTGTAAAAGACCCACGCCAGTGTTAATTAGCAATAGTGCTGGGCAGCAAAAAACACTACAGGTAATTTATAGCTGTAGCGCTGGTCAGTTGACCCCACGCTACTAATATGTGAGCCACACCGTACGGCCACGGGCCTCACATAGTAGCAGCGCTTCTCACTCACTAGCGCTACTACTAAGGCAATTAAGAGTAGCGCAGGTGGTGGGCCGGTGCTACTAATATGTCCAGCCCAGGCCCACATCCCTTCCCCACACTTAGCAGTATTGCTTTTTCCCGGCCAGCGCTGCTGCTAACCCTACCTTATCCTGTTCCTTGCGCCGACCCCCTCACTCTCCTCACTCTCTCCCTCTCCACTCTCTCCACCACGCCCGCCCACCGTCGTTGCCCGCCGCCTGGTGGTGGAGAGAAGGAGGAAAGGCGTCGGAGAGCATCTCCTCACCGCCACATCCTATCCCTCCATGCCGCCTGGATGACGCCCTCTCCCTCGGCCTCACCAGGTAATTTCACCGCCTTACCCGCCATTTGTCTCCATGGCGTCGATTTCCCCTATTCCCCCCAATTTAGGGGCAGAGTAGATTTTCCTTGGATAGATTGAGAAGCAAGATTTAGCTGGTTGCTGCTTGGTGGCGTAAGGATGGAGCAACCTTGATGATCATAGCTTGGTGATAGCTTTAGATAGTAGCCAGAAGCGAAATTTGAGGGCTAAAGATAGTATGCAATGCCGCGATTTCACAAATATGTGTGTTGCAGAGGCATTGGCGATAGGCTGGTTTATATCGGAAGCCACAAGAAACAGTAGTGCTGGGTGTGTGATTCACGACGATCTATGGGACCAGTGGGTCCCTTTATGGTTTGGCATGGGTGTTGCGTGCACAAAGAGCATCAGTAGGCCATGACTACGCGCAGGGTTTATACAGGTTCGGGCCGCTCGGGAGCGTAAAACCTTTATGTCCTGTCTATGTGTTTGTATATCTGGGTCCAAATACAGGGGAGCAGCCACTCGGCAAGGATGCTCGAGAGGTGTTGCTACGCGTGCTAATGGACAGAGTGTCGACCTTTGTCAAGGTAGCCATGGGCCTCCTTTTATAGTTCAAGGGGTTTCCACAAGGGCTACAATAGTCTTTTACTAGGCGCACAGTTGTAACAGCCCAAGTGCATTCCCTTGCCACCTTTGCAATATTTTTCATGAGTGAACCTTCAATGAATTCCATCATGTGGTTTGATAATAATAATTTGCTTCATGACATTATGCTTCATGGCATCATAATCATCATTTCTTAAGTGCATCATGCTTTTCTTGCCATTGTTGTGAGTGTGTGTGTTGTGGTGTTGGTGTGCAAAACTTTGTTGTGTAAGCCTCTCCACTATTTTCTCAAAAAACCTTGCCCACCTCTTCTTATTTCAATATTGCAATATGTGGTGAATCCACTTGCTTGTTCTTCCCTACGAAAATGTTGCTCTACTTCTAAATAATCTGATAAGAATTGTGGAGTAGCTCTCGGCCATGTTTGAAGATATTTCTCTTTTGAAACTTTGCAAAACAGAGTCCAATATAAATATATGTGATTATTTTGCTTTCTCTAAAGATGCCAAATCTATTTTTATTAAATAAGGCATGTTCTACTGATTCCAAAACATATTTGCTTTCTCAAAGACTTTCTTTCATCTGCCCTGGCATTTATTTTGTGTATGCCATTTTTTTTTAAAAAGAGAAAACTCTTGCAGAGAGAGAGAGAGAGGCCGATCGCCGCAACCCACCTGGGCCTCCAATCCTCCCCTGGCCCAGCAGGACTAGCGGCCACCTGCCCCGTCGCCCTCCGTCAGCGTCAAAGAGAGAGTGCAAGCTCCTGGCGCCGTGAGCTCCTCACAGACGCCGAGGCCTTCCCGTCAGCCCCTGCCTATTTAGCCTCGACGTCCGTGCCGGGTTCTTAGGGTTTCCCCGTTCCGCCGCCACCGAGGGGCTTTCTCCCCCTCTCCTTGTTTTCTTGTCCCGAGAGAGAGAGAGAGAGAGAGAGAGCCGAGCGGAGCAGAGTCCAACCCCGCTACGGCAGCCTTCGAGCGACCCTGAGCCTTGAACGTCGAGCCCACCTACGTCCGCGTCGCCTTTCCTTCCTCTACGCCAGCGAGGGAGTCGTCAAGCCCGAGCGTGCCTGCTGCGTCTGGCTTGCTCTGCTTCAGATCCGGTTCGTCCCGAGCCGCGCTGAGGTTCAGAGGGCCGCCGCCGTCGATCCTACCCGCATCCGGCCTCGTCTTCGTGTCCGGTAGGACCCTGGGTGAGAAGAACCTGCTTTCCATCCCTTCTTTTCCATCGTCTCCTGTCGTAGCCGCCGCCAGGATCTTGCCGTTGCCGTGCACCCCACGCTCCGGCAAGACTCTGTTTTTGTTTCGGGTCGAGCCTCGTCGCGTGATCCCGAGCACCGGAGAAGTAGCGTAGGTCTAGCTCGCGCCCGCAGCTCACCGTGGGCCTCACAAAGCGCACGTTTGCGCGTTGGCACCCCCCGCTTCGCTCCTCCGCGACATGGCCCGAGCCGAGAAGCATCTCGAGCTCTAGCCCCTATTGTCACGCGCCGTAGCCGCTCGTAGCATCGGGAATGGACCCCCCGCAGCATCCGTAGTCCCCGCCTGTGGTCGTCCTCGCCGGAGACTGCCGCTGTTGCCGCCGGCCCCATTGTTGGCTCCTCTGTCGCCGGGCAGAGGAAGGCCGCCCCTTTCTCTGTATTAGATGTGTAGCACCCCTCCTCTGTCAGTTGACCGCACGTAGCGCAGTGGCACCGCGCCTGGGATCCAACCGGGGAGACCCAGGTTCGATCCCCCCGGGCGCCCAATAAACCCCCTTTTTTCCTGATTCAGCCCTGGGGCACTGACAATGGGTCCAGGGCCCACTAGTCATCCTCTTGGGGGCCCTGGAGTGACTGCCATGTGGCCCCTCATGTTTTCTATTATTTTTGGTTATCTGTCTTGTGCTCTGTTTTGTGTTATTTCCTATTAAGGTAATTGCCAGATTTGGACATTTCTATTTCTGCCAGATTCCATTTTTGGATATGCCAGATTTGGAATGTACTAGGAATAACAGATAACCAGCTGTCAACAATGGAATCTGAGTACGAGTACGAGGATCCTGACGAGAACAACTACGAGGATCCAGCTCTTTGTCCCTCTGAAGACCCAACAGGCAAGATGATCGTACCCGGATCCCGACAATATTTTTGCTATGCTAGATGTCTCGCTTCTACCGTTATGTTTCTTTACCTACCACTTAAATTGTCAGCCTCCCAAATTGCCATGAAAGCCTCTAACACCTTCCACTTCCTAGCAAACATTGATTGGCTACGTTACCGCTGCTCAGCCCTTATCTTATAGCGTTGCTAGTTGCAGGTGCAAGCTGTTTACATGTGCCAACATGGATATCTGAAGATATCACCTTATTTACTGTTATTTAATTTAATGCACATATATACTTGGCAACGGTGGAAGGCTTGGCCTTTTGCCCGGTGTTTTGTTCCACTTTTGCCGCACTAGTTCCGAGTACCGGTGTTACGTTCCACATTTTGCGCTCATAACATGCTCGGGGTTGTTATGGGGACCCCCTTGACTATTCGTTTTAGATTAAAACTTGTCTGGCAAGACCCAACTTTGGTACTATATTTGCTAAACAACCTAATAAAAATTCATAGTGCTTAGCTACCCCGTGTATTAATCAACAACCCGGGCTAGTGCTCCACATGAGTGTTTGTCCAAAATGGCAGTAGCCAGGGCCACCAACGGGTGTGCCAGCCGGAAACTTAGCCAATCCGTCGTGTCCTAAGAATGACATACACGGCTCCTATCAGGTTCGTCAACACGTCGGGCGGTCTTGCTGGACTTGTTTTACCTTTCTCGAATGTCTTGCACGAGGAATTCCAAGGATACTTTGGGCGGTCTCGAGGTTGAGGTTTTCTAATGGAATTTCCTAGGAGATCACGGGATTCGTGGTCGAGGTTATTCCCGCGGCGTTTGGTTAGTTTGTGATGGATGAGTTGGAGCACCCTTGCAGGGTTAAATATTTTTGAGAAGCCGTGCCCGCGGTTATGTGGCAACTTGGAAATTTGTTTAACACCCGATTATAGTTAACTTGAAGTAAATTCACATAAAATACACCAACTGTGTGCGTAACCGTGACTGTTTCTGCTCGTGAATATGAACCGAGAGAGAACATGATGGGGTTATGCTTGACGTAAGTAGGTGTTCAGGATCACTTAGTGATCATTCTAGTTCACGACCGTCAAACGTAGGCCACCATATTTAATTCTTGTTCTCGTAAGTTAGCCACCAAATACATGCTTAGTGCTTGCTGCAGCCTCACCACTTAACCAATCCTCACCTATTGGCTTACATAGTCTCGGTACCCGGGTTATGAGATTGTTGAGTCCCTGTGGCTCACAGATTACAACAATACAAGTACATGTGTTGACGAGTTCGTGCCAGATGATGTGTCTCAGCTCCAGTGGGAGTACGATGAAGAACGTAGGCGTATGTACATTACGTATCCGGATGAGTAGGGGAGTTTCGAGGTGGTGTTCCCTGGGCTAGCAAGACAGTTTCATTGATTTCCTTTATCGTTTGATTTCGTCTATTGCCGGACCCTGTCTTCTGCATGAATGTATGAATAAGTTTGTGGATTTGTAAGTTAGCTTGTGGCGAGTGTAAGCCAACTCATATACTCATCTCTTCATTACATGTATGCAATGATTTTTGTACTTGCGAAAAGACTAGATGCGTTTCTATCCCCGTCGAGGCCCTCGCACCTTAATAGGGATAGGACCACATCTTGGGCATTACAAGTTGGTAATCAGAGCCATACCGACCATAGGAGCCCCTTGCTTGATCGAACTTGGCCGAGTCGAGTCTAGTAAAAACTATTTTGAGTCTAGTTATATCAGAGAGTAGGTTCCTTTTACTCCTATTCTATACTCTGGTGAGGAATTACGACTTAGGAATTTCGATTCTACCCTCTTCCCACTCAATTTTTTTTAGTATCACGCGAGTATTTTGGAGCCTCTATGATACCAATGTGACCAGAATTCTGTTCTTGGTGCCTCCCGTATGTATGGATTGGACCCGGGGAGTAGAGCTCCCGGGGATTCTTTACACATCGTTATTCAGTTTTCTTAGTACTTCAGGACGCGGATGTTCAAAATTGCTTCAATACTATTCGTGGTGCGAAGAGTGTGGCGGCACCCAGTACTGGGGAGCGGGATCACATGTACTGCCATCTTTAGTATCGTTGTGATTACGAGGGTCTGAGGTAGATGAGTTTCCGAGACCTCTGGTTGTGTGTTGAGGGGTGTGATACACCGGAGAGTAGTATTACTGCTAGGAGTTGAGTGATGGATAAAAACTCCTTGTATCCGTGGACCCGATTGGATAACCAAGACTTCGGAAGTTCTTAGGTGGGATTTCCAGTAGTCTCCTAGGATCATCTTCCGATAGATCTATGATGGATTATACATTTGTTCCGAGCAACCTTAGCTCAAGACTCGTTGTGTTATTTCAAGTGGCTTCATGATCTAATGATGTTATCATGATACGTCTCCATCGTATCTATAATTTTTGATTGTTTCATGCCAATATTATACAACTTTCACATATTTTTTGCAACATTTTATATGATTTATTAGACTAACCTATTGATCCAGTGCCCAGTGCCAGTTCCTGTTTGTTGCATGTTTTTTTTTCGCAGAATATCCATAACAAACGAAGTCCAAACGCGATAAAAATTTACGAAGATTTTTTTTGGAATATTTGTGAATTTTGAGAAGTGGAATCAACGCAAACGGAAGCCCACAGCCCCCACGAGACACCAGGGCGCGCCCCTAGGGCCAAGGCGCGCCCTATTGGGTTGTGCCTAGCTCGTAAGTCGGTTGGAGTTCGCCTTCGGGAGCAAGGAAGCTAATTTTTGGATAAAAAGCCCCTCAAAATTTCAGCCCGATCGGAGTTACGGATCTCCGGGAATATAAGAAACGGTTTTCGGCTAGAAAACAGGAACGTGAAACAGAAGAGAACAGAGAGGGAGATCCAATCTCGGAGGGGCTCCTGCACCTCCGCCGCCATGGAGGCCATGGACACGAGGGGGAACTCTCCTCCTATCTAGGGGGAGGCCAAGGAATAAGAAGAAGGAGGGGGGCTCTCTCCCCCTCTCTCCCGGTGGCGCCGGAACGCCGCCGGGGCAAGGATCGTGACGGCGATCTACATCAACAATCTTGCTACCGTCAACACCAACTTTTTCCCCCTCTATGCAGCGGTGTAACTCCACTTTTTCCTGCTGTAATCTCTACTTAAACATGGTGCTCAACTCCATATACTATTTCCCAATGATATATGGCTATCCTATGATATTTGAGTAGATCCGCTTTGTCCTATGGGCTAATTGATGATCGTGGTTGGTATGATTGTATATTTTATTATGGTGCTGTCCTACGGTGCCCTCCATCTCGCGCAAACGTGAGGGATCCTCGCTGTAGGTTGTTGCAATGTGTTCATGATTTGCCTATGATGGGTGGCGTGAGTGACAGAATACACAGACCCGAGTAGGTGGGTTGTTGCATATGGGAGTAAAGAGGACTTGATACTTAATGCTATGGTTGGGTTTTACCTTAATGATCTTTAGTAGTTGGGGATGCTTGCTAGAGTTCCAATCATAAGTGCATATGATCCAAGTAGAGAAAGTATGTTAGCTCATGCCTCTCCCTCATATAAAATTGCAAGAATGATTACCGGTCTAGTTATCAATTGCCTAGGGACAAATAACCTTCTTGTTTGACAAAAGCTCTCTACTAAACAACTAACTTTTATTATCTTGCAATTTACTCGTAGTTTTATTCCCGCTAAGTACTTCCATTTTTATTAGTGCAAACTATCCTATCACCTACAAAATAGTTTCATACTTGTTCTAGGTAAAGCAAACGTTAAAGTGTGCGTAGAGTTTTATCGGTGGTCGATTGAACTTGAGGGAATATTTGTTCTACCTTTAGATCCTCGTTGGGTTCGACACTCTTACTTATCGAAAAAGGCTACAAACGATCCCCTACACTTATGGGTTATCAAGATCATTTTCTGGCGCCGTTGCCGGGGAGCAATAGCGTGGAGTGAATATTCTCGTGTGTGCTTGTTTGCTTTATCACTAAGTAATGTTTACTTTCTGTTATTAGTTGTTTTATATCTTTAGTTATGGATATGGAACACGAAACACCAAAAAAATTAGTGGTACTTGCTACTCATGGAGATGGGGAACCTCCTAAAAGCCTTGATGCTAGTTATGTGCGAAGTATTAAATACTACTTTGATAATCCTGAGAAGACCCCATTCAACTTGATAATGGGAGTAATGTTGGATCAACGTGAATACTTTAGAGATTATCGCTTGACTCAAAAAGGGAAATTGTTATGGGATCAAATTCATATGTTGCATTGGTATGCTCGGGAGCTATGCTTGAGATATGCTTTCACTTGTTGCTCTAGGATGAACGCTCCACACCTTCCCTTTTCATGCAAATTTAATGATAATGAAACCTTAGGTTCTTATGCTAAAGGTATTTATGATTACTATGATGTGGAACAAATAGAAGAATTTGTTGCTTTTAAAGGTGCTTATGAAGTTGCTTCTTTGATGGAAAAGTATGATGATGTTTCTTACGAATCTGAAAATCTTGCCATACTTAAATATTGCTATGAGAATTATGATTGCAATGCTGATATTATTGAATTTATTGAAAGAATGTCCGCTGCCTTGGAAGAGACTAATATTTTGCAGAGACCTATGGAAGAAGAAGTTGCTGAAACTGTGAGCTCATTAGATGAAGAAGATGACGAGGAGAGCGAAGAACAAAAGGAGGAAGAGCGGATTAGCTACCCGTGCCCACCTTCTAATGAGAGTAACTCTTCAACTCATACATTGTTTAATTTCCCTTCGCACATACCGAAGGATGAATGCAATGATGAATGCTATGATGACTGCTATGATAATTGTTATGATCCCTTGGATTCATTTGAAATATCCTTTTTTGATGAACTTGATGCTTGTTATGCTTGTGGCCATGATGCCAATATGAATTATGCTTATGAATATGAACTTGCTATAGTTCCTTATGTTAAGCTTGAAATTGTTGCTATTGCACCCACACATGATAGTCCTATTATCTTTTTGAATTCTCCTAACTACACTATATCGGAGAAGTTTGCTCTTATTAAGGATTATATTGGTGGGTTACGTTTTGCTACTACACATGATGATTTTGAAGAATATAATATGCATGTGCTTGCTGCTCATACTTGCAATTATTATGATAGAGGAACTACATCTTCACCTCTCTATGTTTCCAATACTATAAAATTGCAAGAAACCGTTTATACTATGCATTGGCCTTTACTTAATGTGCATGAATTGTTCTTGTATGTCATGCTGATGCATAGGAAGAGAGTTAGACTTCATTGTCACATGATATATATCACTTTGTGCTCACTACTAAATTAAAAATCATTGTTGATTTAAATTGGCTTTGATATACCTTGGGATCCGGGTGGATCCATTACTTGAGCACTTTATGCCTAGCTTAATGGCTTTAAAGAAAGCGCTGCCAGGGAGACAACCCGGAAGTTTTAGAGAGTCATTTATTTCTGTTGTGTGATTTTATAAAGTTTAAAAACAAAAAAAATATAGAGGGGAACCTAAAACTTCACAAAAGGAAAGGTGAAAGCGAGAAGAGATGATGAGCATCGTTGAAGTGGGGGCTAGCCTTGAACTTTTGTTCATGCCCATGGAAACTTTGTGAATCTTGAATCACGGAAACTTTTCCAACAAAAATAATTATCCCCTTGTACAAATCCATTGTATTATAAAAATAATGTGCCAAGATTTTCCTTTAGGATGTTTGAATTTCTTGTTTGATGTGTGCTGTGCAAAAACAGAAACTTTTGCCATAGTGTTTGAATTTTTATATTTTACTGGAGCGTGCAAAAATTATGAAATTTTTACACAGTACTTGTATGCAAATCATTTCTCACATCCTAATTTTTCAGAATATTTTGAGCTACATAAGTATACGTGTCTACAAATCTTTACAGACGGTCCTGTTTTTCACAGATTGTTGTTATAGCTGCTTTGCGTGCTTATGTTTGAATTCTTGTTGAGTCCCATTGACTTGGGAGCCATAGAATTGTGATAGCATATAGTGGGTAATGTTAGATTATAATTATGCAATAATGTTATGGCAAGACATGATGGGATTTGGTGTTATGTGTACGAACGGATCTCACGAATTTTCTGTTAAGTTTTGTGTGATTGAAGTTTTCAAGTTTTGGGTGTTATCACGATGAGAAGGAATAAGGAGCAGCAAGAGCCTAAGCTTGGGGATGCCCAAGGCACCCCAAGGTAATATTGTAGGAAGACTCGAGCGTCTAAGCTTGGGGATGCCCCGAGAAGGCATCCCCTCTTTTATTCCAAATCATCGGTATGTCACTTGGAGCTATATTTTTATTCATCACCTTATATTCGTAAATCTTGGAGCGTCTTTTGTGTTTAGTTTTCACTTTTATTTTATGCACCATGCTGGTATGAGATAGTCCATGGTTGATTTATAGAATGCTCATTGCACTTCACTTATATCTTTTGAGTACGGCTTTATAGAATGCTTCATGTGCTTCACTTATATCATTTGAAGTTTGGATTGCCTGTTTCTCTTCACATAGAAAACCATTATTCATAGAATGCTATTTTGCTTCACTTATATTTATTAGAGCATGGTCTTTTGTAGAAAGAATTAAACTCTCTTGCTTCACTCATATCTATTTAGAGAGTCAACAGGAATTGGTTATTCACATGGTTAGTCATAAAATCCTACATAAAACTTAGGGATCACCGAATATGATATGTTTGATTCCTTGCAATAGTTTTGAGATATAGAGATGATAATATGTGGGAGGAACTAGTGGATGATCGTTTTTAGTAAGATATTGGTGTTAAGGTTTGTGATTCCCGAAGCATGCACGTATAGTCTCCCGTTATGCTAGGAAGTTGGAGCACAATTTATTCTTGATTGTCTATCTTTGTGTGAAGGTCGGGGGCGCGCGATGGTGAACTCCTACCAACCTCCCCCCTAGGAGCATTCGTAGTAATACTTTGCTTCAAGAGAGCTAATAAAACTTTTGCAATAAGTATGTGAGTTCTTTATGACTAATGTGAGTCCATGGATTATACGCACTCTTACCTTTCCGCAATTTGCTAGCCTCTACGGTACCGTGCATTGCCCTTTCTCACCTCGAGAGTCAGTGCAAACTTCGTCGGTGCATCCAAACCCCGTGATATCATACGCTCTATCACACATAAGCCTTATTATATCTTCCTCAAAACAGCCACCATACCTACCTATTATGGCATTTCCATAGCCATTCCAAGATATATTGCCATGCAACCTCCGCCGCCTCCGTTTTGATGACTTGAGCATTCATTGTCATAATGCATTACATGATCGTAAGATAGCTAGCATGATGTTTTCATGGCTTGTCCGTTTTTTGATATCTTTGCTACGCTAGATCATTGCATTCATATAGGGTCATACTTTGTTCTACTATTGTTGTAGTATTGAGTTGTAAGTAAATAGAAGTGTGATGATCATCATTATTCATTATTAGAGCATGCCCCAGTGATGAAAGGATGATGGAAACTATGATTGCCCCACAAGTCGGGATGAGGCACCGGACAAAGAAAGAAACAAAAAATAGAAAAAAAGAAAAAAGAAAGAAAAGGAAAAAAAGAAAAAAAAGAAAAAAAATGAAAGAAGAAGGAATAGGGGCATGCTAATTCCACACTTGTGCTTCAAAGTAGCACCATGTTTTTCATATAGAGAGTCTCCTGTGTTGTCACTTTCATATAATAGTGGGATTTTTTTATATAGAGTTAGATGCATACCCACTTAGTTTCATATTGAGCTTTCATACACTTATAGCTCTTAGTGCATCCGTTGCATGGCAATCCCTACTCCTCACATTGGTATCTATTGATGGGCATCTCCATAGCCCGTTGATACGCTGAGTTGATGCGAGACTTTCTTCTCCACTTTTACCCCTTTGAAACCTACCACCATATTCTATTCCACCCATAGTGCTACATCCATGGCTTGCGCTCATGTATTGCGTGAGACTTGAAAATGCTGAAGCGCATTAAAAAGTATGAACCAATTGCTTGGCTGACACCGGGGTAGTACATGATTTATACTTTGTGTTAAGAAGACAGAGCATGACAAGGCTATATGATTTGTAGGGATAGCGTTCTTTAGCCTTGATATTTTGAAAGACATGATTGTTTGTTGGGATGCCTGAGTATTAATGTCTTTATGTCAAAACTAGACTATTGCTTTGAATCACTTGTGTCTTAATATTCATGCCATGATTAGATATATGATCAAGATTATGCTAGGTAGCATTCCACATCAAAAATTATCTTTTTTATCATTTACCTACTCGAGGACGAGCAGGAATTAAGCTTGGGGATGCTGATACATCTCCGTCGTATCTATAATTTTTGATTGTTTCATGCCAATTACAACTTTCACATATTTTTGGCAACATTTTATATGATTTATTGGACTAACCTATTGATCCAGTGCCCAGTGCCAACTCCTGTTTTTTGCATGTTTTTTGTTTCGCAGAATATCCATATCAAACGAAGTCCAAACGCGATAAAAAATTACTGAGATTTTTTTTGGAATATTTTTGAATTTTCAGAAGTGGAATCAACGCAAACGGAGGCCCACAACCCCCACGAGACACCAGGGCGCGCCCTGGTGGGTTGTGCCCTGCTCGTAAGTCGGTTAGAGCTCTCCTTCGGGCGCAAAGAAGCTAATATTTGGATAAAAATCCCCTCAAAATTTCAGCCCAATCGGAGGTACGGATCTCTGGGAATATAAGAAACGGTTTTCGGCCAGAAAATAGGAACGTGAAACAGAAGAGAACAAAGACGGAGATCCAATCTTGGAGGGGCTCCTGCCCCTCCACCGCCATGGAGGCCATGGACCAGAGGGGGAACTCTCCTCCCATCTCGGGGGAGGCCAAGGAATAAGAAGAAGGAGGGGGGCTCTCTCCCCCTCTCCCCCGGTGGCGCCGGAACGCCGCCGGGACAAGGATCATGACGGCGATCTAGATCAACAATCTTGCTACCGTCAACACCAACTTTTTCCCCCTCTATGCAGCGGTGTAACTCCCCTTTTTCCTGCTGTAATCTCTACTTAAACATGGTGCTCAACTCCATATACTATTTCCCAATGATATATGGCTATCCTATGATATTTGAGTAGATCCGCTTTGTCCTATGGGCTAATTGATGATCGTGGTTGGTATGATTGTATATTTTATTATGGTGTTGTCCTACGGTGCCCTCCATCTCGCGCAAACGTGAGGGATCCTCGCTGTAGGTTGTTGCAATGTGTTCATGATTTGCCTATGATGGGTGGCATGAGTGACAGAATACACAGACCCGAGTAGGTGGGTTGTTGCATATGGGAGTAAAGAGGACTTGATACTTAATGCTATGGTTGGGTTTTACCTTAATGATCTTTAGTAGTTGGGGATGCTTGCTAGAGTTCCAATCATAAGTGCATATGATCCAAGTAGAGAAAGTATGTTAGCTCATGCCTCTCCCTCATATAAAATTGCAAGAATGATTACCGGTCTAGTTATCAATTGCCTAGGGACAAATAACCTTCTTGTTTGACAAAAGCTCTCTACTAAACAACTAACTTTTATTATCTTGCAATTTACTCATAGTTTTATTCCCGCTAAGTACTTCCAGTTTTATTCGTGCAAACTATCCTATCACCTAGAAAATAATTTCATACTTGTTCTAGGTAAAGCAAACGTTAAAGTGTGCATAGAGTTGTATCGGTGGTCGATAGAACTTGAGGGAATATTTGTTCTACCTTTGGCTCCTCGTTGGGTTTGACACTCTTACTTATCGAAAGAGGCTACAAACGATCCCCTACTCTTGTGGGTTATGATATCACGATCCTACAGAAGGTGTTCTTACTATTAGCAGTTTGAATGCAATTGATGATATTCCGTTGCAATTTCTTTCAAGCCATTTGATTCAGCTTATTTCAATCATCTTTGTCAATGGTGTGCTGATATACTTGTCCATCTTCAGGATGTCTCCGGCAACTCATGGGAACCCAGGTCATGAGGGGGAGCAGTCTGATACTCCACCACCCCACCACCACCTCCACCTCCGAAGGCATGGCAGGCAGTGATGGCCGTAACCAATGCCAACACCCCGATGTTGCTCAGTTTGTTGCAAGGTTTTCAGAATCAGGGACAACAAGGTCATCAAGGGAATTTCAATAATCAGCCACACTATGCAACTCTGAACCAGTTCCTCGCAAATCAACCAAAGAACTTCACTTGCTATGATCAACCTCTTGATGTGGACGACTGGCTCCGTGACATGAACACGCATTTCGAGTGCAGCAACGTCAGGCCTGAGGACTATGTCAAGTTTGCGACCTTCCAGCTAAAGGGTCAGGCAGCAGATTGGTGGCAGTAGTACAAGGATTCCAGAGGTGGCCGTGTAGTCTCTTGGGATGAATTCTGCCGTGACTTCAGAGCCCATCATATCCCGACGAGCTTTGTCGAGGGTATGCGTGAGAATTTCAGGAACCTGAAGCAGGGTAGTATGTCTGTCTATCAGTACAACTCTGTGTTTCAGAATCAGGCCCGCTATGCTAAGCAAGATATTCTTGATGAGAAGTCCAAGATTTATCAGTTCAAAGATGGCCTCAGAGAAGATCTTCAGCTTGCTCTCGTCCTTACGAGCCTCCTGTGTTTGATCAGTTCTATAACATGGCTCTAAAGTATGAATTAGTTCAGCTCAGGGTGCAGAATTCCATGAAGCGGTTCAGAGACTCCAACCCTTCTTCGTCTAGCTCTCAGATTGTTCCTAAGCAGCAGAAGTATTGGGTTCCTCCTCCACCTCCGTTTCGTCCTCCTCAGCAGCAGAAGCAGCATGGTGGTCTTCGAACTTCCCACCCACCCAACCCAGGTTTTCAGCGGAGGCCTCAGGCTCCCAAGTCAGCAAATGTTCCTCCTCCAGGCAACTTCCGTCCGCTCTCAGAGGTTACGTGTCACAAGTGTGGTCAGAAGGGCCATTACTCCAACAAGTGCACCAACCAGCGGCGTCTTCCGCCTCCTCCTCCAGTCAGGCCTCCAAGAAATGCTATG
The DNA here is from genome assembly GCA_039707655.1 of Elymus sibiricus. Classification (NCBI taxonomy): domain Eukaryota; kingdom Viridiplantae; phylum Streptophyta; class Magnoliopsida; order Poales; family Poaceae; genus Elymus; species Elymus sibiricus. The sequence goes on from CM077669.1 coordinate 166,281,102, forward strand.
GTGAGGCACAGTCCCAAGACAGGAAGAGTGAACATGGTCAATGCAGCTCAAGCAGAGGAGTCTCCTCAAGTGATAATGGGTAACCTCTCGGTTAATTCTGTTCCTGCTAAAGTTTTGTTTGACACTGGTGCATCGCATTCATTCATATCAAGACCTTTCGTTGCTAAGCATGAACTGTTCATGGACGAATTGTCTAAGCCTTTGAGAATCGCTTCTCCGGGGAAGATGATGAATTCGCGGTTGATAGTTCCGGATGTCTCTATCAAGATGGGCAATTATTCTTTTCTGGCCTCTCCAATTGTTCTCGGCAATTCCGACATTGATCTAATTCTTGGCATGGATTTTCTTGCAATGACCTAGGATTATGTTGATTGTAAAGCCAAAGAAGTTCAATTGACTCATCCTTCTGAAGACATGATTATTTTTGCCGCTCGCAATGACATGATTCATCTCTTTTCTCTCAATGAGAAGGGTGACATTTCTGCCATTTCTCAAATCCCCGTCGTTTGTGAGTATGAAGATGTCTTTCCAGAAGAATTGCCAGGAATGCCTCCTCACCGGCCAGTGGAGCTTGTGATTGAACTCGAGCTTGGAACTGAATCGGTATGCAAGCGTCCTTATAAGCTTGGCCCCGAAGAGCTGAAAGAATTGAAGAAGCAGCTAGATGAAGAAGAGCGTCTGGGTTTGATCAGACCAAGTTCTTCACCTTGTGTCAGGGTATACAAACAGGGGTGTTTGTTCCCCCTGACTTGTACACGGACAAACAGCATCCAACCCCCGCAAGAAAAACTCGTTGGGAAGGCTACCGCATCTCCAACAAGCCCGACGCAGCAGCCCAAGCCTGGACTGCAGTGCGCCAAGCACATCCCCGGCGCTTGCCGGGGACCAAGACATGCACGCCTTTCTGAAGCCCCAGCAAGCCGTTCCCCGGCAGGCACGAGCTAACCAGCCACCGCTCCACCGCATCGCTACGTCAGTCACTTATCGATGCGGTGTCGAGCCCTCAAGTGGCTAATCAGCTCTCGCTAAGCACGTGGCAACGCGCCAGAAGACAAGTTACGCCCAGTTGACACCTGCCCTGCAGCGTGTCAAGACCATAAGCAACGACCAGCCAAGCAGTGGCAAGAGCTTGCCGTGGATGCACCCCCGAGTGCCACCTAGGCCAGTAATCATGGTATTTTGTTCTAAATGCCAGAGTTAGGTATGATAGCTCTGCTAAGCTATCTAATCAATAGGTAATGACTGTTTTGCCATTGTGGTAACCCCTTGCACTATAAAAGGAGGCCCAAGGCAACCTAGTTCAGGATTCGGACCCCCGAACATTTGTACTCACCTAGCAGCTCTTTCCCCGGAGGCAACCCTTGCCGGGATAGAGCGCGAGGCACAAGTTTTGTTCTTCCAATCAAATCCACCAAAAGCAGGAGTAGGGTTTGACGCTTAGCAGCGGCCGGAACCTGGGTAAAAATGCTCGTGTCCTGATCATCGCGCCGTCTCACGCTCTCCGCTCTTCGTGCAACGTGACTCCCCCTTGCTGAACCACAAGGGGCCTCTAGCCCCATAGGTGATCGTCAGCATCCGTGCCCCGACATCTTTGGTGCGCCAGGTAGGGGGCGTGCATCATTTGCGCGAACCCGAGTTCGTGAATGGCGAATAGATCTTCATCGTCATCTTCTTCAACAATGGCTCCCAAGAGGAAATCCGATGCGGCCAAGCATCACTCCACTTCGGAGGCCTCCTCGCACACAGCCACGAACGCGGCGGGTGTCACGGCGACTGCAAGTGGGGTGAACGCCGTGGGCAACGCAGCTGGCGCTGGCGGCGCCACCATCGTGGCTCCCGCAACCGAGGCCGAGCGGAGAACGCCCGAAGGAAATGAGCCCGCTCGACCCTAGGGAGATGTGGAGCAATCCTGCAGGCCGAGGGGAGAAAGAGGTATCCGGCTGTACCCTTCTTCCTCCTCCTTCCCTGCTTGTGGTTAGCTCTGCGCGGTGACGACGTCGTCAGTGTCGATAAGCTCGCATGAGGTTCGGTCTTGCATTTGTCCCGCCAGGGTGCGAATCCCGAACCAAATGCTAGAGTGCATCCGCTGATCGACGTTCCCGGCGGGCGAACAGCGGCAAGGTCCCGTATGCCTATCATGGGTCGCCACGGGACCGTTGGGCACGAAGAAAAAGGAGGGGAGAATTAGCCATACGTGCTTCTTTTTCCATTCCCGAACTAATCATGAATATTGCATTAACCTGAAAGACTCCTGCCGCGGACCATTTTCATAACTGATGGGTCTTCGAGTACCCACGTTTTGCTCTTCTCTATGTCCCTTCTCTGTTAGGGCTGTGGTGAGCGCATGCTTGCGTGCACACCATAATAAGCACGAGAGAGGGAAGACGCCAGGGCGGGATGGAAAGCCATGACAAAAGCTAAGTTGACACAAATAATCAACTTCCATTAGGATATACTCTTGTATGTCCCTTCGCCGAACTTAAGGTTTCTTATGAAAAACCTTGCGTGTGACTGAACCTTACCGTGTTCATTCGCGCCCGTGTTTTTGTTTCGAGCCTGCTCAACAAAACGCGCGGCAGCGTCAACACTGCTAAGGGTAACCTTGCTGGCAGCGTGCCCTTGCCAGCAGAAAGCTAAGGACCTGTTCCGCAAAGCAATTCGTGGCAACACATCATTGGTAGGTAACTAGAAACGCGTAAAGGTGACTATCATATGAACGCTGGAAGGGAAACGAAGGGCATAATATGCAATTGCACAAAAGCATTAGTTCAGCAAACATAGAAATAAAGCAAGTTCACGCCCTAATACAAGATACCTACTGTGCCTTAAGTACAGGGCGACATGGCGACAAGGAAGGCACAAAAGCTAACTCCGGTGGCTCCCCTGGGTCGTCGAAACTTTGAGGATCCTGTCGGCGAGGGGACCGGCCTTCTCTGTGGCGGCTGAGGTGTCGGCACCCGATGACAGCTTCTTGAAACCGTTGGAAAGATCGAGCTCTGGATGGAAGAAGGCGAGGTTGCTCAAGACCAGGAAGAGGGCATCGCGTGCTAGCTTCCGGGATTCGTTGGCAAAGGAGGCAGCCCTGTCCTCTTCATACGTCTTCAACCCCTCGATCAGGCCGTCGAAGAAGATTGTCAGCTTGGCGCTTGGAGCTTCATGCTTGATGGCAGAATAGGCCCAGCTCTTCATGTCCATCTTGGCAATCTGGACAGTGAGGCGCTCGGCGATATCAACCATCCTCTTGATCCAGAGGTCACGATGTTCAACCAAGTTCTCGAGGTTTTCTTCGGCGTCCTTCTGCAGGGTCTTCGCGCGGGTCACGTCCGTCAGCAGCAGCTTCTCGCGGGCCTCAACAGACTCAAGATTGCTCTCCAAGGAAGCAAGCCTGGATTTCATGTTGGAAATGATGCCGTTAGCGGCATCGAGGTCCTGGCCCTTGGAGGAAAGCTATGATTGCACCTCTTCCAGAGTTGCCACTGCCTTTAGCACTTCCTCCTTGAGGGCTTCGATTTCCTTGGTGCTCTCGGCAAGATCTTCTGTTAGTTTGGTCAGTTGGGCTTCAAATTTGGCCTTGGCAGCAGATGCAGCAGCCAGTTCGTCAGTCACCTACTTCAGCCGAGCAGAAGACTCCGAGGAAAGTGCATCGAGAGTGGTCTTGTGGCCATCTTCCAGCTCCTTGGTACGCTGCCGGACGCGGTCCTCCAGCCCCTCATCCTTGGCGCGAAGGGTAGCCACGAGGTTCTCTTCCCAGAGAGAAATGCCTTCCTCTCTGACGTCTAGAAGCGCCTCGCGCTCCGTCAAGCGAACCTTCCAGGGGACAGCATCTTCGTTGGCCATGGACAGTGTCTCGTTCTGCCTCTTGAGAAAATGGACCCGCCGGTTGTACCAGTCCCACAGCTCGCTCCCTTTGCTCCTCAGCTGCTGATCCACGAGCTCAGCCGAGTCTCGCTGCTCCTTGACCGTCTGCCACTGGAGGCTGTATCTGCTCTGCACATCTTTAAGCCCTGCTGCTATAGACTCCAGGAAAGCTAAATCCTTGGCGGCATCGGCAGTGCTGTGAGTTCCTTCGATCTTCTGAGATAGCGGTGCCAGGATCTTGTTAATCTCTTCGTCAAGGTCTGCACCTACTAAGAAGGGCGAGCCGAGAGCTGTGTGGCTTAACGGAGCAGTGACCAACGCCAGGTGACTCTGCGGGGACTGCAGGGCCGATGCTAGGGGATAGCTGGACAAGGATGGCTTCATGGTTTGAAGGGGAGTCTTCTCCTCGACCACTGGGCCCAGGCTGGGCACGCTGCCGGGATTTTGTTCTGTTCCCCCAGAAGACCCCTGAATATCCCCCGCAGCCGAGCCATGTTCCTCCGCGGCAGCAATCTTCATCGCTTCCACGGCAGCGTTCTTCCCAATAACAGCAACCTCCTCTAGTAGTTCAGGGTCTTCAAAAAGTGGAACTGCGAAATAGAGCAACAAATCAGAAGTATAGAAGTCAAGAATCAATAAGACACAGGAAGAACAAGAACACCGGCAAGAGGGATACCCAATGGAGACTTCTCCGGAAGGACCTCTCCTTCCCCGGCAACATCAGTTGCCGGCGTGCGGTCTGTAGCCGTCCCTTCGGCAACGACCTTTGCGCGGGCAGATTCCTCGGCGGAGGCCCTTGCCGGCGAATTCTCCCCACGGGCAATAGTTGACGGGGAATCATGGAGGAGGGGTTCCTCTTGGCGAACCTCCCTTCAATCTTCCCCTCCTGTTTCCCTGTCGAGAGAAGGGAGGCATCCTTCCTCATCTCTGCCAGTAGACGAGGCCTGCACCTAGGTGTCACGGGGAGGACTAGGCTGGGGGATAGACGCGGGGTTCTCTCCCGCGTTTCCCCCAGAGCCTCCACCTGCCGCGAAGTCCGGCCCCGCTACGGATTTGGCCCTCTTGACCCTGTGCGCGAGAGTCTCATCATCTTCGTCCCTATCAAGATCAACCACACAAGATCAGTCAGGAAGGTTAAAGATCAAAGGGTTTCTGACAGAAGCTGAGATCAACTAGACTCCCTCCGAGGCAAGAAGCATTGAGCCCAGTTCATACGACGCGGGCGGTGGAGTTGCCTGGCTCCTCTTCAGAGTTGGAGGGACGGGGCTTGACGGAGAGGCCAGGACTGCCGGCAAGGGCAAGCTTGGTGGAGAAGTTGGGCTTAACGGCGGGTTGGGGACCACCCCATGAACCTTCCATCGCTTGGCGGGGGACGCCTTGGCCAGGGAAAGGCGGGAGGATTGGTGACGTGCTACCTCGCGCCCGCCGCCCTTGGCAGTCGTCTTATTCACCTTCGAGGAACCTCGCGAAGGCGCGGTGGCCGTTGACTCCCGGTTGGCACGTACATGAAGGCCGCGACCCGGCTCCGGAGCTTGGGGCCCCTCTTCGAGCCCCACCTCCACCGCCTCCAGGTCCTTCGCCCCCGCCATCTCACCCTCCACCAGAGTCCTTGTTGCCGCGTCATGGAAGCCACTGGCCCCGGCAAGCTCTAGCCAGGTAGACTCCTCCGGAGCAAGATTTTCGCTCTCCTCCTCGGAAGAGCCATCGTCCCCGGACTCCTCCTCCCCTCCATAGGCTTCTCTCCTGGCGGTCCTGACGGTCTTGTCTTCCACGATTCGTCTGGAGATATAGGCGATCTCCGCCTCCCTGGTTGGCACAGTCAAGTTGTCCTCCGGTTTGGAGGCCGTCTCATCCAAGGTGAAGACCCACTCCATCTCGCTCTCCAGGGCGGGCAACTCCCAATCAGACTTAACGCCGGAAGCATCGCACTCTGGCATCCATTGGAGGATCTGGTTCCAAGCAGAATTTCGGTGCAATGGGACGACTCCCGCCGGCAGATGGTATGTCCCGAAGCGGCCAAACAACTGGTCGCACAGCCAGCTATGGCAGTAAGCTGTCAAGTTGTTAGTGGGACCAGGATACAGGCGCATCCAATCTACAGGGCCATTGAACTCCCAAGCAAACCTGTCCCTTTTCTGCAAAGGCGCAATGCGGCGACGGAGGAAGTCTGCCCCCATATGCTCAATGGTCAGCCCGACAGCCTTGAGGCGAACGATCCTGTTCAACGCTAGGCGGAGTTTGTTGTCAGTTGGGCCCAGCTTCCCCCAGTCACTGCCGCGCGTAGCGCATTTAGTCCGCACCCAGCAGAACGCGGGGGCCTTGTCGTACTTGATCCAGCACCAGTCGCCCCTCCATTCTTCCCACTTCTCGCGCAGCTGACCAGAAATGTAATCCTTTTTGTCCCGGGGGATCCGGCTTATATTCCCCGAGCGGTGGGATTTGTCCTCAATCTGAGGAAGGAAGAAGTGCTTGAACAAGTCCACATTGGGGGCAACTCCAACAAAGTTCTCGCACAGATGGGCAAATATCGCCATGCATGACATTGCATTGGGCGTAAAATCCAGAAGATGAAATCCATATGCCGCCATCATGGCGTAGAAGAAATTAGAGTAGGGGGGAACAAGGCCGCAGTAGAAGTACGCACAAAAGAAGTGATACGAATCTGAGGGCTTCTTCTCCTTGGGGCTGCCGGCAACGCCTGGGGTGCTCCATGCCCCTTTGTCGTCTACCCCCACATATAGGCATACCTCTTGATCAGAGTGTTGCCATCCAAACTCGACGGAGAGATAACCACATCTCCCTGTCGCCGCCTCTCGAGCTCTTCCGCTTTCTTTTTCCTTTCCTCAGCCCCCAGGTCCGTGGATGCGGCCGCCTGCTTCCCCTTGTTGCCAGCCTTTTTTCTGCCCCATCCTTGAAACCTTCGAGGACGGTGGGTAAATCTGGCGGCACTCAGTAAACCGAGAGTGGCGGTGGGAGCAATTCTTTGGCTTGAGGAGGAAGATGAAGGATGTAGAAAAGGATTTGAATGAGAAGCGCCCCTGTGCATTGTCCTTTTTATTTTAGGGGACCCGCACGGGGGGTGGCTCTTCGCGATCTTTTCAGAAAATTGCCGTTTTATTTTTGGCCGTTCTTTTTATTCTCCAACGGCTACCATTCCACGACCCCACGACCCGCGATAATTGCACGGAGTGGATGTGGGTGGAAGGGCAGAACCCCTCCGACGCGTGTTCATGCACTGTTTGGGGCCTAACCCAACGTGCCAAGTGATGTCTACTACGCAACCTTCTTCTTGTAGACTCGTGTTGGGCCTCCAAGCGCAGAGTTTTGTAGGACAGTAGCAAATTTCCCTCAACTAGATGACCTAAGGTTTATCAATCCGTGGGAGGCGTAGGATGAAGATGGTCTCTCTCAAACAACCCTGCAACCAAATAACAAAGAGTCTCTTGTGTCCCCAACACACCCAATACAATGGTAAATTGTATAGGTGCACTAGTTCGGCGAAGAGATGGTGATACAAGTGTAATATGGATAATAGATATAGATTTTTGTAATCTGAAAATATAAAAACAGCAAGGTAGCAAGTAACAAAAGTGAGCAAAAACGGTATTGCAATGCTTGAAAACAAGGCCTAGGGTTCATACTTTCACTAGTGCAAGTTCTCTCAACAATACTGACATAGTTGAATAATATGTAAATCCCTCACGTGCGACAAAGAGTTCACTCCAAAGTCACAAATAGCGGAGAACAAACAAATAAATTATTGTAGGGTACGAAACCACCTCAAAGTTATCTTTTCCGATCAATCGTATGAGCTATCCCTATAAGTGTCACGAACAGCCCTAGAGTTCGTACTAAAATAACACCTTAAGATACACATCAACCAAAACCCTAATGTCACCTAGATACTCCAATGTCACCACGAGTACCCATGGGCTTGATTATACGATATGCATCACACAATTTCAGATTCATCATGTTCAATCCAACACAAAGAACATCAAAGAGTGCCCCAAACTTTCTACCGGAGAGTCAAGACGAAAACGTGTGCCAACCCCTATGCATTGATTCCCAAGGTCACGGAACCCGCAAGTTGATCACCAAAACATACATCAAGTGGATCAATAGAACATCCCATTGTCACCACGGATATCCCATCGCAAGACATACATCAAGTGTTCTCAAATCCTTTAAAGACTCAATCCGATAAGAAAACTTCAGAGGGAAAACTCAATTCATCACAAGAAGATAGAGAGGGGAAAACTCCATATCATTCATCTATATTAATAAAGCTAGCGGTACATCAAGATCGTGTCATCTCAAGAACACAAGAGAGAGAGAGAGAGATCAAACACGTAGCTACTGGTACATACCCTCAGCCCCGAGGGTGAACTACTCCCTCCTGGTCATGGAGACCGCCGGGATGATGAAGATGGCCTCTGGTGATGGTTTCCCCCTCCGGCAGGGTGCCGGAACGGGCTCCCGATTCGTTTTTCGTGGCTACAGAGGCTTGCGGTGGCGAAACTCCCGATCTAGGTTTCTTTCTGGAGGTTTCTTGATATATAGGGGTACTTGGCGTTGGAATCAAGTCAAGGGGGGCCACGAGGCGACGACAAGCCATGGGGGCGCACCCTAGGGGGGCGCCCCCTAAGCTTGTGGCTGCCTCGTGACTCTTCTGGCCCACCTCCAATGCTCTGTGGGCTTCTTCTGGTCCATAAATGATCACCGTAAATTTTATTCCGTTTGGACTCTGTTTGATATTCCTTTTCTGTAAAACTCAGAAACAGGGGAAAAACAGAAACTGGCACTGGGCTCTAGATTAACAGGTTAGTCCCAAAAATAATATAAAATAGCATATTAATGCATATAAAACATACAAAACAGATAATATAATAGCATGGAACAATCAAAAATTATAGATACGTTGGAGATGTATCAAGCATCCCCAAGCTTAATTCCAGCTCGTCCTCGAGTAGGTAAATGATAAAAACAGAAATTTTGATGTGGAATGCTACCTAACATTTTATCAATGTAATCTTTTTTATTGTGGCAAGAATATTCAGATCTATAAGATTCAAAACAAGAGTTTAATATTGACATAAAAACAAGAATACTTCAAGCATACTAATAAAGCAATCATGTCTTCTCAAAATAACATGCCCAAAGAAAGTTATCCCTACAAAATCATATAGTCTGGCTATGCTCCATCTTCATCACACAAAGTATTAAATCATGCACAACCCCAGTTTTAGCCAAGCAATTGTTTCATACTTTAGTATTCTCAAACTTTTTCAACTCTCACGCAATACATGAGCGTGAGCCATGGATATAGCACTATAGGTGGAATAGAATATGGTGGTTGTGGAGAAGACAAAAAGAAGGAGATAGTCTCACATCAACTAGGCATATCAACGGGCTATGGAGATGCCCATCAATAGATATCAATGTGAGTGAGTAGGGATTGCCATGCAACGGATGCACTAGAACTATAAGTGTATGAAAGCTCAAAAAGAAACTAAGTGGGTGTGCATCCAACTCGCTTGCTCACGAAGACCTAGGGCAATTTGAGGAAGCCCATCATTGGAATATACAAGCCAAGTTCTATAATGAAATATTCCCACTAGTATATGAAAGTGACAAAATAGGAGACTCTCTATCATGAAGATCCTGGTGCTACTTTGAAGCACAAGTGTGGAAAAAGGAATAGTAGCATTGCCCCTTCTCTCTTTTCTCTCATTTTTTTGTTTTTTTGGCGGGCTTCTTTGGCCTCTTTTTTTTATTTGGGCTTCTTTGGCCTCTTTTATTTTTTGTAAAGTCCGGAGACTCATCCCAACTTGTGAGGGAATCATAGCTTCCATCATCCTTTCCTCACATCGGACAATGCTCTAATAATGATGATAATCACACTTTTATTTACTTACAACTCAAAAATTACAACTCGATACTTAGAACAAAATATGACTCTATATGAATGCCTCCGGCGGTGTACCGGGATGTGCAATGACTCAAGAGTGACATGTATAAAAAATATAAACGGTGGCTTTGCCACAAATACGATGTCAACTACATGATCATGCAAAGCAATATGACAATGATGATGCGTGTCATAAACGTAACGGTGGAAGTTGCATGGCAATATATCTCGGAATGGCTATGGAAATGCCATAATAGGTAGGTATGGTGGCTGTTTTGCAGAAAGGTATATGGTGGGTTTAATGCACCGGCGAAAGTTGCGCGGTACTAGAGAGGCTAGCAAGGGTGGAAGGGTGAGAGTGCGTATAATCCATGGACTCAACATTAGTCATAAAGAACTCACATACTTATTGTAAAAGTCTATTAGTTATTAAAACAAAGTACTACACGCATGCTCCTAGGGGAAGGGTTGGTAGGAGTTAACCATCGCGCGATCCCGACCTCCATACAAAGGAGGGCAATCAATAAATAAATCATGCTCCGACTTTGTCACATAACGGTTCACCATACGTGCATGCTATGGGAATCACAACCTTTAACACAAGTATTTCTACCAATCCACAATTACTCACTAGCATGTCTCTAATATTACCATCTTTATATCTCAAAACAATCATAAGGAATCAAACTTCTCATAGTATTCAATGCACTTTATATGAAAGTTTTTATTATATCCCTCTTGGATGCCCATTATATTAGGACTAAATTCATAACCTAAGCAAATTACCATGCTGTTTAGAGACTCTCAAAATAATATAAGTGAAGCATGAGAGTTCATCAATTTCTATAAAATGAAACCACCGCCGTGCTCTACAAAGATATAAGTGAAGCACTAGAGCAAAAGACAAACTACTCCAAAAATATATAAGTGAAGATCAATGAGTAGCCACCAATTAAATAACTATGTGAAGACTCTCTCATCTAAGAATTTCAGATCTTAAGTATTTTATTCAAACAGAAAAACAAAATAAAATGACATTCCAGGGATAGCACATATCATGTGAAGAAGCAAAAACTTAGGTTCAACCGATACTAACCAATAATTGTTGAAGAAGAAAGGTGCGATGCCAACCGGGGCATCCCCAAGCTTAGATGCTTGATACTTTTTGAAATATTAATTAGGGATGACTTGGGAATCCCCAAGCTTGAGCTCTTGTATCTCCTTAATTCCTCTCATATAACGGTTTCCCTAGATCTTAAAAACTTCATCCACACAAAACTCAACAAGAACTCGTGAGATAAGTTAGTATAAATCAATGCAAAACTTTATCATTCTTTACTGTATAAAATCACTAAAATTATAATTTGACATTGAATACTAAATGCCTCTGCATATTTAATGCACCTATCCTTAAATAGAATCATTAAACAAACAAACATATGCAAACAATGCAATCATAACAGCAATCTGCCTAAACAGATTAGTCTGTAAAGAATGCAGCAAGATCCATACTTAATTAACTCCAAAAATTCTGAAAATTTACCACACTGTAGAGAATTTATAAGAGCATCCTATGTCAAAATTTCAAGATTTTATGACATACTGACTATTCTAGATAATTTTTGCACTAACAGCAAACTTTCTGTTTTGAAACAGCAACTCATATAATTGCAAATTGAGCATGGTGAAGGATACCCTTGACACTTTTATTGAAATAGAAGATGCAAAAAATTAATCTAAATAAAAGCAAGCAAATACTAACAAAAGAAAATGACACTCCAAGCAAAACACATATCATGTGGTGAATAAAAATATAGCCTCAAGTAAATTTATTGATGGATTGAAGACAAAAGAGGGGATGCCTTCCGGCGCATCCCCAAGCTTAGGCTCTTGGTTGTCCTTGAATATTACGTTGGGGTGCCTTGGGCATCCCCAAGCTTAGGATCTTGCCACTCCTTATTCCATAGTCCATCAAATCTTTACCCAAAACTTGAAAACTTCACAACACAAAACTTAACGGAACTCCGTGAGATGGGTTAGTATGATAAAGAGCAAATCATTCACTTGGGTACTGTCAAAGATAAGATTCATAATTGTTCTCACACAATGACTACTGTAAATTATCATTTCCACAATTTATATCAGTTAATATAATCTATGGAAACTCTAAAACAAGCAAACTATGCAAACAAGGCAGATTCTGTCAAAAACAGAACAGTCTGTAATGATCTGAACAATCACCATACTTCTGCAACTCCAAAAATTCTGAAAAATTAGGACAACGTAGGAAATTTGTATATCAATCATGTGTATAAATTTCAGAGGCTTTTGACGCGCCAGTGATTAATGGTAATTACAGAACTGGGCGCAAAAGTTTCTCTTTTGCACAGAATCAAGTCAACCATCATCCACACTATCCCAAAGGCTTTACTTGGCACTTTATTAAAAAAAAGCTATAAAACATGATTACTACAGTATATTAATCATGTGAACACACAAAAACAGTAGGTATAAATATTGGGTTGTCTCCCAACAAGCGCTTTTCTTTAATGCCTTTTAGCTAGGCAAGATGATTTCAATGATGCTCACATAAAAGATAAGAATTGAAACACAAAGAGAGAATCATGAAGCATATGAGTAGCACATTTAAGCCTAACCCACTTCCTATGCATAGGTATTTTGTGAACAAACAATTTATGGGAGCAATAATCAACTAGCATAGGAAGGGAAAAGAAGCATAACTTCAAAACTTTCAACACATAGAGAGGAAACTTGATATTATTGCAATTCCTACAAGCATATATTCCATCCTCATAATAATCTTCAGTAGCATCATTAATGAATTCAACAATATAAACATCACATAAAGCATTATTTTCATGATCCACAAGCATAGAAGTTTTACTACTCCCCATATAAGCAAATTTCTTCTCATTCAGAATAATGGGAGTATCATATGAAACTCGAATACTATAAATTGTTTCCACATTAAAAGAGTAATGTTCAGTAAAAGTATATTCAAAATTATGACAATAATTATCACTACTTTTTATAACATAAGTATCATCACAATAATCATCATAAGTAGCAACTTTGTTCTCCTCATACTCAATTGAACCCTCTTCCGAAATAGTGGAATCATTACTAAATAAAGTCATGACCTCTCCAAATCCACTTTTATCATTATTGCAATCATCAGAAATAGGCGGCATGCTATCATCATAATAAATTTGCACATCAAAACTTGGGGGACTAAAAATATCACCATCATTAAACATAGCATCCCCAAGCTTGTGGCTTTGCATAACATAAACATAATCACTCTCATCATTAATAGTATGAATAGCACCAATAGTATAACAATTATTATCATCATAGTTTTCTAACTTGGTGCCAATTTTTTTTTCAAGATTATAGGAGGTATCATTATTTGGGAGAGATACCTTTTTACCTCTACTTTTTCTTCTTTTCTTCTTCTTCAGCACATCATGTTTGGGTTTAATCAATTTTTCCGAGCTTCTTATTGATGAGATTGGTAGAATAGGAAGCTCCCCCTCGCCACCTGATTCTTCATAAGAAAAAATAGGAGGATATTGGGAAGTCTCTTCCCCTTCATTAGTATTCTCTTCCTCTTCTATTTGTTTTCTTATCTTTAAATAATTAGCAATATAAGGATTCTCAATGCAATTTACCGCGCAATACATATAGATTTCATTTAGATCAAAATCAATCATTTTTATGAGAACCCAATCCGAAACCTCGTTAGTTTTATGTTTCATTTCTTCATATCCCAAAAATAGACTAAGTTCATTATAATGATCAAGGGTAATGAGGTTATCACAATTTTTGGACACAATTTGAACATGAAATAATTCACATTGGAAATTAAAATGACCACTTTCATTGCAAAGTTCACAAGTAATGCGAAGAAGAAGAGGATATAACTTTTTAGCACAAATATCTAACATCTTAAGTAACCGCTTGGTTTCTAAATATTTATGCCTCTTACAAAATCTATTTTACCTTTTCTTCGGTGAGTATTCGCACTCCCAATTCACTCCACAAAAATTGACATCCTTATAGGAGACATCATTATCATGACTAGTGCAATCATCATTAGTATTATGGATATTCAAAGAATTTATACTAACAACATTGCAATCGTGCTCATCTTTAAAGATTTAGTGCCAAACATTTTATTGACTTCTTCTTCTAACACTTTGGCACAATTTTCCTTTCCATCATTTTCACGAAAGACATTATAAATATGAAGTATATGAGGCAACCTCAATTCCATTTTTTTGTAGTTTTCTTTTAAAGACTAAACTAGTGATAAAACAAGAAACTAAAAGATTCAATTGCAAGATCTAAAGATATACCTTCAAGCACTCACCTCCCCGGCAATGGCGCCAGAAAAGAGCTTGATGTCTACTACGCAACCTTCTTCTTGTAGACTCGTGTTGGGCCTCCAAGCGCAGAGTTTTGTAGGATAGTAGCAAATTTCCCTCAAGTGGATGACCTAAGGGTTATCAATCCGTGGGAGGCGTAGGATGAAGATGGTCTCTCTCAAACAACCCTGCAACCAAATAACAAAGAGTCTCTTGTGTCCCCAACACACCCAATACAATGGTAAATTGTATAGGTGCACTAGTTCGGCGAAGAGATGGTGATACAAGTGTAATATGGATAGTAGATATAGATTTTTGTAATCTGAAAATATAAAAACAGCAAGGTAGCAAGTAACAAAAGTGAGCAAAAACGGTATTGCAATGCTTGAAAACAAGGCCTAGGGTTCATACTTTCACTAGTGCAAGTTCTCTCAACAATACTGACATAGTTGAATCATATGTAAATCCCTCACGTGCGACAAAGAGTTCACTCCAAAGTCACAAATAGCGGAGAACAAACGAAGAAATTATTGTAGGGTACGAAACCACCTCAAAGTTATCTTTTCCGATGAATCGTATGAGCTATCCCTATAAGTGTCACGAACTTCCCTAGAGTTCATACTAAAATAACACCTTAAGATACACATCAACCAAAACCCTAATGTCACCTAGATACTCCAATGTCACCACGAGTACCCATGGGCTTGATTATACGATATGCATCACACAATTTCAGATTCATCATGTTCAATCCAACACAAAGAACTTCAAAGAGTGCCCCAAAGTTTCTACCGGAGAGGCAAGACGAAAACGTGTGCCAACCCCTATGCATTGATTCCCAAGGTCACGGAACCCGCAAGTTGATCACCAAAACATACATCAAGTGGATCAATAGAACATCCCATTGTCACCACGGATATCCCATCGCAAGACATACATCAAGTGTTCTAAAATCCTTTAAAGACTCAATCCGATAAGAAAACTTCAGTGGGAAAACTCAATTCATCACAAGAAGATAGAGAGGGGAAAACTCCATATGATTCATCTATATTAATAAAGCTCACGGTACATCAAGATCGTGTCATCTCAAGAACACGAGAGTGAGAGATCAAACACATATCTACTGGTACATACCCTCAGCCCCGAGGGTGAACTACACCCTCCTCGCCATGGAGACCACCGGGATGATGAATATGGCCTTCGGTGATGGTTTCCTCCTTCGGCAGGGTGCCAGAACGGGCCCCCGATTGGTTTTTCGTGGCTACAGAGGCTTGCGGAAGCGGAACTCCCGATCTAGGTTTTTTTTTGGAGGTTTCTAGATATATAGGGGTACTTGGCGTTGGAATCAAGTCAAGGGGGGCCACGAGGCGACGACAAGCCAGGGGGTGCGTCATAGGGGGGGGGGCACCCCCTAGGCTTGTGGCTGCCTCGTGACTCTTCTGGCCCACCTCCAATGCTCTATGGGCTTCTTCTGGTCCATAAATGATCACCGTAAATTTTTATTCCGTTTGGACTCCGTTTGATATTTCTTTTCTGTAAAACTCAAAAACAGGGAAAAAAACAGAAACTAGCACTGGGCTCTAGATTAACAGGTTAGTGCCAAAAATAATATAAAATAGCATATTAATGCATATAAAACATCCAAAACAGATAATATAATAGCATGGAACAATAAAAAATTATAGATACGTTGGAGACGTATCACCAAGCGACACGTATGGCTCAGGCCCAGGGGCTTCTATCGGGGTACACAAACAGGGGTGTTTGTTCCCCCTGACATTTGCACGGACAGACAGCCTCCAACCCCCGAAGCAAAACTCGTTGGGAAGGCTACCGCATCTCCAACAAGCCCGACGCGGCAGCCCAAGCCTAGACCGCAGTGCGCCAAGCACATCCCCGGCACTTGCCAGGCACCAAGACATGCGCGCCTTCATGAAGCCCTGGCAAGCCGTTCCCCGGCAAGCATGAGCTAACCAGCCACCGCTCCACTGCATCGCTATGTCAGTGACTTATCGATGCGGTGTCAAGCCCTCAAGCGGCTAATCAGCTCTCGCTAAGCACCTGGCGGCGCGCCAGAAGACAAGTTACGCCCAGTTGACACCCGCCCTGCAGCGTGTCAAGACCATAAGCAACGACCGGCCAAGCGGTGGCAAGAGCTTGCCGGGGATGCACCCCTGAGCGCCACCTAGGCCAGTAAGCATGGTATTTTGTCCTAAATGCCAGAGTTAGGTATGATAGCTCTGCTAAGCTATCTAATCAATAGGTAATGACTGTTTTGGCCATTGTGGTAACCCCTTGCACTATAAAAGGAGGCCCAAGGCAACCTAGCTCAGGATTCAGACCCCCGAACATTTGTACTCACCTAGCAGCTCTTTCCCCGGAGGCAACCCTTGCCGAGATAGAGCGCGAGGCACCACTTGTGTTCTTTCAATCAAATCCACCAAAAGTAGGAGTAGGGTTTTACACTTAGCAGCGGCCTGAACCTAGGTAAAAATGCATGTGTCCTGATCGTCGCGCCGTCTCACGCTCTCCGCTCTTCGTGCAACGTGACCCCCCCTTGCCGAACCACAAGGGGCCTCTGGCCCCATAGGTGATCGTGAGCATCCGTGCCCCGACACCTTAGGGTCGTGGTGTTCTATTTGTCAAGAAGAAGGATGGCACGGACCGACTATGTGTCGATTACCGTCCATTGATTAAGAAGACAATCAGGAACAAGTATCCACTTCGCAACATCAATGAGTTGTTTGAGCAATTGAAAGGGGCCAAGGTTTTCTTGAAGTTAGATCTCCGTATGGGCTATCATCAAATCCGTATTCGTGAAGAAGATATTCCAAAGACTGCTTTCAGGACGAGTTTTGGCTCTTATGAGTACACCGTCATGTCCTTTGGTCTAGCAAATGCGCCTTCGACTTTCTCCAGAATGATGAACTTCATCTTCTCTCCCTTCAAGAATGAGTTCGTCTTGGTGTATTTGGATGACATTCTTGTTTTCTCGGAGATCGAAGAAGAGCATGCAGAGCATCTCCGGCTTGTGCTTGACAAGTTAAGAGAGCATCGGTTCTATGCTAAGTTCTCCAAGTGTGAGTTTTTGCTCAATGAAGTGGTGTACCTTGGGCATGTCATCTCTGCCGAGGGCATCAAAGTGCATCCTGAGAAAGTTGAGGCCATCGTGAAGTGGGAGCCTCCTCAGAATGTCAAGCAGCTTCAGAGCTTCCTCGGGCTTGCAAGTTACTGCAGATGATTCGTGGAGAACTTCTCTCAAATTGCTAAGCCTTTGTCTAACCTCCTTCAGAAGAGTGTCAAGTATGTGTGGACTCGTGAGTGTGATGTGGCATTCAATACACTCAAGGAAAAGATGACTTCAGCTCCAGTTCTTACTCCTCGAGATGAATCCAAGCCTTTCCAAGTGTTCTGTGATGCTTCCCTCCAAGGTCTCGGTGGTGTTCTTATGCAAGATAAGAAGGTTGTGGCTTATACCTCGCGGCAGCTAAAGCCTAGCGATAAGAACTACCCCACTCATGATCTTGAGTTGGCGGCAGTTCTGCATGCTCTGATGACATGGAGACATCTATTGTTGGGAAGACCAGTTGAGCTGTTCACTGACCACAAGAGCTTGAAGTACATTTTCACTCAACCCAATCTCAATCTTTGGCAAACACTTGGGTGGAAATGATCGAGGAGTACAATCCAAGCATTGAGTATACTCCGGGCAAAGCAAATGTCATTGCAGACGCGCTGAGCAGAAAGGCGTACTGCAACAGTCTTATCCTCAAGCCTCTCCAACCTGAGCTTTATGAATCATTCCGCAAGCTCAATCTCCAAGTTGTTCCTCAAGGATTTCTTGCAAATCTTCAAGTCTCTCCAACTTTGGAAGATCAGATTCACCAAGCTCAGCTTCTTGATGCTATGGTGAAGAAAGTGAAGAAAGGTGTGGCCAAGAGCATTCCAAAGTATAAGTGCTTCTGTGTTGATGACAAAGATACCTTGTTCTTCGAGGACCGTCTGGTTGTTCCAAAAGGTGAACTAAGGAAAGTTATCATGGATGAAGCACATAATTCTCTCCTCTCCATCCAACCAGGCAGTTCTAAAATGTATCAGGACTTCAAGCAAACCTTCTGGTGGACTTGTATGAAACGTGAGATTGCTCAGTTTGTGAACGAGTGTGATGTTTGTCGTAGAGTGAAGGCGGAACATCAATGTCCAGCAGGTCTCCTTCAGCCTTTGCCTATCCCAGAGTGGAAATTCGATCATGTTGAGATGGATTTCATCACTGGGTTTACTAAGTCCAAGAGAGGAAATGATGCCATCTTCATGGTCATCGATAAGCTCACCAAAGTTGCCCACTTCCTTCGGGTCAAAGAATCTATCTCTGCAGCTCAGCTGGCAGAGCTGTACATGTCAAGGATAGTTTCTTTGCAAGGTATTCCTTAGCTCATATCTTCAGATCGTGGAAGCATCTTCACATCCAAGTTCTGGGATTCCTTCCAGACTACAATGGGTACCAAGATCCGTTTCAGTACAACTTTCCATCCTCAGACTAGTGGTCAAGTTGAGAGAGTCAATCAAATCCTTGAAGATATGCTCAGAGCTTGTGTGATTTATTTTGGCATGAAGTGGGAAGATTGCCTCCCGTTTGCTGAGTTCTCATACAACAACAGCTTCCAAGCAAGCTCCGGCAAGGCTCCTTTCGAGATTCTCTATAGCAGAAAGTGCCGCA
This sequence comes from Elymus sibiricus, assembly GCA_039707655.1. Taxonomy (NCBI): domain Eukaryota; kingdom Viridiplantae; phylum Streptophyta; class Magnoliopsida; order Poales; family Poaceae; genus Elymus; species Elymus sibiricus. The sequence continues at coordinate 166,299,976 of CM077669.1, forward strand.
CACCGCTCAATTGGTCTGTAACCGGTGAGCGTCAAATCCTTGGGAATGACATGCTCACTGAAGCAGAAGAAATGTGCCCTGTCATTCGTGAAAATCTCAAAGCAGCTCAATCCCGTCATAAGAGCTATTATGATAGAAAACATCGTGACATGACCTTTCAGATCGATGATTTTGTCTATCTCAGAGTGTCTCCCATGAAGGGCACTCAACACTTTGGCATCAAAGGAAAGATTGCTCCATGCTTTGTGGGTCCTTTCAAGATTGTGGGCAAGAGGGGTGACCTTGCCTACCAACTCGAGCTTCCTCCCAATTTCTCAAATGTGCATGATGTGTTTCACGTCTCTCAGCTCCGGAAATGTTTTAAGACTCCTGAGCGCACCGTTGATCTCCAAGACATTGATCTCCAAGCAGACCTATCCTATCATGAGCATCCAGTTGCTATCCTTGAAGAAACTGAGCATAAGACTCGCAACAAGTCAATCAAGTTTCTCAAGGTGAAGTGGTCACATCACTCCGACAAGGTGGAGTAGCTCTCAGCCATGTTTGAAGATATTTGTCTTTTGAAACTTTGCAAAACAGAGTCCAATATAAATATACGTGATTATTTTGCTTGCTCTAAAAATGCCAAATCTATTTTTATTAAATAAGGCATGTTCTACTGATTACAAAACTTATTTTCTTTCTCAAAGACTTTCTTTCATCTGCCCTGGCATTTATTTTGTGTATGCTGTTTTTTGAAAAAGAGAAAACTCTTGCAGAGAGAGAGAGGCCCATCGCTGCTACCCACATGGGCCTCCAATCCTCCCCTGGCCCAGTAGGACTAGCGACCACCTGCCCCATCACCCTCCGTCAGCGTTAGAGAGAGAGCGCAAGCTCCCGGCGCCGTTAGCTCCTCACGGACGCCGAGGCCATCCCGTCAGCCCCTGCCTATTTAGCCTCGACGTCCACGCCGGGTCCTTAGGGTTTCCCAGTTCCGCCGCCACCGAGGGGCTTTCTCCCCCTCTCCTCGTTTTCCTGTCCCAAGAGAGAGAGAGAGTCGAGTGGAGCAGAGTCCAGCCTCACCGCGGCAGCCGTCGAGCGTCCCCGAGCCGTCAACGTCGAGCCCACCTACATCCGCATTGCCTCTGCTTCCACTAAGCCGATGAGGGAGTCGTCAAGCCCGAGCGTGCCTGCTGCGTTGGGCTTGCTCTGCTTCAGATCCGGTTCGTCCCGAGCAGCGCCGAGGTTCAGAGAGCCGCCGCCGTCGATCCTGCCCGCGTTCGGCCTCGTCTTTGTGTCCGGTAGGACCCTGGGTGAGCAGAACCTCCGTCCCGCCCCTTCTTTTCCATCGTCTCCTATCGTAGCCGCCGCCAGGATCTTGCCGTCGCCGTGCACCCCACGCTCTGGCAAGACTCTGTTTTTGTTTCGGGTCAAGCCTCGTCACGTGATCCCGAGCACCAGAGAAGTAGCGTAGGTCTAGCTCGTGCCAGCAACTCGCTGTAGGCCTCGCAGATCACGCGTTTGTGCATTGGCACCCCCCCCCCCGCTTCGCTCCTCCGCGACATGGCCCGAGCCGAGAAGCATCTCGAGCTCGAGCCCCTATTGCCGCGCGCCGTAGCTGCTCGTCACCTCGGGAATGGACCACCCGCAGCATCCGCAGTCCCCACCGGTGGTCGTCCTTGCCGGAGACTGCCGCTGTTGCCGCCGCCGTAGTTGGCTCCTGTGTCGCCGGGCAGAGGAAGACCGCCCCTTTCTCTATATTAGATGTGTAGCACTCCTCCTCTGTCAGTTGACCGCACGTAGCGCAGTGGCACCGCGCCTGGGATCCAACCGGGGAGACCCGGGTTGGATCACCCCGGGCGCCCAATAAACCCCCTTTTTTCCTAATTCAGCCCTGGGGCACTCACAGTGGGTCCAGGGCCCACTAGTCATCCTCTTGGGGCCCTGGAGTGACTGCCATGTGGCCCCTCCTGTTTTTTTATATTTTTGGTTATCTGTCTTTTGCTCTATTTTGTGTTATTTCCTATTAAGGTAATTGCCAGATTTGGACATTTCTATTTCTGGCAGATTCCAATTTTGGATATGCCAGATTTGGAATGTACTAGGTTATAAGTGTAGTTTGTGATTTTCGAATGGCATTATGAGAGTTTTGTCTATGCAAATATATGCTTGTGATATATGATTTTCGGGTAGAAAAATCCAGTGAATCCAATGGTGGTATTAGTTTTATCATTTGGCCAAGTTTGTGAAAATGTTGTTTTGTGATAATATGTCATTTTGTCTTTTTCACATGATTTAATTCTTGCAATATATGATAAACTTGTCAACATGAAAGATGATCATTAGTGTGTGCTCTAGCCCCTGGTATTTTTTCTTGCCATGATAGTTCATGTTATGAGTGTCATTCTTGATGTCAACATGCCACCAAAATTCTGTTTTCCAATGCTCAAATAATTCTAAGTGTTGAAATCGGTTATTTTATTGCCATGTTGTCTTGATGATTTCCATGTATATGGTGCTCCTTTGGAGTTGGCACAATGGAATGCATTGTTGTGCTTGTCATCCTCTGTTATTTTGTGCCAAGAACTTGTAGGTAGAGCTATTGCATCTTATTTAAAACTAGCTATCAACATGCCATTCTATTAATATCATGCCCTTCTTGCCTCTTGTGAATTTCACCAAGTCTGGAAAACTGTTATTCCCAATATGCCATGTTGTGAGGAAGATTGCCATTGATATAAGCATATTTTGATGTTGCCATAATGTAGTTAATTGAAGTGCATGTTGTACTCTATAACCCTGTTAATTTTCATGCCATGAAAGTCCATGTAGCAAATGTAATTGTTGCTGTCAAGATGCCATCATGTTAACTCAGATTCTGGAAAACTAGAATTTCCACTAAGTCCCTAAAAACTGTTTCAACATGCCATCTTGTGAGCACATTTGCTATTGATCCTTGCTTCCTTTCATGTTTCTGTAGATACATGAATTGTTGAGCATGTTGTATACTTCATGTCCATGCCTTGGTTGTGATTTGAAACTTGTTGTACCTCTGGCTATGTGTGTTACTAGATGACATCTTGCTGTTTGTGGACAGATGGTGTGTTTGAATGTTTTGTGACTTGTGGGAGCTATACTCCATTGTTTTGAATGATCTTTAGGTCTATTCTTGCTAGATTTTCATTCCCAATCCAGTGGAATCCTTGGAATACCAAGGAATAGCCCATGGCCGCCCTCATCTTTGCATTTGTCTCCGTTAACGTTTGTACATTGCCGTGAGTGTACCGTGAGCTTCGTTACTCCGTTTGCAACGTTCTACATATGCATTTGCATCGTTTTTACATGGAGCATTCATATTTGCCATGGTCATGCATGTTCAAATAACTAATCTTGAGATTCTGTCCAGAATACTAAGGAACTTAATAATTGCATGAGAAACATGACTAGCATAGGGTTGCCATGTTAAATACTTCAAATTGGTCATGCATCATCTTGTTTGCGCATTGCACTTTATTTGTATGTTTATTTGGTGCTGTTTCTCTTTGGGTAGACCCGAGTGTCGAGCCTGAGTACGAGGATCCTGACGAGAACAACTACGAGGACCCAGCTGTTTGTCCTTCTGAAGACCCAACAAGCAAGATGATCGTACCCAGATTCCGACACTATTTTTGCTATGCTAGATGTCTAGCTTCTACCATTATGTTTCGTTACCTACCACTTAAATTGTTAGCCTCCCAAATTGCCATGAAAGCCTCTAACCCCTTCCACTTCCTAGCAAAACATTGATTGGCTACGTTACCGCTGCTTAGCCCTTATCTTATAGCGTTGCTAGTTGCAGGTGCAAGCTGTTTCTATGTGCCAACATGGATATCTGGAGATATCACCTTATTTACTGTTATTTAATTTAATGCACATATATACTTGGCAACGGTAGAAGGCTTAGCCTTTTGCCCGGTGTTTTGTCCCACTTTTGCCGCACTAGTTCCGAGTACCGGTGTTAAGTTCCATATTTTGCGCTCCTAACATGCTCGGGGTTGTTATGGGGACCCCCTTGACTATTCGTTTTAGATTAAAACTTGTCTGGCAAGACCCAACTTTGGTACTATATTTGCTAAACAACCTAATAAAAGTGCATAGGACTTAGCTACCCCGTGGATTAATCAACAACCCGGGTCAGTGCTCCTCATGAGTGTTGGTCCAAAATGACAGTAGCCGGGGCCACCATCGGGTGTGCCAGACAGAAACTTAGCCAATCCGTCATGTCCTGAGAACGAGATACGCGGCTCCTATCGGGTTCGTCGATACGTCGGGCGGTTTTGCTGGACTTGTTTTACCATTCTCGAATGTCTTGCGCGAGGAATTCCAAGGATACTTTGGGCTATCTCGAGGTTGAGGTTTTCCAACGGTATTTCCTAGGAGATCACGGGGTTCGTGGTGGACGTTATTCCCACGGCGTGTGGTTAACTTGTGATGGATGAGTTGGAGAACCCCTGCAGGATTAAATCTTTTCGAGAAGCCGTGCCCGCGGTTATGTGGCAACTTGTGTAGGATCGAAAGTATGTCTAGAGGGGGGGTGATTAGACTACTTGACCAAATAAAAATTCTACCTTTTCCCAGTTTTAAGTGTTGGCAGATTTTAGCAATGATAGCAAGTCAAGTACACCCTACACATGCATGTCTAAGAGTATAGCAGCGGAAAGTAACAACAAGCATGTATAGTAGAGGGTAGGAAGGAAGATCAAACGCAATTTGAAGACACGATGATTTTTCCTGTGGTTCCGATAGGTGGTGCTATCGTACGTCCACGTTTATGTAGTCTTCAGCCCACGGAGGGTAACGGTCGCGAGAGTCCACGGAGGGCTCCACCCATAAGGGTCCACGAAGTAGCAACCTGGACTATTCCATAACGGCTTCCGTCCACGAAGGACTAGCCTCACTATGGGTAGATCTTCACGAAGTAGGCGATCTCCTTGCCCGTACAAACTTCTTGGTTCACCTCCACAACACGAAGTAGGAGGCTCCCAAGTGACACCTAACAAATCTAGGAGGCACCACCCTCCAAAAGGTAACTGGCTCGGCAATGTCGATGAACTCCTTGCTCTTGTGCTTCAAGATGATAGACTCCTCAACACACAATCACTCTCTCACATATTTGGCTATGGTGGTAGAGATTGATTTGGTGGAAAGCAACTTGGGGAGGCTAGAGATCAAGATTCATATGGATAGAGTGGAATGGCTTGATCTCAACACATGAGTAGGTGGCTCTCTCTCAGAAAAATGGATGGGGCAAGTATGGAATAGTTCTGAGTGCTTCTCTTTTGAGTGGGTGGTGGTGAAGGGGTATATATAGGCATCCCCAAAATTCCAACCGTTACACCTAAAGTGACCAACTCGGTGACACCGAAGTGTAAAACTCGGTGGAACCGAAGTGACCAAAAGGCAGTAACTTTTGAATCTTGGTGAGACCGATACATAACTCTCGGCGGTACCGATTAGGTGACCAACGGTCAGATTGCACAACTCGGTGAGGCCGATCCAAAAAACTCGGTAAGACCGATTTTATGAAACGAGGTAACAGAAAGTTGGCAAGCTGAACTCGGTGGCACCGATGCAGAATCGGTTGCACCGAATGGCTAGGGTTTGGCATGGGTCTGTCTGAGTTTGGGAATCGGTGGGACCAAGTGTGAATTGTTGGTAGCACCGATTTTCAAGATAGGCTTGGACAGACTTTTGTGGAAGAGTTTGTGAATGTTTTTGGTGACTATCACTTGTGCACGTGGAGCATCTTGTTCACCAACAGTACTTTACCCCCTTTTAATAGTATTGGCTTTCCTATGGACTCAAAGTGATTTCTCACAAAGTAAAATGTAGAGTCCTCTTGCTTGAAGCTTTGCCAATCCATTTCCTTGCATCTAGGGGTTTCTCCACAATCCTTTTGCCAACCCATCATTGAACTTTTCCAGAAATATACTTAGTGGAAACATTAGTTCAATGACATATATGTTGTTATTAATTACCAAAACCACGAAGGGAGCAAATGTGCTTTCAATCTCCCCCTTTTTGGTAATTGATGTCAACATATAGATCAAAGCTTCGACATATGATATAATCAATGAATATAATCGCCGCTTTGAGAAGTATGTGATAAGCAAGAGCTCCCCCTAAATTTCTGCATTATTTTGAATTTGCGTTTGAATGCAAATGCACAATCGATTAGGTACATGGGGCACTCTTTCATGTCACATACAACTTGGTGGTGTGCGAGAATAATAAGAATGAATATCATAGCACAACACAATCAAGCAAAGGTGAATGATCATCTCATAAGCATCACAAGGATAGGAAATAGTAGCAATACACATCAAGTGTATGATCAAACACCAACAATGTTTGACACAACCAAACCAAAAGATATCAAATGTTTTGAAAAGCGATAAAAACCAATGCTCTCTCTCTCTCTCTCGAAGCCTAAAGATATATATACATCTTCTCCCCCTTTGGTAACAAGTTACCAAAAAGCTCAAAGGTATATAACTAATCGTTCTGGGGCTGATCTCCTCCAATGGTTGATGAAGGAGTCGAGAGAACGGCATCAGCGAAGATGTCGGCAGACGTCATGGACGGAGTCGGTGTAGCAACTGGAAGAACTGGAGGAGCTGATGGAGCTAAAGAGGCTGTAGCAGGTGCTAATGAAGAAGGTCACAACTCTGGAGCTGGCACTGTAGCTGATCTAGCATGAGTAGTGAACTGAGTGCTTGGCCTGTGAGGTGCACGATCCTCATCATCATCATCATCATCTGTAGAATGAGGGCTAGGCACTGCGTCAACTTCCTTCTTGAGCTCAGTCACAGTCACTGTGAGCTCATCCACCTTGTTGTTGAGAGTGTGAAATTTGTTGTCAACAATCCTCGAGAGGCTCACCTAGTTCTTCAATATCTCGTTGATGTCCTTCTGCATGCTGAGCACAGAGCTAAGTAGGAGATCCATCTGCTCACTCCTAGACCTTGGCACCTGAGAACTAGAGTCTCTGGCCGCCTCTGCATGTGCCTGTGCTGTAGCTGAAGTGGGATGATTTGGGTCCATCACCACAACGTTGTCTTCTAGATCTGGCAATAGTGGCAAATGTGGTCTGTCAAGTGCAAAGATGTGCTTGTCCAGCTTGGAGTTGATAAGCATCTGGATATAGGGTGCATAGTAGCATGAACGCTTCTAATCAGCAGCAACCCTCTTCATAGTCTCCACTATCAAATCCATCACTCTGAATCTCGTATGTTGATCCAGATGGAGCAGCATGTTGATTGAGTATCCTCGAATCATCTTCTCATCTCCAGACTTAGGCATCAAGGTATGCCTCAAGATGGTGTTGATAGTGCGTAGACCAGCCTTGGGAAGTAAATGGATCCTAGCTTGTGAGACATCAGATGTGCAGCAGGGATCTCATTGTACATGTTCTTCATGGCATTGTGGCTTACCTTGGGCTCATTGTAGACATTGATGTCACCATCTTCCACCTCTGGGACTCCTAAGATGGTAGCCCACTCCTCAACAGTGGATTCATACCTTGCTCCTTCTATCATCTACACAATTCTACCATCTCCATAGAAATGTGCAGTGGAGTAGAATTGCATGATCATTTCATCATTCCAAGCAGTAAATTCCTTACCAACAAACTTATCAAGACCAATGCAGTGAACATTGTCTTGCACACATGGGAAGTAATCCTCATTCTCCTTGTTGTACTTCCAATCGACAAACCTCATATCACTCATAGCAGGGCTCTTATCAAGCAAAATAGTTTCATAGAAATCTTGTTGCTCCTTTGTGTAGAACCTGTAGTCCACAGCAGTCTTCCTCCTCTGTGAATATGGATCAATGTCTCTCCACTCTCTCAAACCATAGTCCTTCCTTTTCTTCATGTCCTCAGCTAGCAAGTGGCTGGCATTGTGCTCTGGAAGGTGTGGTCTTAGCTTCATCAAAGCTGACATAGCATCATCCTCAGCTTCCCTAAAGGTAGAAGTCTTGTTCTTGGAAGAAGCTGGTATCTCTCTGGAGAACCTCTTGGGTTTGTCTGCAGCAGCCTTCTTGGGGGCAGTCTTGGTGCCCTTGGATGAGGTATCCTTAGGCATAGCATCAGCCATGAGCTTCTTCTTCTTCTTAGGAGGGGCCTTGGCAACTGGCTCTTCCTCCTCCTCCTCAACAGCAGCCTCTGCTGGGTCCTCATACATTGAGGTAGGCCTACCCATGACATGAATGATCCTCTTCCTGGACCTCTTCTTCTCTCCTTCCTTCTTAGGCATGGACTTCTTGGAGGGCTCAACAATCATTGTTGCCCTAGAGCTCTCTGGTGCTCTTGCTGTCCCTGAGCTAGCATATTCTTTCCTTATTGCCTTCTTCTTCTTGGATGAAGAGGCGGCAGCAGTGGTGTTCTTTGCAGCATCATCCTTCTTGGACAACTCCTCAGGTATGAAATCTTCATCCTCCTCATCTGAGTTGAGCTTCCTTCTTGCCTAGTTGCAGCCTTGGGCAGATAAGGAGAGCTAGGAACATCATCATAACTCCCCTCAGGACTAGTGCCTGAGCACATGTCAACACTTTGTTCTCTGAGATCATTCTGGCTATCTTCAGCATCTGACATCTCTGACCCTGTGAAAGAGTATAGAAGAGTGGAAGGGTTGAGTCATCACAAAATGCAAATATTTTTCAAAGGTTTGAACAAAGAAATCCTTAGATATAGTTTTCAGCAAAAAGGGATTTCGGTGTCACCGAGTCAAAAGTTTCGGTACCACCGAGACACACAGAATTCTTTACAGAAACTTGGCAGCAATTTCGGTCGTACCGAAGATTGACACTCGGTTTCACCGAGACTGTCCTCAGTAGTCCAAAACAAAATTGGTAGAGCCGATTTTTCTGACTCAGTATCACCGAGATTCGATTTTGCGAACGACTAGACCTAATTTTTTTCGTTTGCTAAGCTAATGAGAATTCTAGAGGATTGGGAGGATTGCAATCGGTGGATAATTGATAAAAGTTACTCTAATGCGCATGAATCAGAAGGGGAGCGCAAAGAGGGCCGGATCCATATATGGATCCGGCCCTAACTCGGTGAAGGATCCGCTAAGGAGATGACGGCGGTGAAGATTCCGTCGGCGGCGGCGATTCCCAACGGCGGAGGCGCACGTGGAGGCAAGGGCGACGACCAGGGGGTCCGGAGCGGCGGCTTAGGGTTGGAAGAAAACGGACTTTTGTGGTTGAATTTCAAAAGTCGGATCCACCAGGTAATATACCCTTTGCTGTCGGTGACACCGGTTCGAAATTATCGGTGCCACCGGGTTTCTCAACTGTCAGTTGACAGGGAAACTCGGTGTAACCGAGAATAAGGAATCGGTGTTACCGAGATTGAAAACCAGATCAACCCTAGGCATTCGGTGAGACCGAGATTTTGGTGTTGGTTCCACCGAGATGCACTTGGGAGGTTTTAATGGTCAGTCCTTTGTCGATACAAAACTCCGAGTGCTCCTCACACAGAGGGATCAAAAAGTACTTGTTCAAATTTTCTGATGCAGCAAGAATATAATATGAGACGAGAAATCGTAGATAGCTAGAGAGTGGTCCGAGGTATTCTTGTCCATCCAATTGGCAAAATAAAAATCCAAATCCAAATAGCAACAATTGGATGTCCTCGAATGGATAAATAAATGCAAACCAACATGCTCACACAATAAGATGTCAAATGGAATCATGGCAAACATGCACATACATACTAGCATCTATCAAGCATTTTGGCGATGACGGAGTCATCTATATATGAGTATATTGACTTAGGAGCCAAGTAAGAATACTTGATCATAGGTCATACTCATCGTTAAAGCACAAGTGGGGTTACCACTTTTACATAAAGCATTTAATGTTGGCACATACTGTGAGATGCTTTGACTCAAGTCTTAGAGTAAAGCTCCCCCTTGATGTGACATCCCCCCATAGGAGGGATAAACTAACCTTGGGTTTTGTCGATGAAGACTTCATGTGGGTGATGTAGTGGTGGATGCTCAAGGTTGATGAAGATCACCATGAGTTGGGAGCATCCTTGTTGTTTCCTTACTCTCCTCACCTACATGGGTTAGTCCCAACACACACAAATACAAGGATATCTATGGACATGGAGTGCAAAGCATACATGATGATGTCCATGGATTTGTTGATTACCTTGTCCCTTACTTACCTTTGAGGGAATGTGTGACTCCTTGAACTATTGCATGATGTTGACGTTGATTGCAACTAGTTCTTGCCAATAATGAATGTGAGTGAATTTCATTGGTGGAGTCACCCCTCAAGAACTTCTCTAGTTCTTCTTCTTGGGGACCCACATCAACCTGATGGGGATCCTTGGTGTTGAAGTGGCACTTGTAGAAGTTGAGCTTGAAGTAGCCTTGGGAACCAACTCCACCAAAGCTTGGGATTCATCTTCATATGAGTCAATGTCCTCTTGAAGCTTGTCCTTGCCCTTGAGCTTGTGGTCTTGTGGTGGAAGGTCATCTTGAGTGTTTGTTCCCTTGGGAAGAGTATGTTCATACTTCTCCCTTTGATGAACAAACTTGGGCTTGGGTTATTGACCTTCTTCCCATTCAACTCTATTTGCGTTGAAGTAGCCAATGCCATGGTTCTTCCGGTATCCTCCATGCTTGCGTACAATCTCCTCAAATTGCTTACATCCGGCAAGACTCTTGTAGATACCTTTCTCTATAATTCCTTTCAATAAATCGTTTTCTTGCTCAAGTGTAACTTGGCTAAGAGAATCATCATTAGTGGAATCAATAGAACTACTAGAAGCAACATCATTAGATTTAGCATTTTTATTGTTGCTACTAGATGAAGAATCTTTCTTGCCTTTGTTACTAGTTTGTCTAGGTTTAACTTGTGGCATGAATGTAAACAAGACTAATCGTTTGGCTAGATAAGATGAAGTCTTCTTTCGGAGATCGCCATTGATAGCTTTAAGAAACTTATGTTCTTGCTCCAAGGTGAGCTTCTCGAAGCGTAGCTTCTCATGAGTCCTTACAAGCTCTCTATGATCTTCTAGAGTAGATTCATGGGCTAACTTAAGAGTGTTTAATTCTTTAGTTAGTTGTTCTATTTTCATCTTATCATCAACTGACTTATCTTGACTAGCATGAAAATTATCAAGTTCATTTTGACTAACATCACTAGTTTTACCAAAGAGCAAGTCATCATCACCAAGTAAATCATATTCATCACTATTGAAATCAAGATACTCGGGGTGTGATACCTTGGGGCCTTTAGCCATGAAGCAACTTCCACTCCCTTCATTTGGTGAATCAAATAGATCATAGGAGTTGGTAGTCACTAGTGCAAGTCCGGCAACACCTTCATCTTGACTGTAGTCGGAGTTGGAGTGATAGCTTCTCTCGGAGTTGTTGTCGGCTTCGGAGCCGGAAACCCATTCACCAACATGAGCTTGATGTCTTCTTCTTGTGTAGCTTTTGGTGTACTTGTCCTTCTTCTCTGAGTCCCTACTTCTCCTTGAGGGTCTTCGTTCATAACGATCATCTCTACTCCTTCTCTCTCTTTGAGGTGATTCATTCCTTGAGCTTCGTCTTGTAGGTGACTCTTCTCTTCATTTGTAGGGAGTCGTGCACTTATTGGAGTAGTGTTCGGGCTTCCCACAATAGAAGCAGTTTCGGTCACGACTTGACGAACGCTTCTCTTCATATCTTGAGTTGGAGCTTCGTTCTTTGCCTCTATTCTTGTAGAACTTGTTGAATTTCTTGACCATGAGGCTTATCTCTTCATTGGTGACAAGGTTGTCGCTTGAAGTTGCGGGAGCATCACTTGTGGCTTTGTAAGCACCGCTAAACTTGTTGTGAAGCTCTTCTTTGTCTTTGAGTGTCATCTCATGAGCAACAATCCTTCCAATGACTTCCGTAGGCTTGAGATCTTTGTAGTTGGGCATCATTTGGATCAATGTGCACACGGTGTCATATCTCTCATCCAAAGCTCGAAGTATCTTCTTGATGATGAATTTGTCGGTCATTTCTTCGCTTCCTAAGCCGGCAATCTCATTTGTGATGAGAGCTAGCCTATAGTACATCTCTGCAACTCCTTCACCATCCTTCATCTTGAACTTGTCAAGCTGACTTTGAAGAACGTCCAACTTGGATTCTCTCATGGATTCGGTACCTTGATGCATATCAACCAAAGTATCCCAAATCTCTTTTGCATTCTCAAGACGGCTGATTTTGTTGAATTCTTCGGGGCATAGGAAGTTGAAGAGAATGTCACATGCCTGAGCGTTGTATTGCAACATCTTCAATTCATCTGCGGTCGCTTCACGATCCGGTTCCTTTCCATCACCAAAGAATTCACCTTGCAAGCCAACACGAACAACAGACCAAACAGCGGGGTTATGACCAAGAATATTCATTTTCATTTTGTGCTTCCAACTAGCAAAATCTGTGCCATCAAAGTACGGACCTCTACGGTTATAATTTCCCTCACTAGACGCCATACTCTCCTAGGTTGTGAGACCAATGCAATGGAGACCAAAGCTATGATACCAATTGTAGGATCGAAAGTATGTCTAGAGGGGGGGTGATTAGACTACCTGACCAAATAAAAATTCTACCTTTTCCCAATTTTAAGTGTTGGCAGATTTTAGCAATGATAACAAGTCAATTACACCCTACACATACATGTCTAAGAGTATAGCAGCGGAAAGTAACAACAAGCATGTATAGTAGAGGGTAGGAAGGAAGATCAAACGCAATTTGAAGACACGATGATTTTTCTCGTGGTTCCGATAGGTGGTGCTATCGTACGTCCACTATTATGGAGTCTTCAACCCACGGAGGGTAACGGTCACGGGAGTCCACGGAGGGCTCCACCCATAAGTCTCCACGAAGTAGCAACCTTGACTATTCCATAACGGCTTCCGTCCACGAAGGACTAGCCTCACTATGGGTAGATCTTCACGAAGTAGGCGATCTCCTTGCCCGTACAAACTTCTTGGTTCACCTCCACAACACGAAGTAGGAGGCTCCCACGTGACACCTAACAAATCTAGGAGGCACCACCCTCCAAAAGGTAATTGGCTCGGCAATGTCGATGAACTCCTTGCTCTTGTGCTTCAAGATGATAGAGTCCTCAACACACAATCACTCTCTCACAGATTTGGCTATGGTGGAAGAGATTGATTTGGTGGAACGCAACTTGGGGAGGCTAGAGATCAAGATTCATATGGATAGAGTCGAATGGCTTGATCTCAACACATGAGTAGGTGGCTCTCTCTCAGAAAAATGGATGGGGCAAGTATGGAATAGTTCGGAGTGCTGCTCTTTCGAGTGGGTTGTGGTGAAGGGGTATATATAGGCATCCCCAAAAATCCAACCGTTACAGCTAAAGTGACCAACTCGGTGACACCAAAGTGTAAAACTTGGTGGTACCGAAGTGACCAAAAGGCAGTAACTTTTGAATCTTGGTGAGACCGATACATAACTCTCGGTGGTACCGATTAGGTGACCAACGGTCAGATCGCACAACTCGGTGACGCCGATCCAAAAAACTCGGTAAGACCGATTTTATGAAACAAGGCAACAGAAAGTTGGCAAGCTGAAATCGGTGGCATCGATGCAGAATCAGTTGCACCGACTGGCTAGGGTTTGGCATGGGTCTGTCTGAGTTTGGGAATCGGTGGGACCGAGTGGGAATTGTTGGTAGCACCGATTTTCAAGATAGGCTTGGACAGACTTTTGTCGAAGAGTTTGTGGATGTTTTTGGTGACTATCACTTGTGCACGTGGAGCATCTTGTTCACCAACAGTACTTTACCCCCTTTTAATAGTATTGGCTTTCCTATGGACTCAAAGTGATTTCTCACAAAGTAAAATGTAGAGTCCTCTTGCTTGAAGCTTTGCCAATCCATTTCCTTGCATCTAGGGGTTTCTCCACGATCCTTTTGCCAACCCATCATTGAACTTTTCCTGAAATATACTTAGTGGAAACATTAGTTCAATGACATATATGTTGTTGTTAATTACCAAAACTACCAAGGGAGCAAATGTGCTTTCAACTTGGAAATTTGTTTAACACCCGGTTATACTTAAGTTGAAGTAAACTCATATAAAATACACCAACTGTGTGCGTAACCATGACTGTCTCTGCTCGTGATAATGAACCGAGAGAGAACACGGTGGGGTTAAGCTTGACATAAGTAGGTGTTCAGGATCACTTAGTGATCATTCTAGTTCACGACCGTCAAACATAGGCCACCATATTTAATTCTTGTTCTCGTAAGTTAGCCACCAAATACATGCTTAGTGCTTGTTGCAGCCTCACCACTTAACCAATCCTCACCTATTGGCTTACATAGTCTCGGTACCTGGGTTATGAGATTGCTGAGTCCCTGTGGCTCACAGATTACAACAATACAAGTACATGTGTTGACGAGTTCGTGCCAGATGATGTGTCTCAGCTCCAGTGGGAGTACGATGAAGAACGTAGGCGTATGTACGTTACGTATTCGGATGAGTAGGTGAGCTTCATGGTGGTGTTCCCTGGGCTAGCAAGACAGTTTCATTGCTTTCTTTTATCGTTTGATTTCGTCCGTAGCCAGACCCTGTCTTCTGGATGAATGTATGAATAATTGTGTGGATTTGTAAGTTAGCTTGTGGTGAGTGTAAGCCAACTCATATACTCATCTCTTCATTACATGTATGCAATGATTTCTGTACTTGCGGAATGACTAGATGCACTTCTATCCCCGTCGAGGCTCTCGCGCCTTAATAGGGATAGGACTGCATCTTGGGCGTTACAACAGTGCACCTCTTATCTTGTGGTGAGTGTAAGCCAACTCATATACTCATCTCTTCATTACATGTATGCAATGATTTCTGTACTTGCGAAACGACTAGATGCGCTTCTATCCCCGTCGAGGCCCTCGCGCCTTAATAGGGATAGGACCGCATCTTGGGCGTTACAACAGTGCACCTCTTACAAATACAGGGGCTGTTGTCAGAGTGGTAGTGCGAAACACCTGACTCTGATGGACTAGGACAGGCACATTGAATGCGTCGTTAGGTGGCGCGCTGGCGACAGGTCCCGGCAAGGATTACCTGACCTTCTGTACAGTCCGCCCAGCTACCTCTTATTCTTCTGCCATGCCGCGGGACGGGTGGCGTTAAAGCTGCAACAGGCCCGCTGTTGTAGCCACGTGCCCCGGCCAGCTCCGCCTGCCCGCCTGCCCCCTTGACACCTCAGCCGATGTGGACTATTGTCCCTGGTGAGGTGGAGCGGTGGCCTAGCGGGTTGGAATCCTTGCCGGGGACGCTTGGGGATGGGCTATTCCACTTGGTGAAGGGCCTGGCTGTCTTGCCCTGGTCTTGACTTTGGGTTGCCTCGGAGGCTGGTGCGAGCCCGGCAAGAAGTTGCCAGCCTGAGGCAACTGCCTGTGCACAAGTATGGGTACTAGGGACCCCCAGTTCTTAGTACATCGATAGTAGCCCCTGGGCCTGGGCCATACACGCGCGCGCCGTTATTGGGCTAGGCCCAAAACAGTGCACGGCCATGCGTAGCTCCGTTTCCCTACAGTTATGATGACTTTTTACTGACCTTTCCCACGATGCACATTTACCGCGGGTAATGGCATTGGTGGAGAAGGGCGGTCACCCAAGCGGCATGCTTGACAGTGAGTGGTCAGATCGGTGCACGGGCGGCCAGCCCCTGGCCTTCCTTAGGGTGAGCAGCGGGAGAAACGATGTGTCGTCCGCCCGCTCCTCGCCATTTAATTGGTGTCGTTCCTTCTCCCGTCTTGACTACGCCTCGGGCGACGTGTGGCGCGCGCGGCGCTCACCATTGTCCCGGGAGGGCGGTCGCTGAAGCTGTGGGCGCACGAGCGTGTGCTCGTTATGCTCTGCGGAGAGTTTCCCCCTCTTCTTCCCCTTGCCCCTATAAATAGGGAGAGTTTAGAGAGGGTGCCACTCATCCGCGACTCTGTGCTCGTCCTTAGCTGCTTGGTGCTCCTTCCCTCTTTCTCTCGCCACCGTTTCCAGCGTGCTCCCTCTGCAACGACGAGGGGCCGTGACCGCGCTCGACGTCCTCGGGGCGCCGGGAGGGGCAGCCCCCGGAGCCCGGTGCGCATTGTGTTGACGGCGGCGGAGGTTGGGTCCAGCTCCCGCGGTCAGTCGGCGTCCAGCACGGCCCTGCCGAACCGCGGCGGCCGCGGAGGTGCGCCTTCCTCGCGGCTCCCTCTGGGGGCCCTCGCGGGGATCGAGGTGCAAGAGTTCCTCGTGGTGGTCCCTCAGCGGCGCCGGAGCTGGCTGCGTCTTCCTGATCTTTTCGCGAGGACCATGGAGGCTTGCCGCCCTCGAGGCTTGTTGCTTCGTACCGACGGATTCCTCGATGGACCCGCATGGGTGGTGGTTGACCTCTCCCCCGGAGGCGCCATGTTCGTGGCGCGAGGGTGGAGGTCGTTCGCCCGCTCCTGGGGGTTCGGCCCCGGGCATCTTGTTCACTTCGAGTTTGGCGTCTCCCCCGCCCTCTCCGTGAAGTCCTTCGGGGCCCTAGGGGTCTGTCTGGAGTGTTGCGCGGGAGGCTCGAGGGGCAGCGACTCTGGGCCCTCCGGCCGTAGTGACGACAACGACGGCATCCTCGGTGTCCAGATCAAGGGTGATGACTTTGAGTAGTGCGCGCACCGGTGTCCTGGAGGGATTCGGAGGGCGCGTCGGCGCCCTGGAGGGATTCGGAAGGCAAGGCCCCACTTGTGGGGCCTTGTTTCCGGATCGACCTCCACATCGTAGTGGTCGAACTCCCTCCGGACGGTGGCGGTGGTGTTAAAGGAAATCGTACTCGGACTTGACCTCGCTACTGCCGCCGCTGAGCTCGGGGCTCAGCTCTTGTATCTAGGTTGTACCCGACGAAGTCCTGAAAGAAAATCAAAGAAAACGTTGGGTACTACTGATATATCAAGGACTTGTCTCGTATGTTTGTGTGTTAATCCCTCTTTTCCTTCCCTTCTTTGCGAAAAACTGCGTTGCAATGCCTTTCCGACTTTTACGCTTGCCGAGGACCCTTGCCGATGTGGGTCGTCTTATCAAGGGGCACTTATAAGGATAAATCGCAAGCACTCTCCCGTAGCTCCACTTTCGGCAAGGTTCCCTTATCGTCCTCATCATGACTATCCGGGGGGTTGGGCATGCTTCCAACCCCCGACGCGCAACGATTTCGATAAGGGCCCATCCGGGCGCAGGTCTTTCCTCAGGCCGCAGTTTGTAGCAGGGAAAGAGTAAGGGTTTCACTTATCTTCTTCTTGCCGAGAGGTTGTCGCTCTGAACGCGTCCGCCCTTGCTGTCCCCTTCTTCCCTCGGGATGACTTGTGCGCGGGGGGAATAATCCTGCTTCCTTTTGAGAAAAAGAAATAAGAGAAAATAGGGTGCGCTGATGGGCTTTTAGATGTTCTTTAACAACCTAATGCTGGCAACGAGCTACCGCAATAATCCACGTAGCAAAACATAGTGCAAATATGTATCTTGGTAGGGAAAAAGTTGCGGGATAACTAGCTTTACTGACTGCGCACAGTGTCATCACCTGGCTTGGCACAAAGGATTACACCCATTGCTGCGAGACTTGCACAAAAGTGGTTGCCGGGGAGCATGACAACCGCGCCTTACGGGTAGAACTTGCGAAGATGCTCGATATTCCACGAGTTCTGCACCGGGGTGCCATCTTCGGTCTCCAGGCGGACTACACTAGGCCCGGTGACTCGTACCACCTGATACGTCTCCAACGTATCTATAATTTTTGATTGTTCCATGCTGATATATTATCATTCTATGATACTTTTTGGGTCTTTATTACCAATTTATAATATTTTTGAGCACTAACCTATTGACCGAGTGCCCAGTGCTAGTTGTTGTTTTCTGCGTGTTTTTGCCTTTTCAGGTTTACTGTACCAAACGAAGTCCAATTGCCATGAAACTTTTTGATGATTTTTTTGGACTATATGAATACCTAGAAGCTTTAGAAGGAAGCCAGGAGGTGCACGAGAGCCCCACCACACATCAGGGCGCGCCTTGATATGTGGTGGCCCCCTCATCCGCCTCCCGACGTCCCTCTTCGGCCTATAAATTCTCTAATGTCCTAAAAACCCTGGGGGCAGTCCCGAAACCCTTTTCCTCCACCGCAAGTCTCTGTTCCATCGCGAGGCCATTTGTAGCTCCATTCCGGCTCCCTGCCGGAGGGGGTATCGATCACAGAGGGCCTCTCCATCAACCTTGCTGCCCTCATGATGATGTGTGCGTAGTGCCCCATAGACCTACAGGTCCATAGCTAGTACCTAGATGGCAATCTCTCTCTCTTATGATCTTCAATACAATGATCATCTCATTTTCGCTTTGATCTATCCGATGTAATCCTATTGTGTGGTGTGTTTATTGGGATCCGATGAATTGTGGGTTTATGTTCAGATTATTCATGAAAAGTATTTGAGATGCCTCTGAAATATATTATCTCTTAAGTGCATGATCATTATAGCTTCGTAATGCTCTCCGATCTATTGATGTGCTTTGGCCAAGTAGATTGATATTTCATCGGTGGGCGTGGTGTGATGTGGTAGGTGCAACCTAGTGAGTTTCTATATCCCAGTGATAAAGTAGGGGACAAGATGCATCTTTGTGTTGTTGCTACTAAGGATAAAATGATGGGGTTCATTCATATTGTTTGAGTTTACTTTGTCTACATCATGTCATCGTTCTCCAAGCATTACTTTGTCTACCTTGCTGCCTTTATTTACTTTTTATTTTATTTTGCAATTTATATTTATCAACAATTATCTACACAATTCATTTGCATGCAAATAACGAGATCAAAGGGATTGACAACCCTCTTACCCGCGTTGGGTGCAAGTTGTTTGTTAATTTGTGTGCAGCCGCTGAAGACAGTTGAGGATTGACACTCCTATTGGTTCGATAAACTTTGGTTTCATAACTGAGGGAAATACTTATCCGCTTTGTGCTGCAATTACATGTTCCTCTTCATGGAAAACCCAACGCAGATCACAAGTATCACCACCCGGTAAGGGCCTTCCCACTTCGGCGTCAACATGTTCGTCCCCTTCGTGGACTGAATCCGTCGAAGGACAAGGTCGCCTTCCTCAACAATCCTGGCGCGCACTTTGTGGCTATGGTAGTGGCGCAAGGCCTGCTGGTACCTAGCGGCGTGCAGTGCGGCCTGGAGACGATCTTCCCCGAGGAGCGTGGCACCGTCATGCCGTAGCCGCTCTTGCTGGTCCTCGTCAAAGGCCTGCACTCTCGGTGACCCGTACGTGAGTTCCGGTGGGAGAACTGCCTCTGCCCCGTAGACCAGGGCAAAGGGTGTTTCGCCGGTGGCCCGATTTGGCATCGTTCTGATCGACCAAAGAACCGCCGGCAGTTCATCAATCCAGCGCCTTCCACGCTTGCACAGCTTGTCGAAAGTCCTCGTCTTCAGACCCTGCAACACTTCTGCATTTGCCCTCTCTACTTGCTCGTTGCTCCTGGGGTGAGCAACCGAGGCGAAGCAGATCCGGGAGCCGATGTCTTGACAGTATAGCATAAAAGTGCTGCTGGTGAACTGTGTGTCGTTATCGGTGATAATCCTGTTGGGGACCCCGAAACGGCAAACAATCCCTCTGAGGAACTTGATCGCCGCCTGCACCGTTACCTTTCTCACTGGCTCAACCTCGGTCCACTTCGTGAACTTCTCGATAGCGACGAACAAGAACTCCAATGACCTGGTAGCACGAGGGAGGGTGCCGACGATGTCGAGCCCCCAGACCGAGAATGTCCAGGAGAGCGGCACGGTTTGAAGGGCTTGTGCTGATTGGTGTATTCGCTTGGTGTGGTATTGGCATGCTTCACACGTTGTTACAACCGCCAAGGTGTCTTGAAGGGCTGTGGGCCAGTAAAAGCCTTGCCGGAACGCCTTTCTGACAAGGGCCCTTGATCCTACGTGGGAGCTACAAATCCCCTCGTGTATCTCTGCCAGTAGCTTTTGCCCTTTCTCCCGAGCGATGCACCTGAATTTCACCCCCTTTGGTCTCCTTTTGTACATATCGTTGTCCATGAACTGGTACATGCTCGATTGCCGGGCTACTTTCTCAGCCTCTTCTTGCTCTTCGGGGAGGTCTCCTGCCTGGAGCTACTGGACAATCTTCTGTGCCCATGTTAGAGCCCGTGGCTCGATGACAAGGACTAAAGGCGTTTCTTCGTCCACGGGAGCGCTATATTCGACGGCGGGGACCGCCTGTCCCGCCAGGGCTCGGCGCTCACCATCAAGCATTTCGTCGTCTCCGGCAACCTTCTTGGCGACCACTGGTGGCACTGCCAGGGAATAGTCACCGGAGCTGATCTTTCTCTTCTTGGTCTGCCGCCCTGATGATTGAGTGAGTCGGAGCACAAAGGTGCCTGGTTCCACAAGCGACTTCTGAGCTTCCCATTTCGACTGGTCGTCGGTGATGTCATTCTCTGCCCTGGGGACGTGTTCTATTCGCAGACCGTCGAAACGTGCTTCCAAATTCCTCACTTCATCGACATATGCTTCCATCAGAGGGCTCTGCTAATCCTTGTTGACCTGGCGCATAACCAAGTGCGAGTCTCCCTGGACTATCAATTTCTTGATTGCCAAATCCGCCGCTATCCGCAGCCCAGCAAGTAAACCCTCATACTCAGTTGTGTTGTTGGTCAACACCTCCCAAGGGAAGTGCATTTGGACCGCGTACTTGAGTAGCTCTCCGGTGGGTGATATGAGCAGCACTCCGGCACCGGCGCGTTGCAGCGAGAAAGCCCCACAAAGTACATGATCCATACCTGAGGTGTTTCCTTGCCATGAAGGGTTGTCTCCGGGGTTTCCTCATCTAGGGTCGGCGTCAATTCAGCAACGAACTCAGCCAATGCTCGGCTTTTGATGGTTGTCGTGCTTTCAAAACTCAGATCAAAGCTAGCCAGCTCCAAGGCCCATTCAACAATCCTGCTAGTTGCTACTGGGTTCCTCAAGATCCGCTGCAGCGGGAAGCGGGTGACGACTGTAATGCGGTGTGCTTGGAAGTAGTGGCGCAGCTTCCAGAAGGCCATGAGGAGGCCGAATAGCAGGTTATGAATCCCAGAGTACCTTGACCGAGCCCCCTACAGGAGGGATCTGACAAAGTACACCGGTCGCTGCACCACACTTGTCTTCTACAGCGCCCGCTGTTTCGCTTCCCGTGCCGTCTTTGCGTCGACTTCTTGGCTCACCCGAGTCTACTCTTGTTTGCTGGCTATCGGTTTGGAGGCCACTGGTTCGCTATCCTCGGCTTCCCTCTCCGCCACTAGTGCGGCACTGACTACCTGGTTCGTCACTGCCAAATACAACAACAACGGTTCCTTAGCCTTGGGCTCAACTAGGACGGGGGCTAAGGACATGTACTTCTTCAAGTCTTGCAATGCTACCTCTGCTTCTGGAGTCCACGTCATCAGGCCTGCCTTCTTCAGGATCTTGAAAAATGGCAGGGCACGTTTCACGGATTTGGAGATGAATCTGCTAAGGGCGGCGACGGATCCTGCCAACCACCGCACGTCCTTGACGCACTTTGGTGCCTCCATCCGCTCGATCGCTTCAATCTTGGCGGGGTTGGCTTCTATCCCACACTGAGATATGAAGAAACCGAGGAGCTTGCCGGAAGGGACCCCAAATACAGATTTCTCATGATTGAGCTTCAGGTTGATCTTGCACAAATTCACAAAGGTCTCCTCTAGATCCTGGACCAGCGTGGCCTTTTCTCTGGTCTTGACTACACTGTCATCCATGTAGGCCTCCACATTCCTGTGCAGCTGTGTTCCGAGGCCATTCTGGACGGCCCTCGTGAATGTTGAACCCGTGCTCTTTCAGACCAAACGACATGTGCTTGAAGCAGTATGTGCCGCAGGGAGTGATGAACGCCGTTTTCTCCTTGTCTTCCTCTGCCGTGAAGATCTAATGATAACTGGAGTAGGCGTCGAGGAATGACAACAGGTCACAGCCGGCGGTTGAGTCCACTATTTGGTCGAAGCGCGGCAAGGGGAAGGGGTCCTTCGGTAGGCTTTGTTGACATCTGTGAAGTCGATACAGAGTCTCCAATTCCCGATTGCCTTACGCACCATCACAGGATTTGCTAGCCACGTCGGGTGGAGTACACCCCTGCCTGCTGCTTCCAACTTCTTGATCTCTTCGGCAATAAATTCTTGTCGTGCTAGTGCTTGTTTCCGGACCTTCTGCTTGACGGGGCGTGCGTGGGGACAGACGGCAAGGTGGTGCTCGATCACCTCCCTGGGAACACCGGGGATGTCAGACGGTTGCCATGCAAACACGTTGACATTCACCCGCAAGAAGGAGACGAGCACGCTTTCCCATTTGCTATCGACGGTGGCACTTATAGTGAAGGTGCCACACTCGCCGTCCTCCTATGCAGCCACTTGCTTCGTCTTGGGGATGGCCACTTTGCCCTTCTTTCTCATGCCGGCGGAGGTCTCTCGTAAGTTCTCGACGGGCGTGGTGCACTCTGTCATACGCTTCCCTGAGTTCTCACAAGCCTTGCCGGAGGTCTTGTCCTTGTTCTTCCCTCGGGAGCTTTGCCGGTAGGAGCGAGTGCCTCGTCAGTAAACGCTGCCACTGCCTCCCGGTAGAGCTTGTCGACGCAGAGGACCGCGTCTTTCTTGTCGGCACGGACGGTGATGATGCTCATCGGCCCTGGCATCTTGAGCGTGTTGTAGGCATGGTGGGACGCCACCAAGAACTTCGCTAGTGCCGGGCAGCCCAGGATCCCATTATACGGCAGCGGCATCTTCGCGACGTCGAAAACGACACTCTCTCTCCTGATATTGTGCTCGCTGCCGAATGTGACCGGGATGGTTATCTTCCCCTTCGGGTGAGGTCTTCCCCCGTACACTCCTTGGAAGGAGACCGTCGGTTTGAGGTCCGAATCGGGGATCTGCAGCCGCTTTATCATTTCGGGCTAAATCAGGTTCAGGCCGGCCCCACTATCGACCAACATCTTCTTGTCTCCGAGGTTGAGGATCGTTGGTGTCGTGGTTTTGTCGCGGCAGATGTCCTTGTGAGAGAACTTAGGTGTGAGGTCATCGCAACTAGGTGGCGGCTTGAACGTGGTTGGTCGGAATCGAGATATGCTAGTTTTACCCAGGTTCGGCCCCTCCGATGGAGGTAAAAGCCTACGTCCTGCTTTGTGTGTATTGATGATGATCTCGATTACAAGGGTGCGGAATCGCTACCTCTAGTCTCGAGGGTTTCTAGTCTGTCTATCTCTAATCACTTAACTTGTCCCTCTTGGGGCGCCATGCCCCTCCTTATATAAGTTGAAGGGGCAGGCTTACATGTAGAGTCCTACAAGGACTAGGATTAGGACTAGTCTCTCTTGAATCCTAATATGGGTCTTGTTTCTCTTGTGAGGGAATTCTTCCTCTTCTTGGGCCTCCTCTGTGAACCGGCCCTCCTGGCCTCTCCATGAGCTGCCTTCCGCCGGGGTGCACATTGGGCGGCCATGTCGTCCAGGTTGACCCGGTAAACACGGTGACCAATTGAGCCGCCAAATGATGGGCAGGGTCATACTCCTGGCCGCGTCAAACCGTGGGGAATCTCTTCGACATTATCCCCCAGGTTAGCTTGAATTTATTCATGGTAAGCTCCTGAAATAAGAATAAATATGTTAACAGACCGGCTTGCTCCACTGGCCGGCTCATTTCAATGAAGTGGCTCCTCAAAAATTCGGGTTTCTTTTTCATATCAACAAGCCGTCTTCGAAATCATCTTGCTTGTCAGTGTCCTTTGAAATTAAATATTGGGATAAAACACCAATATTTCGTTGAGTCGGCCTCCAATGCTTTTGGTTTGATGAAAATTTTGGAGATAAGAAAACCATATGAAGTTGAGCCGGCTTCCATTGCTTCGGCTTGATGAAAATATTGGGAATAGAAATTCGTCCGTTGTTAAACCACTTCATGGGACGCGGGGATCTTGCCGGGTCATCAGAGGTAGTGGATGCCAACTTAGGATAAAAATATTGCTGATTTATGGATGTAGAACTTGCCAACTTGTGAAGCCGGGTTGCTTATATAGACTCTGCCGGGTCATAATCTTTGATAATGCCGGGTCATGATCATTGGTGATGCCAGGTCAAACAACTGGACTCCGGTTGACTTGATAAAATTATTAGGAATAAAGAAATCCGTGTGACGATGAGACGGCATCTAGGCCTTTTTGTGAATAACTTAGAGAAGATGATCTTTGTAAACCTCCACCAAGACATGAGACCTGGCTCATTCAAAATTGATCGCTTGAAGATGTTCTTCCTTTCTCTTTTTTTATCTCCATATTACCTGTAGCCCCCAAGCTCTGAGTTCATCAGTTCATGATGACTTGGTGCTTTGCAATAATATCTTTGACTGTGTAGCCCCCAAGTACTGGGTTGTCTTGCCTGCAGCAGCCTGGGACTAGTAATTTTCTTATACTTATGAAACTGCATCTAGTGTAGCCCCCAAGGGCCAGGTTGTTTTGCCTGCAACAACCTGGGACTTGAACTTAGTTTTGAATGTTGTAGATAGATATCTTGGAGTAATCTAGGTTGTCATCTGAGTCGCCAGTTATAAACTGAATGTTTTTGCATTACACTTGTGTACCCCCCAAGGGCCGGCTCATCAGTATGTGATCGACCGGGTCTTCAAATTGAACCTTATAATCTGTTTATACAACTGAGTACTGTAGCCCCCAAGTGTCGGGTCACATGCCTGCAAGGGCTTGGGACTTTTGAAAATTTGATCTGAGTAGCATTGCCTCCAAGTGTCAGGTCGTTTGCCTGTAGCGACTCGGGACTTACATGTACTTCTCCTTTAAAAAAACATCATATGATGTAGCCCCCAAGTGCCGGGTCGTATGCCTGCAGCGACTTGGGACTATGTGAGAATAATATAACCATCATAATTTGATATTAATCTGATTTGAATGAATCCTTGAGCGTGATTTTAACCCGGTATTTTATCAAATATCCTGGAATAATGCCTTTCTGCTTGAAATGAAATCCTTGCCCGTGGTTGTAGTGCAACCCGGCAAATATGTTTGAGAAATCCATAAGCGTTGTAGTTTACTACAGAGCACCAGTTGAAAAAAATCCAAGAGCCGGTCAATTAAATGACCCGGCATTATATGTGACCCAGCAAATATATGGGATACACCGGCTGAGCAATATGTAATAGGCCAGCTCAGCAATATGTGATATGCCGACTCTTCGAGAATAGCCATTTCCTCTAAGCTTGCTTGGAAACCCCAATCATTTAATACTGGTTATGATAAACCATGAGGAAGATCCGGCCATTTTGGCTATCAAAGATTTATTTGTTCCTGCAGAAGTTACGATCTAACCCGGTGTGAAGACCGTCTTTCCGCAACATAAAGAAATATAGATATGTATGTATGATGCATTGTGCAATGATGCAATGCAGGGTGATGTATGTATATATGATAACAGAGTATAAAAATGCCCTCTTTCGAGGCTTTAATCTTACTTCAATGAAAATAGCATGATATAGCCACTGATTTATCATCGCTTTCTGTAAGTCGGCTCTCACATGACCCAATCAATGTTTTAACCTGGATAAGTTCAGAGTCCATATGGATTGACTTATTGAGAGTACACGGGGTTGGAGTAGCATCTTGCAAACATGCAGGTTTAACCAAGTTTCAATGAAGGTCGCTGAATAGCCCATGGAGTATCCTCTCTTTATGTAAGCCGGCTCTCACGTGACTTAAGCCGTTGTTTTAACTTTAACAAGTTCAGGGTCATAAAGATTGACTTGTTAAAAGTACGGTGGGTCACCTTTTTGGAGAAGCATCATGCAGACTATCGGCGTTCTAGGAACGGGGGTACCCAGACCTGCCAGCCTGTGGCCCAGGGCGTGGCCCACTTCAATAGCCAAGCGCGGCCAAGTGCGGCCTCACTCAGGACAAGGCCCTCGCAAGAGCCCTACCCTCGCGAGGAGGGCAACGCCAAGACCCCCGGAATGAGGAGCCCCCCCAGGCCCCCTCCTGAGTGGCGGAGATATCTATGCGACACTCGACCTCGGGAGGTCGAGGATGACGCAAGCCGGGCCAGGCGGGCACCAGCGCGCACAGCAGAGACAGTTTTCTCTTTGGTGCAAAGGAGGCAAAGGCATACGCAGGTTCCCAAAGCACCCCCAAAGGTTTCCATTCCGACGCAACGAGACCAAGACCACGAGCCCAGCAGGACGGACGTCATCGCCAAGCCCACCTCTGCATCACCACCGGCTACTTTGTAGGCGAAGACCACCTTTCGTCAGGATAAGATGTACCTCCATGTCACCCTTCGAATTTGGCCGTTGTGGGATCCCTTCCCGCCATTGCGATAAGGGAAGAGGACCCGGGTCGCTATAAATAGAGGCGAGGCTGCTCCATAGAAGGGATAGAAAAAACACCACCCGAGTAACCTCGCGAGGATACTCACCACTGTACTAGTTCATCCACAAACCTCCTCGTGAGGCAATCCACCAAAAGGCAGGAGTAGGGTTTTACGCTTCGTAGCGGCCCGAACCTGGGTAAATCCTCACCTGCTAATCTCTTTCCCCGCAGTTGAGTGAGTTTGTCGAGCTAGGTTGTCGAGCTGTGAGCTTGAGTTCGAAGCTGGTGGGGATCTTTGCACACGCCCCTATGTTCGAACCTCATTGGGTTTTGCGGAGCCCGAAATCCGACATTTGGCGCGCCAGGTAGGGGGCGTGTCGGAGTCTTCTACAAGCTTCGCTTCTTCTCCCCTCCGTCGTTTTGATGGCCGACGCCCGACAGGCTTCCTTGGGCCCCGGCGGATCCGTTGTCGGTGTCAAAACCGGCGGATCTCGGGTAGGGGGTCCCGAGCTGTGAGACTAGAATCGAGGGTAGCAGGAGACGAAGGGGACATTGTTTTACCTAGGTTTGGGCCCTCCTATGGAGGTAATACCGTACGTCCTGCTTGATTATATTGATGGTATGAGGGTTACAGAGTTGATCTACCTCGAGATCGTATGACTAAAACCCTAGACGAGTTATGTTGTTCTACAACCTAAAACCCTCCGGCTTATATAGACGCCGAGGGTACCTAGGGTTTACACTTAGTCGGTTGCACATTAAAGGGAAAAAACATGCCTATCTACTATCGACAACTTGGAGGACACGCCATGGCTCCTTGAAACTTTCGCTTAGGTGACGGGGCCCCTGATCACCCAATGCTCATCCAGCGGCCCACATAGTCCGGCCCATGAGAAATAGGTCGGCTATCCGAGGACCCCTTAATCTAGGACTCCCTCAGTAGCCCCCGGACTAGCCTCCAACGCCAAGGTATATCCGGATAATCTTGCACACCGAAGTCTTCGGCTTGCGAGGCGAGTCCCTCCATCCCTTCTTGTTCGGCAACCATCCTGTCATCGGTGAAATCCCAAATGTCACGGGCTTGTGGGGTCCATAGTAATAGCATTTCTCGATCTTCGCGCGTCGTGGGGAGACGAGCGGTTCAGCAGCTTTTGACAAAACTACCCCTCCACCAGGGAGGCACCACCCATTTAAACAAACCGAATCGTGGTCCAAGCCACATCTTCTTCTTCCCCATCGGAAAAAACCTTCAGCGAAAGGTTTCCACCAAAAATGGCGAGCGCCCCCAGTTCCTCCTCGCATCCTTACGGATCCCGTCCCGGGGACTGGACAAGCTGCTCCGTGTCCCTCATTAGACTACGGGACATCGAGACCCAAGGGTACCTTCCCTCCTCGGATTTTACAGCTGTCCGCGCCGGTTTGTCTTCATTCAACGGCGAGGCCCTCGCGGAGAATTTCCCCCATCCACGAAAGGGGGAGCACATATGTTTTGTACCCTTCCTCCTGCGGGGTCTCGGATTTCCCATTCATCCATTCCTGAGAGGGTTACTGGTGTTTTATGGAATCCAGCTCGACCACCTCACCCTAGGGTCTATTCTGCACATCTCGGGCTTCGTCGCCCTTTGCGAGATGTTCCTGGGCTGCGAGGCACACTTCGATTTGTGGAGGAAGTACTTCTGCCTCGTTCCTCGCACTCGAGACAAGACAATTTTTGAGGTCGGTGGAGCCGAAGTATGCCGCATAGCGGGGACGGGATATCCCGTGGGGACGCCGCAGGAGTCCGAAGTATGGACTTCGGAATGGTTTTATATCGAAGACGTCCCTCTCTTCGATCTAGCTCGGAGAGGTCTGCCCGAATACTCCGACGCCCCTTTGAAGAAAAGGTACAACTGGTGCCCGAAGAGCCTGTCCCAAGAGGACAGCGTCGAGGTGCAGTGCTTAGCAGCCCGCGTGAGCGTACTAGCCCACCACAAGCTGACCATGATCGACGTCATGGCCGCCGCCATCACCAGGTCCGTCCAACCCCTTCAATAGAGGATACACCCCTTGTGGTGTTACAATGGGACAAGCGACACTACTCGCTCCCGAAGACTAGGCCCTGCAGATCAAACAGCATTGGCCGCCGCACTTGCCGACCTATACAAAGGGGAGCAAGAAGATTTTATTCAGCGGTCGACAAAGGAGGGATACTCAAGCCACAATCCCATCGAATGGGTAAGCCTTTCTACCCTGTGGCCATAGTTCGGTTTCTCAATTTGTCCCTTTTTGACCGAAGCCTTTAACTTCATGTGAACAGGAATGGAGGAGCTTCATCGAGACAGTTTACTGTCCGGCCCCTCAACCCGAGGACTATTCCCGTGATGATGATCCGGGCTTCCACGAGGACCCAGATCTGTCAGTCGAGCTCGAAGATGAAGTTTTCTACCAGGAGGGCCTTGACGGCTCCAAGGTGGCTATCATAGCCGATTACCCTGGGTCTTTCCCTTCCCCTACGACAAGCAAGAAGAAGAAAAGCTCATCCCGCAAAAGGCAAGTATCTCCACTGACCCAAATGTGCCGGCACCTACTCCCAAGCGCCGTAGATCCGCGCGACATACATCGGCAGCGGCGGTTGTGCCTGGGTCAGAAAACAACAGGGCTCCGACAAATGAGCCGGTCGCGGGGGCGAGTCCGCCTATGAGTTCATTCCAAAGGTATTTCGCTCGACCGTTTGATTTAGTATTATGATTGATAAAGCCTCACAAGAGATGTCTTTGTCAAAATGTTCAGGCAAAGAGTTCGTCCGTCCCCCGCCGAGGACGCCACCAGGACGTCCGGCGGTGATCAAGATTCCAGGTCTTCCGCTCATGCCGACCCTGCCACGGGGGTTCCTGCCGTCAATCCAGCCCCCGCTGATTCTGGTGACGCCATATCCGTTACCAAATCCGAGGTTGGGAGCGCTATGCATCATCGGCGGCGACGATAGGCCTTTCGTAATCCGGCCTTCTCCGAACAAGAGTTCGGTGCTCTGCGTACGGCGGACGCGCACCTCGGACCCGCCCGAGCTGGGTTCGGGGAAGCCATGAAATTGATATCATCCAGTCTATAGGTGAGTAGTCGGTTATTAAAGTCCGAACACTTGTGTAAACCCAGTAGCCCCCGAGCCTTAAATTGGTCGGCACGACCGAATTAAGGATCCTTGTATTTTTTTACTGCAAATGCAGGCATTGAAGCAACAAAGCGAGCAACTGGCCAAGGAACTGGAAGCCAGCCGAACACAGGTCAAAGTTGTGAAGGCCGAGTTGGAGCAAGTGAAGAGCTTTACTCGGGAGGCACATGGTGAGTATATCTGTTCTGCTAATCTCAGTATATTCCCAAGCTGACGCGAGGGTACTATGTAGCAGCTGAATCAATAGGGCAATTACAAAGAGAGTTGGATGTAGCCCGAGAATCTCAGCGATATGCCGAGTCCCAGCAGGAGGCTGGCTGTCGTGTTTTGCAACGACACCTTGAAGAGAAGAACCGCCTCAAGGAGGAGAACAAACAGCAGGCCGAAGAAATTGAGAGCTTAAAGGCTCAATTGGCCGAGGCCCAAGGAGAAAACCAGAAATTACAGAGGGGCATATTCGGTAAGTGTGATTCTAACATCAGAAGGTATTTCCTATGACTGATTCATAACACGCATGCCATGACTCATGTACAGGTCTCCTGTCTGGGCGACCCGAAGAAGAGATCGGATCCTACCAGGGAAGCCTTCTGAAAGAGCTGTCCGCCCTTCATGAGCGAGCTCAGAAGGCCATGAAGAGCATGGTAAAAGAATTGTGGCCTGCCGAGCAACCTCCGGAGGGGATGACTGAACTAGTCGATCGCTTCAAGGGGGCCCGAAGTAGGTTCGAGCTGTGGAAGACATCGGCTTGTTGAGAGGGAGCGCGAGAGGCGTGGGCGATCATCAAGACCCGCTATACCGGACTTAACCCCGAGCGTATGGCTTAGGTTGGGCCAGTAGGGTCGGATGGACAAGAAGTGCCGCTCCACCTAGTGTACGATCGGGTGATGCCCGCCGCCTGTCTCTCACAGGAAGATTGCTCCCTGGACACTATAATCGACAATCTCGATCAGCAGCCAGATATATGATTATATGTAACTATGTACTAATAATCTAGGAATTGCTCCGTCTGTGTTGTAAACTTTGTCTTAACCGGCCATCGGCTTCGGCCTCCCACGCAAAGAGCATGGGAGTGTTCCTTGTAAATTATCACCCTAGGGGAGTGAATTATGTTCGGGGAACCAGGCAATCCGGCTATGTGGTGCGAACAGACAGAAAGCACACAGCGAGATATGTTATATTACTGCTTAGCGTAAGAAACATCTTCCGAAGAAAATAGTATCTCTATCGATACCTTTCTTCAGGGTGCTACGTAAATTGTAGACAGAAAGCTGTATACTGTTAGTATGCGACTAAGGGCCTTCGCAAGGGAAGAAGCCCGAGTAATGGTAGTGACGACCATAGTATTATTAGTTGATTCCGTCGTGGCCGATCAATTGTCTACTGAAGATAGCTAGCTTTTGGCTTCACCCGTCTGAGGTACGTATCCGGATGACCCGGTCGTAACAATCGTAGAGGTGCTCCCTTTACCCTCTAGTCGAACAATCGGGAACGTAGAGGGTAACCACAGGAGCGAGGCAACCCAGCTTGGCAAAGTCTTAGTTCGAATTGTTGCATATGATGGCTTAAAAACAACAAGGGAATCATGCAAACACAAATAAGTGTGCCTAAGTGTTTACAATATATATATAAAAAAATTGGCTTCGGAAAAGAAGCCCCCAGGTACTGTGTTCGGATTTAACACTTAAGGGTGTAGGCCGAAAAAAATTTAGTACAAGATCGGTTGAGCCGAACATAGAGTTGGGAAGAAAAAAGAAAAAGAATTCAAACCTACCAAAAATCAAGATGGGAGGGAGAAGGAATAACAAAGAAAAGAAAGAAAAGAGAAGGGTAAAGAGTATGACGACACCGGTCTAGCCGTAGAAGCGCCGAAGACAAGCTACGTTCCATGGGTTTGGTTCAAGGCGATTGTCCGGCGGATTCCGAAGACGGTAAGCCCCTCCTGCGAGTACTTCGTCGATGATGAAGGGGCCTTCCCATTTGGGCTTGAGTTTATGCTTCTGCTTCTCCGGGAGCCGTAAGACGAGTTCGCCCACGTTGTAGTATACTAGCAAGCTTATCCGTAAAACTATCATTCGGCTGTAGAGAACTGGTTTGTGGAGCAGATGTAACGCTAGCACGTGATGAGAACTGTAGCAAACTAATTTGAGCATGTGATGCTTGCAACGGAGACCCACTAAAATATTAATCGGGTACCGGCCCATACGGAATCCCGGTACCGACAGGCAGCAACGGTGGTATATTATATGCTACTTCTTGATAAATAGGTTGCTGCAAATTAGAATTAGAACTAGCACTTCGGTTATTGCTTTTGTAATTTTGTGGAACCGAAGCTGAGATAATAGGAGCAGCTAAGCTAGGCATAAAATTATTAGCCGAACTGCTCACATAGTTTCGGCCACCTTGATAGCTATTTAAAGGGACATGGGGCTGCACAACGTTATTAGCCGATGCACCAGGTGTATGAATATTACTAGGAAAGTTAATGAAGCCACTATTCTCCATCGGCCTTTTCTTAGAATACTCATCGTTGATTTGCAGCACTAACGAATGAACATGACTAGGTAAATTATTTTCAAGATCTTTATGAAGCTGCTCCTTAAATTCTTCAATTCTATTAGCTACTGATTGAGTAATTCTGTGTGTCATAGTTTTCACATCAGAATCATACTTATTAGCTACGCACACATCAATTAGATGAGAAATTTCTTCGGTTGACTTTTTTACCTCGGTGTTGATCGAATCGGAAGGGTTCGGCACATGTACCTTCTTGACGACGCCGATCCTTGTCTTGTGGTATCCAGTCAACTTCAGTTTTAGTCGCTCAGCCATCTCTTTCTCAACCTCTTGTTTAAGCTCGCGCCGATCATCCTCCGATAGATCGTCGAGCCTGACGGCGATTATGTTGTCCCGGTTGAAGTTGCTTCCATTCTTGGGTTCAGTGTCCATCGTGTGTATGTCCTTCGTCCCCAGCGGAGTCGCCAATTGTGTTGCCACGCGAAATCGCCGCGCAACACCAAGATAACCGTCGTGCTTTCGTGACGACAAATGATTGCTTTTCAAGCAAAGCAACAAAGATATCTCGCTTTCGTGGAGAAGAACCGGCCGCTTTTCAGCGCAAAACGGCAAACATCGCCAAATCCTAGGGCTGCTAGGGCTCGGCAGGAAGTAGCGACAGAAAGATAACAAAAGTGAAAAAGTAGTGTTTGTATTGATAGATCGATTGTTGGGGCTTTTTCCAATCGGCCGTGGCCTTATATATAAGGCACGCTGGACTTTGACGTATACAAGGCAGGACTTGGCGTACAGAAATAGAACTCCAAAACTAAAACCGAACAAGACTTCTCCTTCTTATTCGGCTACCATGTATATGCCTACAGAATCTACATGCTAATCTGTAGTACGTACCTAGGCCTATTCACGTACAAGTACTCTTGCATATATGAATAAAATATTCCGGCAAGGTCCCTAATTACACTAGGTAATAAGGAATGATCATTCATGATGTGTTGCTGCACCTTTACTTACGTGACTTCATCAGCCATGCAAAAATCCTTCAGCTTTGCAGCCACGTTTAAGCCCATCATATCATAATATGTCCAGAACTTGTCCTCGTTAGCCGCTAGTCCATGCAAAATCCCATTTATTTATCCTGGGTAAACAGCTTTGCTACGCTTGATCTGTTGCTATGGCATCTGTATTGATCTACAACCAAGCCTGCATTTTAAATTAAACAGCAAGGGCAAATATATATGTGAACCAAGAATCTGACCACAATTATTTAAATTAATTTGGCCGATCATATAAACTATTAGCCAAATTACATCATGAACAAAGGGGCCTTGCTGGTCCCATAGATTGTCGTACCTCGATAGTCCGTCTGCGCTTCTAATCACCTCACCAAAATCGCCGTGGATTTATTTTTCTTCTAGCTTATTCGATGGTTTTCATTCATAGAGTGTACAGTGCAAGGACACATCTGGGCTATGCGGGATCGACCAGACAGCCGAGGAGTTCCATCTCAACGTACCAGATGACTTCATGAAGCACACGATATGTTCAATCTCACGCTACCTCAGCTGGCATGGCCTACTATTCATGAACCTATACCATATATTGATACATTTGGATGTAAGGTGACACATGCAGCATATATGTGAAAGGGGATTTCTTCTTCTTCAATATTAGGCAAATTAATGATGGCTTGTTCTTTCTATTAATCTCATATTTGCATGAAATTATGGTTACATTATCTGTTTATTTATGATTTTTTGTTATTTGATTTCAACTCATGTATTGTTCTTTTAATTATTCCCATATTAGCATGTTACCCTGTTCTTTAATAATCTTATCTTTTCCTCCAGTACATCCCTTGCTTTGAAACAACAACCATAGTAAAAATATCTTTCCCTTTACATAACTAATGACTCCAGAGATGTCTATTGAACACAAACCATGGATTTACAATCGTTGTTTCTGTAAATCTTGATGAAGATTGTCAGTCCTATTTTGACGCGGGCCTTTGGACAGAAGTTTCTAAGTTTTATGTACTGAAAGCTTGCACTAAAATTACACTGCACCTAAATGATCCTGGTCATATTATAAATGATAACTTCCCCGAACCTTTGCCAAACTAGTGCACCTCAACGAGCCTTTGCCAAACTAGTGCACCTATACAATTTGCGATTGTATTGGGTGTGGGGGGGACTCAAGAGATTTCTTGTATTTGATTGCAGGGTTGTTTCAGGGAGACCATTTTCATCCTAAACCTCCCATGGATTGATAAACCTTAGGTCATCCACTTGAGGGAAAATTGCTACTGTCCTACAAAACTCTACGCTTAGAGGAACAACCCAAGTCTACAAGAATAAAGTTGTGTACTAGACATCAAGCTCTTTTGTGGCGCAGTTGCCGAGGAGGCAAGTGCTTGAAGGTATATCTTTACTTCTTGCAATTGAATCTTTTAGTTTCTTGTTTTACACTAGTTTGGTTCTATAAAATAAAACTACAAAAAATGGAGTTTATGTTGTCTCACATGTTTCGTCTTTATAATGTCTTTCGTGAAAAGTATGGTTCGGAAAATTGTGCTAAATTGTTAGAGGAGGAATTTAGGAAAATGTTTAACATGAGTTCCTTGAATGATAAGCATGATTGCAATGTTGCTAGAATGAATTCTCTGAATATCCATGATGCTAATGATATGCAATGCCATAAGCTTGGGGATGCTATGTTTGATGAAGATGATCTATTTAGCCCCCCTACTTTTTATGAGCAAATTTATTATGATGATAGCATGCCTCCTACGTATGATGATATGTATGCTATAAAGATAATGATAACCATGAAACTTGTCATCATGATTTTAATGTTCATTTCGTTATGTCAATCAAGTATCCCATGATAGTTATATTGTTAAGTTTGCTTCCACTATTATGAATGAGAAGAAATTTCCTTATGTGTAGTTTAATAAACTTTCTATGTTTGTTGATCATGAAAGGAATGATTTTTGTGATAGTTATATTGTTGAATTTCTTCATGCTGCTACTAAAAAATATTATGAGGCAGGAACATATGCTTGTATGTATTGCAATAATATCAAGTTTTGTTTCTATGTGTTGAAAGTTTCGAAGTTATGCTTGTTTTGCCTTCCTATGCTAGTTAATTCTTGCTCCCATATATTTTTTGCTCACAAAATCCCTATGCGTGAAGTGGGTTAGAATAAAATGTGCTTGTCATATGCTTCATGATGCTCCCATTGTGTTTTAATTCTTTACTTTTATGTGAGCATCATTGAAATCATCATGCCAAGCTAAAACGCTTTAAAGAAAAGCGCTTGTTGGGAGACAACCCAATATTTAATCTTACTGTTTTTCTATGTTCACATGATTAAGCTACTATAGTAATCATGTTTTGTTCCTTTTTTCAATAATGTGGGATATCGTGGATACTTGTTGATTGATTTTGTGCAAAAACATAAACTTTTGCCTCCAGTACAAAATTTCTCTGATTTTACTGGAGCCTCAAAATTTTCTGAAAGTTTAACAAAATGTTGATATGCAAATATTTGCATTGTCCTAATTTTTCAGAATTTTTAGAGTCAGGGAAGTATGGTTTTTATGCATATATTTATAGACTGTTCTTTTCTTGACAGATTCTGTTTTGCATGCATAGTTTGTCTGTTTTAGTGTTCCCATAGATTATATTCAGTAAAATAAATTATGTGAATGGTAGAATATATTATTATTATGTGATAAAAATTATGAATCTACTCTTGATAGTACCTAAAATAATGATCTATATTTACTATACTAACTCATCACACGAAGTTTCGTCGAGTTTTGTGTGAATGATGATTCCATGTTTTGGGTGAGACACCTATATGAGGAGAATAAGGAGTGACAAGACCATAAGCTTGGGGATTCCCAAGGCACCCCAAGGTAATATTCAAGGAAGACTCAAGCGTCTAACCGCGGGGATGCCCTGGAAGGCATCCCCTCTTTCGTCTTCATCACTAGCAGTATATCTTACATGGAGCTATATTTTTCTTCATCACATAACATGTGTTTTGCTTGGAGCATCATATTATTTTGTTAGTATTTGCTTGCTGTTATTTATAATCATGTTTTTAAATAAAAATTACCAAGAATTTCCTTTAGGATTGCTTGAATTGTATGTTTGATGTGTGCTTTGCAAAAATAGAAACTTTCATTGTAGTGTTTGAATTTTCATATTTTAATAGAGCGTGGAAAGTTTCTAAAATTTTTACACAGTACTTTCATACAAACTATTCATTGTTTCCTAATTTTTCAGAATTTTTGAGATATATAGTTACAAGTTTTTAATTAATTGTTACAGATTGTCCTGTTTAGACAGATTGTTTTCATTGTTTTGTTGTCTACTTATCCTATAGTATCCATAGCTTATTGCTAGATATAATTTTGGAAATGATAGTCAAAATTAGATAATGTTTGAAAATTATTATGCAACTTGTCTTGGAAGTACATAAAGTGTTGATTTATTCTTATGCGCACTAACCTATCTCACAAGTTCTTCTCAAGTTTTGTGTGGCTGAAGCTTTTAAGATTTAGGAAACCATGATATGAGAGAATTTAATTAGACACAAAAGCACAAGATAGGGGATGCCTAAGGATCCCAAGACAATATTACAAGAAGTCTCAAGCATATAAGCTTGGGGATGCTACGCATCCCACCTCTCTTCATCAACAAATATCAGTTAGCCTATGTTGAGCATAAATTTTTATTTGTTCACATGATATCACTACTAGGGAAAACCCTAGCAGTAGCGCTGGTTTTTGGACTAGCAGTAGCGCGGGCACCCGTGCTACTGCTATGGCGCTACAACTAACTTATAGCAATAGCGTGGGTCCACCAGCGCTACTGGTAATTATAGTATCAGTAGCGCGTTTCAGAACCCACGCCACTACTAAATGCGCATGTTTCTTTTTTTATATTTACATTGTATTAACACACGGTTATACATATTAATATACAACAGCAATAATAATTTTGCAAGAAAAAACATTTAGATTAAAGTGGATGGGTGCAAGTGATCAAGTTGAATTAGTAGGAAAATATGATATTACGACGGCACACAAGTGTTAAATGAAAGGATTCCCTTGATTCGACAAATGTGTGCCGTTGTAACATCATATTTTCCTACTAACCCATCCACTTTAATCTAATATATGTCATCTCTAATAACTCATCATCCTTAGTCACATAACACTTATCATCATCTTAATCATCTAACAACTCATGACCAGTTGACCATTACTACACAATGTCATAAACTAGAAAAGGTCCTCTTTCTTATCTAGCACATACTAATCTCTCCTAGCTAGGTAGAACCTACTACTCTCTCCTAGTTAAAATAGCATAAAACAGGTAAGCTCCGATCCCTCCATCTCCGATACGTGGCCTGAGGAAATCCTTCGCGCTCCGCCAAGTGGTTGTCTCCTGACTTCCATCAATTTGCTAAATCCTTTGAGTTTCAGTCTGTCATCGCCTTTAGAAATCCAGTATGCATTTCGGAATTTTTTAGGCCACCGTGGCCATAAGCTGATGACATTCAAATGACCTTCTACAAACATCAGTCGAGGCACAACCTCCGAAGGGAATTTCTGTTGAAGAAGATAATAATAACATAGTTAGCAATGTAGTTTTGCTTACAAAAAATTTATGTATGCAAAAGATGGACTAATTAATGACATAATAGTAAAAAAGAATCTTACCATGCTATCTGCAGCAATGTTACCATTGTTCAACGGGTGCACTAGTGGCACGTATTCAGAAAAACTTTCGCCAATGTCTTCATAATTGGTCTTATAAAGATCAATATCATTAATAAATGAGATCAAATGATCTATCTCCAACCAAGTTAGTTCGGAGCCATGACTGTAGTAGGTCTGATCTACTATCTTTTGAATATTTGGTGAAGAAGAGAAATAAGCTGACAATTAAAGACAAACAAGTTAATTAGGAATGAACACCAACTTTTTTAAATAAACAATATAAATTACTTAACAAATATGGTTGACAAACTCACATGGAGGTAAAATTGGAAGCATATCGATATCCACCCAAATGTCGATATTACCTTCAATGTGATCTTCAGGACGAAGATCGAAGGTCATTTTCATATCCTCCTGAAATCCATATGCCTTGGCTAGAGCTTCCCAATTTGAGCAACCAAATTCTGAGTTATTAACTTCATTCATTAATTTAACCAGAAATGTGTGACCATGTTTAGTCCTCAGGTTAGCTCTCCTCATCTCCATATTCTCATGGTCTTCGAAACCGAGCCTCTCCAAGACATACCGTCTTGCATGGCAGGGGATGAACTAGTCGAATTGTATAAAACAGAAATCACGTTGAAGCAAAGAAACAGATGTCATGATTAATTACAAAAAAACACTTGTCATCATTGTGTACCGTAGAAACATCGAAGGTGTCGTCAAGCTTGATGGTGAAGAACCTGCCATCTCGCAGGTGAGGCCTGTCGCACAGACCCTGATCTTTGTCGCAGAGTTCACACTCAGGGATACTATCGTCGTCAGACATTTCCTGTGTTCATGATTCAAAAATTCAAAAAGGTTAGGCATGACCGTAAAAAAATTCGGCATGACCATTGCTAAAATAGGACATATTGAGTGCCTGAAATTTGTCGGAACGGAAATAAATCAACATTCCGGCAAAACATAGGCAATAGGAGGTGTTCCCTGCAATAACATAGACACATGTCCAAATAGACCTAATTCAACATGGCTTGACTATCGGCCTGTCAAGGTTTTCCTTAGAAAACTCTCATACCTCATGGTGTGTATGGTGCGCACTCTCTCACACTTATATGGTGTTGTATGTTTGTGGACACTACTCACACTAATATTTCGACCGTCAGTGCTGGTCGCTTCCCCTTCTATGCTCGCACAATATACCAAGGTATATATCGCGAGAAGAAGAAGAGGGAAACGACCCTCGCGACAACAGTCGGGATTCCTCCATCAAGAACAGACATGAAATTCACACAAGGAGTTCCGATAGATCGAAAGTACGTAATTTTTTTACTAAAAATTTCTAGACCTATTTTTTACTAAAAAATTATAACGCATGAGGTATTTATAATGAAACTTCTTATCTTAAAACTTCTGAAATTTCTATCTCAATTTATAATGAAACTTCTGAAATTCAATCTCAATTTATAATAAAACTTCTTAAAACTTCTTATCTTAAACAAGTGCTCAATATTGAAATGAAGTATTTTCTTATCTTAAAGTACTAGTGCATCTTCTTATATCATGTAGTACTATGTAATATACTAGTGAAAATCATTTTAATCCTCTGCTAAATTGCTCTGCTAGTGTAAAATCATTAAAGCAGAAGGAGTTGGGAGAAGGGGGAGAGTGGGAGAGAGGAGAGAGGGAGAGAGGAGGGAAGGCCGCGTGGGGAGGGAGTGAAGTGGCGGGAGGAGGGAGGGAGGGAAGTGGAGGTAGGAGGGAGGAGGGTCTGTGGCCGGAGGAGGAGAAGGGGTGGTGACCGAAGGAGGGAAAAGGGAGAGGATGGAAAGGGGGGAGGAGGGGGAGGGCTGGGGGAGGAGGGCGAGGATGGAGGTGAGGGGAGGGTGGGGCGAGGAGAAGGCATACCACAATGGAGGAGACGTCGGTGCGGCAACGGGGGTGACGGCAGCGACGGCGTGGCGAGCGAGAGAGAGAGAGAGAGTGTGTGTGTGTGTGTGGAGGGGGGCGACGGCTTTCTCCTCGTAGTATATGTGCTAAACTTAGAGTGTATTTTTTGTTTGCTTTTTGAATAAAATACTCATATCTGAAACTATTTATTGAGAGAGAGTCCTCACATAGCTACTTGATTGTTTGACTAATCATAGATCTTCACTTATATCTTTTGAGAATAGTTTGATGTTTACTCTCGTGCTTCACTTATATCCTAAGAGTAAATTGTGAATGAATTGAATATCATAAATCTGAAATTATTCATGTGCATTATACTTAATAGTTGTTTCACATCCGGTTTAGAACGTAAAATCTATTGAAGTTTGACAATCACAATATTGGTCATACAAGCAATTCATGAATTATTAGTATAAGGAATAGAACTTTCACATGCAAATATATTATCTTGGACATCTTTTATGATTGTTAATAACCATTAATTATTTTCAACCTTGATCAAATTATTTGAAGTTGGACAAGGAAGTCAACGTAATGAGTTATGTTTGGGTATATTTGCATCGAAGTTATATTGTTATGGATCCTACAACATGTGGTGCTTGCTCAGGATGTTTTGTTAGCCAAAAATTTGTACTAAGTAGAGATATTACTTGTGCATCCAAAAAGCCTTAAACCCAATTTCTTTCCATGAGTGTCCACCGTACCTACCACTGCCATTCGAAGTAAATTTGCATGCGCCATCTCTAAAACCTTCAAATAAACATCTGTTTTGTGTGCCCGTACCGCTCATGGAGCGATGGGCAGTCAGTATCTTCCATGATAAGTGTGTTTAACTCATGATGAGTGTGTATTCACTTGTCACTGCACGAGAGAGGCTGGTAAAAAGGATGCCTAGTCCAGCATAATACAAAAATAAATAAACAAAAACTCCCATAGAAATTTGATTGTTTGGAGTGCACCCGTGGTTTCGGTGTGCCATGGAATGTGTTTTAATGCTGGAGCGGGAGTAAGAATATCAATTTTGTTTGGGAACCGCCATTAATGTGTTTAGCATGTAATATATTGAAATCCATTGTCGTGACGTTCACAGGAAAGACACACCACTCAAAAAAATCATCTTTTTTTAAGCAATGAGCTCTATCACCCGTGTAAATCCCTGCTTCCCGCTGCGAAGGGACAATCTATTTACTTTTATGTTATTTACTTTCATGGCTTTTACTTTTCATGTCGAGTCACCTTCTTATTCCAACCTCAATGTCTAGTCGGCAAGCATCATGTGGTGAGGAAAGATCCAAACACATATATCCAGTCAAATATATTTGATGAGTTATTATTGTAGACAATTATTTCTATGATAAGTGTATTGGGAGGAGAAACATTAAGCCCCTATCTTTCTCTGTATTAGATGAATGTTTTTTGTGCTAAAATATAGTTTGAGTACCAGCAATCTTAGAAGACTATGTGATAATTAAGTATGTGGAGCTCTTACTTACACTTTGTAGAACTATAATTGTTTGATGACTAAGAACATAGGTTGTTAAGTTTCAAGAGAATGCATTATTTGAACCATGACATGTGAATTCATTGCTACTTTATCGTGATGAGTTTATGAGAAAGAGTTGCTGTTTATGATGCGAGGAAAAGTGATTGAAATTATCATTGATTAAACTTATGCACTATGTTAGCATTCACACTTCATAAATTATTTCTTTTATCATTTACCTACTCAAGGA
The DNA here is from genome assembly GCA_039707655.1 of Elymus sibiricus. Classification (NCBI taxonomy): domain Eukaryota; kingdom Viridiplantae; phylum Streptophyta; class Magnoliopsida; order Poales; family Poaceae; genus Elymus; species Elymus sibiricus. The sequence continues at coordinate 166,341,455 of CM077669.1, forward strand.
CGAGCAGGAATTAAGCTTGGGGATGTTGATACGTCTCCAACGTATCGATAATTTACGAAGTATTCATGCCATATTTACCCATGTTTACAATATTTTTATATGGTTTTGATACACTTTGTATGATTTAATTGGAACTAACCCGGAATGACGTTGTTTTCAGCAGAATTACCCTGGTGTTGTTTCTGTGCAGAAAATGAAAGTTCTCGGAATTGAACGAAACTTTTTGACGATTTTTTCTAGAAGGAAAATGACTTGCGAAGCTTTGCGAGAGTACCAAAAGACCCACAGGGGCCCCATAAGGAAGGTGGGCACGCCAATGGGGTGGCCGTGATGACCTACTTTGTGGGCCCCTGTGGCACCTCTTCGCAGGATTCCAACGCCAAAAATTGATATATATATTCAGAAACTCCCGAAAGTTAACCTAGAACTCCCGCTCCACCACTTCAACTCTTTGTATCGAAGAAATCTCACCCGAAGCCCTTTTCGGTACCTTGCCAGAGGGGGAAATCATCACTAGAGGCCATCTTCATCATCCTGGCAGCCACCATGACGAGGAGGGAGTAGTTCACCCCCGGCGCTATGGGTAAGTACCAGTAGCCATGTGTTTGATCTCCCTCTCTTTTGTTCTTGATATGGCATGATCTTGATGTACCACAAGCTTTGTTAATATAGTTGGATCATATGGTTTTCTTCCCTCTCTATCTTGATATGATGATTTGAGTCTTTCCCTTTGATATCTCGTTATGTTGGATTGAATACTTTGGATTCGAGAACACTTGATATATGTCTTGCATGTGGATACCCGTGGTGACAATGGGGTATTCTATTGATTCACTTGATATATGTTTTAGTAATAAACTTGCTGATTCCTGTGGTGACATTGGGGTAATCTATGCATATGGGGTTATAAACGTTCTTGTCCTACTTATCCGATAGAATTATTGGGGTACTCTTTGATGTTCTTTGTGTTGGATTGAATATGACGAATATGAAATTGTTTGATGCATGTCGAATAATTAACCCACTGATACGTGAGGTGACATTTGAGTATCTAGGTGACATTAGGGTTTATTAATGCGTATCATAGATGTTATTCTAGTATGAACTCTAGGTCTTTTCAGGACACTGATAGGGATGGTTTTGCTACCTACAACAACTTCATCTTATGTTCTCTGCTAGATAGGAACTTTCCAATGATTCTTTGCCGCACATTGAGGGATGGATATATGATTCAATTATGTTAGCACTATTGAGAGATTGCACCTGTGTAAGTATGAACCCTAGGCCTTATTTCCAAGCATTGATGTAACGTTTTGCTCGCTGTTTACTACTTGTTACCTTGCTGTTTTAATTTTTTTAGATTAAAAAACCTATTTCTACTATCCATACTACACTTGTATCACCATCTCTTCGCCGAACTAGTACACCTATATAATTTTCCTTTATTGGGTGTGTGCAGACACAAGAGATTTCTTGTATTTGATTGCAGGGTTGTTTGAGAGAGACCATCTTCATCCTACACCTCCCACGGATTGATAAACCTTTGGTCATCCATTGTGCTATGAAACTCTGCGCTTGGAGGCCCAACACGAGTCTACGAGACTAAAGTTGTGTTGTAGACATCACCAACCTGTAGTTGGAGGGGATGTCTGCTTCTCGATTGTATCTACTGAAACACTCGATGCAAGAGGCGACTGAGCCACTCAGCCAATATCTATTGGACCGAGCCCTGTCGACCAGGTTCTGAGCGAGGATGGACCTTGCATTCAGTGGTGTCGGAGGTCGTCGTGACCGTAGTCCCTTCGATGGCGCTCACTCTATGGACGATTGGGACTGCGCCTCCAATCGTCCTCATAAAGCAACTTGCCGTCTTAGGACTAGCGTCTGTACGTGACGTCCCTAGGAGAGGGCTTATTAGTGTGACGATGACCATCATGTCGCTGAAGAGGAGTGATCTGGTCACGTCTTCTGTCCCTATAAAGATCTCTCAATGGGGGAGAGCGTCGATGCCTTCCAGTAGTCGTCGGACTATGGGCCAACTGCACTTTGTCCGCCCGAACCGATCTGCTGTGGATGAAGTTCTGGGACTGGGACACAGACATGTTTTGCGCCAAGGCGGTCTTCAGGAGCGCCTGGATCTTTAAAATGCCTTCTCTCGCCACGGAACCAGACAGTTGGATTGAGTAATCTATTCGTGTTGCTGCAGCCAAGTTTTGCAACAGAGTGCGCATCACTTGGTAATTTGTCGGATGGTCATTCGGGAACAACCATCGGTAGTTTCGACTAGAGATGGGCAGATACCAAGAGGCCCGGTCGTCGAGTGACTTCTGCAGCTGCTCGAGCCATTCGCGCTCGGCTAGATTGGCCTGGCGCGTGGGCTCGAAGGACAATGCCTCAGGGGTCATCCCTATGATCAGGGTGAGCAGAGCATGCTCATTCTTCTGCCTAAGCTCCTCCCACTGGTCCCGACTAAGAGGTTGTGGGATGTATGGGTCAGCGTCGTCGTTGAGACCATCGCCGAGGCCGTCGCCATCACGTTCAAGAGAAGCGCCTTCAGCGTACCCGGGAGATCCATTTCGCTGCTCTGTTCCTACCATCAGGACTTCTACAGCGGGGTCGCTTCTCTCGCACTCAGACTCATCGGTAGAGTACTCATGTAGGGAGGAGAATAAAACATGGGTGGGATCGTCGGAGTCGAGCGTCTCCACCTGCTCGGCGGTGGTCTGAAGAGCCACGGCGTTTTTGATCCAACGCTGGAGTCGTGAGTGCCACGCGGTATGGGACCGACAGCTGCCGGAGCAAAACACCAAAGGAAAACGCACGGAAGTGTGATGCCGCATGAATGGGCAGCGCCTCCACATTCAGTGGAGCCTCCTAAAGTCATGCCGAATCATCAGCGACGAAGCTCATGGAGCCGATTCAGATCTCTCGGTCGATGATGATGATAATGAAGATGAAAATCCCACTTGCGCCGGATATTGCTAGACAGGCAGCACCTCGGTGGGCGACTAAGAGGTTGTGGGATGTATGATGAAGATGACAATGAGAACTAGGGGTACGAATGAGGGGCGGAGCCTAGCTACGGCGCAAGTGCATCGCTCGGATTATACGAGTTCGGGCCCCTCTCAGAGAGGTAAAAACCCACGTCTCGTTCCCGGTGGCTTATAGAGTACGCCTGGACCCGTTTAGCGCCATTACAAGGGAGAGGTAATGCCAATATGACAGTAGTTTAACGTAACAGTAGCCTTTAATTATAGAAGTTACACGTAACAAAAGCTTTGACTACACTTGATTTATTGCTTTAAGTCCATCGGCCGTTGCCGCTCCCATGTTGCCCACGTCTTGCCTTTCTCCGAGTGTTGGAGTCTGGCCGACTGAAAGGGAGATGCCCGAGTGACTTAGTGGATCCCGAGTGGATCCCTGATATATGCATATGAATGCAACTATGGTCCTGGGACCTCCAATGATGGTGTGGGGTCCTAGGTCGGCCTTGGACGTCAGGTCCATGACCCTACCACTAGTAGGTGACCCCATCACCGAGTGTGGACATCCTCCACACTCGGGGGCTTAGCTGCGATCCAGAAATATCCTAACTTAAAACCATCCCGAGTATGGACATAATCCTCACTCGGGGCCTTAGCCGTGAATCAAAATTCATTTAAGTCAAATAAACTTAACAAGCATGCCATATGTGAATGGAAATAAAGCAAATAAACTTAAATTTGATCAAAACAAAATATCAAGTAGCATGAGCCCCGGCTCAATTAAGTTTTACGGTTACATCAAGCACTCGGCATTCCAAGAAAAATTTCATCATGAATCAAAGTTTTCAAAGATCACTCTTCCGTGAAGGTCGACGAAGGTGTCCAGATCAATGTCGTCAACGATCCGAGTGGCGGCCTCGATGAAGGTCTCCATGAAGTCCTCGAACTTGGCCTTCTTCCTGTTGACGACCTTTAGAGACTTCAACTTCTCCTCGTCCATGTCCTTGCAATTGAATCGGACAAGGGACAGCGCGACGTCAGCACTGCAACGAGCCGTCGATTTCTTCCACAATTGCACTCGGCTAGGAAGGTCACTCAGCTGGGACATGATGGACTCCAGGTCACTCAGGAACTCCTCGTCAGGTAGCAGCTCCTTGTCAATCTTCCCGAGAGAGGTATCCCAAGACATTCTCTATGCGTTCGTCTAGTCGGAGGATGGCCAAAGCGGAGCTATCCCGGAGAAGCATCCTAGAAGCATCCAACTCTAGCTTGATCCCTTCGGTCTCTGCACTGACGTTGCGGCAGAAGTCTGGCCACGGAAACACAACAAAGATTAGTGGCTGCGATAACATAAAGGCAAACTCATGTTCCCTCGGACAGACATCATACCTTTGAGCCTTTTGCTCATATCCATGCCAAAGTCCTAGACATAGTGGTCCAACTCGGTCTTCTAGTTGGAAACACAGTTGTCGGAGTCTTGGATCTGCGTCCAAGAACTTCTCCAAGCACTAGGGTTCAAACAATGGGGCCCTTGGCTTGGCAACCTGCAACACGACGACAAACACGACAAGATCGGCAAAGAGCTCACCCACTCACACCGGACATGACAGGGACGCGCGAGCTACCCAGGTTTAGGCCATCATGCGGTGTAAAACCCTACTCCTGCCTATGTTGGATTGCTCTATAGTGGAGAGCTTGTGGCTCGAAGTACACGAGGTGTGGTGGAGATAATGGCTCGATCCCCTTACATGGAAGCAGTCCTGACCCTCTTGTAGTGCCTTGGTCCTCTTCCCTGAAAACATGAGCGGGAAAGGGTGGCCATATGGTGGCCATTCCAATGGGGATAGGAGCCCAGGCTTATCCTAACTAAAGGCGGTCTTCGCGTGATAAAGTGATCTTCATGACGCACTTGTGATAAAGTGATCACGCGATGACCTCCGTCCTGGCGCACCGATCCGTCCTGATCTTCATTCACTTGAATGGCATGCTTTGGGAACCTGCTTTGGGGGAGGCAAACGCCGATGCTCCCTTATCAACAAAATGGGAACTGGTTTTGGTCATGCCCCGGCGTCCATATCCTGACTGCGGGACGTCATCCACGTGATGGGCGCGGAGCCCCGTGGCTGGCACCGTACGACCCACTTCGTGAGGAGGCCTCGTGAGGGGAGTGCCTCGCGAGGAGCTTCTGCACTTGGGGGCCTTGACCAAGCCTAACCTGATGATGAGAGGACTCATGAGACTCGCCCCCCGCGAGGCGGCTTCTCCTGCAGCATCCGTAGCCAAGCCATCCTCCATGGGCCGGCGCACATATCGCCTCCTGGGCCGGAGGCAGACGGGCCGTTGTACCCTAGTTCCCACTGAGCCGACAGTAGCCCCTAGGCCCGCAACATGCATGTTTCGCAAGTGATGCACGAAATGGCGCGAGTCGAAATGCCGAGGGTCCTAACGAACTGCTGGGCCAGGAGCTGACTTGTGTTAGCCACGATGGGACGGGACGCACCCACTTCTCCCATGACGCCCCGGGAACTGCACATCCGCCAAAAAACTGCCGCACACGTCGGGTGAAACCATCATAGCTCACCTTTCGCCAGACGCTTCACTTGCGCATGCGCTGCTCGCCGTTCTCCTTCCCCGCCTTCTTCCCGCGCCGAAGAGGACCGCTACCGCCACCAGAGCGCAGGTAGAGCCAGCGCTGCTGCCCTCCACCGTTAGGAATCAGGAGGGGCTGCGAAGCTTATCCTGTTCACGGCCAGTGCTCACAATGATCATGGGGCTACCAAGATCTGGCCGGGCTTAAGGCCGGCCATGGCGTTGTCATCGACCACGTTCCCTTCTTTGCCCTTTGCATCTTCGGAGGTCTACTCCCTCCCTTCTCGCACTTTTTCAGCGCGGTCCTGGAGCACCACAAGATCCACATGCTCCATCTCCACCCCAACTCCGTCTTCCTCCCCGCCACCTTCGCCTATCTCTGCGAGGGATTCCTGGGGATGATGCCCTTCTTGGCCGTCTATCGGTATCTGGGATCTGTGTCCAAGAACTTCTCCAAGAAGCAAGATTCGAACACTAGGGGGCTTGGCTTGGCAACTTGCAACACGACTGCAACACAACAAGATCGACCACGAGCTCACTCCCTCTGACCGAAAACAACGGGGATGCACGAGCTACCCAGGTTCAGGCCACAATGCGGTGTAATACCCTACTCCTGCCTGTGTTGGATTGCTTTTTAATGGAGAGCTTGTCACTCGAGTACACGAGGTGTGGGGGAGTGAATGGCTCGACCCCTTTTACATGGAAGTGGCCCTGCCCCTCTTTTAGTGCCTTGGTCCTCTTCACTGAAAAAATGAGCGGGAAAGGGTGCCATAGGGTAGGAATTCAAAGGGGTACAGGAGCCGAGGTTTATCCTGACTAAAGGCGGTCTTCGCCTGAAAAGTAGTCTTCATGGCGCACTTGTGGGCTCGACGATGACCTCCGTCCTGGTGCGCTCATCCGTCCTGATCTTGTTTCACCAGAATGGCAAACTTTGGGAACCTGCTTTGGGTCACGCCCTGCCATCCTTATCTTGACAGTGGGATGTCATCCACGTGGTCGGCGCGGAGCCCCACGGCTGGTGCCGTACATTAAGCCTCGTAAGGTGGCCTCACGTGAAGAGCCTCACGAGGCGATCTAGTGCTTGGCGGCCTCGGCAGGGCTCGGCAAGCTTGCCCCTCGCGAGGCGGCTCCCTCTAGGGAGACCAAGGTAGAGCCGTCTTTCGTGGGCCGGCCCAAGTGTCGTCCTCAGGGCCAGCGGTAGACGGACCATGGTACCCTGGTTCCCATTGGGCTGGCAGTAGCCCCCAGGCCTGCGGCGCGCATGTCCCCGCTAGGGATGAAACAACGCAGGGCCCATTGAGCTACCGGGCCTAGATGCGACGCGTGGAAGATTTTATAGGGCGGAACGCCCCCACTCCCCATGATGCCTTTGAACCGTCGTCCTGACGATAAAGCCTGCCCGCGCATGCGCAGTCACATCATTGATCCGCCATCCCCAACTCGCCCTTCGTCTTGCGCATAATAAGCTCCTCTGCTCGTTCTCTCCCGACCTCCAATCTCTCTGCTACCATGGCCCCGTGAAGGAAAGGCAAGAAGAAAGCGGCCACCCGTCGGAGCCGCCGGCCCCGCCCGGGCTGGATCCTCAATGAAGACGGCCTATACAAGGTGCGGCCAATGATGGCCGACGCCCACTATCGGAACGGGGTGATGAAGATCTGGCCGGTGTCACGCCCCGCAGCTCAGCGAGGGGCCACAATGTTCCCGTTCTTCCTCCACTCCGTCTTCGCAGGGCTGGTGCCGCCCTTCTCCGATTTCTTCAATGTAGAGCTCATCCACTACCATGTTCACGCGCTGCACCTGCACCCGAGCTCGGTCCTCCATATTTCCGTCTTCGCCTAACTCTACGAGGCTTTCTTGGGGTGATGCCCTCCGTGGCTTTCCTCCGAAAGTTCTTCCACCTCCAGCTGACCGCAGCGGACCAGTGTCCGGGCTGCGTGTCCTTCCATATGGCCACGGGCGTGCGCACGCATATCATCGACATGCGGCTCCCCGAGGAGGTGGAAGGCTTCAGGGAGCACCGGGTATACATGGACGCGTGCCAGTATAGCCCCCTCCTCGAAGCCCCAGAGGCGCCAACGGTGATGAGCTCCGGGTGGGGGCACGCCAAGCTGGCCAACGTCACGCTGGAGCCAGTCATGTCGAGGATGCGGGTACTATAAGCCGGCGGGCTCACAGCAGGCATGGTCTCCAAGGAGTTCGTGCGCAAGCGCATTGCTCCCCTCCAGAGGCGCACACGTCTAGTATGGTCTCATTCGGGCCTGGAGGGCCCCGTGAGGCTGGGCGCCGATCGCCTTGCTCGGAGGTGGTGAAGGGGCTGGCGAACATTCTCCTTGCCACGGGGGCATCGTTTCCGCCGCTTGTGGCGGCTCCAATGTACTCCTTCAGAAATCGGGAGGATGCGCGAGCAGGCATGCAGCAGTTTGATAAGTGGGAGCTGGTGCCCACGGGTCACGTGGGGCCCGCGAAAATTCGGTCCAAGTGTTGCCGATCCCCGGAGGTGATGTCGGCATCAAGATGGCGGCGGCCGCCGATGCCGGGAGCAAGACGATGACACCCCCGCCGGTCCGCCGCTAGCCGACGGCGGGGGCCTACAACGGTGGTGGCAGCGATGTCGGGGGGTCCCGTTCCGGGCCCGGCAGTTGCAGCGACGTCGGGGTGTCCCTTTGCATGGAAAGCCCTCCGCCTGGTGGGGCGAAGCCACCTACCAGGGCTCCGGAAGTGTGTCCACGCAGGCCTGGCGTGAGGGCACTGGGAGGAGGCCCCTGAGAAACTCGGGGATGCAGCATCAGCAGCTGCCCGGGAGGGAGGCTGAAGAGGAGGCGATGGGTCCCGAAAGACGAGTAAGCCTCCTTGCCCTGCGCACCTCTCGCACTCACTTCTTCACCTTGCTTGGCTTGGTCTGACCCGCAACCATGCAGGAGGAGCCTCCTACTGAAGAAGAAGAGGAAGGAGGAAACTCGGGACGTGGATGCCACAGGGCCGGTCGGGGCTCAACGGGAGCTGGGAACAAACATCACGCCAGCGCCCCCGCTGAGCCCTGAGCAACGCAGCATCGCCCCGAGAATGGGATAGCGGCCTTTGCCCAGCCTCCTGAGGGGGTATCCCCTCCTGCTGGAGGAGGAGGGCCTCTGAAAGAGACCCGCCCCGAGATGGAGACAGGCACCGCCATGGCAGCCACAAGTCTCGCGGCATCGCCAGGGGGCCACAAGCCAGAGGCGGCCGCGCCCAGCTTTCCCTGCACGGCCGAGCTGCCGGCAGGAGTAGATGTCAAGGGGTAGGTCGAGGAGGATCCTGGCCTCCCTGAGGGGATCGAGGCCTCCTCGGGTGGAAACCTAGAGCGGTCTGATTATGCAGCAGCACCCGGGCCCTCAGGGCCGTCGGGGCTGGAGCTGGAGGGACCGGGCGCGTCCTGTGTACTATCCCTGGTGAGACATAGCACCCTACTGCGGAACAAGACTCTGCTCCACGCCCGAGCAACCCTCATCTCCCTGTAGGCCAACCTTACGGCCGAGGAGGAGGACCTCCGCCAGGAGCTGAAGCGCCTCGCGGGAGGCTGGCAGCAGCTGGACATGGCCATCAAGCTGGGCCGCCGCCAATCCGACACCGCGCGGAAGTGAGGAGGCCGTCCGAAAGACCCGGGAGCTCCTCGACTGGGTGATCCGGGACGCCGGAGAGGCTGCCCGGCGCCTCAAAGAGGCTGTGTCATAGGAGGAGGCCTTCGCAAATAGTGCCATGGACCACGAGGCCCAACTCGCCTCCCGTGAGGAGGCGGTTTCCCAGCATGAGAGAAGGGAGATGGTTCTGGAGCTGTACATGGAGGCCCGACAGCGTGAACTCCTGCGGACCACCATCCAGCAGGAGAGGGAGCGAGAGCGCCTGGAAAACCTTGATTGCACCATGGCTGCCGATGAGCCTTCCTACAAAGAGAGCCTTACGAAAGCAAAAGCCATGCTCAAAGAGAAGGCTGCGAAAAGCAAGCCGGACACCAATGAGCAGGCCCAGGGAGAGATCAAGTGGAAGACCAAGGCCTTTGCCGACAAATACTCCAAGAACTTGCAGACGCAGGAGGACCGCTTCGCGAAGAGGCGCAGCGAGCTTGACGCCGAAATCGCCAGACTCAAGAAGCAACTTGCGGCGTCAGAGACCTAGAAGAGGAGCTTGGCAGAGCATCAGGACATGACCCGCCGTGATCTGGAGGAGCTCCAGGCGCAGGTGGGAGATGTCAGTAACGAGGCGCAGTGGACTCGTGACGAGGACGCCCACAAACACCGGGAGCAGCACCTGCGCTCCAAGATGTTCCAAGAGCTTGCAGAGCACGGCCGATACACCATGGACACCTTTCCCATCGAGAGGTTGGAGTACCCTCGGGAAACCAATGACGCCAGCTACCTAGCCTTTTTCACGAGACTCGTGGAGCGGCTAGAGGCAGGCTCCACCCAGTGAAACGAGATCCGTGACACCGAGTGTCGTGACCTCCTAAGCCAGGCGTTGACCCGCATCTTCAGCAACCTGTTGCGCATCAACTGCGACTTCAACTTCGACCATGTGCTATATCCGGTCCCTTAGAAGCTTCGAGGCGAGCTTGCCACGGCGATGGAAGACCACGTGGCGAGCCCGCTGGAGCAGTTCGCACCCGACGGAGAGGGGTCCGACGAAGACGGCGGTGCTTCCGTCGATGACGCCGATAGCGGCTCTGCTGCTTGGGTCCTTCTCGCTCTCCTTGATGTAACGGGGTAGATGTGGCCCCGTGGGGACCTGAAGACATTTGTACGACACTATTCTCTCAAGTACTTAATGTTTTACGTGTTTCCGTTTTCCACCCGAGGCCTTTGTTTCCCTTTTACATTGCCTTTGTGCTCTGCGTTGCTGGGACCCAGCCCCCAAGGCGGGCTACACGGTAGCTGGTATGCCTGGAGCGAGTCTCCGCAAGGCTAGAGGATGTAGTGCTCTATGGCTGGTAGGAGTCCCTGAGGGACGATGCTTAGGCTCCCCCCCTTGACGCACAGGAGGCTCGTGCCAAGGAAATTAGGACGCCCGAAAGGCAAACTAGAGGAAGGAAACCCGAGGGGTTTTTAGACTTAGCTCCTTCGAGGTGCGCGGCTTGTGATGCGTCCTCTGCGGGGATTGGCTCGAGAAGTGCGGTCCCTCACGAAGCCTTCTGTCCATGGGACGCCGCTCGCGAGGCCTCTCAAGGTGGATGGGGACCCTTAGGCCTTCGATATCCTACACCAGGGAGATTGCCAAGTTTTCACAAGTAGTGGCGCGGGGCACACTGGCGGGGTTGCCTGTGGGTGTTACGCGTGGAGACAAGAGCACCAAGGTCCTGGTGAGGTGACGTACACAGGAGCAGGCCCGCGAGGCAGTGCTCAGTTGCTTGGATTTTGCAGTGCTGCAGGGACTGACCGGAGCACAGACACCGTGCCCAGCCCCCGCTCGTGTGACAGACATGTGTGAGATCACAAGCGCGCTCCCTTCTCGAGGCATACTCAGCTACAAGCACACAGAAATTCTGAAGGAAATAAGCTTTACTGATGCATGAAGTAGGTTCATTACATAACAGAAAGATACATGCTACCGTGTTTGAACCGGGTCAGCTTGAGCTGTGGCCGAGAGGTGCCCCTCAAAAGATGACAGAAACGCTGCCGTGACGGACAAGGGTCAGCCTAAGGTTGATGCAGCTGAAAAGCGCCCTCATGTCAAAAAGTCCGTCATGACTGATCATGGGGCGTCTGCCAGTGTTGAGCATGGGGCTTCCACGAGAGTGGGAAGGGGCTCTCACATGTCGGAGGCAGCGTGGGTAGAGAGAGCCTCGGAGCGCGTACAACTCCATTTCACTCATATCCGTGGAGCACGGATAGAACTTACGGTGATGGAGGGCGTTCCTTGTGTTTTGTACGGAACACCCTCCACCATCATGAGTGGGGCTGTGGTGGGCTGGGGGGTGGTTGCTAACCACTTCCGCGATGTGCGACTTCAGGCTCATGTGCATCAGCCTCGCGAAGGTGACTGCAACACCATCTAGGGCAAAAGGCATACGCATGAGCAAAGGTGGAGGGGGGAAGGGGCTCGCGTGGTGAGCCTGGTTGAGGGCGACAAAGTCAATGCACATGCGCATGTTGCCGCGCGGCTTGGAGACGAGTGTGGGGTTGACGATCCAATTGGGGTGGGTAGCTTCACGGGCGATTCCTGCATCCTGGAGCTTATTGATTTCCTGCTACTCAGGCACCTGATGCCATTCCTTGTGCTTGACGGGCTGCACGCTCTGGCACGCAGCTGAGTGATGCTCGATCACCTCCCTAGGCAGGCCGGGCATGCCTGATGTTGTCCAAGCCGACGCATTAGAGCTTGCCCGGAGGAAGGTGACGAGCGCACCTTCCTATTTGGAGGAGGGGCCTGCGTCGGCGGCGATGGAGGGCCCCGCGTTGCCCCCATCCAGCGACGCCTTGTTGGACTCGGCCCGCTCCTGAGAGATCAGGGGCTTATTCTTCATGGACGCCCCCTCGGCAAGCCCAGAGATGCCCTCGTCGGCCGGGTACGCAGTGGCGGCGGCCTTGTAGGCGTGCTCGAGGGCGTGCATCACGTCCTTCTCGTAGCAGCGTGATACGTCTCCAACGTATCGATAATTTATGAACTATTCATGACATGATAGCCTATGTTTAGAATACTTTTATATGGTCTTGATGCACTTTATATGATTTATTTCGAACTAACCTAGGCTGACGCTATTTTCAGCAGAATTACCGTGGTGTTGTTTTTGTGCAGAAAATAAAAGTTCTCGGAATCGCCCGAAACTTTTTTATGATTTTTTTGGAGAAAATAATAAACACCGGAGCGAAGAACCACCGAAGGCGAACCGCCTGTGGGCCACAAGCCAACAGGGCGTGCCCTGATGGCTTGTGGGGCCCACATGGCTCCAGCTGGCGTGATTCCAACGCTGAAAAATCCTATATATACTGAAACCTTCAAAAATTAACCTAGAACTTCTGCTCCGCCGCCGCAACTCTCTGTATCCAAGAAAAACACATCTCTAGCCTTTCTAGTACCCTGCCAGAGAGGGTAAATCATCACCGGTGTCCATCTTCCTCATCCCGGTGGAGGCCATGACGAGGAGGGAGTAGTTCACCCTCGGGGCTGAGGGTATGTACCAGTAGCTATGTGTTTGATCTCTCTCTCGTGTTCTTCAGATGGCATGATCTTGATGTATCACGGGTCTAGTTAATTGTGGGGACCCCGACTCATAACTCGTGATCACCGATTGTACGTGCACAGTGATCCCAGAGATCAATGCTCACTAAACACACCGAAACTGAATAACAAGAGTCTTACAACCATTACATACCATTTTACCCAAATATGGCCCTTATGGCCAAGTCTTCATATGTTTGCAGCGGAAATCTTCAACAATAGCATGAACCCATGCCATCTGCCTTAACCCTACAGGCATTCTGACTGGGAAGCGTCCTATCTCGCACGTACGTCACCAAGGTACTCTTCATTATATCCTGTGCTATCATGCCTGCTGGCCAATAAAATAACCAGTGGCAAGCCAATGAGTACTTTGAATGTACTTGCAAGCAACCCATGTTTGGAACAAGGCAAGAACAATGCATGATATAGCACTAAGTAGGTAAGTTTGCAGAAAGCTAATTTTGTGTGCAGTGATATGTTCAATCAACTTGTAAAAGCATGCATTAATGGGTTGCAGATATCCATATGAACAGGTTAAAGAGATCAATATAAACAGGGTTGAACATCTCAAGTTCAATCATCATGCCAAGTCATCTGACTTAACTCAAGTATCATCTTTCTCCCATGCGCACACACACACGCACCAAGTTTTGGGGAAAACATATGGACATAGTCTAAGAAGCACCACCCAACTTTCCTTGAGACTCGGGGAACTTCCATGTCAGCCACGACTCGCGGTATATTACATACCCAAGGTAAGCACCCGAACAATGCCTTTCCCTTGACGACACTAAACAAAGTGTCCACTCGTTGGCACACAGCCCGCATGATGTACATCACAAGTATCATCCATGAAGGGACCAACGGTGTGCCCGGTGTGTGTGAAAACAGCACATGGTCATCCTATCAGGCAGAACCACGTATCGAGAGTGACCACATCACTCCCGCCACTAGTAATGCGGGCTCTCTGCTAGCATCGACCAAGGTAATCAACAAAGCCCCTTCCCATATAGGGGTAGAGTGGTTGTACATGTAAGGTTTGGACGGTCGACAAATCTTAAATCTAATCCATTTTCAAAAACACACACACTCAACTTGCCTCGGTACACCACTTCTTTATCAAGTGGTTACCTAGCTCAACACCATCTCCCTCGGGCATTAGTGGCAACCAATGGGGTTTTCAAAAAGTCTTTGAAATCAGGTCCTTTCCGACACCATGCATATTCCCATCCCACTTGCGTAGCAACTACTTAGCATCCTAACTACTTCCCACCCGCACAACCCTCATAGGAAGGTAGGGTCATGCTCAGTGCAAGTATCAACAAGGAAAGTAACAGAGGTAACCCGTGAATCGATGCACCAAAGTAAGTTCTATATGCCATGCAAAAAGGGTTTCATAGACATGGTCAAAGGGCTGCTTGCCTGGCTCAGCAAAGTCTTTGAGGTAATCACACGCTTCTCGTACAACTCTGAGCACTCCGTCTACTTCGTCAACTATTGTCAGGAATAACCACAATAAGCAACACAACAAGCAGAGAAATAAAAGTGCTCTATAAATAGGAGTTTTATTTTTCTAGGACATCTCTGGTCATAAGAAAAATACCTAAAATAGCTCTACTGGAGTTGGATCAACGAGGCTTTTTGAATGGTGGAAATGAAGGGATTAATGGTCTTATGAGAAGTCTATAGAAAATATTTTTATCAAAATGAGTGGATGCACCCAACAAATAGGGCATGATTTTAGAAAGTGGTTTCACTGGATTTGGAGTTGGAATGATTTCCCTAAGGATTTCTTAAGATGAAACAATTGGAAAATAGGGCTATTTATATGATCCAACATAATCAATGCATGGTAAAAATGTTAAACATGGCCATATAAATAGGGGATGATTTTTAGAGCATCTAGAAATTGGTATCACTCCATTTGGAGTTGATTTGGATGTTCCAGGGATTTTACAAATTGGGTTTTGAATAATTCAAATTTGAATTTACAAAGGAAGAGTGCAGAAACTAGTGGTGGAAAAATATGGGAGCTGTGCCAAATAATAGCTGGCATTTTTAGGATAATATAGAAATTTGAATCATCAAATTTGAAATTGTATTTTACTCTGTGGAATTTTTGGAATTTCTCTAAAAAAGAAAAACAAAAGCGGCTGTCGGCGTTCTGGGAACGGGGGTACCCAGACCTGCCTACCAGCGCGCCTGGGCGTGGCCCACTTCGACAGCCCAGTACGGCCCGGCGCAGGATCGCTCGAGAGCAAGGCCCTCGCAAGAGCCCCGCCCTCGCGAGGAGGACGACACCAAGACCCCCGGAAGGAAGAGGCCACTCCAGGCTCCCTCCCGAGGGGCGGAGATCTCTGTGCAGCACTCGGCCTCGTGAGGTTGGGGTGACGCAAGCCTAGCCAGGCGGGCGCCAGCGGGCACAGCAGGGGCAGTTTCCTCTTTGGTGCAAGGGAGGCAAGGACGTACGCGGGTTCCCAAGGCATCCCCCCAAAGGTTACCATTCCAGTGCAAAAAGACCAAGACCGCAAGCCCCCAGGACGGACGTCATCGCCGAGCCCACCTATGCATCACTACCAGCCACTTTGCAGGCGAAGACCACCTTTCGTCAGGATAAGGTGTACTCCTTGTCCCCCTTCGAATTTGGCCATTGTGGGATCCCTTCCCGCCAGTGCGATAAGGGAAGAGGACCCGGGCAACTATAAATAGAGGTTAGGCTGCACCGAAGAGGGAGGGATGGAGAAGGACCAGAGCCTCCCCTCGCGAGGTTGCTCACCACTATACCAGTTCATCCGCAAACCTCCTCGTGAGGCAATCCACCTAAAGCAGGAGTAGGGTTTTATGCTTCGCAGCGGCCCCAACCTGGGTAAATCCTCGTGTTCATCTTCTTCCTCGTGAGTGAGTGAATTCGATTCGGCCAGGCGGTGGTGCTAAGAGCTTGAGGCCTAAGCTGGTTGGGATCTTCGCACACGCCCCTGAGTTCGAACCTCTTTGGGTATTGCGGAGCCCGAAATACGACATTTGGTGCGCCAGGTAGGGGGCGTGTCGGAATCCATTCCTAAGCTTCGCCTTCGCTCCGCTCCGTCGCTCCGATGGCTGACGCCCGGCAAACCTCCTTCGGCCCCAGAGTTCCCACCTTCATCGACCCAGCGGCGGCCACCCATGACGCGTGCCTTGGCAGTTCAGTGCTGGGAGGACGTTACCAGGCCACCAGCGTCGTCGCCACCACCATCGCCGCCCGCACCAGCCAGGCGCCCCCGGTCTCCGCACGCCCGCCGCCGAGGCAGTACGCCCGCTTCGCGGCACCGCCCACCAGGCAGCCTTCACCCTGTGTTCACGTGGGAGATCTAAACGTGCATGACGCGCTGCTGATGGCAAGTGAGCTACTTCGTCATCGCCCGACGCACGGGGGCTTCGACGCCTAGGCCGACCACATCGCCGAGCTTGTCGCCGTCGTAAGGAGAGACTCGGCCCCGCACCTCCCCCTCCAACCTCCGACGCTGGGCGCCGGGGGCTCGTCTGCCGCACAGCTTCCTTCATCGATCGGAGGCATGCTCGGCCCGCGTCCGGGCGAGCCCGAGCAAGGCTTGCCCCACACGGTGCTCCTTCTCCGCTGGGTCCCGACGGCTGGCTTCGGGGCATCACCCGGCCCCGTCGGCGGCACGCAAGAAGAAGGTGGCGAGGCACCACGCGCGCGCCCCGGCGTGCGCACCCCCGGCACGGTGGATCATCGGCCGCCTGGGCAGTCCGGGCGCGAGCGCGCTAACCGGTGCAGGGACCAGGCGGCTCAAGCCTCCGGGCAAGCAGGTAATTGCAACAGGGGCACGGTGGATGACCACGGAGGCAACCCCCGTGAGGACGCGTGCGGTCAAACTAGCGGCGACGGTAAGGGCAAGCAGCTTCGCGCGGAGGCTTGGCGCAGGAGGGTCTGTGAACCGTGTGGCCCGGGCGGCGCCGCCGCGGAACCCGGGGAGGTTGACCGCGTGGCGCGCGGAGACAGCTCAGGAGGAAGCCAAGGCCTTTACACGGAGCCCTATGTCCCGAGCAGCATCGTATCTGTGGACGGCGCCACAGGTTACTCGTCCGCCGCAGGTGTCAGCATCCTCCCAGAGTAGGAGGGTGGCCCGGACGCCCTCTTCAGGTCGGGCCTGGGGGCTTCCACTGAGGGAGCACTGGGCCCGGTTGGAGCAGAGAAGGGGGCGTCCCGGGAAGCACGGGGGCGCGGTGCAAGCCCCGCCCCCGCGAGCAAGGAAGACGTAGCCGGGCCCCTGGGCCGCAGGAGCCACCGCCTAGGGGACCGGCAGGACATGAAGAGCGCGGGCCACGCGTAGTTCGGGGGCTCCGGCGCGGCCTCAGGAGGCAGGGCCTCGTGAGGTCCTCGGGTCGAGGCCTGGCCGGCGCCCCAACGCCTCACGAGGCGGCTTCACCGACACAACACCCCTATGGTTACGCGGGGTGCATTGCACTCATGTTTTGGCCGTGGGAGCGCAATCCCACGGCTACGTGGGGGGAAATGCACTCATGTTTGGGCCGTAGGGGCGCGCAACTGTGTAGAAATGTGCGGTGTGGCTCATCGCCGAGTTGGGAGCACCTAGGCCCTGCGCCCGGGGGTTCGCCCAGCTACCTCCGACCGTGACAATCTCACGTAATAATGAGTGGGCTGTATACGCCCGGATCCCCCCGAGGACACGGAGGGGTTCCCACCCATGTCCAAGTGGAAGCCCCATTCTCTGCGCTAGCGGACAACACTGTCCTCTAATGACTATGCCCATGCCTAGTGGAAGCCCTACGCTCCACGCTGGGGAGAAGACGAAGACTAGCCTAGGTGCCGGACACGGCTGTTCCTTGCTCCTTTTTTGTATTCGAATTGCCACTTTTTGGAATGAAGCTCGAAGTTTCTCAACCTTATATGAAAAAGGGGGGGGGGGATTTTTTCTCTTTGCAATCTTCTTGATCTTGAAGTCTCGTTTTCTAAATCGACGCCTGTCGGTCTCCCCCTCACGCGCCCCGCGAGCGGGTGCTACACGGGCATGGTGTGCACACCTTGCCAAGGCCTGGGCATCGTGGCCCTCGCACGGCGCTCTCGATCAAGCCGACAGGTGCATGCTGCCTCAGAGGCACCGATCTCCTAGCACTAGCTGAGCATCGCGACTCAGCATACCAGTGACGATCGACCCTCGTTCGGGGGCTCCAGCCGCGGCTAGGTACATCATAATAGATCCTCGGGAGGCTCGGGCACCTCTCGAGGCGGTAACTGGCAAGGAAGGGTATGGGAGCCGCTCGAGGGTTAAGGGGGACTCCCGAGCAACGCGACTCGGGAGCCTCACTGGTCACGTAGCCCCTCACCCCTTGGTCCCGTCCTGGTGATCCGGACGCCCCCAACGGCGGTCGTGGTATGCGCGGGATTGGGCCCTGCCGACGTAGAGCATCAAGGAGGCTCCCAAACCGCTTCGTCTGCAAGGAAGAGGCCTCCCCCTTGCGAGGTCCCTGGGCTCCCCAGGCGCTTCAGCTGCGCCTCACGACGCACGAGCTCGCCATGGGCCCGCCAAGCTAAGTACCCCAACCGTGACGAGCAAGAATATTTGATCCAATAATTCAATGACGACCCAAATATCGGGGTATTGGACGGGAACTCTAATGTGAAAGTGCAGGCGCTACGGTTTACTGAGTACCCACATGGGGCCTCCTGCGGCTTCGGATACAGGGAGACGGCGCAAGCAAGGGAGTTCGGCTTCTCTAGGCAACGCCGCTAAAGCCTCGTCTTTGGAGCAGCATGCTTCCCCTCAGGAGTGCCCACCTCGTGAGGCCCCGGCAGGCTACTATCGCTGGCGCAGTGCGAAAACCCCGCGGACCCCCTGAGGAGTGTCGGGCGCGGAACAACGGCACAGTGAGGCGTGCTAGGGCGCGAAGGAATGTGCGGAGGCACACCAATGATGACGTAAAACCCCGTGGAGAAAATGAGGACGCACAGAGCAAAACAAGCAATTGACGGTTCGAAAGAAGGAAAACAAGGTAAAACACAAAAGTTTAACGCCCCCGGGGGCCAGGTGTTTCTTGATGCAACAGGAACCGGAAGGAAGGAAATAGGGGAAACTCAGGTGGAGGAGGCGCTGTCCCCGTCGTGACCTCCACCAGCCGCGGCGCCGGAGCCGCCGCTCTCTTTGGAGGGAGGCTCCTTGATTAACCGCTCCACCAGGGACTCCACCTGCCCACGCGCTTCGTCCCTGAGGGGCCTCTGGAGCTCCTCAGACACTGGCTCCATCACACGGGATAGATCAAGCTCGGGGACATGGCGGCGCAGGTTGGAGAAGACATGTGTCAGCGCGATGTCCAGAAGGTCGTGCACGCTAGACTCATTGTCTTCATCCACCCGGGAGACGCCGGTCTCCAGCGCCTCCACCAACTTCCCGAAGAAGTGGAGATAACCCCCGTCGCCATGCGCGCACGGCAGCGCGGGAGCTTCTCCGACGATCTGGCCAACCGCACCGACCGCGCGGCGGGCGATGTCCAGATACTGCTTGGCGCGCTGCGCCTCCAGCATCTCCGCGTGTGCCGCCTCGTCCTTGGCGGCCTGCACGGCGTTGGCAGCTCCCTCGACTTGGGCCTGGAGGGACGCCAACTCCGCCTTGGCGTCCTCCTCACCCTTGAACACGGCCTGGAGAGCGGCCTCGGTGCCCGCCAGCTGGGCCTAGAGTGCGTCCACCTCGCCCTGGAGTTCATCGAGCCTGCGCCTCTTGCGCGTGGGCGTTCTGAGACGGAGAAGCGACCAGGTTCAGCATACCGGGAGTGGTTCACAAGAAAGGGGGAGGGAGACAGAGCACTCACTTGTTGGTGACGGCCCAGCGCCAGCGTACCTGGGCCGGCCTCGAAGGCCCCCCGCCGCTGCCTCCAGAGGGCGGTGGTGGAGCCAGAGGCCCCGTGCTCCTCCCCGCTCCAGCTGCACTTCCCCCGGACGCCATGGAAGGAAAGGAAGGAGAAGACAACGATGTCTTGGGAAGGATGGCAAGCGTGAGGGTGCGTCAGGATGGCATGACCCCTCTGGCGGGGCGAATTTATAAGCGTAACCACAGTCCACGAGGAATCGTGGGGAGTGGAGGCGGCGCGTGCTCCCCAGGCGCCACGTGTCGAACTTGACCGGTGTGCATACCTGCCGCACGTCGCCTTGCCTCCCCTCGTCGAGTCACATCCGCGTGAGTCGAGGGGAGAGAAGGGGCAAGGAGACAGCTACATTCAAGGAAGCGCAATGATGGCGGGCGCTGCGGGCAGGCTTCGTGACAGCCTGACTCGGGGCGGTTCCCGAAGTCTTCGGGCAGCAGAGGCGTCCGCGTCTCATTATGTGCCACGCATCAGGCTGGGCCTGCAGGCGGTTGGGGCCCGCGGCGCTCAGGTCGGCTCCTTCGACTTCGCCCCGAAGCTAACCCAAGCGCGCCTTGGGCCCGGGGGCTACTGTCGGTGTTCTTGGAACAGGGGTACCTAGATCTGCCTGCCTACGGGCCAGGGCATGGCCCACTTCGACAACCCACTATGGCCCGGCGCAGGATCGCTCGAGAGCAAGGCCCTCGCGAGAGCCCCGCCCTCGCGAGGAGGACGACACCAAGAACCACGAACGGAGGAGACCACTCCAGTCTCCCTCCCGAGGGGCGGAGATCTCTGTGGACCACTCGGCCTCCTGAGGTTGGGGTGACACAAGCCTGGCCAGGCAGGCGCCAACGGGCACAGCAAGGGCAGTTTCCTCTTTGGTGCAAGGGAGGAAAGGAAGTACGCGGGTTCCCAAGGTACCCCAAAGGTTACCATTCTAGTGCAACTAGACCGAGACCGCAAGCCCCCCAGGACGGACGTCATTGCCGAGCCCACCTCTGCATCACTACCAGCAACTTTGCAGGCGAAGACCACCTTTCGTCAGGATAAGGTGTACTCCTTGTCCCCCTTCGAATTGTCCATTGTGAGATCCCTTCCCGCCAGTGCGATAAGGGAAGAGGACCCAGGCAACTATAAATAGAGGTTAGGCTGCACCGAAGAGGGAGGGATGGAGAAGGACCAGAGCCTCCCCTTGCGAGGTTGCTCACCACTGTACCAGTTCATCCGCAAACCTCCTCGTGAGGCAATCCACCTAAAGCAGGAGTTGGGTTTTACGGTTCGCAGTGGCCCGAACCTGGGTAAATCCTCGTGTTCATCTTCTTCCTCGTGAGTGAGTGAAATCGATTCGGCCAGGCGGTGGTGCTGAGAGCTTGAGGCCTAAGCTGGTTGGGATCTTCGCACACGCCCCTGAGTTCAAACCTCTTTGGGTATTGCGGAGCCCGAAATCCGTTAGCGGCACTGTTCCCATGGGCCGAAATGGGCTCAGCGAAGCCGGCCCGGAGAGGAGTTAGCATGCGTCAGGCAGCTACGTCGAAGGCGTATTCCTGGAATACGCCTCCACTTACACAGCGAACAGCTACGCGCGCAGCCGACATATTTGAATCTGACGGGTCGGCCCACACGTCAGTGAGAGGCGAGGAGCGGAGACACCGATAGGTGGACCCTGCGGTCAACTTCTTCCTCGGGATAGGGAGGAGACGGGCATCACCGGCTGCGATTCTGGCAACGTTAAGGCGAGCCGATGGCGGGAATGGGGTCGGGGCCTCGTCGCATGTTGGGATGAGGTGGTGGTGGTCGGCGGAGACGATGAGAACGGCGACGGCGTAAGACCCGAGCGGCGGAGTTCTGGCTCGAGCTTGAACTGCTACTTTCGAGCTGCGATAGGCTCGGGGGAGAGGCGGCAATGCATCAGAGGTGCGAGGGGAAATCAAAGGAAATAAAAAGAGCGCCGGAGGAGGCCTATAGCCTGAGATCGCCAGACGACCGAAGTGGCGGAGCTCCAGCCCGACCCAAGCACACGGGTCCTCCGGGGGTCCAACGGGTGGCACAGGTGTTCGATTGGAAGGAGGAGGGGGCGAGAGAATGGTAGAGGGGAGCTCGGGATGATCTTAAATTGGGAGGCCGGGGTATCACCGTGAACCGAGGTCACGGTCCGTGCGGGATCGTTGCTGCTGGCCAAGGAGGAAGGCCGGGGCTCTCTGCAGTGTTCGTGGGAGTGGTGCAGGATGCCAGGGAGTGAGAGCAGGAGCGTGGGAGGTCAGAAGCGGGTCCCCTTGCATGAATGGGCACTGGCCGGTGCGGGCGGCGCCGGGCACGTGCGACTGGGGTCGCCGAAGAGAGAGGACGGAGGGGGCCGGTGTCCCTACGTGCTGAGGATGACAAGGGGATGCTGCCGGCGACTGGGGGGAGCACGAGGTCGTCGGGGGTTTCGGGATGGGGGCAGCTACAGTGCGAGAGCGCACTGTAGCGCGCTCCAGAACACCCATATGGCCGACATGGCAAATTTCAATGCGCTCTGGCGTGTCTACTAGCGTCTGGAAGGTATCTGAGGGGCCCTGGAGTCCTTAGGTGCTAAGAGAGGAGCATGGGAGGAGGTATGGAGAGGGGAACAAGTGGAAATGGTGCTACCATGGCTTGTCCAGGGAGGTAAATGGGGGTTTTATCCCATCAATAATTGAGACATGGACTTGAGATTGATGCTGGGGGTGCAAGGTATCTACAAGAGCCTATGGGAAAAATTGAGGGTCAAGGAGAACTAGGGAAGTGGCCAAAACATTATTTTTTCCAATTCAGCAGAAGGTGTTTGATGCAAGTTTTAGCTGTCCAAAAGGTTCTCCTGGCTATGAAACTTAACAGGAGTGGATGATAGATAGAAATGATTTACATCACCAATTTTGGGATTAGCGGATGAAAATTTCCAATGTAAACTTGCTAAACCCTAGAAATCTATAGAAAAGGTTTTCTCTAGATCTAGTTATGCAAAATTATTCCTCCTAATTAACCACTTGGTGTGGTGGCATTATTTGGTGATTAGAGCATGCCCAAAAAGTTTGGGACCAAATGGGGAAACTTGGCTGTGCAAACATTTCCAATTCTAGAAATCAGCAGAAATGGGTTTGGGGGTATTTGGACAAGTGGAACTGATCTCCTTGATGCACCACTTGGTGTGGATGCATGATTGGAGGATTAGAACATGTCCACAAAATTTGAGCACAATAGGAGACAGTTGGCTATGTATTGTTGCTCAAATTTGGATCTGGACAAAGAGGTTTTTGGGGCATTTTGGTGCAACAAAATCATTGGGATTGATATGAAACTTGGCAATATGATCACATATGTCATATGTGACATGCTAGAATTTCCTTGGATTTATTTGCGAATATTTCTTATAGAAATATTTCAAATGCTTGAAATAGGCAGAAAGGATTTTGGAGGGTTTTGTCCAATAATTTGAACATGACCATGGGTTGAAACTCATATATATGGAAAAAATATGTCCACTGAGTTTCCCTAAATTTTCCCAAATATTTTGAAAGCATAAAAATAATTTTTCCCAATGAAATACCATTTCTGGCCTTATATATAGTCGGTTCGAAATAAACTCTTTGGTGCAAAACATTCCACCCAATTTGAGGACTTATAGTACAAACCTCAATTCAGGGGTTTTATAAAGCCAAATTTGAATAAATGCTTTTTGGCCAAAATAATATTTGATAAAAATAGTTTTAGGCACTATACACATGGCATGATCATAGGGCAGGGAGTTTCGATCAAGTAAGTGAGTTTTGAGAGTAGGATCAAGTTTATGACTCAAAGCACAAGCAAGCAAACAAGCAATCAACAATCAAATCAAGCATCACAAGCACACAAAAAGTTTTTGTTGACCCAAATTTTTGGGTCTTGCTAGCTAAGTCATGAGGCAAAACACATGGTGTGACAAACCTACCCCCCTTACAAGAATATCGTCCCCGAGATTCCTAGGCTAGGCCTTGAAGTATTATGAAAATTTGGATTTTAGGTAGTCTTCACGTTCCCATGTTGCTCTTGCTCCGGTGTGGTTGCCCCACTGGTCCTTGAGGTGATTGACGATACAGCTTCGAGTGCATCATTTGACTCCATCTTAGAGGTGGACGGGTTTCTTCCGGTAAGCTGGGTCTGGCTAGTAGTTAAGGGTTTGATGAACGGGGTTTCAGCAAGAGTCTGGCTTGCGTGTGTATTCCAAAGTCGGAATATGGGGCAAAGCAGTGTGTCTGCGTGCTGGTCATGTCTGTTACCCATGCTGGTTAGTGACATCTAGATGTCTCGTGTTAGAATACAGGGGTGAAGGTTTTGTGTAGCTTCCCGTCGATGGGGAAGTCCTTATCTTCCTTAAAGCGGGAGATCTTCAGTCGTAGGTGGTTTTCATCCTTGAGAGTGTTGAAGCGCATCATCGTAGGCTTCTCATCGAGAACTTCTATTTGAGTAAGTTTCCCAGGTAGGTTCTTAATTCATCTTCGGCCTTTTGTCATCGTCTCGGACGCATGTTTCTCGCGGACCTTCGAGTGTTTGGTCTACTTGTCTCTCCGTAGCCATTTGTGGCAAGGTTTGGGCTGAGTTTCGTCCCTAAGACTAAGCTTAGAGATTTAATGTGAAAATGGTTCCTAGCACCTAGGGAAGTTTTCGAGGGTCCTAAATGCGCTGGCTACCCAAAAGTATAGTCCAGCCATCCAATCCCCAAGGTCTGAGGATTGGCAAGTGGGGTGAACTACCCTTGACAGGTGTTTCACCATGATCCAGTCAGGATTTACGCCCTTTATTGGCCCAAAAAGGGGGCTAGTAACAAGGTCATGACAGTCGTTGCACTCCATTCGACGTATCTGGAGAGAGTAGGGACGTCATTTTCATCGTACGCCATCAAGGTGGTGGAGTTTGGGGTGCTATCAACTTCTTGGTTCCTTCCTAGAAAGGAACAGATAGGTGGCCTTTAAAGTAAGAGTCTCTTTAAGTTTTCTTCAAGTCCAAGGGCTTCATCGTGCTTGAGCGTCGGTGCTTCTTGACATAGTCTATCTGATGTAGCCGGCAGAGGAGTGGTGGTTGACTTCTCTTGCTTCTTCTCCATCGTCGTGGCTTCCCAACCGTAGTGGTTCTTCATCTTGCTTGGGCAAGAGTGTCTTCTGCTGTAGGGAGGGTGCTTCGAGGAGTCCAACTTCTTCAAGGTAAAACCTTACTCTTGAGAAGTATGGCAATCAGCGCTTCTGGGGCTTATCCAAATAGGACTAAGGTGTTCCTTTCTCTCATTGGGTAAATAAGTATGTCATCCGTGGGGACAACAACATATTTCCCTAAGTATCACACAAATACATTGTTCGTGTAATAAGTGAGGGAAGCGGGCGCGAGTCAACCTAAAACGGGCTTGACGATATATCCATTAACCGTAAGGTGTGGACGGTGTGTTCCTGGGGTAAGACTCGGGAACCAACCTTTGTCCAGTTAGTCTTAACCTTCTGGGAGCTGTATTTGTCCCGGGTGGTTACTTGTCCGTGGCTTTTGTTGTCCTTCGTGACCAAATTCTTCGAGTCCACCTTCCTTATAGATAGGGTCAGGGTGGTCAAGGTAGAGTATTGGCCATAGTCTTCCGACTTAGAGCCAAGGCCTATGGTCATGATTCGACCATGTTATGGCTCAGTAAAGCTTCGGGGTTTCAAGGGGCTCGGATGCGTGTGAACATCTATCATCTTGTCCTCGTGCATAGTCCTTAGATGCCAATAGTAATACCTATTACTCAAAACAAAATCATCCTATATCATCGAAGGGGTTATCTCATATAAGTCAACTCCAACATCGCTCATGCTACTCATATCTCCATGGTTTTGAGAGAGGGACTAAGCCAAATCACATATGTACTATAGCTAACTCATATATATCCCTATGTAAAAATCCTTGGGAAGCATACAAGCTGCTAAGCTTGATTGTGACACAACAAATCCAAGTGCTCAGCTAATGCATCCAAGGTCCAAGGTGTTGTACCTCTATGCTAAGGAAAAACGTAATATACCAATCCAAGATCTTGTTTCCTTCCTAATGAATCGATTTTAATCGATCCACGAATTCCATCCAATACCACCTGATCCATTACTGCTACAAACCCAATACCAGTGATTGTCCCACGTATCTCCTAGAGTTCCTACAATCCACAATTCATTGAAAGGACTATCTCATCATAGTACATCCACCAATTCCCATCATAACGATCTAGTAAACTCCAATGTCAGGTGCATATAGATCCTTGAATCAATCCATACAACATTCCAATATTCCATGTTTATCTCCCACAAAGAAATATGGTATCACGATCAAGATCATCGGACTAAATCCAAATTACTCCGAACCATGTAGACTTACTAAACACCAACACTCTATTAGGATTACCTATTTAAATCCAATTATCATATCCAAAAAGAATTCCTACTCGTTACTCCAAGTCATTATTGCGACATCATCAATCCATGACCACTGCTTGTCAAAATCAAGTTTTCATTCCACCCAGAATTTTTAACGTGTGACCCCCAAAATGTCCTACTAAATCCAATCCACTCAAGGGATGTGTAATTTATGCTACTCTATCAACTTTGATCCACCAAGTTCGTCCACCAACATAAGGGTCTTACGTTTCACCAAGGGGCCTAGCTACATCCTCAAGACACATATTATAGTCACCTCAAACCATTGCCTACAAGTCGTATTTCCTTGGAATGATCCTTCCTATGACATCAAGGTTCTAGTGGTAGATTAAGAATGAAAGGTGTTTGTTCACTATGATCACTAGTCCCATAATGAACCCTGTGCTAAACAAAGGGTCATTGGAGCTTAACTGGTTCTCTTCACTCGTGAGTTAAGCTCGTGGTTAGGTGTTCAGGTGGATAAATTGTGAGGTATAGGCCAGTCTAGGAGGGGACTCCTGATCTTGAGGGAAGGTCACATCTTTACTGAGTTGGACTAGGTTGCGTAGGTTGTTGCAAAAGTCTTCAGTGCTAGTTGTTTATCGAGGTAGATCCTTGGTGCATCTTGCCTTGCTGGTCTTTAGTCGACGAGAAATGTGAGAGGGAAAAGTAGCATAGAGGAGAGGTGCCTAAAGGTGGGTGCTAGTGAAATCAAACAAGTGACAAAAGGGCTAACACATTCATTAAGATAGGATAGGTGGTATAGTCGCGTACACTTTGCCTAGGGCAAAAGTGCGACTTATACCCAAACACAAAAACATAAAAGCAAATAACACACATCATGGTTTCATTTGAACCATCACATGGACTCAACTTCACATAGGTGTTACATGACTCATCCTACCCTACCAGGTTCTCGGACTCAGTAGTCGTGCCTTGCTTCTTGTCTCGGGGAAAAGGACATTCAGCCTTCATCTTCTAGGTCCTCCTGGGGTACCAGTGGGTGGGCGATGGTTGGCAGCCTGTTGGAACACCACTTAACAATATGCCCATATTCGCCACATCTGTGGCATGTGACACGAGCAAAGAGGTCGTTAACCTTCCTTGGTTTATGACGTCGGTGAGATGACCATGGTCCCTCACGGGGTGGATATGGAAATACGTTCCTACGCCTTCTGCGCGGGGCTCATTTGCAGGCTTCTTGTAGTTCCTCAATTTGTTGCCTTTGGTTGGTGATGTAGACTTGCAGGGCAGCAATCTATTGCTCTTGCTCGACCACCTTCTTCTTCTCGAGGCAGTGGAGATGTAGGAATGAAGGGAAATCCTGGCGGGACTTGAGGAATTCTTCAGTAAGGCATTACAAAAGGTAATCTACAGCGTTGGCGAAGCGGACCTGGAGCTTGAGGGTTGGGTCTTCGTCTCTTGTGGAAATCATTGCTTGAGCAGAGACTCCTAATCCACTCTTGCTGGACAGGTAGCGGGTAGCTTGCCCTTCCTTCATTTACGGGAGGAGGTCTCGAAGACGGAGAAGGGCTTCATAGGCCGCCTGCTGTATGGCCATGTCTCTTGTAGTTGTTTGTCGAAATGATCCGGATTGGGGCCTAGAGAATCTTCTTCATCTTCTCGTCTGGTATACTGATGGGCGAAAGTGGTTCCTTGTGACTGTAATTGACGGGGCCTTCTGTTGTCGTCATATTCGCACCAATGCCTTCTTGTCTTCTAAGTCGTCAAGAGTTCCAGGTAGGCAATCCTTATGCAATGACATTGACAAGCCATGGTAGAGTTATAACCTGCCGGTTACGTTGATGATAACGTCGACACCAAGAGCGGGGGATGAAGAGAACCGTTTTCCTACTCACTATGGTGACGCAGACCAAATGGCGAGGTTCTCATCCACCGGTGGTTGCCGATACAACAACGGTATTGACAGTGTTGCTCTATTAGCGATGTATATCATGATCCTGCATATCTTATGCCTTGATCATCGCAAGCCAAGGTTGCATCATCCTAGGACTGTGTCGAGGGTGTCACCAACGTCTGAGTGTTGATATCCTCATCCCTTGAGAAGGTATCATCTGTTGGTATCGTCTTGTCGTGGTGTCACCACTCTTTTGTTCAAGGGATGTGGGCAATGTCTGGCAAGGTGGTTTCCTATAGATTATCCATGAGGATTTCAAGGAATCCCGTGGTCAGGTGCATATGGGCGCTAGCGACCGTTCGCAAATTTTTAAAATAGCAGATGAGGAGAGTCAAGAGAAAAATGGTGGAAGCGGTAAGGCAAAAATCTCCTGTTTCTTTGAAACCTAGAAGAGGTAAGAAATATAGCGGTTTTTGCAAGTGGTTTGAAGGGTCTAGTTTTGTCCTAACTAACGTCCATGCTAACTAACGGCTTCCTACAGTCAGGATGCCTCTGATACCAGCTCTATGGGGACCCCGACTCATAAGTCCTTATCACCGATTGTACATGCACAGTGATCCCAGAGATCAATGCTCACTAAACACACAGAAATTGAATAACAAGAGTCTTACATCCATTACGTATCGTTTTACTCAAATATGGCCCTTATGGCCAAGTCTTCATATGTTTGCAGTGGAATCTTCAAGATAGCGTGAACCCATGCCATCTGCCTTAACACCACAGGCATTCTGACTGGGAAGTGTCCTAGCTTGCACCTACGTCATCAAGGTACTCTTCATTATATCCTATGCTATCATGCTTGGCCAATAAAATAACCAGTGGCAAGCCAATGAGTGCTTTGAATGTACTTGCAAGCAACCCATGTTTGGAACAAGGCAAGAACAATGAATGATATAGCACTAAGTAGGTAAGTTTGCAGAAAGCTAATTTTGAGTGCAATGACATGTTCAATCAACTTGTAAAAGCATGCATCAATGGGTTGCAGATATCCATATGACCATGTTACAGATATCAATATAAACAGGGGTTGAACATCTCAAGTTCAATCATCATGCCAAGTCATCTGACTTAACTCAAGTATCATCTTTCTTCAACACACAGACACACCAAGTTTTTGGGAAAACATCTGGATATAGTCTAAGCAGCACCACCCAACTGTCCTTGACCGTGGACACGGGTATTCGAATAGTTTTACACTCTGCAGAGTTTGCACACTTTACCCACAAGACTCGGGGAACTTCCGTGTCATCCACGACTCACGGTATATTACATACCCGAGGTAAGCACCTGAACAATGCCTTTCCCTTGACGACACTAAACAAAGAGACCACTCATTGGCACACAGCCCGCATGATGTACGTCACAAGTATCATCCATGAAGGGACCAATGGTGTGCCCGATGTCTATGAAAACAGCCCATGGTCGTCCTATCAGGCACGACCCCGTATCGAGAGTGACCACATCACTCCCGCCACTAGTAATGCGGGCTCTCTGCTAGCATCGACCAAGGTAATCAAGAAAGCCCCTTCCCATATAGGGGTAGAGTGGTTGTACATGTAAGGTTGGGACGGTCAACAAATCTTATATCTAATCCATTTTTGAAAACACACACACTCAACTTGCCTCGGACACCACTTCTCTATCAAGTGGTTACCTAGCTCAACACCATCTCCCTCGGGCATTAGTGGCACCCGACGGGGTTTTCGAAAAGTCTTTGAAATTAGTTCCTTTCTGACACCATGCATATTCCCATCCCACTTGTGTAGCAACTACTTAGCATCCTAACTACTTCCCACCCGCACAACCCTCATAGGAAGGTAGGGTCATGCTCAGTGCAAGTATCAACAAGGAAAGTAACGGAGGTAACCCATATAGGTGGGCACCTCAATCATGATGAATCGATCCAACAAAGTAAGTGCTATATGCAATGCAAATAGGGTTTCATAGACATGGTTAAAGGGCGGCTTGACTGGCTCAACAAAGTCTTCGAGGTCTTCACACGCTTCTCGCCCAACTCGGAGCACTCCGTCTACTTCGTCAACTATCGTCGGAAACAACCACAATAAGCAACACAACAAGCAGAGAAATAAAAGTGTTCTATAAATAGGAGTTTTATTTTTCTAGGACATCTCTAGTAATAAGAAAAATACCTAAAATAGCTCTATTGGAGTTGGATCAAGGAGGCTTTTTGAATGGTGGAAATGGAGGGATTAATGGTCTTATGAGAAGTCTACAGAAAATATTTTTATCAAAATGAGTGGATTCACCCAACAAATAGGGCATGATGTTAGAACATTTTAGAAAGTGGTTTCACTTGATTTGGAGTTGGAATGATTTCCCTATGGATTTCTTAAGATGAAACAATTGGAAAATAGGGCTACTTGTATGATCCAGCAGAATCAATGCATGGTAAAAATGTTAAACACGGCCATATAAACAGGGGATGATTTTTAGAGTATCTAGAAATTGGAATCACTTCATTTGGAGTTGATTTGGATGTTCCAGGGATTTTACAAATTGGGTTTTGAATAATTCAAATTTGAATTTACATAGGAATAGTGCAGAAACTAGTGGTGGAAAAATATGGAAGCTGTGCCAAACAATAGCTGGCATTTTTAGGAGAATATAGAAATTTGAATCATCAAATTTGAAATTGTATTTTACTCTGTGGAATTTTTGGAATTTCTCTAACAAATAAAAAGAAAAGCGACACTCTTCCCACGGGCCATAATGGGCTCAGCGAAGCCGGCCCGAAGAGGAGTTAGCCCGTGTCAGGCAGCTACGTCGAAGGCGTATTCCTGGAATACGCCTCCACTTACTCAGCGAACCGGTACGGGCGCGGCCGACAGATTTGAATCTGACGGATGGTCCCCACCCGTCAGTGAGAGGCCAGGAGCCGAGACACCGACAGGTGGACCCCACGGTCGTCTTCTTCCTCGGGACAGGAAGGAGAGGGGCCTCACCGGCGGCGATTCTGGCAACAGCAAGGTGAGTCGATGGTAGGAATGGGGTCGGGGCCTCGTCGCCTGTTGGGAGGAGGTGGCGGTGGTCGTCGGAGACGACGAAAATGGCGACGGCGTCGGACCCGAGCGGCGTCGGACCTGGCTCGAGGTCGAACTACTGCTTCTGAGCTGCGATAGGCATGGGGGAAAAGCGGGAATGCATAAGAGGTGCAAGGGGAATTCAAAGGAAAGAAAAGGAGTGCCGGAGGAGGACTATGCCCTGAGATCGCCGAACGACCGAAGCGGCGGAGCTCCGGGCCGACCCGAGCACACGGGCCTCCGGGGGTCTAACGGGTGGCACAGGCGTTCGATTGGAAGGAGGAGGGGGCGAGAGGAGGGCAGAGGGGAGCTCGGGATGATCTTAAATAGGGAGGCCGGGGGATCGCCGTGGACCGAGCTCACGGTCCGCACGGGATCGATGCTGCTGGCCAAAGAGGAATGCCGCGGGGCTCTCTGCAGCGTTCGTGGGAGTGGTGCAGGATGCCAGGGAGTGAGTGGAGGAGCGGGCGATGTCAAAAGCGGGTCCCCTTGCGTGAATGGGCACTGGTAAGTGCGGGCGACACCGGGAACGCGCGACTTGGGTCGCCGGAGAGAGAGGAAGGAGGTTGCCGGTGTCCCTACGTGCTGAGGACGCCAAGGGGATGCTACCGGCGACTGGGGGAGCACGAGGTCGTCGGGGGCTTCAGGATGGGGGCGGCTATAGTGCGAGAGCACACTGTAGCGCACTCCAGAGCGCCCATATGGCCGACATGGCGAATTTTCCACATGCTCTCGCGTGTCTAGTAGCGTGTGGAAGGTATCTGAGGGGCCCTGGAGTCCTTAGGTGCTAAGAGAAGAGCAGGGGAGGAGGTATGGAGAGGGGGACAAGTGGACATGGTGCTGCCATGGCTTGTCCAGGGAGGTAAATGGGTGTTTTA
This sequence comes from Elymus sibiricus, assembly GCA_039707655.1. Taxonomy (NCBI): domain Eukaryota; kingdom Viridiplantae; phylum Streptophyta; class Magnoliopsida; order Poales; family Poaceae; genus Elymus; species Elymus sibiricus. The sequence goes on from CM077669.1 coordinate 166,373,330, forward strand.
TCCCATCAATAATTGAGACATGGACTTGAGATTGATGCTAGTGGTGCAAGGTATCTACAAGAGGCTCTGGTAAAAATTGGGGGTCAAGGAGAACTATGGAAGTGGCCAAAATAGTAGCTTTTGCAATTCAGCGCAAGGTGTTTGATGCAAGTTTGAGCTATCCAAAAGGATATCCTGGCTATTAAACTTAACACGAGTGGATGATTGATAGAAATGAGGTTCATCACCAATTTGGGGATTAGCTGATGAAAATTTCCAATGTAAACTTGGTAAACCCTATAAATCAATAGAAATGGTTTTCTCTAGATCTAGTCACGCAAAATTATTTCTCCTAATGCACCACTTGGTGTGGTGGCATTATTTGGTGATTAGAGCATGCCCAAAAAGTTTGGGACCAAATGGGGAAACTTGACTGTGCAAACATTTCCAATTCTAGAAATTAGCAGAACTGTGTTCGGGGGGATTTGGACAAGTGGAACTGTTCTCCCTGATGCATCAATTGGTGTGGATGCATGATTGGAGGATTAGAACATGTCCACAAAATTTGAGCACAATAGGAGACAGTTGGCAAGGTAGTGCTGCTCAAATTTGGATCTGGCCAGAGAGGGTTTTGGGGCATTTTGGTGAACCAAAATTATTGGGATTGATATGAAAATTGGCAATATGATCACATATGTCATATGTGACATGCTAGAATTCCCTTGGATTTATTTGAGAATATTTCTTATAGAAATATTTTAAATGCTAGAAATAGGCAAAAAGGATTTTGGAGGGGTTTGTCCAATATTTTGAACATGACCATGTGTTGAAACTCATATATATGGAAAATATATGTCCACTGAGTTTCCCTAAATTTTCCCATATATTTTGAAAGCATAAAAATAATTTTTCCCTATGAAAGACCATTTCTGGCCTTAAGGAAAAGCCTTTAAATAAAATAGGAAAAAAATCTTTAAAAAAATATTTGTTGGTTTTGGGAAGTCTTATATATAGTGCGTTCCAAATAAACTCTTTGGTGCAACACATTTCACCCAATTTGAGGACTTGTAGTACAAACCTCAATTTAGGGGTTTTATAAAGCCTAATTTGAATAAATGCATTTTGGCCAAAATAATAATTGATAAAATAGTTTTAGGCACTATACACATGGCATGATCATAGGGCAGAGAGTTTAGATCAAGTAAGTGGGTTTTGAGAGTAGGATCAAGTTTATGACTCAAAGCACAAGCAAGCAAACAAGCAATCAACAATCAGGTCAACCATCACAAGCACACAAAAAGTTTTTGTTGGCCCAAATTTTTGGGTCATGGTAGCTAAGTCATGAGGCAAAACACAGGGTGTGACATTAATATAGTTGGATCATATGGTGTTTGTCCCTTGCCATCTTGTTGTGATGAATTGAATCTTTCCCTTTGAGATTTTGTTACTTGGATTGAATATTGGATTTGATATCACTTGATGTATGTCTTGGTACTCAACTTGCGGATTCCCGAGGTGACAATGGGGTAATCTATGCATAGGGGTTGATACATGATCTTGTCCTACCTTCTCCGATAGAAATCTTGCGGTACTCTTTGAAGTTCTTTGTGTTGGATTGAATATGATGAATCTGAAATTGTTTGATGCAAGTCGAATAATTTACCCATGGATACTTGAGGTGGCATTGGAGTATCTAGGTCACATTAGGGTTGATTGATATGTATCATTGGTGTTATTTTAGTACGAACTCTAGGGCTGTTTGTGAAGTCTATAGGAATAGCCCAATAGATTGATCGTAAAGTGTACCTTTGAGGTGGTTCTTATTGCCTACAACAATTTCATCTTATATTCTCTACTAGATATGAACTTTGGAGTGATTCTTTGTTGCACATTGAGGGAAGATCATATGATTCTATTATGTTAGCATTGTTGAGAGATTGCACTAGTGAAAGTATGAACCCTAGGCCTTATTTCCAAGCATTTATACAATGTTTTGCTCGTTGTTTGACACTTGTTACCTTGCTATTTATATATTTTTCAGATTACAAAAATCTATATCTACCATCCATATTGCACTTGTATCACCATCTCTTCACCGAACTAGTGCACCTATACAATTTACCATTGTATTGGGTGTGTTGGGGACACAAGAGATTCTTGTATTTGATTGCAGGTTTATTTGAGAGGGACCATCTTCATCCTACACCTCCCATGGATTGATAAACCTTAGGTCATCCACTCGAGGGAAATTTTTACTGTCCTACAAAACTCTGTGCTTGGAGGCCCAACAGAGTCTACAAGAAAAATGTTGTGTAGTAGACATCAAGCTATTTTTGGCGACGTTGCCAGGGAGGTGAGTGCTTAAAGGTATATCTTTAGATCTTGCAATTAAATCTTTTAGTTTCTTGTTTATCACTAGTTTTGTTCATAAAAGAAAACTACACCAAAAAATGAAATTCATGTTGCATCAAGTTCTTTACTGATACGGGGCACGCCCGTGTGCGTCGATCTTTCACGAATTGGAGGTGGATTTGTGAATGAACACGAAGAACATGAAGAACACGAGGGGGAAATCACAAGAGAAACAGTTAAAACATGTCCAATCACACATCCACTATGCTCACATCCACACAAGATCCACAAGGGTACAATAACAACAAAGGGAAAGAGGACACATGGTAGAGTTCATCCCAAATCCCATGGGGAGATGGGGCCTTGAATCCACTAGGAATCTTCCCACGCAAGGGGGCCTTGACATCCACTAGGGGTCTTCTCTCATAGAGGCATCTACAACATGGGAGAGGTAGTGGAAGGAGCAAAGGCTCGTCTATCTATGAGCAAAACCAATGCTAACCCTAAAATGGAGGAGGGGGTGGAGTATATATAGTGCTAGGCGAGATGGGGGGTGAGAGAGAGGATACATGGGCCTCGGGCCCGTTCCTGCGCACAGGCAGGTGCCGGATGTCTGGGCTGTGGGGGGCGGATGTCCGGGGCTTCAGGACGCGCTGGATGTCCGGGCTGGAGCTGGTCAGGGGCTTCCGGTTCGGGCGTCTTCGGGCCGGATTTCCGGGATGAGGCCGGATTTCCAGGACTGGCCGGATGTCCGGGCCCTGTAGCTTCGGCTGCAGCTTGCCCTTGGCGCTTCTTTGATCTCTAGGGGCCGGATGTCCGGGCCAAGGGCCGGATGTCCGGTGCCTGGAAGGTGTCCTGGCTCTTCTTCCTCATTTGGGACTCCGTCTTCATCCGTCTCCGCTTCCAAGCTTCCCTCGCGGATGGTGTAGTCGTACGTAGGTGCCGGCACTCCTCCTCGTCATCCATGAAGCTCCGACAATACCTATCCATGCACACAAGAGGAGTGTCAAGTAGTATACCATCCTCGAAGGGGTCAAGTGAACGCGTGTAAAGGAGATGATTCACCTTTATGTATGTGAAGTAGTTGTGGCACGTGTCACTTGCCAAATGGACTCGTGTCATGGTGATGTCCGTAGGATGCTCTGCATCATCCCCTCCCCATTGGGAAAGATCTGTACTCGGATCAAAATCAAAATCACCATGGAAAGGAGATGGCGCCGCCGTGTAGATGTGGACGATCACCAAACACTCATCACCAAGCTCTAAGGGGTCACTCTCCAATGTCTCACCGCATAGGAATTCCTTCAAAAGGAGCAAATATGACAAACACTTGGAAAAACAAATGTGTTTAGCGTTAGTGCAAAACCAAGCATTCAAGTGGTGAATCACCGCACAAGTGTTGTCATCATGCATAACATATGGTGTGGCAAGGGATTGTGTCATGGCATGTAAGCATACAAATTGAGCACAAGCAATGCAATCATGGAAACAAGTTGAGGTAGGGATGCAAATATGTGTGACAATATAACAAGCATCTAACTCATGGTCATAGAAATCATGCACAAGGCAATCAACAAAAGGTCTATGGTAGGCATATGAATCATTCACAACACAAAGTAGAATGAAGTGTTTAAACACATGGTTGTCGGCGTCCTGGGAACGGGGGTACCCAGACTTGCCTGCCTGCGGCCCAGGGTGTGGCCCACTTCGACAACCAAGCACGGCCCAATGCAGCCTCACTCGAGACAAGGCCCTCACGAGAGCCCCGCGCTCGCGAGGGGGACGGCGCCAAGAGCCTCGGAGGGAGGAGGCCTCCCCGGGTCGCCTCCCGAGGGGCGGAGATCCCTATGCAACGCTCAGCCTCAGGAGGCCGGGGGTGATGCAAGCCATGCCAGGCGGGCACCAGCGCGCGCAGAGGAGACAATTTCCTCTTTGGTGCAGAGGAGGCAAAGACGTACGTGGGTTCCTGAGGCACGCCCCAAAGGTTTCCAGTCCGGCACAACGAGACCAAGACCACGAGCCCCGCAGGACGGACGTCATCGCCGAGCCCACCTCTGCATCACCACCGGCTACTTCGTAGGCGAAGACCACCTTTCGTCAGGATAAGGTGTACTCCTTGTCCCCTTTCGATTTTGGCCGTTGTGGGATACCTTCCCCCCATTGCGATAAGGGAGGAGGAGCCGGGCCACTATAAATAGAGGCTAGGCTGCTCCATAGGGGGGTGGACAAAACACCACCGGAGCACCCTCGCGAGGTTACTCACCACTGTACTAGTTCATCCCCCAACCTCCTTGTGAGGCAATCCACAAAAAGGCAGGAGTAGGGCTTTACGCTTCGCAGCGGCCCGAACCTGGGTAAATCCTTGTGTGCTAATCTTCTCCCCCACCATCGAGCGAGTTCGTCGGGCTAGGCTGTCGAGCTGCGAGCTTGAGGTTGAAGCTGGTGGGGTTCTTCGCACACGCCCCTGTGTTCGAACTACTTTGTGTTTTGCGGAGCCCGAAATCCGACATTTGGCGCGCCAGGTAGGGGGCGTGTCGGAATCCTTACACAAGCTTCACCTCGCCTCCACTCGACGTTCCCATGGCCAAGGGACACTGAGCCCGCGCCGAACGACGGGCTGCTCGCGTCGCTCGGGCGACGCCTGCAGACCACGGCATCCCGCATCGCCTTGCCCCCCCGTTGGCAGACGCCGTCACCAGCCCGGCCTTCGACAAACGCCGGGGGCTGCCACTCTCATCAACCGCGCAACACGTTCTCGTCGCCCCGACCCTCCCCCGCATCCGCGTAGTGGCATCGCCCTCCCGAGTCCACCGCGACCTGACGCGCGGGCGAGTCGCGCTCCTTGTGGCCAGCGAACTGCAGCGTTTCCGAGCCGCTCGCGATCGCTACAACGACTGGGTATGTCGCGCGGCCAGGCGCACCACCACAGCCGGCGAGGTCCAGGCGCTTCCCTACGGGACGGGCCTGGGGGCTCACGTCCATAGAGTCACTCAACTGACCGGCACGGCGCTGAGGGCACGCGGAAGCCCTTGGGAAGCGTGTTGCGACCTGCGCCCGCTGGGGATGCGGCCCAAGTTGTCGGGCACACAGGAGTTAACCCCTGGCGCGGAGGAAGACCGGTGGGAGATGCTGGCCGCGCGGGGTGGCCGCCGCCTCGCGCCCCCCAGCACGCCCGTCGCATCCAGAGCGGACGCCCGGCGACTCGTCTACGCCTGCGCCCGGGGGCTCGAGCAACTCCACAATGACCATGTTGACGAGCGCCCGGACCGCGAAGGGAGCAGCGCCGACCACAACGATAACAGGAGGAGCATACGCGGCCTCGCGAGCGGCTTTCGTCGGTGCTGGTGTGCGCAGCCTCACGAGGGCGGCTAGCGGGGTTGGTCTCGCAAGGGTGCCTGGCACTAGCAGCCTCGTGAGGCACGCCCGCTGGTGGGGAGCTACCCTGAGCAGACGCCTGGGTCCACGGACCGGGGGTCACCTGCCTAGAGACGGAGGGTGGAACACACGCCCATGTCCCCAGGCCAGGCGCCCAGCCTGGAGACGAAGGGTGGAACACACGCCCATGTCCCAGGCTAGGCGTTTCCAACCTGGAGACGGAGGGTGGAACACACGCCCCATGTCCCCAAGACAGGCGCTCCCAGCCTGGAGACGGAGGGTGGAGCACACGCCCATGTCTCCAGCATGGGCGTCGCCTACCCGGACACGGAGGGTGGAACACACGCCCATGTCTCCGGGCCAGGCCTCGCTCGACCAGCGGCAGGGGATCACATACTCGCCCATGTCTCCGGGTCCGGCTCGGTCCGCCTGGGGACAGGGGATTGGGTACCCGTGTGAGGCTCCTGGGCACCCCAGCGAGGTGCGCTGGGGCACCGCCTTGGGCGTCAGCCTCGCGCATGACGCAAGGGCCCTGTGCTGAGCCCCGCTCGCAGCGCAGGGGGCTGCGGCGCTACTACAACGACGACATCTATCCCCGGGCTTTGGAGTGCCCGAGGCCCTGTTCTGAGGCGGGCCTTCCCTGCGGAGAGAGTGGGGGGCTTCCCCCGCGCTCGAGAGCCCGTTCGGAGCCGACCCCACTTCGCCGCATCATGCTTGGGGGCTAGAAGTGGGCTCCATGTCCAGGAGGCATGGAGCTCCCTGCGCACCCCCAGGCTCAACCCGTGACACTCTCATGTAATAATGAGTGGGCTGTATAAGCCAGGAGCCCCCCGAGGAAGCGGAGGGGTTCCATCCCACGCCCAAGTGGAAGCCCCATGCTCCACGCTGGCGGACAACACTGTCCTCCAATGACTATGCCCACGCCTAGTGGAAGCCCTACGCTCCGCGCTGGGGAGAAGACGGAGACGAAGATTAGCCTAGGTGCCGGACGTGGCTGTTCCTTGCCCCTTTTGTATTCGAATTTGCCACCTTTTTGGAATGAAATTTGGAGTTCTTGCGGTTTTCTTCTGGAAAGAGGCACTGTCATTCTTTTTGGTAACGATTTCCGTTTTGCATCTTGCTTTCGTTGGGAAGTTCGGCAGGTGCCGGCCCTTTTCTCTCCCACGTGCGACCCGTAAGCGGGGGCTGGACGCGGTGGGCGCGCTGCTGTGCGCACCCTGCCAAGGCCTAGGCGCTCGGACGACCGCGCGACATGATCATCCGGATCGGCAGGAATTCTTGGCAAAATGAATACAATACTATGCATCACATCATACGGGGGTATCCTCAAAGGTCTTTCCAAAAATACATTCAAGTCGCCACAGGGCCACACTCATAACCCTAACAGGTAAACATGAAGTCTACTTATGAAGACATGCCACCATTGTCGCCCTCATCATCACCACCACCGCCGATCTCGCGCTCCCCGGCTTCGGCATGGTCCTCCGGTCCCTCAGAAGAAAACCCCTCTATCAAGTCCTCCACATGGTCCTCCACCCACTCGGCAAGGGCGCCTTGAATCACTTCAGGCACGGGGGCGACCACAGCCTCGAAGTCGAAGTGCGGGTCGAGGCGGAGAAGATGGCTGAAGATGCGCGAGGCCGCCCGCACAAGGAGGTCACGGCGCTTCTCCTCCACGAGCTCGCGGATCCTCTCCGCACCCCCCTCAAGGCGCTCCACGACCCTGGAAAAGAAGCCCAGGTACCCGGCATCATCAGGAACGAGAGGGCTCGAGACGCTCTCGCCGCAAATGTTGCTCAAGGCCCGGTGGGCCCTCTTCTCGAGGGATTGGAACATCTTGGAGCACGTGTACTGAAGGCCGCTGGCACGATCCGCCTCATCCGAAGCCTTCTCCGCGAGGGAAGTAACGCCCTCCACCTGCTTATAGAGAAAAGATATCTCGGCCTCGGCAGCAGCCTGCGCATCCATCGCAGCTTTCCGGCGTCGCTCCGCTTGATTTAACCTTCTCCTGAAGTCGCAGGCCTCGCTTTTCAGGTTGTCGCGTTGCCTGCAGAAACGGGACTCCTGGAGCTTCAACTTTGCGCGATAATCCTGGAGGAGAATGCGCCGAACCTCCGCCACCTTGTCGCTGATTTCCTCCTGAACCTTCTCCTCGCGGGTGGTGAGGGAGTCCTCGGCGAGGGACACCTGGTGCTCCCTCACCTCCAGCCTCTCGCGCTCCAGGCTCTGCTCCAACGCCTCCATCGTCAGCGCGTCTTCGGGTATGCGGGGCCCCGCACCGCCAGTGGGCAACTCGATCATCAGGTCGTCAAGTGTGGCCCTGTGCACCTGGACTCGCCTTTCAAGGGCGGCATTGGAGACTTCAAGCTCCTCCAAGCTCTTCTCCGAGGTCTTGCGTCAGCTGTCGGCGGCTTGGGCCTCTGCAAGGGCGCGATCGCGGGCTTACCCACCACGGCAAGGGACCCCTCGGCATGTGCATGGGCAAGCTCGCATTGCAGACGGCCGAGGTTAACAGCGACCCCAAGACGGTGCCATTCCCGCGCGAGGCGCTGGCGCTCTGCCTCAAGGCGGGTGTCGGTGTCGGCGAGCTCCACCCCCAAGCGCCCCGGCACGTTCGCTGTGGTTTGGAGCAGACCACGCCGCATGGCGCTTCGGTCACATTCGAGCTCGAGGGCCCAACCAGGTTTTCTGCCTTCCCCTGGACAAGTAGAGAAGTCATGCGAGGGGCCGCAGGACCCCGGCGCACGCCCGGAGGCTGGGGCCTCCTCCCTTTTCTCCCCAGGTGGAAGCATCGCCCCGCGGTGACCCGCGTCTTCGCTCGAGCAAGGCCCTAGGGAAGACTGTCAGCGAAGGACGTAGCCCCCCCTACAAGTTGGAGGCCATCTATGGAGAAGACCGCAGGAAACTCGCGCTCTGGACCTCCCGAGGGCCTCACGAGCTCGGGTACGGGCGCCCTTCTGCACGGAGGCCCGAGGCTCGTGGAAGAAAGAGCCATGATGGGCCCAGTGGCCTCGGGAGGGGGCGGTGCCATCGCATCTCTCCCTTCGTCAGCGGGGAACCTGCGGAACAGAGATTCAGAAGGAGCACACCAGGGGAAGACTAAGGGGGCTCGGACACTTACTCATCCATGGCTTCCCACTTCCTCTTCATCGGCACCCACGGCGTCGGGCACCAGCTGCTCCCAGGCCCCTTCCTCTTTCGGCAAGGCGGGGGCCCGGGGACGACGTGTCGGCGTCTGACGCCAGGCACCCTGCAGTAGAGGCGGCGGCCACCTTCACCAACGGGGTGTCATCCTCACCCCCGGGCAGGGCCATGGCAAGAGCTTGGGGAATGGGCGACGCTGGACGCGCCACCCCAGCCAAAGGGGAAGCCACGGCCTCAGGACCCCCAGGACCCGAGGCCCTCATGGGGGATCTCCCCTGGGACCCACGCCCTCAGAAGGAAGAATCCCCTACTCGTCGAAGCGCGGCATCTTCTGGGCAAGGGTTTCCCCGTCCTTGCGGTTGTACAAGGGGAGGCCGTCCCGGGGAAGCTCATCCGGTTCCCCGCCTGTCAGGCGACAGAATAGTTCACGCAGCGCGCTAGAAGGAAGAGAAGGGACTTGGAGCCTCATGGAGTCGTGAGGGCCTGGGAAAGTCCACATCGGGCGGGAATGGCGCTGAAGAGGAGCAATTCGCCGGAGGGAGAACTCCCGCACCACCATCGCCATTGTCACGCCCGCCTTCCTTAGTTCTGCGAGCCTGACCAAAACCTGCGCCAGCCGCGGATCGACGAGCTCCTCGTGTTCCCACCCGGGACTCGACTCTGCAGGAACCGACGAGAGTTGGAGCAGGGGGCCGGCCTCGGCGGCATTGACGTACACCCACTGCCTCCGGAAGACTTCGGCGTTCGGGGAAAGCCGGGCGTCGAGGGCCCTGTTGGCCGTCGCATCGACTGCTCTCAGGGACACACATCCCGAATAGTGTCCCCCAGGGTTCACCTAGAGGGAGAAGAAGTGGCGAAGCAGGGCCACAAAAGGGGGTACGCCGATGAAGGCCTCGCATAGGAACGCGAAAGCGGAAAGGAGGACGATGGAGCCTAGGTCAAGATGAAGCGCATGAGCATGATAATGCGTGAGCACGGCGGAAAAGAAGTCTGAGAATGGCGGCAGCAAGCCTGAGAGGAGGGCATGGAGATGAAGGGGGATGCTGGTGGCTTCCAGCTCGGTTTGAGGCCTCGAGCCCAGCCAGATCTTGGTCGCCCCCCACTCGTTGGAGCCAGCGGCAACCGCCAATCGGACCTTCTCCAACCCTTCAAGATTGACCACCAAGGATCGACCTAGCGTGGGCTCCGGCGTCGACGAATGTCCCGGCGCCTTCATAGCCTCATCCCCTCTCTTCTTGGGGGCCATGGCGGACGGCTAGGTCGGGGCGGATGCAAGATTTGGCGGAGAAGGCGCGAGCTGCGGGAGAAAGGAGAACAGACGACAGGATTGATGGGGAACAGTGACAGCTCGGTGGCATGCGCCAGGCTGTTTGTCAGCCCGGCCAGTTGCCGAGGCAGTGCGAGGAAATGGAGGCGTCAGCATCTCGGAGGGCGCCGCGTGTCAAGCCTGGCCCGCAGGCGGATGGGGCCCACGGCGCATTAGGCCGTCTTCTATGGCTTCGCCCAGAAGCCAACTCGAGCACGCCTTGGGCCCCGGGGCTACTGTCGGCGTCCTGGGAACGGGAGTACCCAGACTTGACTGCCTGCGGCCCAGGGCGTGGCCCACTTCGACAGCCAAGCACGGCCCAGCGCAGCCTCAGTCAAGACAAGGTCCTCGCGAGAGCCCCGCGCTCCCGAGGGGGACGGAGCCAAGACCCTCCTAGGGAGGAGGCCTCCCCGGGTCGCCTCCCGAGGGTCAGAGATCCCTATGCAATGCTCAGCATCTGGAGGCCGGGGGTGACTCAAGCCAGGCCAGGCGGGCACTAGCACGCGCAGACGAGACAGTTTCCTCTTTGGTGCAAACGAGGCAAAGACGTACGCGGGTTCCCGAGCCCCCCCCCCCCCAAAGGTTTCCATTCTGGCGCAATGAGACCAAGACCACGAGCCCCGCAGGACGGATGTCATCGCCGAGCCCACCTCTGCAACACCACCAGCTACTTTGCAGGCGAAGACCACCTTTCGTCAGGATAAGGTGTACTCCTTGTCCCCTTTCGAATTTGGCCATTGTGCGATCCCTTCCCGCCATTGCGATAAGGGAGGAGGACCCGGGCCACTATAAATAGAGGCTAGGCTGCTCCATAGGGGGGGGGCGGACAAAACACCACCGGAGGACCCTCGCGAGGTTACTCACCACTGTACTAGTTCATCCCCCAACCTCCTCATGAGGCAATTCACCAAAAGGCAGGAGTAGGGTTTTACGCTTCCCAGCGGCCCGAACCTGGGTAAATCCTCGTGTGCTAATCTTCTCCCCCGCCATCGAGTGAGTTCATCGGGCTAGGCTGTCGAGTTGCGAGCTTGAGGTCGAAGCTGGTGGGTATCTTTGCACACGCCCCTGTGTTTGAACTTCTGTGGGTTTTGCGGAGCCCGAAATCCGACAATGGTGCAATCCAAAGTGCAAGACAATCCAAGCATAATGTGCACATGGTGTAGTGAAGATAGTGCGGCACTCAACACAATAGAAAGAGCAATTGTTCATCATGTGTGAGGTAATCAAGTCAAGCATGTAGCAAGCAATTGGACATGGCATATGTGAAGAAATGACATTGTTGCAACCAAACATATGATAGGAAAAATCCATCCACAACACACAAGGTATATATGTCATGAGGCATGGCAATGTGGCAATCGTATGGGAAATCAATATCACTAACATGCGTGCAAGTAAGTGGTCCAAAATGACCAATATATGGCATGGTATAAGCAACACAAGTAGGATGATCTACAATCCATGCTCAAGAAGGATGTCACCTTGAAAGCGTGACCTTGTGCGTCTGTCACAATGCCGATGCGCAAGCAAGTGCGATGTAGAAACACATCGATATAGAATGGCTCGCTCTCAAGAGCTCGAATCGTCAACTCACGTGAAGTGGAAGTTGACATGTAGTCGAAGTATCCTACACATGCACAAACAAAAGCAAAGAATGTATATGCATGCACTACTGCAGGATGCTACTAACGTGACACATCAATCAGAGACCCTTCGACAAAACTGTGTGCGATGACCAAATCGCAAACGGTATAGTTATAGCTCCGTCGCTAATGACGTTAACTATGTGCGATGGCGTATCTATCAAATACGATCTAAAAAATAGTTGCGTGTGCGATGTTTGGCAAACAGTTGGCCTAGATAAACTGTTTGCGATTGGGTAATATAACACAAACGCTTATAAAAATACAAGTGTGTGCGATGTACGGCATACAGTTCACCCCGATAAACTGTTTGCGCTGATCAAGTACAACACAAACGATTGTCCATATCATCACGTGTGCGATAGACGTCATACAAGTCACTTGGATGAACTGTTTGTGATGAGGTAAAATAACATAAATGGTTACATAGATCAAGATGTGTGTGATAGACCGCATACAGGTCACTGGGATGAACTGTGTGCGATAAGCAAAAATAACACAAACGGTTTCTCAGATCAAGATGTGTGTGATGTACACAGGCCACCCGGATGTGTTGCGGGCAAATGGTTCCGGATAAAGAACTATCAGGGACTGATGAAATCATCACCGACGGATTTGGTTGTTTATTCCGTATGTGATGTGATTTGCTCAATCTGCCCACAAACATCTATGCTCTATTTAGAAGAACATGATTGCATAACCAAATTAAGCATCCAATACACACATAACATTGGCGCACACCTCGGTCATGGTTCTGCTTCTTAAGGTCCGGATATTAATCGTGAATTGCATATTGATGTCTAGATATTAATCGACCATTGCATGGTAAGGAAAAGATAGTACTACCAAAATAAGAGTCTCCCTCATAATATGTCATTTGCATGGTTGTATCGAAAATGACAGAAATAGTACAAAGGTTCAAATTCCAGCATTACAAGGCTCAAATTCAAAGATTACAAGGTTCAAACCGATAATAGAAATGAAATTCAGCTTATGCAGGAAACTTTGTCATGGAACTCTAGACGCCCGCGCTGATCAGCTGAACATGAACATATATGATAGGTTCATACTGATATTACTACTAGTTTCGCAACTTCAATATTTCTGCAAAGGGATTTGCCACTGACATGTCATTTATGGGCTTGGCATTAGGACTTCCGAATAGTCTGTCAAATGAAGTTACAAAACGAAATTGAGCTTCTGCAGAGAGTTTTCCATTCTGTCCTAGTCGCCGGAGCTGATCATCAAACCATTCTTTTTTGCGCGATAAATGTAGGGAATATCTCATTATCTTTAGCACACTTGCTCTCACAACAAAGAACCTGGCGAATATAATCTTCGGTAAGGTCCCTCGGTAGGAGTTCAAAGTAATTTCTGAGAGATGGAGATCAAGGCATTCGATGGGATTGTTATATTGTATCACATTATCCACTACCGGGCCTAACCGTATCTGCGAAAGAAGAGAATGTATTAGTGCTTGGACACACAACGGACCTCTTACGATTTGCAGGGTTTCAAAATTTGAACTCCCTTGTGGTTAAAATTTAACATGAAAGAGCACCACGTCGACATATAGCTTCTCCAGGCACGGAAAGAATCTCAGCAATCTGACAACTTGGCACAAGTCGGGGCCGATAGATTCTACTGCTAAGACCTTCACTCCGCGTAGATACGGGGTCAAGCTTGTCGATATGATTTTCTGGATGACAGACGAACATACATCTTTAATAGAGAGAAAAAATGTTAATTCAAGAATGAGAAGAGGGCGATTGTTGTACCTGGACGGTTATGGATCCAAAAACAAGTTCAGATAAGTTGACGGGCGAGTAGCCAAACACTGTCAATTTCGGCGCATGAATGACCCTAATTCTTGTTGGACGTTGTTGATCAACAACAAGTAATCTCTCAAGTAAAGGCACATCCACAATGACCATTTGGTGATTCACCTTGTGCGATCTCCTGTTGCAACACCAGCAATACACACAAATTGCCCGGAGACTCATGGAGGTGATGTGGAGGCTACTCAACCCATTGATCGCCTGAATATGAAGGTACTCGAGCGCAGTATAGCCGTGGAGCAGGCGATCCATGTCGTCGTTGGGGATGCACACAGTGACGAGCTAAGGGTGCTTCAGTCGAGGTAGCAAAAGAGCGGTTTTGGCATTAATCTGGGGGAAATGGCAGTTCACGAACCTTGCGAAGCACAGCGTTGGCGCGAGGCGCAGCACGAAGGGTGGCAGTGGGCGCATATGTCCATCATTAAAATGGAGCTCCTCGAGATGATCTACGGCTGGCGATAAGAACCACTCGTCAAGCTTGGCTCGGTCCTTGCCATTGGAATGGAACTTGCCCATGGTGAGGCCTTTGATTGGGCCACGGTGCGTGCCGAGGATCTGGGATAATGCATCCAAGCGTTTGCGATAGCCAGTGCAAAGCATGTGCTCGCTGATGATGCTGAGAGGGGTGCAGCGCCATAGGGGGCGCCACTGCCGAGAGAGGATGGTTGTGCGCATGCCATCTTCGATAGGGAGGAGGAAGATTATGACTCTCAACATATCATCAGGGAGGCTGCTGATGAAGTCTATGCCTATCGGAGACGCTTGTGTTTCTGGCTCAGCCCGCCTCCGCTTGTTGGCAACCTCGACATCCACGTCCGGAGAATGGCCGCCGGCGTATCTTTCTGTCAAGAGTGGAGCAGTGGGAGGATAGTGATTATGTAGCTAGATCAGGGTAGAAGAATAGTGCATTGGTAATTACAAGTTACAAAATACTAGGTAGGAACAGTTTTAACAGATTAAGAAAATGAAATCCCAATTGGTTGCTGAAATACTACACAGTTACATTGATATTGCTACGCAAGTCAACATTCAGATACTACAAAGAACACTTACTTCCAACATAGCATGTACGGAGAATGTCGTCGGGGAAGTTAGCATTTATCGTATGGTAAGGTTCTTTTAGGTGCAGCGTAATTTTAGTGCCAGCTTTCAGTACATAAAACTTTGAAATTTCTCCCCAAAGGCCTTCTTCAAAGTAGGAGTGACAATCTTCATCAATTTTTACAGAAACAACGATTGTAAATCCATGGTTTGTGCTCAATATGACATCCCTGGAGTCTTTAGTTATGTAAAGGCAAAGATTAAGCGCTACAGTTGTCATTGCAGCGCAAGGGATGTACTGCAGGAAATGATAAGATTGTTATAGAACCTGGTAACGTGATAGTATGAGAGTAGTAGTTAAAAGAACGGCATGCACATCAGTTGATTTGAAAGGACAAAAAAATACAAGTAAATAGATAGTGTAACCATGATGTCGTGCAAATATATATGAGAGTAAACGAAAGAACAATACATCATTAATTTGCCTAATATAGAAGGAGAAGGACAAGAAGAAGAAATCACATTTGACGTAAATGCTGCATGTGGCACGTTTTACCCAAATGTACCAATCTATAGTATAGGTTCAGAAAAAGAATAGGCCATGCATGTCAACCCAGGTAGTGTGAGGTTGAACGTACCGTGCGCTCCGTAAAGTCGTCTGGTACGATGAGATGGAACTCCTCGGTTTTTTGGCCGAGTCCGCATAGCCCTGATGTGTCCTTGCACTGTACACTCTATGAATGAAAACCCTCACATCAGCTAGAAAAAACATGAATCCATGGCGATTTTGGACGGGAGATTAAAAGGGGCCGACGGACTGGGATAAGAGATGAGCGGAAATATTTCAGTAGATTAGTTATGTGGTTCTTCATGGGGAAAAACAGTACCGAAGATTCCCCAATCGGGCGAGCTGGGTCGACAGCGAGCAGCGTCGAGAAAGTCAGTGCCGATAGGCCACGGCAATTGGCAGTGGAGATATGCGGTGGCGTTTTGCGGCAGCCGGCGGCGGCGACAGGCATCGAGCTAAGTGGTTGCCGCGGGGATAGGCGGTGACATGCATGGAGAGTCCCGGAGTACTGGTGTTAGTGTAGGTGCTACTGGGGTGGGGTGGGGGACGGGGAGGGGAGCAGGCGAGGGTTTTGTGACGTGTGGGTGCTGAGTTTTTTTTTCTTTTCAAGTGGTGTTGAGGGATTCTGTCCTAGAATAATGTGCTTCGGAGGAAACGGTTTATTAGATCCAACCGTGTGTGATAAATCCTATATAAATATTACTCTCAAGTAAACTAGCACTTCGGTGTGATGGAGATACCGCATAATGAAAGTCGTCGCACAGTTTCAATCTCAGGAAAAAATATAATACACAACCATAGATATAATACACACAAACTAGATAGATTCAATTCAACATTTTTTTTCGAAACAGTCAATCCAACATATCATCTTCATGCTTGATGGTTAAGATTCTCCAGGAAATGGGCGTACGCGGCATGCGCTATCCTGCGAGAATACTTCTGCTTGAAGGAGCCAGCGGCTCATCCTCTTGCATGCGCCAGAACACTCGAGTACGTGTTGTTAATCTTATGGTTGCAGAACGAGCATCCATAGCCCCCATTCTTCCTGACACGCTTGTTATACTTTCCAGCCATAAGCTCTGTGAGCCTTTGCCTCTTGAACCTCTTCTGGACGTATTCATCCTCGCTGTCCACATCGTCAGATAGCACCTATACATAGTAAAAAAATGTAACGTCTGTATATTTTATAATGCGAATTCGCAAGGCAAAATTTATGAAATATACTATATCATGCGACAACGTGAACCCTAAATCGAAGCTAACTGATTTGATTCCAAAAGTTGGCATGCCATGTTTTGGTAGCAAACCAATCAGCCTATCATATGTATTTACCAAAAATGGATATATATGACCAACCAGTTCTCCGTCCGAGTTGTTGTCATCGCTGGAGTGTTCGTCGGAGTCGTTGTGGACCTCCGGCTCCGGCTAGGGAAGCGCGGCGGCGGCGACAACGTCAAGGCCGCGGTGCTGTCCGTGCGATACGTCATCTCCGACGACGGCAATCTCTGTGCCCACCTTCACGCTGTGCTCGGGTGCTTCGCCGGCACCGATGTGGTTACTCCCTCCCATGGTGCAGGGAGGCCGCTGATAACGATTGATAACGGCGGCGAGGATGCTGGGGGCGACAGAGGATTGTGTGTAGCGAGAATGTTAAAGCCGACGGATCGGGCGCGGTTAATAAAGGGCAGTTGGGACAAGAGAGGGAGGCAGGCGGCGGTTTAAAGGGACGGCTCGCCTCCCGGTGAGGCACCTGTGCGCCGGACTGCTGGCATGCGCACTGTCAATTCACACGTCTGACTGCACGTCTCCCTATGAAACTGCTTAGCGAACACGCCAACCATCAATTCAACCACCTTCTCACACGCATTCCGGTCAGCATGCAAAGCGACCTGCTGCTAGCATGCATCCTGTCAAATCACATTTGCGTGCAAGGATCGCCCTTGATACAGTTTGACCAACTTTAAAGAAAGAAATAGAAATTATTACCATGACAAATATATATGATGTGAAAGTACATTCAATAAAGAATCCAATGGTAATAATTTTTAATTGTAAACGTTAACATTTTTTTGTAAATTTGGTCAAAGTTTACAAAGCTTGACTTTATCCAACGCTAATACGGGGATTAAATAAAAAAAGTTTGGATTAGTAAACCGTTTGCGATGTAAACGTGACGGTTCTGTGTTTCACTTATTAATAAGCCCCCGTTTGCAAGAAGCTTAGATGAAAACTTCTCTCAAATTGGACGGTTTATTTACCACGACCTATAAGTTACATATCATGAAATCATGTCAATGTTTCATGAATTCTAGCTTAGCTGGGCGTTTTCTGTAAATTGATAGCCAATAATCAATGTTTGTGGCCCCGAGAAGTTCGAAATTTATTGTTTTTCCTTCCATGGGGACTAAACATGCATGCAACACAAAAAAATGAATTTCTAATCCATTCGGGCGCACAACCACCTGTGCATATAGTTCAAATTTGAATGTTACAAATTAAATACCTAAGGAATCAATTTGATGTATATAATGTCTTAATGTTCTTTACAAATTGAATTTTAACACTACACTGCTATTGTCACATGTGCACTACATAAAAAAGTTTGACATGCATGCCTCGAAGTGACGGTGGTGTGGTGGGACGAGTGGGGGTGTGGGGTCCGGCACACAATACGCGTCGTATGTGCGCCACCACGTGAGGTTGTCCGGTTAGTTAGGCATCAAGCTGACAACGGGGATTACTCAGACGGGTATATTGGAGTCCCATCCCCGTCCCAATCACCGCCCTCCCATTCCTCTCACCGTCTCCGTACCCGTGCACGGGGATAAAATGTTTCCCATGCCCGTGCCGATCACCGCCCTCCCATTCCCGTCACCGTCTTCGTACCCATGCGTGGGGATAAAATGTTTCCCATCCCCGTTGCCACTTCTTTATACCCTTGGGGGAACCCAACATGCATTTAAGAACAACATTCGATAGTATTTCAGTAAAAAGAAATAGTACTCCAACGCAAATAAACAATATGTTGTGGCTAAGTTTGGGATTTCTTAGGGATATTTTGGCCAGATGGGTGGGATCTGTGGAAATTTGGGTGACCGAGGTCGCAAATTATGTGGGGTCTACTAATTGAGAGCCCACATGTAAGTACTTCATGGTTAAGGCGGGTAATGCTATGTATATCCCATTCCCATCCTCGTCCTGCACGCTGGGTAAGGTATTTGACCCACCATCTTCCCCATGGGAATTCAAGCTCGCACTTCTCCGTGCCCTAATATAGTAAACACCCATGGGGATGCTGTCGGATTTTGAGCTCCGCAAAACCCAAAGAGGTTTGAACTAAGGGGCGTGTGCGAAGATCCCTACCAGCTTCGGCCTCAAGCTCACAGCTCCAAAGCCTAGCCGAATCGAACTCACTCAATCGCGGGGAAGGAGACTAACATGCGGATTTACCCAGGTTCGGGCCGCTGTGAAGCGTAAAACCCTACTACTACCTTTGGTGGATTGCCTCACGAGGAGGTTTGTGGATGAACTGGTCCAGTGGTGAGCAACCTCGCGAGGGCGCTCCGGTAGTTTCGGATCTATCCCTCTCTGCGGCGCAGCCTAGTCCCTATTTCGAAGGGCGACAAGGAGTACACCTTATCCTGACGAAAGGTGGTCTTCGCCTGCAAAGTAGCTGGTAGTGATGCAGGGGTGGGCTCGCCGATGACGTCAATCTTGCGGGGCTCGCGGTCTCGGTCTTGTTGCGCCGGTATGGAAACCTTTGGGGGAACGCCTTGGGAAACCGCGTACGTCCTTGCCTCCTTTGCACCAAAGAGAAAACTACTTCTTCTGCACCCGCTGTCGCCCGCCTGGCATGGCTTGCGTCAACTCAGCCTCTCGAGGCCGAGCGCTGCATAGAGATCTCCACCCCTCGGGAGGCAACCTAGGGAGGCCTCCGCCTTCTGGGGTTCCTGGCGTCGTCCTCCTCGCGAGGGTGGGGCTCTCACGAGGGCCTTGTCTTGAGTGATGCCGCGCCGGGCCGTGCTGGCGGTACAAGTGGGCCACACCCTGGGCCGCAGGCAGGCAGGTCTGGGACCCCCATTCCCAGAACACCGACAGTAGCCCCCGGGCCCAAGGCGCGCTTGGGTTGGCTTCTGGGCGAAGCCGAAGGAGCCGACCTGAGCGCTGCAGGCCCCAATTGCCTGCGGGCCCAGCCTGATGCGTGGCGCGTAACGAGACGCGGACGCCTCCACTTCCAGAAGACTTCGGGAACCGCCCCGAGTCAAGTTGACGCGGAGCCTACGCGCAGCACCGGCCATCATTGCCCTTCCTTGAATGTAGCCGTGTCCTTGTGTCTTCTCTCCCCTCGACCCACGCGGATGTGACCCGATGGGGGTAGGCGAGGCGACGTGAAGCAGGGCTGCACGCCGGTCGAGCCGGGCACGTGGCGCCTAGGTAGCACGCGCCGCCTCCACTCCCCACGACGCCTCATGGACATCGGTTGCGCCTATAAACTCGCCTCGCCCGGGGGGTCAAGCCATCCTGACATGCCCTCTCGCTTCCCATCCTTCCTAAGATATCATCCTCTTCTCTTTCCTTCCCTTCCATGGCGTCTGGGGGAAGTGCAGCAGGCATGGGGAGGCGCACGGGGTCTCCGGCTCCACCACCGGCCTCTGGAGGCAGCGGCGGGGGGCCTTCGAGGCCGGCCCAGGCACGTCGGCGCTGGACCGTCACCAATGAGTGAGTGTTCCATCACCCTCCTCCCTTTCTTGTGAACCATGCCCGACATGCCGGATCTGATTGCCTCCACCTCCAAGAGGCGCAAGCTCGACGAAGTCCAGGAGAAGGTGGACGCGCTCAAGGCCCAGCTAGCGGGCGCCGAGGCTGCCCTACAGGCCACGCTCAGAGGTGAGGAGGATGCCAAGGCAGAGCTGGCATCCCTCCAGGCCCAGATCGAGGGAGCAGCCAACTCTGTGCAGGCCAGCAAGGACGAGGCGGCACACGCGAGGATGCTAGAGGCGCAGCGCACCAAGCAGTATCTGCACATCGCCCGCCGCGCGGTCGGTGCAGTTAGCCGGTTCGTCGGGGAAGCCCCCGCGCTGCCGTGCGCACACGGTGACGGCGGTTATCTCAACTTCTTCGGCAAGGTGGTGGAGGCGCTGGAGACTGGCGTCTCTCGGGTGGACGAAGACAACGAGTCCAGCGCGCGCGATCTTGTGGACATCACGCTGACGCGCGTCTTCTCCAACTTGCACCGCCATGTCCCAGAGCTTGATCTCTCTCGCGTGATTGAGCCGGTGCCCGAGGAGCTCCAGAGGCCCCTCAGGGACGAGGTGCACAGGTAGGTGGAGTCCCTGGTGGAGTGGTTCGTCCAGGAGCCTTCCTCCGAAGAGGGCGGCGACTCCGGCGCCGTGGCTGGCGAGGGTAACGATGGGGACAGCGCCTCCTCCGCCTGAGCTTCCCCTGTTCTCTTCCTTCTGGTTCCTGTTGCATCAAGAAACACCTGGCCCCTGGGGGCGTTAAACTTTTGTGTTACACCTCGTCTTTTTTTACCGTCGATAGCTTGTTTTGTGCGGCGCGTCCTCATCTCTTCCGCAGGGTTTTGCGTCGTCGTTGGTGTGCCTCCGCACACCCCTTCGCGCCTTCTCTTGCCTCGCTGTGCCGTTACTCCGCGCCTGGCGCTCCTCGGGGGATCCGCGGGGGTATCGCACAGCGTCTAGCGATAGCAGCCCGCCGGGACCTCACGAGGTGGGCACTTCTGAGGGGACGCGTGCCGCTCCAAAGCCGAGGTTTTAGCGGTGATGCCTAGAGAAGCCGAACTCCCTCCCTTGCGTCGTCCTTCCTGTATCAAGAGCCACAAGAGGCCCCACAGGGGCACGCAGTAAACCGTAGAGCCTGCACTTTCACGTTAGCGTTCCCGTCTCATACCCCAATATTTGGGTTGCCATTAAATCAAAAAATTCCTGCTCATTACGGTTGGGGTACTTAGCTTGGCGGGCCATGGCGAGCTCGTGCGTTGTGAGGTGCAGCTGGAGCGCCTGGGGAGCTCGGGGATCTCGCGAGGGGGGTCTTCTTCCTTGCGAACAAGGCGGTTCGGGAGCCCTCTTGGTGCTCTGCGTCGGTAGGGCCCAATCCCACGCATACCTCGACCGCCGTTGGGGCGTCCGGATCACCAGGACGGGACCAAGGGGCGAGGGGCTACGTGACTAGTGAGGCTCCTGAGTCACGTTGCTCAGGAGTCCCCCTTAACGCTCAAGCGGCTCCCTTACCTTGCCTTGCCAGCTCCTGCCTCGATAGGTGCTCGAGCCTCCAGAGGGTGTATGATGGCGCGCCAAGCCGTGGCTAGAGCCCCCGAATGAGGGTCGATCGTCGCTGGTATGCTGAGTCGTGATGCTCGGCAAGGCCAGGAGATGGGTGCCTCTAAGGCAGCATGCGCCTGTCGGCTCGCTCGAGAGCGCCGTTGGAGGACCAGGATGCCAAGGCCTTGGCAAGGTGTGCACACCGTGCCCGTGAAGCCCCCACTCGCGGGGCGCGTGAGGGGGAGACTGATAGGTGTCAATTCAGAAAACGAGACTTCAAGACCAAAAGGACTGCAAGGAGAAAAAATTCCCACCCCTTTTTCAAATAAGGTTGCGAAACTTCGAGTTTCATTCCAAAAAGTGGCAATTCGAATACACAAAGGAGCAAGGAATAGTCGCGTCCGGCACCTAGGCTAATCTTCGTCTTCGTCTTCCCCCCAGCGTGGAGCGTAGGGCTTCCACTAGGCGTGGGCATAGTCATTGGAGGACAGTGTTGTCCGCCAGCGCGGAGCATGGGGCTTCCACTTGGGCGTGGGTGGGAACACCTCCGCGTCGTCTGGAGGCTCCGGGCATATACAGCCCACTCATTATTACGTGAGAGTGTCACGGTTGAAGATAGCTGGGCGAACCCCCAGGCGCAAGGCCTAGGTGCTCCCAACTCGGTCACGATCCATCCCGCGCATTTCTGCACGGTTGCGCGCCCGTACGGACCAAACATGAGTGCGTTGCTCCCCGCGTAGCCGCGGGATTGCGCTCCCGCGTCCCAAACATGAGCGCAATGCACCCCACGTAACCATAGGGGTGTTGTGTTGGTGAAGCCGCCTCGTGAGGCGTCGGGGCGCCGGCCAAGCCGCGACTCGGAGGTCTCACGAGGCCCTACCTCCTGAGGGCCGAGCCAGTGCCCCTGAAGCCGCGCGTGGCCCGTGCTGCTCGTGTCCTGCGGCCCAGGGGGCCCTGCGGCCCAGGGTGCCCGGCTACGTGTTGCTTGCTCACAGGGGCGGTGCTCGCGCCGTGCCCCCGCGCATTTCGGGACGCCCCCTTTCTAGCACCAACCGTGCCTGGTGCTCCCTCAGTGAAAGCCCCCGGGCCCGGCTTAAAGAGGGCGTCCAGGACACCCCCCTACTCTGGGAGGACTCCGGCACCCGCGGCGGGTGTGTGACCCGCGGTGCTGTCCACAGCTACGATGCTACTCGGAACATAGGCCTCCGTGTAAAGACCTTGGCTTCCTCCTGAGCCGTCTCTGCGCGCCCCACGGTCAGCCTTCCCGCGTGGCGAAGCGACGCCGTCTGGGCCGCGCGGTCCACAGACTCTCCTGCGCCGAGCCTCCACCGGAAGTTGCTTGCCTTTGCCGTCGCCGCGAGGTTGGGCGCGCGCGTCTTTGCGAGGGTTGCCTCCGTGGTCATTCACCGCTCCTCCGTTGCAGTTACCTGCTTGCTCGGAGGCTTGAGCCGCCTGGTCCCTGTGCCAGTTGGCGAGCTCGCGCCGGTATGACCCAGGCTGCCGATGGTCCACCGGGTCATGAGCGCGCGCGTTGAGGCGCGCGTGGAGCGTCCCGTCACCTTCTTCATATGTACCACCGGCGGGGCCGGGCGGTGTCCCGAAGCTGGTCACCGGGACCCGGAGGAGAAGGAGCACTGCGTGGGGTGGGCCTTGCTCGGGCCCGCCCGGGCATGGGTTGGGCGTGCTGTCAGTCGATGAAGGGGGCTGTGCGGCGGATGAGCCCCCGGCGCCCAGCGTCGGGGGTCAAGATGTTGGAGATATGCCCTAGAGGAAATCATGTGATGATCTCATTTCCTGTGTATTCATGAGTATTTTGTATTGTCCTTGAACATCATCAGTGATATGTATCAATAAGTATGTGACTTATTTGTGAGATTATATATAGTATGATGATTGTTCTAATAGTCCCTAGTTGTTAAGGTTATGCGGACACATATCCTTTACTAGTATACGATTCAGTTGATGACTACGTTTCACAAGTCATGTGCATAGAGATGCTAAACTAATAGTATGGACTCGGGGATTGAGATCACCGAGTTGGACAGACCCACTTTGAGAAACAGCGAGATAATGTCATATGTTAGTCTCAAGCACAATGTATATGCCATGTCCTAGACCTGAGGTCATCGCATGTTCTCGGGATGAGGATCGACTTACTTAGGGTCTATCAAACGCTACTTTGTAACTGGGTAGTTATAAAGGTAGCTTTTGGGTTAGTCGTGAGACATGCCGCGAGACATGGTTAACCAAGATGGATTTGCCCCTCCGTGAGGAGAGATATTCTCTAGGCCCTCTTGTGTGATCAGATTCAGAAAGCATGGCCATGCGACATGGGTTAAGTGTTAACCCAGTTCGGGAATCTGCATCACGGTTTCGAGAAGAGATGTCGAGCTACCACAAGGGTGACAAGTACTCGCCTTTAGCTCTACAACCTATATCATGAGGCAAAAGGAATGCTATATATGACACATTGTCGAGGTTCGTCTAACGACTTTGCGCACACATGGAAGTTGGCACGTTCTGCTAGGAGCCGCTACCGACTATCAACTCGGGTCGTGTCCATGTGTACGTGTACCTATAGGGTCGCAAACTTAAGGGATTGTAGCCCATTCGGATTGGATCCGAATGGAAAATGGGTCGTGTCCATGTGTATGTGTACCTATAGGGTCGCACACTTAGGGTCACACTCGTCGTGGGCCTCAAGTGTTGAGCCCACTTCGGAGGTCTATATAAAGGGGAGTGGGCGCACCTTTCAGGGTTGATCTTTTCCTCCCATCGACAGCCACCGCCACTCCCCATGCCACCATGCCGTGCGATCGGACCTAGCAGTCCGCCGCCCGACGCTGCCCCCGTACGTGTGGATACCTTGGAGACATCGCATATGCGGTGCTTGGACGAACCGTTCAAGGAATCCATGAGGAACTATTCGAGGGATCCGCGAGGATCTGTTCGTGGGAGATCGGCTACACGAGGACGAGAAGAATTGGCTGATCAACTACACGCATCACCAACTCTACTTCCGCTATGGTGACTGCGCGTCTAGTGGTAAACCCGATCCCGTGATCTATTTCAAGCAGCATGTTCTTGGGTGCGCGGTAGAAAATTTTATTTGGCGCTAGCGTAGCGTACCGCGTGTCCCAACAGTGGTATCAGAGCCTCCGCTGTGTCGTGATAGATTCGGTGATTTGCATATGAGATATGTAGATCGGTTCAGGTGCGGGTCGATGAGATCGGCTCTGCACGTCAGTGTTGACGGTTGGTTTCGTGATCCTGAATCCGTGATCGTGATGCAGAGGTCGTGACACGAATTACCCCTACCGGTCGGTTTGCTCCATCGGGGTAGACAGTGGAACGTAAATCCAGATGCAGCACGCGAAGATCAATGAGATTGATCGAACCGGAGCAAAGATCGACACCGTGGAAATGTGATTTCCGTAGTGCTGAAATCTGTTGGAGGGGTCATAGTAAAACGGGCATAACTTTTGCATACGAACTCCGTTTTCGCTCCACGACCTGTCAAACTGAAGGGCACGAAAATATGCATTTGACCTTCAGCAGCGTTGCTGTTTTTGGTGGTATTTTCGAGGTCAAAATCCTCTTGGAAAATAGAGTTTCAGACAGTTTTATTTTCAGCGGTAGAACGTCTGACTTGTTTTTGCAGGGAATGCTTGTGATTTGGTATAGCCCATGAATGTTGCTTGTAAATTATTAAATCATGACCTACGTGTCATGAGTGCGGCAACCGGCTAGAGCCATATGGTTGTCCCATTATTGTATTAATGGCCTGCGTGTCAACATGAAATGCCTTGTAATGTAATTTACTCACATAGCTATTAGTTTCTAATAGCATGGTATCTTATGTAACTCTTGGCGGTTGGCACCATGTGTGGAGATGGAGATCACCACAAGGGCAACCATGCATGGAGATGGAGATCGCCATGGGCATGCAGCGCACGTGGAGATGGAGATCACCCTGTGTTGATCAAAGGGGCTATACCATATCACACATATATAAACTGCATGTGAAAGTTTATTCCTTTTATGTGCCCTTCTTTTGCATGATAGATGTTATTAAGTAGGGTGATCCCTTAAAGAATGTCAAGTAAAATTGCCTCCCCAATTGCTGCAACATCACATGTTAAGTATTTTTAGTGGTGGGCCTATAAAATTAGGGTGCTGCTAATTCTCCTTAACGTGGTGTGATTGTGTCGGACACTTACGAGCGAAGCATTGGTTAACTTGTCGTGGCTATCAAAATAGTTTTGGGCCTTGAGGCATAAGAGTTGGCGTGGCATGAGATGTCCCCAACAAACAAGAGTCGTATAGAGCTACGATTAGCAAGTGTTGCTTATCGAGTGATCTAGTCTTCTAGCGGTGATGCAAAAGCTCACTAGTTGACATGTGGATCTTGGATCTTGAATCACTAAGAATCAACGGAGGGATCTTGATTCTAGTGGGAGTAATGTTCTTATTAAAATGTTTAATTTGAATTACTCTTTATGAATACATGTCTTAGTGTTTTGCATATTTCTGTTGTAGATCAATGGCACCACCTGCTCAACCCAGTTTTTTGTTGAAATCAATCCTAGAAAAGGATAAACTGAATGGAACAAACTTTACCACCTGGTATAGAAATCTGAGAATTGTTCTCAGGCATGATAAAAAGGAACATGTTCTAGAGGAACCCCTTCCATAGGAACGTGCCGAGAATGCTAATGCCACGGCCAGGAATGCCCACCAGAAACTCGTTGATGAGTCAAACAAGATCAGTTGTCTCATGTTGGCTTCTATGGAGCCCGATCTGCAGCAGCATTTCGAAAATATTGAGGCTTTCGTTATGATCGAGAACCTCAAGAGCATGTTTCAGATGCAGGCAAGGACCGAAAGGTTCAACGTCTGGCGATCCTTGATGGATTGTAAGATGAAAGAGGGTGATCTAGTGAGCCCGCATGTGATCAAGATGATCGGATACATGCAAGCTTTGGATCGGTTAGGCTTCCCACTTGGGGACGAATTGTCCACGGATACAATTCTGGCTTCTCTTCCGACTAGCTATGGGGCATTCATCTTGAACTTCCATATGCATGGCATGGAAAAGAAGCTCACTGAATTGCATGGGATGCTAAAAGTGGCAGAGCAGGATATCAAGAAAGGCACGCATCAAGTGTTGATGGTGCAGAACATGGCAAAGTTCAAGAAGAGATGGTCCAAGAAAAAGACTAAGGCAAAGGGCAAGGAGGCAACTCCTACTGTCGCCGCCGTGCCCAAGTCCGGACCAAACACTGGGCCGTTTGCTTTCACTGCAAGGAAACCAATCACTGGAAGAGGAACTGCAGCAAGTGGCTTGCCCAGATAGGCAAGAAGACTGGAAGTGTGACTTCTTATTCAGGTACACTTGTTGTATATGTTATAGATATTTTTCTTGCTGATATTTCTAGTAGCTCTTGCGTATATGATACCGGATCGGTTGTTCACATATGCAACTCGATGCAGGGGCTAAGAAGGACTAGGAATGTTGCAAGAGGAGAAGTTGACATACGCGTCGGGAATAAAGCAAGAGTTGCTCAATTAGCCGTCGGCACCATGCAACTTAATTTACCTTCAGGATTTCTAATGGAACTTGATAATTGTTATTATGTTCCTACATTGAGTCGAAACAATATTTCGGCCTCATGTTTAATGAGGCAAGGTTATGAATTCAGTATTAAGGACAATTGTTGTTCTATTTACGTGAATAAAATGTTTTATGGCTTTGTGCCTGTTGTGAACGGGTTATTTATATTAGATCTTGAAGGTGAATCAGTCTATAACATAAATGTCAATAGGCATAAACCTAACGAGATAAATCCGACTTACATCTGGCATTGTTGACTAGGACACATTAGTCAAAAGCGCATGAAGAAGCTCCATGATGATGGAATTCTGACTTCATTTGATTTTGAATCATTTGAGACATCTGAGTCCTGCCTACTCGACAAGATGACTAAGACTCCTTTTGCAAAGAGTTGTGAGAGGGCATCTGAACTATTGGAACTTATACATAGTGATGTATGTGGACCAATGAGCATGACATCCAGAGGTGGTTTCCAATACTTCGTGACTTTTACCGATGACTTTAGTAGATATGGATATGTCTACTTGATGAGGCACAAGTCAGAAACTTTTGAAAAGTTCAAGGAGTTTCAGAACAAAGTGGAAAATCAACTCGGCAAGACAATCAAGCTTCTACGATCTGATCGTGGCGGTGAGTATATGAGCCAGGAGTTTGATGATCATCTGAAGAACCGTGGAATAGTTCCACAACTCACTCCTCCAGGTACGCCATAGAGAAATGGTGTGTCGGAACGGACGAATCGGACTTTGTTAGACATGGTCCGATCGATGATGAGTCAGTCGGATTTACCCTTGTCATTTTGGGGATACGCTCTAGAAACGACAGCTTTCACACTAAACAGGGTACCATCAAAGTCCGTAGATAAGACACCATATGATATATGGACTGCAAAGAGTCATAGCTTGTCTTTCCTAAAGATTTGGGGTTGTAAAGCATATGTCAAGCGACTCCAGTCGAACAAGCTCACACCCAAGTCGGACAAGTGCGTATTCCTGGGATATCCTAGGGAAACCTTGGGATATTACTTCTACAACCGTGAATAGGGAAAAGTGTTTGTCACTCGACATGGAGTTTTCCTTGAGAAAGAGTTTCTCAATCGGAAGGCTAGTGGGAGGTCGGTCCGACTCGAAGAAATTCGAGAGCCACACGGGGACGTTCCGACAGGTGATTCAATCACGCGGGAGTTAGTCAGGGAACCCGTAGTGGAATCGGCGCCGGTTCCACGTAGGTCGGAAAGATTGCGCAATATGCACGACTGCAATGTGTTGTTCTTGGAGAACAACGAACCGACCACATATGCGGAAGCGATGGTGAGCCCTGATTCCGAGTTATGGCTTGAGGCCATGAGATCCGAATTAAAGTCCATGGATGACAATCAAGTTTGGAACTTGGTTGATCCGCCAGATGGCGTTCGAGCTATTGAGTGCAAATGGATATTTAAGAAGAAAACTGATATGGATGGAAATGTTACAGTCCATAAGGCTCGGCTTGTCGCTAAAGGTTATCGACAAGTTCAAGGAGTTGACTACGGTGAGAGTTATTCACCGGTAGTGATGCCTAAATCAATTCGGATCATTCTTGCTATAGCTGCATATTTCGACTATGAGATATGGCAGATGGATGTCAAAACGGCTTTCCTTAATGGAAATTTAACTGAGGACGTGTATATGACACAGCCCGAGGGTTTTGTCGATCCAAAGAATGCCAGCATGGTATGCAAGCTTCAGAGATCCATTTATGGACTGAGGCAAGCATCTCGGAATTGGAACATTTGTTTTAATGAAGCGGTCAAAGAGTTTGGCTTCATCAAGAACGACTATGATCATTGTGTATTCAAGAAGGTCAGTGGGAGCTCAGTTGCATTTCTAATCCTGTATGTGGATGACATATTGTTGATTGGAAATGATGTTCAAATGCTTGAATCTGTTAAGGACTCATTGAAAAATAGTTTTTCGATGAAAGACTTGGGAGAAGCAGCTTATATTCTGGGAATCAAGATCTATAGAGATAGATCGAGAAGGCTTATTGGATTAAGCCAAAGTACGTATATAGACAAGGTGTTGAAGTGGTTCAACATGCAAGATGCCAAGAAAGGGTTGTTGCCCATGTCACATGGCATTAGTCTTAGCAAGACTCAGAGTCCTTCGACTACTGATGAGCGAAGACGCATGGATGGGATTCCGTATGCTTCGGCTATCAGGTCCATCATGTATGCTATGGTATGTACTTGTCCCAATGTTAGCTTTGCTCTAAGCGTAGTAGGCAGATACCAGGCTGATCCAGGTGAGAGTCACTGGACAGCGGTAAAGAATATCCTTAAATACTTGAGAAGCACAAAGGATATGTTCCTGGTTTATGGAGGTGAGGATGAGCTCGTTGTAAAGAGTTACACTGATGCTAGTTTCCAAACCGATAGGGATGATAGTCGATCGCAATCTGGGTTTGTGTTCATTATGAACGGAGGAGCAGTGAGCTGGAGGAGTGCCAAGCAAGATACGGTAGCTGATTCTACAACGGGGGCTTAGTACATTGCGGCTTCTTAAGCTGCAAAAGAAGCTGTTTGGGTGAAGAATTTTATTTCTGATCTTGGAGTGGTTTAGGACTCGTCCAATCCGTTGGACCTCTATTGTGATAATAGTGGTGCTATTGCACAAGTCAAGGAACCACGAAA
Source organism: Elymus sibiricus (assembly GCA_039707655.1). NCBI lineage: Eukaryota > Viridiplantae > Streptophyta > Magnoliopsida > Poales > Poaceae > Elymus > Elymus sibiricus. Next base: position 166,403,142 of record CM077669.1, read on the forward strand.
CCATCATAAAACCCAACACATACTCAGGCGTTTTAACCTCATTCGCGACATTGTCGAGAGAGGCGATGTAAACATATGCAAGATACACACGGATGCAAATGTTGTTGATCCATTAACAAAGCCTCTCCCGCAGTCGAAGCATGAGATGCACATGAGGTCCATGGGCGTACGATGCCTAGATGATAGACTCTAGTGCAAGTCGGAGACTGTTGGAGATATGCCCTAGAGGCAATCATGTGATGATTTCGTTTCTTATGTATTCATGAATATTTTGTATTGTCCTTGAACATCATCAGTGATATGTATCAATAAGTATGTGACTTATTTGTGATACTATATATAGTATGATGATTGTTCTGATAGTCCCTAGTTGTTAAGGTTATGCGGACACATATCCTTTACTAGTATACGATTCAGTTGATGACTACGTTTCACAAGTCATGTGCATAGAGATGCTAAACTGATAGTATGGACTCGGGGATTGAGATCACCGAGTCGGACAGCCCCACTTTGAGACACAGCGAGATAATGTCATCTGTTAGTCTCAAGCACAATGTATATGCCATGTCCTAGACCTGAGTTCATCGCATGTTCTCCGGATGAGGATTGACTTACTTAGGGTCTATCAAACGCTACTTCGTAACTGATTAGTTATGAAGGAAGCTTTCGGGTGAGTCATGAGACATGCCGCGAGACATGGTTAACCAAGATGGGATTTGCCCCTCCGCAAGGAGAGATATTCTCTAGGCCCTCTCATGTGATCAGATTCAGAAAGCATGGCCATGCGACATGGGTTAAGTGTTAACCCAGTTCGGTAATCTGCATCACGGTTTCGAGAAGAGATGTCGAGCTACCACAAGGGTGACAAGTACTTGCCTTGAGGTCTACAACCTATATCATGAGGCAAAAGGAATGGTGTATATGACACATTGTCGAGGTTCGTCTAACGTCTTTGTGCACACATGGGAGTTGGCACGTTCTGCTAGGAGCCGCTACCGACTATCGACTCGGGTCGTGTCCATGTGTACGTGTACCTATAGGGTCGCACACTTAAGGGATTGCACCCCATTCGGATTGGATCCAAATGGAAAATGGGAGTACACTCGTCGTGGGCCTCAAGTGTTGAGCCCACTTCGGAGGTCTATATAAAGGGGAGTGGGCGCACCTTTCTGGGTTGATCTTTTCCTCCCGTCGACAGCCACCGCCACTCCCCACGCCACCATGCCGTCCGATCGGACCTAGTAGTCCGCCGCCCGACGCTGTCCCCGTACGTGTGGATACCTTGGAGGCATCGCTTCCACGGTGCTTGGACGAACCGTTCGAGGAATCCATGAGGAACTGTTCGAGGGATCCGCAAGGAGCTGTTCGTGGGAGATCGGCTACACGAGGAGGAGACGAATTGGCTGATCGACTACACGCATCACCAATTCTACTTCCGCTGCGGTGACTGCACGTCAAGTGGTAAACCCGATCCCATGATCTATTTCCAGCAGCATGTTCTTGGGTGCGTGGTAGTAAATTTTATTTCGCGCTAGCGTAGCGTACCGCGTGTCCCAACACGAGAGGGGAGGCTCGGGGCCCAGGCCCTCCTTGCGACAGCGACCAGCTCGGCGATGTGATTGGTCAAGGCGTCGAAGCCCCCATCCGTCGGGCAATGACAAAGCAGCTCACTTGCCATCAGCAGTGCGTCATGCGCGTTCAGATCTCCCACGTGGACACAGGGTGATGGCGGTCCCGTGGGCAGTGCCACGAGGCGAGCGCTCTGCCGCAGCGGCGGGCGTGTGAAGGCCGGAGGCGCCTGGCCAGTACGAGCAGGGACGGCGGTGGTGACGATGTTGGTGGCCTGGTAACGACCGCCCAGCACCGAGCCGCCATGGCGCGAGTCATGAGTGGTGGCAGCAAGGTTGGTGAGGGTGGAACCGCCGGGGCCGAGGAAAACTTGACGGTCGTCGGCCATCAAAGCGGCGGAGCGAAGAGGAAGCGAAGCTTGCGGAAGGATTCCGACACGCCCCTACCTGGCGCGCCAAATGTCGGATTTCGGGCTCCGCAATACCCAAAGAGGTTCGAACTCAGGGGTGTGTGCGAAGATCCCTACCAACTTCGGCCTCAAGCTCACAGCTCAAAAGCCTAGCCAAATCGAACTCACTCAATCGCGGGGAAGGAGACTAACACGCGGATTTACCCAGGTTCGGGCCGCTGCGAAGCGTAAAACCCTACTCCTGCCTTTGGTGGATTGCCTCACGAGGAGGTTTGTGGATGAACTGGTACAGTGGTGAGCAACCTCGCGAGGGCGCTCCGGTGGTTTCGGATCTGTCCCTCTCTACGGCGCAGCCAAGTCCCTATTTATAATAGCCCGGGTCCTCTTCCCTTATCGCACTGGCGGGAAGGGATCCCAAAATGTCCAAATTCGAAGGGGGACAAGGAGTACACCTTATCCTGACGAAAGTTAGTGTTCGCCTACAAAGTAGCTGGTAGTGATGCAGGGGTGGGCTCGCCGATGACGTCCGTCTTGCGGGGCTCGCGGTCTCGGTCTTGTTGCGCCGGAATGGAAACCTTTGGGGGGACGCCTTGGGAAACCGCGTACGTCCTTGCCTCCTTTGCACCAAAGAGGAAACTGCTTCTTCAGCGCCCGCGGGCGCCCGCCTGGCCTGGCTTGCGTCACCTCAGCCTCTCGAGGTCGAGCGCTGCATAGAGATCTCCGCCCCTCAGGAGGCAACCTGGGGAGGCCTCCTCCTTCTGGGGGTCCTGGCGTCGTCCTCCTCACGAGGGTGGGGCTCTCACGAGGACCTTGTCTTGAGTGATGCCGGGCCGGGCCGTACTGGCGGTCGAAGTGGGCCACGCCCTGGGCCGCAGGCAGGCAGGTCTGGGTACCCCCGTTCCTAGAGTGCCGACAGATGCGGGTAACGGTTTTAACAATTGACAGCTTCAGGTGAGGCACACATGCCACGTCAAAAGTCGTGCATTGGGTATATATTTAAAGCATCTCGATCATGACCTTTTCATGCATATGTTTGTGTCTCATGCATGCAGAGGTGGTCCTCGTACACTCACTCATGCGATTACCACCGACACACCCATTCATTGCCCCCGCATGGTCTTTCACCTTCGATGGCACGCGCGAGAGGGGTTTGATCAAATGTGGATTCATCTTAGTCCATGTTTCGGCGAATATCATGGTGAGAATACGAACGAAAGTTTGAGCGCATGTGTGTATGAGCGTGCTCATTGTACAAGTTGTGAACCTCCATTTTTTCTGATTTGCGAAGGTGCCACATGAAAGGTGTGCATTGGGTATTCAAAACATCACAAAACACCTTCGTACATATGTTAAGTCAGCATGGAGGCAGTGGTTGTCCTCGGACACACCGCCCCCCTCGCACAATTATTAGTGTCACTCCCATTTGTCGCCTCGCGTACTTTTGTACCGCAACGAGAGAGGTTAATTATTGTGGATTCTTTTTTGGTCGATGTTTGCGGTAGGCCATGGGTGTGAGATTACATGGTATAATTTGAGTGCGTGTAGTGTACGCATGAATGTCTCTCCCATCGGCTCAAATGAGGGGGTATATATATACCACGCGTCGTGAACCTTGCTTTCCGTGCGGACTTTAAGATTCCCGAGGAAGGCGTGCCACACTAAAGTTTGTGTGCTGGGTATGTAAACATCACACAACACTTCCATGCACGGTGATTGTCTTTGGATACTCCTTCGCATGGTTGTCGTTGGAAAGTCCATTACTGGGCCCGCGTGGATGTCCATCACATTGACTAACAACGAGAGAGAGGTTACCATGGTGGAATCTTCAATTGTTTTGTGTTATGGTATACATTATATAGGTCATTTGAGTTTCCTTAGCCAAGTTTGAGCACACGCCTACGAATGCGTGAATCGTTCCCATCGATGCTCGGCATACTAGTTGTACGCGTCATGAGCACTCGCTCGGGGGGCTGGGGAGGACTTTCACGTTCCAAAGCATGTGACCCATCAAAGTTGCACATGAGGTATATATTAATGAATTCAAACGCAACACAACATTTCCGTACACATGTTTGAACCACCAACAGGTGATGGCTGTCTTCGACACTCCACCGCGTGGTTAATTATCGGTGTCACGCCCATTCATGTAACAACCGTTTGCGATTGTACACTCAACAGAAACCATTCCATCCACCGCTGGCACATCAGCATGGTCCACTGGTGGGCGCCGGACACGATTGGGTTCCACGAGACTTCCCTCACAAAAATATCTACCACCTTGAGCCATTTGAAAAATGGTGGTTTCACGGGTTTTTCCTATTTGATAGCACACACTTATTATGTTTCGGTTGTGTGCGATGTTTGTTGCTCCCGCCCTGGCCGCGCCGCTTCAATCCCGTAATCTAAATTTTCAGTAGCCCCGGCATTCCCGCCTAGTAAATTTTTCAGTAGCCGCGTGGCATTTACTCAAACACCACCTACCCCCCTCCCCACCACAAAACCTCTGCTCAGATAACGTAAAAAAGGAAAACCTCCGCTCCCGCTCGCACCACACCTATCCCTCGCTCGAACCATAGCTAGCCCGTTGCCGTCGCCGCCCCCGACTCCACCGTCATCCTCTACAGGCCTTCCCGTGACTATCTCAAAGTCCTCATGAAGATCCATCACAAGGGGGTTGGACTAGAGTCGTCCGGGCAATCGACAGTAGTGCTCCTACATCTTACATAATGCACAAACAACTCTGGTCCACCCCGTAGTGTCGGCCTGCGAAGCACCCTCTTCCCTGCAGATCCCCATCCCCATCCTCACCCACACTCCAGAGCGTCGCTGCCCCATCCCGTCTATGCTTCCCGGGGAGCTGGAGGAGCGAATGGCCAAAAAGAGGTATATCGAGGCCTGTCCGCTGGACGATGGTGAGGTGGCCGCCGAGGCCCCCAGACGCAGGCTATGACACAGGTTAAGTATATCACCCCCGCCCCATCGGGTTCAACCTCCTTCGATCTCCTCCATGCCCCCCGCACGCTGATCTACTCTGCTTCGCTGTCAAAATTTTTCCTTCATCGCCATCGAGACCCTTTTGTCATTACTGAAGGTCGCATTCTATATATATGGCAATGGCTTGGCATCATCAGCTGCCAAGTCAGACCTCATTGACGACAACGACGACAAGGTGCCCTATCCGTCTCTTCCAAGGGGAAATAGCCCATCCACGACATCAGGGACGTCACCCTGCAGACGTGCTCTTCCAAAGGCAAGGAGATAAGCTGCCACAACAGGGAGCGCAGGGTGCACACCCCCACTCCAGGCTATTCCAAGGGGTATGAATTGTTCAAAAGTGCAATTTGATATGCTGGAGTATGAGTTGTTCAGTTCAATTTCAGTGCTGATGCGTTTGGTTGTCCGTAGTGAGCATATACCTTGTTTTGCGTGATATGTGGTTGTTTGTAGTGAACATATGTCCAGTTTCATTGCTAGATTTGGTTGTTCAATCATACAATTGGTTCCCGCTAAAGCTGTTGTATTTAACACGCCCCCGTTTATTTCAGTTTTCTCACAATGTGGTGTTGAATCATACAATTTGATGTTTAAGCACATGATGTGTTCTATCTTCTATGCAATTTCAACAATACTGATATGAATGGTTGTTTGGTTGCTATTAAGTCTGTTGTAGTGAGCATATGCTTCCTTTAAAGGTTTTTTGGTGGTTTGTGGTTATGATTTGTCCAGTTTTAATTACTATATTTGGTTGTTTGTAGTATGCCTCTGATCTACTCTGCTTTGCTGTCAGGAATGTGCTATGCTGGAGTATGAATTGTAATGTTCGAAAGTGCAATTTGATATGCTGGAGTATGAATTATTCAGTTCAATTTCACTGCCTATGTTTGGTTGTCTGTAGTTAGCATATACCTATATTTGGTTGTTTGTAGTATGCATCTGATCTACTCTGCTTTGCTGTCAGGAATTTTCCTTCATCGCCAACGGGACCCTTTTGTCATTTATGGAAGTCGCGTTCTATGGCGATGTTTTGGCATCGTCAGCTACCAAGTCAGGTCGCATTGACGACAACAACTTGTCATCGACAAGTGCGCCCTACACTCGAGTATGAATTTTTCAGTTCAATTTCACGAACGCCTATGTTTGGTTGTCTGTATTGAGCATATACCTTGTTTAGCTGTTTTTGGTTGTTTGTAGTGAACATATGTCCAGCTTCAATTGCTAGATTTGGTTGTTCAATCATACAATTGGTTCCTGTTAAAGCTGATGTAGTTAACATGCCCCTATTTATTTTGGTTTTCTAACAATGTGATGTTCAATCATAGAATTTGATGTTTAAGCACATGTTACGTTCTATGCAATTTCAACAATACCGATATGAATGACTATTTGGTTGCTGTAGTATGCCTTGTTTATTTAGTTATACACCGCCTGTTTTTTTCACTCTGTGATGTTAAGTTATACAATTTGTCGTTTAAGTACAAGCTTTGTTCTATGCAAATTCAACAATACCATTATTAATGACTTTATTTTGTTGTTGTTAAGCCTGATGTAGTGAGCATATGCATATTTTAATGGTTTTTTATTCACATGGATATATTTGTTTCCCATGTTATACTCCCTCCGCCCCCATAATAAAAGACGCTAATACATCCAATATGTTTGTGCATTGGATGTAATTAGATCTTATATAGTGGGACGGAAAGGGCATCATGTGAGGTAACTAATAAAGATTGCTAGTACAATGGGTCAAAATGTGGCAATTAAACTATTTATTTACAGTTTGTCCAAGATAACAGTGAAATGAAGTATATTAAGTCAGAATTATGTACCCTTTTTACTGCACATAATGAGTTGTTACATGACAATCTCTGTATCTTTTTTGTTTGCAGTGATTCCCAACACAGTCTACCCAAGATCACCTCTCAAACTACATGATTGTTGGACATGCAAATGTACATGTATTTCTACCAGACTAGAATGACTATATGGAAGTCATGAAGATATTGAAGGATGGGCGGTCGACCATCACAAGGGATTGGGCTAGAGTTGTGTGTGCAGACGACATGGAGGCGGGCACACTACGGGCATTCCGCTTCACCTTTTACATCAATCAGAATATATTTTGCCTCTTTCGTTGTCGTCTTTAATACAAGTATTCAACCATCGTTCATCATTCTTTATTTGGTGCTTATGTAATTTCTTCGTTGACGTAATTCTTGAGCGTATGTACTTGTGAATGGAATAATGCATTGGTTGATGAACCTATCTATGTATATGTAAAAAGCTATTCCCTACTTTCAAATTCAAATTCTGTAAAATTTTAAATTGTAGCGATTAAAATAAAAAAAATGCTCTACGGGTCATTACGTCGCACACGGTTTGTAAGTCTCAACGTTTGTGATATACCTCAAGATCCGACATGTTTCACAGATATAAAACGTGTGCGACCATGCACACAGTTGTCGTTTGCGAACCGTCTGTGATTTCAGATAATATAACAAACAGTGCAACCGAATGCAACGTTGGTGATACAATCTCTGTCGCACACAGTTTAAAATGATGAACTGTTTGTGATGTAGTATGCATTGCAAACGTTGGACCACAGAATAGCGCGTGCGATACTTATCCTGTCGGACGTGAGTACGACGTTTATTTAACCTATCCGATACTTGTACGACGGTTAAATTATAGTCTTAGTGAAATATCGCCAACGGTTTGTCCAATATAAGTGTTTGTGATATACCCCTTATCATACACGCTTCATAATCGTGAACTGTTTGTGATTAGGTGCACATCGTAAACGGTGAGCCACAGAATAACGCGTGCGATGTTAGTGTGATCCCACACGAGTTGCAAGGATGGGTCGTATGGGAAGTCCACCATATCTCAAACGGTTGACCGGTGACTCTCGTTTGTGATAGTTGTGGACATCCCATACGCTTAGTTTTGCCAAACGTTTGTGTTCATTGGACACCATCGCCGATGACTATTCTGTGTCGTGTGGGATGGACCCCCCCCTACTGCCCACACATGCAAGGCGATGGTTTCAAAGTACGTCGTGGAAAGGGTTTAAAAACCGTTTGTACAGCACGTCGCTGCACCAGTGATGGTAGATAAACACATCATCCATCATGATGGTTCTCTTCTCTTGCACATAACCGTTAGGATCAAAAGTGCATGAACAATATGATGCAACAATGGCTATATGCATGGCACGAGGCATATGGTGCAAAGAAGGAAGGATAGCATGCTTCAGATGAAAGATGTCAAAAGCTCCAATAATATGAGAGAAAGCTATGGGGGCAATCTCATTAGCAAAATTAATAGCATGGTTGCACTTTATACATGGCAAATCATCTAGCATGAGAAAGGCAACACATGGAGACATATGACAACAATCTATAGCAATCATGTGTGAAGCATGGCAATGGCTGTCATCAACCGCATAAAAGGAGCTCATCGGTGATGCAACACAAGCAAGCATAGTGATCATGTCGTGCAAACTAGTAGTGCAAAGATGCAACATACTAGAGGAAATCATGGCAATCATGTCATGTGAGCAAATAATAGGCATAAGTAATGCGCATGACATATCGCGAGCACGAACACAAAACATGATCAATGTATCATCATAGGCATGGGTCAACAAGCAAACATGGAAATAGCAACTAAATTCTCCACCAAGCTTGCAAATACACATACAAATATGAGAATCAAGTGACATGTGAGATGCAAGGCATGGGTCACGGATGCATGGCAAAGGCATAGAAATGAACATATCATGCAAAGTGAACACGGCAATATGGGCATAATAAGTGTAATGGGAAATAAGCCATAGCCATGTGAGAGCCATGTGAAAGAGGTGCGCGTAGTCCTTGCGCGAGGGTAATGGTTGGAGACACATTCCAGTGAATCCCAAAGCATCGGTGCTCTCAAGAGATCTTTTCGTCAACTCATGGGATTGTGAGGTTGACGGGTAATCATGAGTACCTACACACAACAAAGGCAAAGGGAAAATTGTGTGTGCGTGGTATATGTACACATCATCCGTTAGGATGTGCATGTGCTTGTGTTCGTTAGCACAAAATATCCAATGCTCAAATAAATGAGATGCATGATATAAGAACATGTCATCCATCATGAAAGGTTTGTTTTTATGTATAGCATAATGGAGACTAGAAGTATGTAGTGCATCATGTGAATTATCGAGAGCATTGTTATTTATGATATGCGGATGGTGCACACAATGGATGGAATCATGCAATAGATGGGATGGAACACAATCTCCTAACATGTATGAGGAAACTATTGGGGTCTCCTCATGTGCAATAGCGGAAGCATAATATGGAGAATATGGGCAACATCCAAAACAATGCACATCCAAAGCATGGTGGTCATGGCATGGCAATAGTGAACAAGTGCGCAAATGATGCAAAGGAAGCATGGCAATATCATCACAAGAAAAGCAAATGCCAATAACCATGGGTTTGTCATCTATGCCATATTAGCAAATGGGATTAATTTTTATGGGATAGGCATAGTCACTACGGTGAGCTTGCAAAGATGCAATATGGGTGATCTCATGCATAACATATGACAAATCAAGCGGATTGTCAAACATGATGTGACCTATAGAATTCTCACAATGTATCCTATGCAACATGGCATCACAACTAGTATACTCCACATGAGAATCGCCAAACTCATCATAAATGGGCAATTCATGACATGAGGAAGTCACATAATCATGAAGCACGGCAATAGGTGGATCATCATCATGCAAGCAATCAATCTCAAGATAGTCCACTAGTGGGACAATAGCATCACCTTCACCTATGTTACCTTGTTCATTCCACTCATGTGGTGTAGGTGAGGTGGCAAAGACCAAAGCATGGTCATCATCATGATGGAACCATGTGGGGGGTGCATCATATTCCACGATGGCCATCGTCTTGTCCAAAGGAAGGACGAAGTCATCAAGGATCGACGTGTCATCGCATATGGGACCTAGCACCAAAGGAGAAGACACAAGAGAGATAGAGGTTAAGTTATTAGAAATCATAGTGGCCTCACATGCCCTCTCAACTACCTCACTCTCTCTATGTGGTGGCTCACACACTCCCTCAAGGTAGGTGCACTCAAACTCACATATGGTGGAGTCACTCATGTCACTCTAGTGGTGGGGGTTGTGGCTCTCCTCACATGGGAATTGGGGCAACTCATCATATATGGGGCTAGTGGTGAAGTCACTCTCACTCTCAATATGGTGGAATAAGTCTCTCAACTCATCACCAAACGCCGCCGTGGTCGAAGGGAAACTCCCATGCTCAACCATGTCGTCACCGTCGCCGTGGATGAAGGCCGAAGATGGCACATCATCACTCTCGCTTCCAAAGATGGAAGCGTCATCCTTGCTCGCCACCTTGTCGCTCGCCTCCAAAGCATGTTCCTTGAGTGGCTCCGTAGTCATGGTCGTCACCGCGCCGTCTTCAAAAAGAGTCGTGGTAGACTCGGCATCGTCAATGCCACAAAGAGGGATGGCAGTGAAGTCGAACTTGGGAGCGTCGTCTTGGAGCTCGTCGGCCTTGGACATCGTGGTGGTACCGTCCTCATGCTCGTAGTCGTGGAGCTTGGTCATCGCGAAGTGTGCTCGGGATCGAGTAGCCTTGGCCTTGAGTTCATGTTCTGCCATGAGATCACCAATGTAGAGGTCTTCGAGAGACTTTTAGTTGTTGTGGAAGATAGTCTTGGCGATGTCGTTGTTCAATCCCATCATGAAGTGGAACTTCATCCAAATGGGGCCGTCCGCACCGGCTCATCGCAAGGCTTTCTTCATCTTCATGAAGTACTCATCGAGGGACTTGGATCCTTGTATGGTGTTCTCCAATTGGCGGTGAAGATGTTCCATGTATGTAGAAGGCAGAAACTCTCGCCGCAACGCTTTCTTCAACTTGGACCAACTCATGTCGAAGCTCATCGAAGATGTGTGAAGCCACCATGTCGACGCGCAGTCCTGGAAATTTCTTGTGGAGCACTTCACTTGATCTTCGGAAGGGACTTGAAGTAGATTGAGGTAGATGTCCGTCCTGTGCTCCCACGCGAGGTACTCCTCGGGGTCTTGACTCCCATAGAAAGGAATCTCCTGGTCGATGTCGAGGTCATAGTAGCTCGTGGAAGTCGCGGACTTGAGCTTGGGGAGCTTCTCTTGAAGTGCTTGTCGGCGAAGATGCCGCATATCCAAAGGCGAAGATGCCTTGAAGTCGCTTGCCGAAGATGCCAAGGTAGGTGGTGAAGTCATCGAGTGGTGGTTAGGGTCGAGCTCGTGACCTTCACACTTGTTCTTTGTTGGACGCCTTGATGTTGGCGTCGTTATTTCTTCATGTCGTTGATAGTGTCGATGCAGAGGTGATCTTGCCGGAGATGGAAGCTCGGGAGCATGTGCACTTGAGTGTCTTCTCGAAGATGAGTAAGACCTCTTTCCGATGTTGACGAGGACCTTGAGCTCCTCCATTTGAGCATCCTACTTGACGTCGATGGTTTTCGTCATGGCATGGAACTCGTCATTGTTGTTGTAGACCGAAGGAGATGATGTGCTTGGCCTATCCATCACAAGACTCGAGCAAAGGTGAGTAGGAAATGAGATAAATAATACCAATATACCATTCCCAAAGTTGAGGATGTATCCTGTTTCACTCAATGTGGAATGAAAGAAGAGGGGAATTGGTACCGGACTTGTTCACTCACACCTACAAAGTAAAGCTTATCGTGTGGCTCGGTTAGGGCAAGTGGCACAAAATTCAAGCAAATGTTAATCCAAGATATCGAAAATGTTGAGGAAGATTCACAAAATTGCAATGCAAAGCAAATAGATCAATAGCTATGGTGGTACTAGGAACACACACACGGATAGATAAATGGGATCTGCGCAACCAAGGAATGAGCACAAAATGTGAGAGACCCGGGACAAGCTCATGTTGCACGGATAATAGAAGAGACAATAGCTCGATTGCTCAAATGGGCTAGATAGGCGCTTGTGCACCAACCTAAAAGAGTAAACGTGCCATCTTCAATCCCAAGTATGCTATGTATGTAGGATCCAAGAGTATGTACTATGCAAAATGGCTCAATGCTATTGCTATTGCTTATAAGGTCTTTTGTATCTCCTCTTTTGCTTAAAAGATTTTTGCTCTTTTGCTTCCTTTTTTCCTATGCTTGATGCTCGAACCAAGATATGAGACAAGTATGATGGATATGCACGGGAGAGACTTATGGCACAATGTAGATAACAAGATGTTTGCACGCTAAAAGTAGTTATGCGGCATAAGAGTATCACTACGGTGCACAAGTAACTTGGCCCGACAATTCTCAACTCGCTAGTCTCAACGGATAAGGTACGCAATAGGCTCGAAGCGATCAATGCAATGGCAAGGGAATGGACAATGATGTCGTCGAGATTACCGTCCTTGCTTACTGTTGAACATATGGTTTTGCATGTATATTGTATATCCTGGCCCACCTCCTATTCCTTGTATAGTAGAGGTTGAGGCCCACATTGTACATCATATATACGTGCTTATGCACCCGATCAATACATCGTGAGTTGCATTGCCAAACCTATCTTTCTACACTTACGGTTGGGGTGCCAAAAGGCAAAGTGGCCGATGTCGATGTCGAGGCCGAGGCGATGATGAGTAGCGGCGTTGTCGATGTAGAACTGTCCCTAAGTAGCCGAAACACCTTAGGAAACGGAAACCGCAACTAAAAATCTCAAACAAAATTGGGTTAGGATGGCGGAAGTTTATGGTGGAACAACTATGTGGAAGTTATGGTGGAGGCCTAGGCAAACTTGCCAAATTTCCAAAACTATCATGGAGTCAAATGAGTATGAATCTATTTTTTTGGGATGGAGGGTGTCAATAGCTACAAAACGAGCTAAAGAACGTCAAAATTGGACTCCGGATGAATTAGTTATGGACAAAACGGTGAAACAAGAAAGTCTGAATTCCCAGGGGTCGGACATCCGGGGGTTTAGGCCGGAAATGCGGGGACCGATGTCCAGAATGGCCCGATTTTGTGCTCCAGGGCCGGATGTCCGGCCTGGGTCCCGGATGTCCGGCCAGTAGCCCGGATGTCCGGCCGGACGATTCCATATGTCAAATTAGGCTCGGGAACTCGATTTGGGCGGAAATTTTCGATCTCGGGTGTCAAAATTGATGGGGGAAAAGAAAAATTAGGATTGATTTCGTGGTGGGAAAGCTAGATCTACTTGCCAAACACGAATCCAATGGATCAAAATCAACAAAATTTCACTAGAACCAACAAATCACAAAATTTTGGTGAGGCTATTTTTGGTGGGGATTTTTGAATTGGGACAAAAACACACAAAATTAGGCTAGAAAACGAAGGGGAGGACTCCAAATTCGTGAGAAACGTGGCTCTTGATACCAATATGATATGGGGCACGCCCGTGTGCGTCGATCTTTCATGAATTGGAGGTGGATTTGTGAATGAACACGAAGAACACGAGGGAGAAATCACAAGAGAAACACTCAAAACAAGTTCAATCACACATCCACTATGCTCACATCCACACAAGATCCACAAGGGTAAAAGAACAACAAATGGAAAGAGGATACATGGTAGAGTTCATCCCAAATCCCATGGGGAGATGGGGCCTTGAATCCACTAGAGATCTTCCCACGCAAGGGGGCCTTGACATCCACTAGGGGTCTTCTCTCATAGAGGCATCTACTCCATGGAAGAGGTAGTGGAAGGAGCAAAGGCTCATCTATCTATGAGCTAAACCAATGCTAACCCTAAAATGGAGGAGGGGGTGGAGTATATATAGTGCTAGGCGAGATGGGGGTGAGAGAGAGGATACATGGGCCTCGGGCCCGTTCCTGCGCACAGGCAGGCGCCGGATGTCCGGGCTGGAGCTGGTCAAGGGCTTCCGGTTCGGGCGTCTTCGGGCCGGATTTCCGGGGCTGGCCGTATGTACAGGGTCTAAGGGCCGGATGTCCGGGCCCTGTAGCTTTGGATGCAGCTTGCCCTTGGCGCTTGTGTGATCTCCAGGGGCCGGATGTCCGGTGCCTGGAAGGTGTCCTGGCTCTTCTTCCTTCTTCGGGACTTCGTCTTCATCCATCTCCGCTTCCAAGCTTCCCTCGCGGATGGTGTAGTCGTACGTAGGTGCCAGCACTCCTCCTCGTCATCCGTGAAGCTCCGACAATACCTATCCATGCACACGAGAAGAGTGCCAAGTAGTATACCATCCTCGAAGGGGTCAAGTGAACGCGTGTAAAGGAGATGATTCACCTTTATGTATGTGAAGTAGTTGTGGCACGTGTCACTTACCAAACGGACTCGTGTCATGGTGATGTCCGTAGGATGCTCCGCATCATTTACCTTTATGATGATTTTCTTGAAAATGATGGATCGGAAAATTGTGTCAAAGTGTTAGAAGAAGAGTTTAATAAAATGTTTGGCATTAAATACTTGAATGATGAGCATGATAGAAATGTTGCTAGTATGAACACTATGAATATCCGTGATGCTAATGATATGCAAAGCCACAAGTTTGGGGATGCTATGTTTGATGAAGATGATATTTTTAGCCCTCAAGTTTTAATGCACAAATTTATTATGATGATAGCATGCATCTTATGTATGACGATTATATTGATGAAAGTGGGTTTGGAAGAGTGTCAACTATAGGTGCTAATGATCCCACTATTTCGGAGGGTGTTGAATCTTATTGTAATAATTATGAAAGTGGATTTGTAGAGGTCACAACTTTATTTAATGACGATTCTACTATTTTGGAAGAGGTTTCAATTGATTATGACAACCAAGTTGCTATCTATGATATTTATGATGATGACATATATGCTATAAAGAATATTGATAGCTATGAAACTTGTCATCATGATTTTAATTTTCAATTTGGTTATATCAATCATGTATCTCATGATAGTTATCTTGTTGAGTTTGCTCCCACTACAATGAATGATAAGAAAATTGCTTATGTGGAGAGTAATAAATTTTCTATGCTTGTGGATCATGAAAAGAATCCTTTATGTGGTAGTTATATTGTTTAATTCCTTCATGATGCTACTGAAAATTATTATGAGGGAGGAACATATGCTTGTAGGAATTGCAATAATATCAAGTTTCCTCTCTATGTGTTCAAAATGTTAAAGTCTTGCTTGTTTTGCCTTCCTATGCAAGTTGATTCTTGCTACAATAAATTGTTTGGTTGCAAAATTCCTATGAATAGGAAGTGGGTTAGGCATAAATGTATTTGTCATGTGATCCATGATGCTGTTTTGCATATTTCAATTACTATTCTTATGTGGGCATCATTGAAATCATCATGCCTAGCGGAAAGGCTTTAATGAAAAGTGCTTGTTGGGAGACAACCCAATATTTATACGTTTTGTTTTTGTGTTTTCACATGATTAAGCTACTGTAGTAATCATGTTTTGTGTCTTTTATTTCAATAAAGTATCAAGTAAAGCCTTTGGGATAGTGTGGATACTTGTTAGTTTGATTATGTGCAAAAACAGAAACATTTACGTCCAGTGCTGAATTTCTTTGATTTTACTGGAGAGTCAAAAAATTCTGAAATTTTTACACAGTTTTTCTATGCAAATTTCTATGCCTTTTCCTAACATTTCAGATTTTTTAGAGATAGGCAAATATGGATGCCATTCAGATCTTCATAGACTGTTCTGTTTTTGACAGAGTCTTTTTTGCATGCATAGTTTGCTTGTTTTAGTGTTACTATATCTTATATCTAGTGGTATAAATTATGGGAATGATATAATACAGTAGGTATTATGTGAGAACAATTATGAATCTTTTCTTGAAAGTACCTAAGTAAATGATCTATATTTATTACACTAACCCATCTCACGAAGTTTCGTTATGTTTTGTGTGATTTAAGTTTTCAAGTTTTGGGTGAGATACTGATATGAGGAGAATAAGGAGTGGCAAGACCCTAAGCTTGGGGATGCCCATGGCACCCCCAAGGTAATATTCAAGTAACACTAAAGCGTCTAAGCTTGGGATACCCCGGAAGGCATCCCCTCTTTCATCTTCAACATTATTGGTATATCTTACTTAGAGCTATATTTTTAATCATCACATAATATGAGTTTTGCTTGGACCATAATTTTTTTTGTTAAACTTTGCTTCCTGTTATTTATAATCTTGTTTTCCAATAAAAAGTTTGAAGAATTGCCTTTTAGGATGCTTGAATTACATGTTTGATATGTGTTGTGTAAAAACAGAAACTTTTGATGTAGTGTTTGAATTTTCATATTTTACTGGAACATGGAAAGTATCTGAACTTTTTACACAGTATTTTCATATAATTTTTTTTATCATTTCCTAAATTTTCAGAATTTGTGGAGTTACAGAACTGCACTTTGTAAACTAATTGCTACACACTGTCCTGTTTAGACAGATTGTTGTCATAGTTTTGTTATTTACTTCTCCTATTGTTTTCATGACTTATATTGGTAGATATAAGTTGTGGAAATGATTGTAAACAGTAGATAATGTTTGAAAATTATTATTCAACTTGTCTTGGCAGTACATAAAGAGTTGATTTATTCTTATATGCACTAACCTATCTCACGAGTTCTTTTCGAGTTTTGTGTGGATGAAGTTTTTGAGACATAGGTGAAACCAGGACATGAGAGGATTGAAAGAGATACAAAATCTCAAGCTTGGGGATGCCCAAGGCACCCCAAGACAATATTAGAAGAAGTATCAAGCATCTAAGCTTGGGGATGATACAGATCCCACATCTCTTCATCAACAATTATCGGTTAACCTATGTTGAGCCTAAGTTTTTATTCGTTCACATAATGTGTTTTACCCTCAGAGTGTATTTTTGTTCTATTTGTTGTTTAAATATAATTCTCAGATCTGAAAATCTTTATTGAGAGAGAATCCTCACATAGCTACTTAATTGTTTGACTGCTCATTGATCTTCACTTATATCTTCTGACAGTTGTTTGATGTTTACTCTTGTGCTTCACTTATATCCTAAGAGTAAATTGTGAATGAATGAAATATCATAAATCTGAAATTATCCATGTGCTATATTCTTAGTAGAAGGTTCACTTTGGGTTTTGAAAGTAAAATCTATTGAAGTTTGACAATCACAATATTGGTTATAGAAGCAATTCATGAATGATTAGTATAAGAAAGAGAACTTTCACATACAAATATATTATCCTGGACATCCTTTATGATTGTGAATACCCATTAATTATTTTCAACCTGGATCAAATAGTTGAAGTTGGACAAGGAAGACAACGTAATGGTTATGTTTGGGTATATTTCCATAGAAGTTATATTGTTATGGATCCTCCAACATGTCGTGCTTGCTTATAACCTTTTGCTAGCCAAAACTTCGTACAAACTAGAGATACTACTTGTGCATCATAATCCTTGAGCCAAGTTTCTTCCATGAGAGTCCACCATACCGACCTATATATGGTATTTCACTGCCATTCCAAGTAAATTTGCACGTGCCACCTTATAACATTCAAATAAACATCCGTTTTGTGTGCTCGTACCGCTCATGGAGGGACGGGGTGGTCATTATCTTCCATGCTAAGTGGGTTATTCTCAAGATGAGTTTTTATTCTCCATAATACAAAAATAATTAAACAAAAACTGTTGATTGTTTGGAGGGCAACCGTGGATTCGGCCAGCCATGGAATGCGTTTGAATGGAGGAGGGGGAGAAAAATTTCAAATCCATTTGGGAACCGCCAATAATGTGTTTAGCATGGAAGATATGGAAATCCCTTTGTCATGACGTTGACAAGAAAGGCAAACCACCCAGGATATATTCATCTCTGTTTTAAGCAATGAGCTCAGGCACGTCTGCAAATCCCTGCTTCCCTCTGCGAAGGGACAATCTATTTACTTTTATGTTATTTACTTTCACGTTATTTACTTTTCACGTTGAGTCAACTTCTTATCACAACCTCAACCTATTAGTTGGCAAGCATCATGTGGTGGGGAAAGATCCAAACACATATATCCAGTCAAATATATTTGATCATGATTCATTATTGTTGACAATTATCTTCATGATAAGTATGTTTGGAGGCGAAACCTTAAGCCCCTATCTTTATCTATTTTTGATGGATGTTGTTTGTACTAAAACTATGCTTTGAGTATCAGCAATCATAGAAGACTATACGATAATTGAGTATGTGGAGCTCTTACTTAGACTTTGCTTAAAATAAGATGCATTGAAATTGTTTGATGACTAAGAACATAGTTTGTTAAGTTTCAAGAGAATGCATTGTTTGGACGATGACATGTGAATTGATTGCTACTCTATCATGATGATTTTTACGAGATAAAGTTGTTGGTTATGATGCTAGAAAATTGATTGAAATGATCAATGATCAAAACTATTCACCATGCTAACATTCACACTTCATAAGTTACTTCTTTGATCATTTACCTAGTCGAGGACGAGTAGGAATTAAGCTTGGGGATGCTAATACGTCTCTAACGTATCGATAATTTATGAAGTATTCATGCCAAGTTTGCCTATGTTTAGAATACTTTTATATGGTTTTGATGCACTTTATATGGTTTTTTAGAACTAACCCGGACTGACATTGTTTTCAGTAGAATTACCGTGGTGTTGTTTTTGTGCAGAAAATAAAAGTTCTCGGAATGGCCCGAAACTTTTTTATGTTTTTTTCTGGAGGAAATAAGAAACACCAGAGCGAAGAACCACCATAGGGGAGTCACCTATAGGCCACAAGACAACAGGGCGCGCCCACCCCCTGGTCGCGCCCTGATGGGTTGTGGGACCCACGTGGCTCCGATTGGCGTGATTCCAACGCTAAAAAAATCCTATATATACAGAAACCTTGAGAAATTAACTTAGAACTTCCACTCTGTGGCTGCAACTCTTCGTATCGAGGAAAAACCCATCTAGAGCCTTCCAGTACCTTGCCAGAGAGGGAAAATCATCACTAGTTGCCATCTTCCTCATCCCGGTGGAGGCCATGACGAGGAGGGAGTAGTTCACCCTCGGGGCTGAGGGTATGTACCAGTAGCTCTGTGTTTGATCTCTCTCTCTCTCTCTCTCTCTCTCTCTCTCTCTCTCTCTCTCGTGTTGTTGAGATGGCATGGTCTTGATGTATCACGGGCCTTGTTAATATAGTTGGATCATATGGTGTTTATCCCTTGCTATCTTATTGTGATGAATTGAATGTTTCCCTTTGAGATTTTGTTACGTCGGATTGAATATTGGATTTGAGATCACTTGATGTATGTCTTGGTAATCAACTTGCGGATTCCCGAGGCGACAATGGGGTAATCTATGCATAGGGGTTGATACACGATCTTGTCCTACCTTCTCTGATAGAAATCTTGGGGTACTCTTTGAAGTTCTTTGTGTTGGATTGAATATGATGAATCTGAAATTGTTTGATGCATATCGAATAATTAACCCACGGATACTTGAGGTGGCATTGGAGTATCTCGGTGACATTAGGGTTGATTGATATGTATCATTGGTGTTATTTTAGAACAAACTCTAGGGCTGTTTGTGACGGCTATAGGAATAGCCCAATATATTGATTGGAAAGGGTAACTTTGAGCTGGTTCTTACTACCTACAACAATTTCATCTTATGTTCTCCGCTAGATATGAACTTTGGAGTGATTCTTTGTTGCACATTGAGGGATGATCATATGATTCTATTATGTAGCATTGTTGAGAGATTGCACTAGTGAAAGTATGAACCCTAGGCCTTATTTCCGAGCATTTATACAATGTTTTGCTCGTTGTTTGCCAGTTGTTACCTTGCTGTTTTTACATTTTTAGATTACAAAAATCTATATCTACCATCCATGTTGCACTTGTATCGCCATCTCTTCACCGAACTAGTGCTCCTATACAATTTACCATTGTATTGGGTGTGTTGCGGACACAAGATATTTACTGTATTTGATTGCAGGGTTGCTTGAGAGAGACCATCTTCATCCTACACCTCCCACGGATTGATAAACCTTAGGTCATCCACTTGAGGATAAATTGCTACTGTCCTACAAAACTCTGCGCTTGGAGGTCCAACAGAGTCTAAAAGAATAAAGTTGTGTGCTAGACATCACAAAGGATGGTGATGGTACCATTGCAGCGAGGCATCTTGATGAGGCCGTAGGTGTGGTGGGTCATGGACATGAACTTGGAGAGCGCCAGGTAGCCTAAGATGGCATTGTAGGGCAGGCCGATGTGAGCCACATCGAAGACGATGAACTCAGTATGGTAGTTCCTGCGGGTGCCGAAGGTGACGGGAAGGTGCACCTGCCCCAGGGGGATAGGGGAGCCATTGGTGATGCTCGAGAAGGGCCTGGTGGGTATCAGGCGCTCGTAAGGCACTTGAAGTGTCTCGAAGATCTCCACCGAAAGCACGTTGAGGCATGCCCCGCCGTCAATGAGCGTCTTGGTGATGGCCACATTGCTGATAGTAGGAGTGCACGGCAGGGGGAGAACACCCATGGCCTTCGTGGACTTTGGGTGGTCACTAGCGTCGAAGACGATGAGGAGCTCAGACCGCTTGAGGCAGCTGGCTGACTCAACCGCCGGGAGGGTCACGATCACCTAACGAGAGCTTGAAGTGGCGGTTGGACGGAGTGGCCTGGGCATCGCCGAGGATGCAGGCCACCCTGCGGTGCTCTTGGTAGCCCCTAGCGTTCTCAGCGGGAGGGAGGTCATTGGCGCACAGCTTGGCGGTGTTGGCCTGAGTGTTAACCTACCGCGGCTGGTTCTGCCAGCCCTGACAGTTGTTGTCGCCAGAGCCGTTGTCATTGTTGTCACCCCAGCAGCGACCTCCGTTGCTGCCGCGGTGGCCCCTTCCCCGCTCCTTGCGGCTGCCACGGCGATCGATGTGGCCCTCGTGGAGCAGCTTGAGCATGTAGCAGTCTTCAGTAATGTGGGAGTTCATGTTGTGGTAGGCGCAAACAGGGTGGTTGTCCGTTGTGGCCTCGCCGCGGTCGCGGCCACGTTGGTAGTCCGGCTCTGCCGCGAGAACGGCACGACCATTGCGGTTGGTGTCCTTGCCCTTGGAATTTGCTGTGCAAGCTCAGTGTCAGGGTCGTTGTGGAGGAAAAGGCGTCCCTCTTTGGCCTTGGCGCAACGGTCGGCGAGGATGAACAGCTCTGCTGCTGAGTCAAGATCGTCCCTGACGGAGAGCTGCTCGCGCATCTTCACATCGGTGACGCCACTAGTGAAGGTGGAGACGATCGCGGCGGCGTAAGCCTTCGGGATCCTGTTGCGCAACTGGCTGAAGCGCTGGATGAACTTGCAAAGGGGCTCGTCGGGGCGCTGGCGCATAGCCCGCAGGTCGTTGAGCGTGAGGGGACGGTCGCTCGTGCCCGTGAGGGTCATGGGGAACTAGTTCGCCATGACCCGGATGTTGATGGTGTAGAGCAGGAGAAACTACGTGGGGTTGGTGCTGCCGTCATAGTCAGGAGGAAGCTCTAGCTTGAACTTGTCGGGCCACACCACGCGGTGTAGCTCGGGAGCGAGGGAAAGGTAGCCCCCGGTGGTGACGATGCTTCCATCGAGGGCCACGCGGTTCTGGCACCCAGCCATGGCAACATCATGGAGGACGTGATCCTGATGGTTGTGTGCCTTCTCGAGGATCACGCGTGCGTCCGGGGGCGTGCGGCGGATGATCTGGCAGCCGTCGTCGTCGCCAACCGGCGCGGATGGCCCGTGGGATGACTCTGGAGCGCTTTCCGCAAGGCGCCATTCGGCTGTGTCTCGGGCCGGTGGAGGAGGGGGGAGCGTCATGCCCAGAGTGGTCGGCGCATGACGTCGGAGGAGGCAGGGAGCAAGAGGGCACCTAGCCATCGCGTGCGGCGTCAACGAGCTCGGTGAGACTCCCAAGCCATGCATAGTAGCTGTCCTCGGTGGGACGGTAGCGCAGTAGCTCCTACGCCATGAGCAGCGTGGCATGCGGAGCGGGAGTGTCGCGACGCGCAAGCGAGGAGGCGATGGCGAAGCGGCCACGCGCCTGCTCGTTCACCGACGGTTGAACGGAGGAGGACACTGTGGGGACCCCGACTCATTAGTCGTGATCACCGAAGGCACATGTACAGTAATCCCAGAGATCAATGCTCATTGAACACACAGAAGCTAAATAACAAGAGTCTTACATTTATACATACCTTCTTACACAAATTATGACCATTATGGTCAAGTCTTACATAGATAGGTCCATGAACGCCAAACAACAAATATCAACTCGCATCGAAAATCTTGAAAGATAGCTTAGGCCCATGCCATCTGCCTTAACCCTACAGGCATTTTGACTGGGAAGCGTCCTAATTCGCATGATCGTCACCAAGGTAATCCTCACCATATTCCTGCTCTTCCATGCCTGGCCAATTAAATAACCAGTGGCAAGCCAATGAGTACTTTGAATGTACTCACAAGCAACCCATGTTTGGAACAAGGTACAACATTGCATGATATCACACTAAATAGGTAATTTTGCGGAAAGCTAATTTGAGTGCAAAGACATGTCCTATCAACTTGTAAGCATGCATCATGAGGTTACGGGAATCCATATGAACAGGTTACAGATATCAATATGAATAGAGGTTGAACATCTCATGTTCAATCATCACGTCAAGTCATCTGACTCAACTCAAGTATTCTTTTCCCACACACACACCAAGTTTAGCAAAACACTGGACGTAGTTTAAGCAGCACCACCCAACTGTCCTTGACTGTGACACCCTGGATTTTGGCTACAGTGATCATTGTAATTAAACACAGTGATGACCATGATCAGTGCCTAATCATTTTGCTAAACAAGATATGATCAAGTTGAAAATTCATATCTCATTTCCAATTCCATTAAAAAGGGCATTGAATTTTATGGTGATAAAATAAGTTAGCAAACAGCAAAGGAAAAATGTTGCCCACTTGTGATAAATCACAAAACAATTGGTGGTAAGGAGAACAACATCACCAAACATATGGTGTGGCCCTCACCTTCAATAACAACACCAAATTGCAATTTAAAGTGCTCTTAAATTAAATTGGAAATTGCAAACAGATTCTAAAAATCCCCAAAGTGTGTGTGGCCATTCAAAATATTGCAAGATGTTTATTGGATCAAGTCACACATTTTTGCTAAAGGAAATTAATGCTAAAAAGAAATAAAAAAAAGCTGTAAAATAAATCAGAAAAGGAAAAAGGAAAATGGGGAGGGGGCACTGTGCCCCTGGGCTCTAGTAAGCTACAGGCGGCCCAGCCCGCCTAAACCCCCCTTCCCCTACCTCCTGCTCACCGGGGAGGACTTGGACGCGGCGATGCGCGCCAGCGGCCGCGGCCGACGCGCTGGTGCCCATCCAGCGGCCTCCCCGCCGTCTACAAGGCGCCCCGTGGCGCCTCCGAACCCTAGCCGCCACCCCAATCGCCCCCCTGCCAGATCTCCTCCTCCCCTCCCAATCCCGAGCGCCGCCCTCGCCATGGCCGCCGGCTAGCCACGGCCACCGTGCCCCATCCGCCTCGCCGTCGTGTCCCCCAGCTCCGCCGCCATCCGCTACTTCGACCCCGCCCACAGGAGCAAGACCGGAGCCCCTGCATCGCAGCCCCCGAGCCGCCTTCTTCCTCGGAGCGCCGACGCGCTCTGGCGACGATTCCGGCTATGCCAGGCCTCCCTCGAGCCCGCTAAGCTCACCTACATGACCGATGTGAGGCCCCGCTCCTTTCCCCTCCTTTCCCCCGTCGGTTTCGAGCCCGTAGCATAGGTTTGCACCGGAGCCGAAGCTCGGTTCCGCCGAAGCTCAACGCCGGCGAGCCTCCGGTGACCTTTTGGAACTGCACTCGCCGCCACTCACGTCCCCGCATCGCGTAGGACCTCCCTGCCCTTTCCGTTTGCTCGCTAGGCCGCCGTAGCGCCGTCCCCGTCGGAGCCCGAACCACGCCGCCGCCTCTGCTCATTGCCGGCGCCATTCCGGCCCGCCTCAGCTTCCCCCGCTCGCCGGGATGGAACGGCGGCAGCTCCAGCTGCTGACCGCGCCAAAGAACACCCGATTTGGCCCACCGTAGGCGAAACCCGAGCCCTGCCGGCGATTCGGGAGCTCGCCGGAGTTGCTCCGGCGACGTTCGCCGGCCACCGCTAACCTGGCCCGGCTGGGGCCACCCCCAGTGACCCTGCCAATGGCCCCGGGGGCACAATTGACCAGTTGACCCAGTCAACTGGCTGACTGGGCACAGCCCAGTCACTGCCAGGTGGGGCCCGACCCCCCGTGCGTACGACATGTGGGCCCAGGCCTTTTTAGTTAATTATGTTAGTTAATTAATCCTGCTAATTAAGATAAAATTAATTAGTCACTGACATGTGGGCCCCTAGCTATTAATCAGTAACTAGTTTAATTAAACTCTGTTTAGACCCTGAGTCTATGACAGGTGGGGCCCACTGGTCAGGTTTGACCAGCCAGCCCCACTGTTGACTGCTGACGTCATACTGATGCCATGATGACGTCATAAATGCTTTTTAGAATTAAAATAAAACTATTTTAATTTCTGAATATTATTAAAACTTTATAAATTAATGTAAAATAATCCGTAACTCGGATGAAAATAATTTATACATGAAAGTTGATCAGAAAAATCCCACGAATCTGAATACGCTGTCCGTTCGTCTGTCACGTGATCCTATCATAGCGAACGTGGAACTTTTCCATCGATTTCATCTGTCTGGTAGTAGCCCGAGACCCAGAAAATATCGTCAGATATTCTTCCGATCCGTCTGCAACGTGTAGTATTGCGTTAGTGCAGGCCTAGCTCTGCTTATTGTCATGAGATGCATGTGTTGCATCTGTGCTTTATATTTATTGTTTCTCCCCCCCTCTTCTCTCCGGTAGACCCCGAGACTGACGGTGCTGCCGGGTACGACTACACCGCCGACGATCAGGCCTTTGCCGCAGAGCAGCAAGGCAAGCAACCCCCTTGAGCATTCCGATATCGCCCATTCCTTTCCCTCTCATTCTTGCATTAGATTTTGCTACTATTTTAGTTAGCTCCTATTCTGATGCATAGCCTGTTTTTGATAAACTGCTATTATACCTACAATCGCATCAACTGCTTAGTATAGGTTGATCAATGAATCCCTAGTGACCCCCTTAGTCCCAGTTGCCCCCTTCTTCATCGACGACTCGACGACTCGAAGACTAGAAGACTCGGTCAACCGACCGACAAGCCAGGCCCCTCACATCACCGCACACCCCTTAGTTCTACGACTCTGCAGAGCTACTATCGAGTACCGAGGGTGACACCTCGTGAAGTACTCATGATGCTAACTCTGTAGTGCAGCTAGTCGGTCGTGGTTATCGAGGGTGATTCCTCCTTCACCACTCCCGACGATGACTCTGTCGTTCAACCCCTCAAGTGTGGGACCCTCGAGGGTGATTCCTCTAAGTCCACCTTGACGGTTTCATCGAGCGGGACCCTTTTGAGGGTGATTCCTCAGGTTCCGTCTTGATGTTTTATACACACAGTTACTATGACCTGGTTATAGAAACATGTTGGTGATGGGTCGGCCCTGAGGGGTACCCATGGTTTGATGGTGATCAGGCGTGGACGGGCGAGAGAGGCCCTTGCCACACATCCTCGAGACGGGGTGACAGGACCGCACTTTATGGGACGCACTTGCCCCGCATTAATAAAATGCTAATGGGTTGGGTATTTGATCTGAGTTGGTCGTTTGACCTATTACGCACTAACCTTCACGTTGGAGAAGTTATGGGTACTCAGCGTCGTTGTATCAGCCGAAGCTCTTCGGACGTCAGCAACGGAGCAGCGCACGCCCGAGTGGTCCGCAACGGCACTGCGCTTGTTATAAGGGGTGCTAGGACTGACCTCGGCCGCCTTCGCATCGTGCAGGAGTGCAAAGGGCAATTGGCCCATGACCCCTGCACGCTTAGGATTTAGACCGGCGGGCTGGCCTCTTCGTTGAGCCTAGGTAGGACTACGACGATGTCCTGAGGCCGGGCATGACCCAGGAAAGTGTGTCCGGCCAGAGGTATCAAGCGTGTTGGGTAATGTGGTGCACCCCTGTAGGGAAGAATTTATCTATTCGAATAGTCGTGTCCACGGTAACAGGACGACTTGGAGTTGTACCTTGATCTACTACAACTAAAATTGTGACTTATAAGTGAAATGAATGTTGGCTCCGGGATTGCTTCCTCGCAGGGAGTCGAGGAAGAATCTCTGGGCGTGGTTACTTAATAAAATTGCTACAATAATATGACTATATATGAGATACCAGTCTACTCTCTTCTAATGCTGCAAGATGCTGAAGATGCTAGTCTTCGATAGGACTAGGCCTTTCCCCCCTATTCTTGCTTTCTGCAGTCAGCCCAGATATGACCCCTTTACTTGATACTGATGCATACTTAGCATAGTTCTGATGTCAGTCTTGCGAGTACTTTGGATGAGTACTCACCGCTGCTTTGCTTTCTCTTTCCCCCTCGATACGATTCCACGTTCAGACGATGGAGCCCATGAGATGGAGTACGCCGGAGACGACTACTACACCACCGCTGGAGCCTACTACTACGTGGAGAGTGCCGACGCTCAGGAATAGTTAGGTTGGCTCCCAGGCAGGAGGCCTCGCCTCTTCCGATCCGCTGCTCATGTTTGTGCTAGCCTTCTTAAGGCAAAACTTGTTTAACTTATGTCTGTACTCAGATATTATTTGCTTCCGCTGACTTGTGCTTGTCGAGCTTTGTATTCGAGCCCTCGAGGCCCCTGGCTTGTAATATGAAGATGTATGACTTTAATTTGTGTCTAGTGTTGTGTTGTGATATCGATCAGTGAGTCCCTAATCTTGGTCGTACGCATTGCGTGTATGTTTAGCGTACGGTCGAAATTAGGGGCGTCACAAGTTGGTATCAGAGCCGAATGCCTGTAGGTAGCCCCCTTTCCAACTCCTTGGCCGAAGTTGAGTCTAGTCATTGAAAAACTTTTACTAACATAGTTGTGTGGCTTACGGGGCCACATCTCAATCGGGTGGTATTAGGATCTTTTATTCCTCGTCTATACTCTGGGTTCTGACCTCTCTTCTCTTTCGGGTTAAAGATTTTGCTAACTATGACTCTAGGTTCTCATAACTTCTTCCTCCCGAAGAGCCCCTCCTTCCAGATGATGGCTTGATTCTTTCGTTGTCCCCGACGTTGATGTAGCATATCGCTATGCCTCGTTGTTGTATCCCTCTACCGCGTGCCTGCGCGCCGCCTAGTTGTCTAGGTTTTTCATGTCGGACCTATCGTCTATTTTGTAACAGACTTTTTGTTTGTAATAGACCTATGTTTGGATCTGTATGTTGAATTTGAACTACGATGTCGTATCTATTGCACTTCCTTCTTTGTGCAATTTACTTCATGAATGATTCCTTGTCCTTGCAATTACTCAATGCTAAACTACCACTGTTAAAAAATTGACAGAATGGTTAGGCCAGCTGGTCGTGGTCGTGGTGCTCCTGAACCACCGCTGCCACCGGAATACATGGCTGGTATGATGCAGCAGTTTGAACTGAATCGCCAGTTTATGCAAGGGCTTATGGACCCGTTCCCGAGGCCGAATATGAATCAGCAGCCAGCCCCAACGACTCTGCAAGACTTCATGCGTCTCAACCCTGCGATCTACCGCAGCTCAACTCAGCCACTTGACGCAGATGACTGGCTCCATGACATCACTTATGAGCTGGAGTCTTCAGGCGCCCCAGTGGCTAGCTTTGTCACCTTTACCTTGTACTTTCTGAAGGGTCCCGCTGCTCAATGGTGGGACAGCCACAGGCGCACACAGCCTGTTGGAACAATCATCACCTGGCCGGAGTTCCAAGCTGCGTTCTGTGCTCGTCACATTCCTTAGGGACTGATGGATAAGAAGAAGCGTGAATTCTACAACCTAGTCCAGGGCAACAAGACTGTGGATGCTTATCAGCGGGAATTTCTGGACTTATCTCGCTATGCTGAAGAAGACGTTGCAACAGATGCTCGCAGGCAGGAGAAGTTCCGTGAAGGCCTCCACCCGGATATCAAGCTGGCACTCCTTGTTCAAGACTTCGATAACTTTGCCACCTTGGTGAACAAGTCTATTCTAGTGGAAACAGGTCTGCAGGACTACAAGGACAGCAGCAAGCGCAACCGTGACATGGGCTCATCTTCGGGCTCAGGAACTCAAAAGCGCAAGATCTGGATCCCCCACAACATGTACCATGCACCGCCTCCTGCTCCGAGGCCGTCCTATGCTGCACCTCGTCTGCCTCCACCCCCACCTAGGCAGCCGAGGCTCCCAGCTCCGCCACCACGGGCTCCTGCTCCCCCTTCTCGTCCTGAGGATGGGCTGTGCTTCAAGTGTGGTCGCCCAGGACACCGTGCTAGAGACTGCAGGCAGAATCAAAATCAACTTGCACTGCCTTCCAACCAGCCCCGCAACAACAATGTCAGGCCTGCTCAGGGTCGTGCTCAAGCTAACAATGCTGAACTGAATGAAGCTCAAGACCAACCTGCTACTGTGATGGGTACTCTTCTCGTCAACTCAGAACCAGCTTCTGTATTGTCTGATACAGGAGCATCGCATTCCTTTATGTCTGAAGATTTTGCATTCATGCATGGCATTAAGTACGAGGAGATGAACATTCCAATAATGGTAAACACCCCCGCTGGCAAATGTCGAACCTCAATGGTTAGTCAAGATGTCCCCATTGAAATAGAAGGACTGGAATTCCATGCTTCCCCCATTATATTGAAGTCTTCCAAGATCGACCTTATTCTGGGAATGGATTGGTTGAGCGCACATACCGCTTCCGTCGTTTGTGCCACCAAAACTGTCCACCTTCTGCATCCTTCGAATGAGATAGTCAGCTACCATGCTCATCTTGTTCAAGATGCTGAAGCCTGACTATATGCCTTGAATGCATTAAACGAGTCACCTCTTGAGGGGATTGAAAACATTCCAGTTGTCTGAGATTTCCAAGATGTTTTTCCGGAAGAACTTCCAGGGATTCCCCCTGCCAGAGCTGTCGAGTTTGTCATCGACTTGGTACCTGGTACCACTCCTATAGCCAAGCGTCCGT
Organism: Elymus sibiricus; assembly: GCA_039707655.1. Taxonomy (NCBI): domain Eukaryota; kingdom Viridiplantae; phylum Streptophyta; class Magnoliopsida; order Poales; family Poaceae; genus Elymus; species Elymus sibiricus. The sequence goes on from CM077669.1 coordinate 166,432,261, forward strand.
ATAAGATGCCACCACATGAACTCCTTGAACTTAAGCAAGAAATTGACAATTCGCTTCATCTGGGTTTCATTCGTCCAAGTTCCTCTGCTTGGGGAGCACCTTCTCTCTTTGTCAAGAAGAAAGATGGTACGAATCGATTGGTCCAAGATTACCGTCCCATCAACCAAGCAACGATTCAAAACAAATATCCGCTTCCTCGGATCAACGATTTGTATGATCAACTTGCTGGTTCATCAGTGTTTTCGAAACTCGACTTGAGGTTGGGTTACCATCAGATCCGGGTACGTGAAGAGGATATTCCGAAGACAGCATTCGTTACTCGTTATGGTTCATACGAGTACACCGTCATGTACTTTGGCTTAACCAATGCCCCAGCAACCTTCTCTCGCCTGATGAACTATATATTCATGGATTACCTCGATAAATTCATCGTGGTTTATCTGGATGATATCCTGGTTTACTCCAAGAATAAAGAAGAGCAAGCTGAACATATTCGTCTTATACTGGAGAGGCTTCGAGAACATCAACTTTATGCAAAGTATTCAAAGTGTGAGTTCTGGATGGACTAAGTAACCTACCTTGGTCATGTGATCTCCAAAGATGGTATTGCGGTCAACCCTGAATGAGTTCAGGCTATTCTTGACTGGACTCCCCCGAAGAATGTCAAGCAAGTCAGAAGTTTTCTCGGACTCGCCAGCTATTGCCGTCGATTCGTCGAGAACTTCTCCAAGATTGCAAAACCCTTAACCAATTTGCTTCACAAAGGTGTTAAATATGAGTGGACAGAAAAATGTCAGGAGAGCTTTGAGGCACTTAAGGACAAACTGACGTCTGCTCTAGTGCTTGCTCCTCCGGATACTCGTAAGGACTTCGTCATTTATTGTGACGCTTCGCGTCAGGGAATAGGTTGTGTCCTAATGCAAGAGCGCAGAGTGGTTGCATATGCATCTCGTCAATTGCATCCTCATGAAGATAACTACCCAGTTCATGACCTTGAACTTGCTGCAGTAATTCATGCACTGAAAGAGTGGCGGCAATACCTTGTTGGAAATCGTTGCGAGATCTACACCGATCACCAAAGTCTGAAGTACCTGTTTACTCAACCAGATCTGAACCTCCGTTAACAGAGATGGATGGAGCGCATAGCAGACTACAACGTCGGTATTTCTTATACAAAAGGCAAGGCTAATGTAATGGCTGATGCTTTGAGCCGCAAGTCATACTGCAACCACCTTCAGGTTCACAAGGTTCACCCCTTCTTCAAAAGGAATTTCGCAAGCTGAATCTCCATATTGTTCCGCCTGGTGCATGTAACACCCCAAAAATATTCTTATGGTTCAGTGGAGCAATCACACCGAGGAAGAAGCAACGTGGGAAAGAGAAGATCACCTGAGGACTGAATATCCATATCTGTTTGAGGGACAGCTGAAATCTCGGGGACGAGATTTTCCTTAAGGGGGGTAGGTGTTGTAACACCCCAAAAATATTCTTCTGATTTTCAAAATCTTTTCTTTAAATTGAATTCTTTGAAAACCATTTTTAATCCTACTTTCTTCCTTCTGCTTGAAAACCTTTTCAAATTTTAGTTGGGTTCAATTTTTTTTTCTAGAAAGGGTCTGTTTTGATTGATGGTTTTATTTGGAAAATGATTCTTAGAAAAAAAATTCTATTAGAAAAGTTTTTGATATAACTAAAATATTCTAAGGAGTAGCCCTTTTGCTTTTCTTCTAACACTTCCAAAATCCATCCAACAATCTTTCCACCACTCCTCAATTATCCCATAAGTCATTCACACTTTCTAGGACAGCAACCAACTTCTTTCCACCTTACAAAAATATTTCTACAATATTTACTAAATTCCAAAGTTGGAATTTATTTTATTCATGGTGTCTTTGATTTACAAAGGAACCATATTTTCTGCAAGTCTTCTGCTCCCACCAAAAATTATCCTAGCAACTAGATGGTACCTAACACCCATTTCACCAAAAACATTGGGTTCCACAATTCAAAAAAATTCAAAATCCATTCAATTCAAATTTGGACCAGAAACCATTTTCGTGCCCAAAACCTATTCTAAACTTCTCTAAAAATTCTGGAACTTTGGCAAACTCATTTTTAAGCATCAACACCCCACCACAAAAATCCCCACAAAATCCTAAAATCCCCAGCAGTCTCTGGCATTTCATCAAACACTTGGTTTTCATACTGTTCACTGTCGATAAAATCCAGTTAACTGAATTTTTCAGTCGGCAGAGGCGATCGGCGCCGTGTACGCCACTCCATCTCCTCTCCTTCTCCTCCATGCCTCCTCTGCTCATCAATGGGCCGCCGTGACCCCTCTGGTCAGTGGCTCACCACCGACGGCACAGGAGGTGACCGGTGCACCTGCCACCGCCCTCGGCTGCAGCGAGCCAAGGGGATCAGCACCGCGCCCGCCCTCTTCACTGCTGTTGCTGCTCTTCTCCAGCTACCTCTCCTTCACGCGGCAGCTAATCCGCATCATCTCCACGCCGACCACACCGCCCAGGGCCCGCCTGGTAGTCGCCGGAGACGGGTGTCGCCGTCGCGCCCATACGGGTGCCACACCATGGATAAGCTCCTCGAGCTCGAACCCGTCCAAGCTGGGGATTCCAGAGCACTCCACCGTCCTCATTAACCCCTCGCCGCCCATGACCACCACCCCCAACCAACCTCGCCGGTCGGAGTAACTCCGGCGTTATCCGCCCTCTCTGGACCTCTTCGAATCGCCTATAAAAGGCCCTCTCGAGCTCCACAGATCACCCAAACCACCTCCACACCATCTCAATCGACTTCCGTGCACTCCCCCAACCTCGGAGAGGCCTTCTTCCCCGTCTCCGATCACCGATCCGCCGCCACTGACCACGATCAGTTCGTCGTCGTCACTCCACCTCCACCGCTAAAACCTTGCCAGTAGCCTCATATCACACCAACTCGTCGAATCCCTGCCTCAATTCGGGTCCTCGAGCTCTCTCCGGCGAGATCCAAAACCACCGGAACCACCGTTCACCGGCGTTGACCTCGCCGTCGTTCTGGAGCTCACCAGCGACCACCACCACCACCCACCGACACGGTAGTCCACCCTGATCACGCTCCAACCACCATCGCGCACTGAAATCCCGGCGATCGTTGTCGGCGATCGCCGCCTCCATTCTGTCAACGCGCGCGAACGCGTTTAAGTTCAAACCTGACGGGTGGACCCCCACTCGTCAGCGTTTTAATATTTTCCCCGTCTAAACAGAAAGTGTATTTGGCTTTTTACGCTTTCTGCGCTGGAAAGCGTACTCTGTTCCGAAGCGTTTTCTTTTTAAACGCACAGGGACTGGAATTTTACAGAAAAACCCCTGGATTTGAAATTTAATAACTTTTAAACCACAACTCCGTTTGAGTTGATTCTATTTTTGAAATTCTTATTTTTCTCTCTAGTTTTTTTTGTATTTATTTAAAAATATTTTCAGACATTTTTTTTTCGTACTGCGAAGAAATTTTGATTTGAATTTAAATTTGGATTTTTCAGAAAAAGAAGAAGAAAACTTTGCTGGAAATTTGAAGGGATTTTCTACTGACTACTTTGGACAAGGCAAGCATTTTTCAACTTGGGATATGATGAAGTGCATGCATGGTTGCATCGGTTTAATATTGCATCGTATGTGTAGTAAATAGTGAGAGCATGCATTGGTCATGTCACCTTGCGAATTCTTGCATGCATCATGGCATCTTGCTAACATATGGATATGGTGAGATCCAGGAGTGTGCTCCTGCCTTGGATGTGCCGGTGGGAACGGGACATATTTGACACGGTGGTGTCACGTGATATATGTGAACATACCGGTGATAATGAGTAACACCTCCTGAGTCGACCGTAGATCGAGTCTTGTCACCGGTAACCCCCATACTTGATTCGTGCTGCCACTTGTCCCTGCCTCAGGTAGGGTATGGTTCAGTAAGTTGTTAACGCCTTTCCATGCACACACCATACAGAGGGCCACGATGAGGGTTTCCATGGCCATGGACTAAATCCTGTCATCGGGTCAGGGAGCATGGGTGTTTCCGGCAGGTAGCCGAGAGGGGGTCCCCCATTGTAATCCGCGCGTATGAATAATGATCCCATGCAGGACGTTGGTCTCCCCGTCTTAGAGTTTTTTTGGAAAGATGCTTTGGGTGATTCCTGGCATCCGGACGGTTAATCTGGTGTGTGCTGGTTAGGTGTCTTTTCAACCCAAAGACCGTAATGGAAATTAGTCAGTGTCACAGTACTGACTAAAGAAACCTCATACACGTGGGTAAAGAGTACACCCTCTCCAGAGTAATACCTATCCGAATAGCCGTGTCCGCGGTCAAGGACGTTAGCTGGGTGGGTCAAGTGTCGGTCCCAGTGTCGGTCTTTGGAGGAAAATAATTAACATCGAGCATGATTATTTTGCAGGATTAATTTTTGTCACTACTAATATTATCATGAATGTATTACTGATAATATGAATATTATTGTGGACTAACCCGTTTCTCTTATTATATTTTCTGAGTGTCTCAGGGGCTGGCTAGACTACCCCGTACATTCTATTTTATTTTCAAGACCTTACGAGGCGTCCCTCGAGTTCACAGGCGGTTTTGTCACGCCACTACTCTTGTGGACACCCGTTTGGCATTACTTTTCAAGACCTCTCGTGGCGTCGCTTGAGTTTTCGGATGGTCCTGTCTCATCCGATCTCTCTTTTAGACACCCGATTGGTATTTCTTTTCAACACCTCTCGTGGCGTCCCTCGAGTTTAATAGGCGGTATGTCTCGCCACTACTCTTGTGGACACCCGTTTGGCATTTCTCTTCAAGACCAACCGTGGTGTCATTTTTAGACATCCGACCGGCATTTTCTTTTATATTTTCTTACCACTAACGCTTCACTTCTGTACGTGTTACAAATTTTATCATGCCATGATTTAACTCTGCCAGCATGCATATATATGTTATGGATAGCATGAGCATTTCACACCATGACCATATGCATTCAGTATATATTTTGTTCATTATGTTTGCGAGTACATTCCAACGTACTCACTGGCTTGTCCCTCGCTATTTACTTGGCTAGACTTGGAGGAGGACGAGCTTATGGAGGAGGATTGCGCTAGCGAACCCGACGCTTAGAGGAGTCCCAGTCAGACCACATGTGATATAGGAGTCTACCACATGTACCATCCGCTGAGCTTCCGCTACACAAATAAAGTAGTCAAGTCTCACACTGACACTTGGCTCTATTTTATTGTATCAGTATTACAATACCACCACACCACTGTCGTATTCCACCACCGTAGTATATTGGAAAGTTTGTAATAAATTTGTCGAGTCACCCTGACTCAACCCTGTGTAATATTATATTTGTACTGGTTATCTATATCAAGGGAGTCCGCGAGTGGTCCTTGGGGCTGGTATGACTCAAGGGCTCTTCTGTGATTTATTCCCAGAAAAGGGGCCCGACAAACCTTGGTATCAGAGCCAGGATGACTGTAGGAAGCCCTAGGCATGATCGCTAGCACTCGAGTCAGTACTAACATTTTTAGCATACATAATTAAATCTGCTTGTGTCATATAATCTGTTACTTTTTGCACTTACAATTTTCTGGAGGGAATTATTTTCAGTCTCTTAAAAAATTTATTTCCTTCCCTGCCACTTATTTTCTCATTGGTGTTACACAAATACCCCCAGAAAGAAAATGCATCGCCCCTGGACCCGTTCCATGCCAATTCCGCCAGAGGACAATTTTGGACAGATGGGAAATAACTTCACACAAGGACAGACAAGTCAACAGAGTAAAGACTCAGCATTCTCACAAGTATGTTGTCTGTACGAGCAAAGCCAGCAACAGCACCAAGAGATGATGCAGCACTTAATCAATATGGGGAATCACCAGGAGCAGTACCAACCCAGATCCAAGTTATCTGAACTGCAGAAGACAAAACCAACGGTCTTTACTCACACCGACAAACCGTTGGAGGCAGATGATTGGCTACGTGATATGGAAAGAAAATTGGTTATTGCCCAGTGTACGGACCAGGAAAAAGTGCTATATGCATCGCACTATTTTTCTGGAATAGCAGCATCATGGTGGGAGAATTTGTGTCACACGCACCCCAATGGAGCAAATATGACATGGGAACAATTCAAGGAAAATTTCTGGGGAGCACATATTCCTAACAGCATTATGAAATTGAAGAAAAGGGAGTTTGAGGATCTCAAGCAGCGAGGCACCACAGTGACACAATACTTGGACCAGTTTACTCAGCTGGCTCGGTACGCCAACGACGAATACATGACAGAAAAGAAGAAGATGGAAAAATTTCTTGACGGACTTATCTCGTCCTTGAAGTGCCAACTGGTGGTCCATACCTTTCCAGATTTTAAGACACTGGTAGACAAGGCCATCATACTGGAAAACGAACACCGCACCATGAACGAAATTCGCAAGCGCCGTATGAGCCAGTCAGCACAGGTTCGCAACAACAGGCCCAGGAACGAATTTCAGAGGCCTATGGCACCCCGACCAGCAGTTACGGCACCACAACAGAACCGCGGTGCCTTCAACAACAGAACCAAAGATACAACATTCCATCCGGGCGTCACATGTTATGCATGCGGAGAAGAAGGGCATTACTCTAGACAATGCCCAAAACAGGGGAACAACACTTCCAAGACCAACAACAATGGCCGCGGTAGAAATACAGCTCCAAGACGCAACAATTTCAACCCCAATAACAACCAAAGGAAGGGGCATCTCAACCACGTGACCTTTGAGGAAGCACAGAATGCACCAGATATTGTGTTTGGTACGTTCTCTGTCAACTCAATTAATGCTACAGTCTTATTTGATTCTGGAGCTTCCCACTCATGCATTTCCAAAAGATTTGCCTCGGAGAATCAGTTTTCCCTTTCGCCTTTGCAAAATTCCATGGTTATTCAGTCCCCGGAATCAAAGCAAAGCACACAATGGTACTGCAAGGATGTGAGCATTGAAATCAAAGGAATGAGATTTTTAGCCAACCTCATTGTACTGGAAGCAGTCGATCTGGACATTATTTTGGGAATGGATTGGTTAACTACTAACAAAGGTTTCATAGACTGTTACAACCGCACAGTGACTCTCACAAATTACCAAGGGAAAACAATAAAGTTTGGCACAAGGGGGATTTCTACAACACAAGGAAAATTAAATCAAGTGGATGTGGCAGAATTAAGTAAGGTCCCGGTAATCTGCGAATACCCCGATGTATTTCCTGAGGAGCTACCAGGAATGCCCCCGGACCGCGAAATTGAATTCGTTATTGAATTGGCACCTGGAACAACCCCCATATATAAGAAGCCGTACCGTATGGCTCTGACAGAACTGGCTGAGTTAAAAAAAACAGATTAAGGAACTTATGGAAAAAGGTTATGTTCGACCTAGCTCATCACCGTGGGGTTCGCCAGTTTTATTTGCTAAGAAAAAGGATGGTACCCTACGGCTATGTATTGATTACAGGGCACTTAATATGGTCACCATCAAAAATAAATATCCACTGCCCAGGATAAATGACTTGTTCGAACAACTAGCAGAAGCCAAGGTTTTCTCAAAAATAGATTTGAGGTCGGGCTACCATCAATTAAAAATCCGATCGTCAGATATACCCAAGACCGCCTTTACCACTAGATATGGATTATATGAGTTCACAGTAATGCCTTTTGGCTTAACCAACGCTCCTGCTTATTTTGTGCATCTCATGAACAAGGTCTTCATGAAATACTTGGACAAGTTCGTGGTTGTATTTATTGATGACATACTCATTTACTCCAAGACGCCGGAAGAACATGAGCAACATCTTCGGATAGTTTTGGACGAATTAAGGAAAAATCAATTATACGCCAAATTCAGCAAGTGTGAATTCTGGCTACGGGAAGTTGGCTTTCTTGGACACGGACAAACACAGGATGGAATAGCAGTGGACCCGAGTAAAGTGAAAGATGTCTTGGGATGGAAGCAACCCACAAACGTGACAGAGGTCAGAAGTTTTCTCGGTCTGGCTTGTTATTACCGGAGATTTATCGAAGGATTCTCCACCATAGCCAAACCCATGACCGAGTTACTCAAGAAAGATAAGAAGTTTGAATGGACCAAAGCCTGTGAGAAAAGTTTTCAAGAATTGAAAAAGAGGTTAATAACAGCACCCGTTCTGGTCGTGCCCGATGTACACAAAAAATTTGAGATATATTGTGACGCATCCAGAAAAGGTCTTGGATGTGTGTTAATGCAAGAGGGGAAAGTTGTAGCATATGCTTCAAGACAACTACGACGACACGAAGAGAATTATCCTACCCATGACTTGGAATTAGCAGCAGTAATTCATGCACTCAAGGAATGGCGACATTTCCTTCTGGGTAATCGATGTGAGATATACACGGACCATAAAAGTCTTAAGTATATCTTCACCCAGCCAGAATTAAACTTGAGACAGCGTCGCTGGCTTGAATTAATTAAGGATTATGATGTGGGAATTCATTACCATCCTGGTAAAGCAAATGTTGTAGCAGACGCTCTGAGCAGAAACCCATGCACCCACGATGGCAGTGTGCAATTCACACAGCATGAGTTCAACCAGGAATTTGCCAAACTCAATATGATACTAGTCACGGAAGGGACTATTACTCAGCTGAAAATAAAACCAACATTAGAAGATCAGATCAAAGAAGCCCAAAAAGGACATCCAAGTATTGAGGGAATCAAGAGGAAAATAAAATTGGGCAAGGCGTCCGAATTCACCATAGACAGTCAAGGAATTTTATGGTTCGGGAAGAGATTATGCGTACCAAACGAAGAGGAGTTAAAGCAACAAATTTTGGCAGAGGCTCACACTACTCCATACTCTATTCACCCAGGAGGAACCAAGATGTACAAGGATCTACAAGAAAGATTTTGGTGGCACGGGATGAAGAGAGACATAGCCGTGTACGTTGCATGCTGTGATTCTTGTCAGCGTGTGAAAGCAGAACATCAGAGGCCAGCAGGACTATTGCAGCCACTCAGAGTGCCAGAATGGAAATGGGATGTAATAGGAATGGATTTTATCGTCGGATTGCCAAGGTCACGGCACGGAAATGATGCTATCTGGGTTATAACAGATTTATTAACCAAGGTGGCACATTTCATTCCAGTAAAAACCACATACTCAACACAGTGGCTTGCCAGATTATACCTCTCCCGGATTGTTTGCTTACACGGAGTACCCAAGACCATAGTCTCCGATAGAGGCACCCAGTTTGTCTCTAGATTTTGGGAGCACCTACAGTAAGCTTTAGGGACTCAACTGACATTCAGTACAGCATATCACCCACAGACTGGAGGACAAACTGAGCGGGTAAATCAGATATTGGAGCACATGCTGAGAGCGTGTGTGCTCACTTACGGAGTCAGCTGGGAAGACAGCCTACCATACGCGGAGTTTTCATATAACAACAGTTACTAAGCCAGTTTAAAGATGTCACCCTTCGAAGCCCTGTACGGACGACGATGTCGTACCCCACTAAATTGGTCAGAAACCGGAGATAGCCGAATCTTCGGCCCAGAAATTCTTAAGGAAGCAGAAACAAAAGTGAAGCTTATTCAGGAAAGACTGAGAGCGGCTCAGAGCCGTCAGAAGATCTACTATGACCAGAAACACCGTCCGGTTAGCTTTGAACCAGAGGAATACGTATATCTCAGAGTATCTCCAACAAGGGGGCTACAGAGATTTAAAGTCAAAGGAAAATTGGCACCGAGGTTTATTGGACCGTTCAGAGTAATTGCAAGGAGGGGCAAGGTTGCCTATCAACTAGAGTTACCCGCTGAAATATCATATGTTCATGATGTGTTTCACGTGTCACAACTAAGGAGATGTGTCTGCAACCCGGACAAGCAAATACAACATCAAAACTTAGATCTTAAACCAGACCTCACATATCGAGAACGACCTATAAAAATTCCGGAGGAATCTGAACGGAGAACCCGGCAGAATGTGATAAGGTTTTACAAGGTTCAGTGGAGCAATCACACCGAGGAAGAAGCAACGTGGGAAAGAGAAGATCACCTGAGGACTGAATATCCGTATCTGTTTGAGGGACAACTGAAATCTCGGGGACGAGATTTTCCTTAAGGGGGGTAGGTGTTGTAACACCCCAAAAATATTCTTCTGATTTTCAAAATCTTTTCTTTAAATTGAATTCTTTGAAAACCATTTTTAATCCTACTTTCTTCCTTCTGCTTGAAAACCTTTTCAAATTTTAGTTGGGTTCAATTTTTTTTTCTAGAAAGGGTCTGTTTTGATTGATGGTTTTATTTGGAAAATGATTCTTAGAAAAAAAAATATTTTCTATTAGAAAAGTTTTTGATATAACTAAAATATTCTAAGGAGTAGCCCTTTTGCTTTTCTTCAAACACTTCCAAAATCCATCCAACAATATTTCCACCACTCCTCAATTATCCCATAAGTCATTCACACTTTCTAGGACAGCAACCAACTTCTTTCCACCTTACAAAAATATTTCTACAATATTTACTAAATTCCAAAGTTGGAATTTATTTTATTCATGGTTTCTTTGATTTACAAAGGAACCATATTTTCTGCAAGTCTTCTGCTCCCACCAAAAATTATCCTAGCAACTAGATGGTACCTAAAACCCATTTCACCAAAAACATTGGGTTCCACAATTCAAAATTTTTAAAATCCATTCAATTCAAATTTGGACCAGAAACCATTTTCTTGCCCAAAACCTATTCTAAACTTCTCCAAAAATTCTAGAACTTTGGCAAACTCATTTTTAAGCATCAACACCCCACCACAAAAATCCCCACAAAATCCTAAAATCCCCAGAAGTCTCTGGCATTTCATCAAACACTTGGTGTGCATACTGTTCACTGTCGATAAAATTCAGTTAACTGAATTTTTCAGTCGGCAGAGGCGATCGGCGCCATGTACGCCACTCCATCTCCTCTCCTTCTCCTCCACGCCTCCTCTGCTCATCACTGGGCCACCGTGACCCCTCTGGTCAGTGGCTCACCACCGACGGCACAGGAGGTGACCGGTGCACCTGCCACTGCCCTCGGCTGCAGCGAGCCAAGGGGATCAGCACCGCGCCCGCCCTCTTCACTGCTGTTGGTGCTCTTCTCCACCTACATCTCCTCCACGCGGCAGCTCCTCCGCATCGTCTCCATGCCGACCACACTGCCCAGGGCCCGCCTGGCAGTCGCCGGAGACGGGTGTCGCCGCCGCGCCCGTACGGGTGCCACACCATGGATAAGCTCCTCGAGCTCGAACCCGTCCAAGCTGGGGATTCCAGAGCACTCCACCGTCCTCATTAACCCCTCGCCGCCCATGACCACCGCCCCCAATGATCAGTTCGTCGTTGTCACTCCACCTCTGACGAGGATACGTACCTAGGGTAGGGTATTAGGCCTGTCCTACATGCCCCACCTAAAGACACCTCATTGAAGACCAACAAGACTACAAGAAATACTCGGAAGACCCCCCTCCACTCGACAGGCAACTCTCACTCGGAGGGGTCATCAACCACTAGACAACAGAAGACCAGGAGGCACCCCAGAGAGGCCAACGGGAAGGCATTACGTTCGCCGCCCTAACTGGCATTCATTGTATACGTTACCAGTAACGTCCCCTCTTTATTACCTACAATCAATCCCCTAAATGCCAGACGTTATGAGGGGCAGCACACTCTATAAAAGCCGCCCCTCCCCACTAGCACAAGGGTTCGCAATCCTTTGTAAACACAACGCACGTATCACTCGACAGAGTAAGCTCCCCGGAGCACCTGAGACGTAGGGCTGTTATCACTTCCGAGTGAGGCCTGAACTCATACATCTGTGTGTACACCCTCGCCGTAGCTAGGACTCTGCCCTCTCCTTTCGTACCCCTACCATCTACTGTCAGGCACGTTCCCACGACAGTTGGCGCCCACCGTGGGGAAGGCGTCTAAGCGACTTCCGGCGAGGTTGCATTTTTCATCTTCATCATGTCTTCCGGCGGCGGTTTGGTCCTGGGCCGCGAGATCTGTCTCGGTACGTTCACCTTCATCGCCGATGACTCCGCATGGCTCCAGGAAGCCCCTCTCGACGTTGAGGCTCTCCCCGTCCGCGGGGCGACGCACTTCAGCGCGAGTTCGTGCGGCGTTCTTCTCCGTCAGCCGTCGACCCCGTACATATCGGCTTCTGCGTCGTCTGCTCTCCCCGCTCTGCGTCGCCGCAAGCGATCTGGTCGTACGCGACTCCAGCGATGGGTGAGGCATACGGCGGCGCGCCAGGCGTCGACTCCGCAGATTGCAGCTATAGAGCCCGCCGAGTGACCTCACGGCGCGTTCGATTCGGCGTCAGATCGATCTGGGATCCCTTCCGAGTGTGAAAGCTACGATCTGGCAGCAGAAGTTTTCATGGCGGATTCTCTTCAGAGAGCACTCGACAGCGTCAGTTGTTCCCTCCAGTCGACAACAACCTTCAGCGGATCAACGGCCGTCGCCGGAGAAATTGGTCGCTGGAGTTTTAACCGTTGCGACGTTCATACAAACAAAAGGATCAGGGAAGTATCCATTCGATCCAGTCTTTTTACAATAAATTGCCGAACGATAGGTTGATCTTTTCCTCCCGTAGGTTGATCGGTGGTTCTGCTCCCAGACGATGAAGCGACGCTGTCCGCACGTCGTCGTCTCAGGCCTCGTCTGCGACGCCATCGCCGCGCCCCCGCGCACGAACGTCGGCACCATCAGCCCGTCGTCTCGACTCCATCTACGACGCCGACGTCGCGCTTCCACGCACCGGCACCGACGCCGTTTGCTCGTCGTCGTCTCCAGCCTCGATGCCGTCATCGAACCCCACACACACACGGCCTGGAATGCCATTGTCAGGTCCATCGTGCCCGCCGGCGGCGTTGTGTCCGTCGATGTGCTGCTTCTCGCCGAACACACCTTCGATGACCGTGGCGTCAGCACTCGGCAGGGTCCACATCACGCTCTCCGAACTGTTCTCCGGCGCCGCCGACGGTCCCGTCCCCGGCGAGTTCGATGCCTTCCGGGACCTCAAGATCGAGTCCGGGAAACCCCGCGGCGCTGCAATAAACTGCATGCAGTGAACGGCCGTGGGAAAAGGAAACTCCCATTGCATTAATTCTTCCTTAATTAGTACTAACACCTCTTGCATGCAGATTCTGGACGTGGAGCAGATCCTTCCATGCGTTGGAGGTGGACCGAGCGCGGGACCAAGTCAACCTCCTTGCCTGCTCCATGGCTATCGCGCACGGGGAGGGACGAGCCCGGCGCAACGCAGGTGTCCGGCAACACCTCCCCGGGCGCCAATCAACCTCCGACTCAGATGTAACCGGTCACTCGGGCGGAACCGATCCACTCGACTGATGGCACGGTGCTCTTCCCCCGACTAGCTGCACAACAACAGCCCTGTAGCGGGAACACGGGTTCGACGTTGCACGAACAAAGCATACCAGACAATTTCATCGACCGCTCCGCGCGTTGTCTCTCTACTGGACGCGTCGTCTTCATTCGGCAGCTCCGCGCATCGCCATTCGGAGGACACGTCTTCATCGGCTTGCCTGACAAGCTAAGTGTTTTTTCATATTTCGTCCTCATACATTTTACATATGGACAACTAAACGTCCAGAATCATTCGTATGAATACTGCACACGGACAAGCAATGTGCAGGTTTCCTCGGACAACTAAAACGTCCAGGCACTCGGTCGCTCCGCGCACCGTCGCTCAACTGGACGCTCCTTCGTCACTCGATCGCTCCGCGCGCCATCATTCGACAGGACGCTCCTTCATCACTCGGTCGCTCCGCGCACCGTCGCTCAACTGGACGCTCCTTCGTCACTCGATCGCTCCGCGCGCCATCATTCGACAGGACGCTCCTTCATCACTCGGTCGCTCCGCGCACCCTCGCTCAACTGGACGCTCCTTCGTCACTCGATCGCTCCGCACGCCATCATTCGACAGGACGCTCCTTCATCACTCGGTCGCTCCGCGCACCGTCGCTCAACTGGACGCTCCTTCGTCACTCGATCGCTCCGCGCGCCATCATTCGACAGGACGCTCCTTCATCACTCGGTCGCTCCGCGCACCCTCGCTCAACTGGACGCTCCTTCGTCACTCGATCGCTCCGCGCGCCATCATTCGACAGGACGCTCCTTCATCACTCGGTCGCTCCGCGCACCGTCGCTCAACTGGACGCTCCTTCGTCACTCGATCGCTCCGCGCGCCATCATTCGACAGGACGCTCCTTCATCACTCGGTCGCTCCGCGCACCCTCGCTCAACTGGACGCTCCTTCGTCACTCGATCGCTCCGCGCGCCATCATTCGACAGGACACTCCTTCATCACTCGGTCGCTCCGCGCACCATCGCTCAACTGGACGCTCCTTCGTCACTCGATCGCTCCGCGCGCCATCATTCGACAGGACGCTCCTTCATCACTCGGTCGCTCCGCGCACCGTCGCTCAACTGGACGCTCCTTCGTCACTCGATCGCTCCGCGCGCCATCATTCGACAGGACGCTCCTTCATCACTCGGTCGCTCCGCGCACCGTCGCTCAACTGGACGCTCCTTCGTCACTCGATCGCTCCGCGCGCCATCATTCGACAGGACTGCTAAGTCATTCTTCACACACTACACTTCCGCTTCATTTGGGTCCAGTACTCAAGCGAGTTCAGTCAGATCCTTCATTATTTCGCTGGTTCTGGACCAGCAAACACCTGGCGCACCCAGCGGGTGTCAATGGTTACAAGATCACTCGATGCCTCCGCGCACCGTCATTTGGTCGACTCCTCTTCGGCGACAAGCTCGTCTCGGCTGCTCTGCGCGCCGTCATTTGGACGACTCCTATTCGGCGATAAGCTCGACTCGGCTGCTCCACGCGCCGTCGTTTGGTCGACTCCTCTTCGGCGACAAGCTCGACTGGGCTGCTCCGCGCGCCTTCGTTTGGTCGACTCCTCTTCGGCGACAAGCTCGTCTCGGCTGCTCTGCGCGCCGTCATTTGGACGACTCCTCTTCGGCGACAAGCTCGACTCGGCTGCTCCGCGCGCCGTCGTTTGGTCGACTCCTCTTCGGCGACAAGCTCGACTTGGCTGCTCCGTGCGCCGTCGTTTGGTCGACTCCTCTTCGGCGACAAGCTCGTCTCGGCTGCTCTGCGCACCGTCATTTGGTTGACTCCTCTTCGACGACAAGCTCGACTCAGCCGCCCAAATCATTACCTGGAGTCATCTTCAGGACTGCAAAAGGGTGAAAATGACGCTCCTCAACGGATACACTTGGCCCTTCTTCTAGGCTCCAAGGCGTCAGTTTCACAAACTTGGACTCGGAGATGGCCAGTGCTGGTGTTCCCCCGGGATAATGAGTGGCCTCTCTCCGGAGAGTCAGTCCACGCGCTAGCCTTGCCACTCGGGTTTTCATGGCACGTCCACCTCGGACCACTAGTCTATCTCCTCCGGGAGACATACGAGTGCCACCAAGTTTTTCCTCGCAGTGTCCAACTTTTCTCTCCAGTCGGCAGTTTCAAGACCGAAGTTATTTACCGTGCCGAGTGCACGAAGATTCACCTGCTTGACCCAATTCTAGGCTGAACTTATTTACCGAGCCGAGCCCACGAAGAACCACTCCGAGTGACGAGCATCTCTCCACTCGGGGGCTTGGCCGCGAATCCGCTTTGCCCAAGTAAAAACCTTCTCCGAGTGACGAGCATCCCTCCACTCGGGGGCTTGGCCGCGAATCCGCTTCGCCCAAGGAAAAACCTTCTCCGAGTGACGAGCATCCCTCCACTCGGGGGCTTGGCCGCGAATCTGCTTCGCCCAAGTAAAAACCTTCTCCGAGTGACGAGCATCCCTCCACTCGGGGGCTTGGCCGCGAATCCTCTTCGCCCATGTAAAAACCTTCTCCGAGTGACGAGCATCCCTCCACTCGGGGGCTTGTCCGCGAATCCGCTTCGCCCAAGTAAAAACCTTCTCCGAGTGACGAGCATCCCTCCGCTCGGGGGCTTGGCCGCGAATCCGCTTCGCCCAAGTAAAAACCTTCTCCGAGTGACGAGCATCCCTCCACTCGGGGGCTCGGCCGCGAATCCGCTTCGCCCAAGTAAAAACCTTCTCCGAGTGACGAGCATCCCTCCACTCGGGGGCTTGGCCGCGAATCCGCTTCGCCCAAGTAAAAACCTTCTCCGAGTGACGAGCATCCCTCCGCTCGGGGGCTTGGCCGCGAATCCTTTTCGCCCAAGTAAAAACCTTCTCCGAGTGACGAGCATCCCTCCACTCGGGGGGTTGGCCGCGATTCCGTATCGCCTAAGTTAAAAAACCTTTCCGAGTAAGGACATGATCCACGCTCGAGGAGCTTAGCTACGATTCCGTATCGCCTAAGTCAAAAACACATTCCGAGTGAGGACATCATCCACATTCGGGGGCTTAGCTGCGATTCCGTATCGCCTAAGTTCAAAATTCTTTTGAGCAATGAGGATCCATCTCATTCGGAAACCAAACAGACGTAGCCAAGCAAAGGATTGAAAAGCAAACATGCAAATATTGTCTCTGTCAGACCCCCGCCGATGCAAGCACTCGACGGCGGTCTCGGGGACTACACCCAGTGGGTGCACTCAGCGTGCCCCCACTGGACCTACAATCAAAACAAATCTAAGACCCCTGCCGATGACTCCGAGCATCGCCATCCAGCCGGACGCTCCATCATCACTCGGCGTATCTGCGCATCGCCACTCGGCGAGACAAGTCGTCATCACTCGGCGGCTCCGCGCGTCGTCACTCGGCACGACACGTCTTCGACACTCGGCATCCCTGCGCAACGCCACTCAGCCGGAAGCTCCATCATCACTCGGCGGCTCCGAGCATCGCCATCCAGCCTGACGCTCCATCGTCACTCATCGCCATTCAACGGGACGCTCCATCGTCACTCGGCGGCTCCGCGCGTCGTCACTCGGCACGACACGTCTTCGACACTCGGCAGCTCTGCGCAACGCCACTCAGCCGGAAGCTCCATCATCACTCGGCGGCTCCAAGCATCGCCATCTAGCCTGACGCTCCGTCATCACTCATCGCCATTCAACAGGACGCTCCATCGTCACTCGGCGGCTCTGCACATCGCCGCTCTACTGGACGCGTCGTCATCACTCGGCGGCTCCGCGCATCGCCGCTGAACGGGACGCTCCATCGTCACTCGGCGGCTTCGCACCACGCCACTCAGCCGAAAGCTCCATCATCACTCGGCGGCTCCGAGCATCGCCATCCAGCCTGACGCTCCGTCATCACTCATCGCCATTCAACGGGACGCTCCATCGTCACTCGGCAGCTCTGCGCATCGCCGCTCTGCTGGACGCGTCGTCATCACTCGGCGGCTCCGCGCATCGCCGCTCAACGGGACGCTCCATCGTCACTCGGCAGCTCTGCGCATCGCCGCTCTACTGGACGCGTCGTCATCACTCGGCGGCTCCGCGCATCGCCGCTCAACGGGACGCTCCATCGTCACTCGGCAGCTCCGCACATCGCCACTCAGTCGGACGCTCCGTCATCACTCGGTAGCTCCGCGCATATTCACTCGACTAAGACCCCTGCCGATGTCACCACCATTCGACAGCGGTCTCGGGGACTACACCCAGTGGGTGCACTCAGCGTGCCCCCACTGGACCAGAAACCACTCGACTAAGACCTGCTCTACTCGAGGGGAAATCAAGCAAGTATGCACCAAAAGAAAACGCATATCAAGATAGAATCAATCTGGGTGCACGACAAAGACTTCAATCGACGAAGACTTCTGTGAAGCCCAACAGTTGCATTCAGAATTTTTGTGTCATATCAGAACCTGCATCCAAATTCACTCGGAAGAATTGACCAGTTGGATAGATCAAGGCAGACGTTGGAAGGCCCAGTCGTCACAGGTATCCTGAAGATCTCGAAACTCACTCGGGACGCTGAGTTCGACAGAACCTGCACTGCACCTTCTCCACTCGAACCCTGATCCATTCGGGGGCTAATGACGAGGATACGTACCTAGGGTAGGGTATTAGGCCTGTCCTACATGCCCCACCTAAAGACACCTCATTGAAGACCAACAAGACTACAAGAAATACTCGGAAGACCCCCCTCCACTCGACAGGCAACTCTCACTCGGAGGGGTCATCAACCACTCGACAACAGAAGACCAGGAGGCACCCCAGAGAGGCCAATGGGAAGGCATTACGTTCGCCGCCTTAACTGGCATTCATTGTATACGTTACCAGTAACGTCCCCTCTTTATTACCTACAATCAATCCCCTAAATGCCAGACGTTATGAGGGGCAGCACACTCTATATAAGCCGCCCCTCCCCACTGGCACAAGGGTTCGCAATCCTTTGTAAACACAACACACGTATCACTCGACAGAGTAAGCTCCCCGGAGCACCTGAGACGTAGGGCTATTATCACTTCCGAGTGAGGCCTGAACTCATACATCTGTGTGTACACCCTCGCCGTAGCTAGGACTCTGCCCTCTCCTTTCGTACCCCTACCATCTACTGTCAGGCACGTTCCCACGACAACCTCCACTGCTAAAACCTTGCCAGTAGCCTCATATCACACCAACTCGTCGAATCCCTGCCTCAATTCGGGTCCTCGAGCTCTCTCCGGCGAGATCCAAAACCACCCGAACCACCGTCCGCCGGCGTTGACCTCGCCGTCGTTCTGGAGCGCACCGGCGACCACCACCACCCACCGACGCGGTAGTCCAACCTGATCACGCTTCGACCACCGCCGCTCGCTAAAATCCCGGCGATCGTCGCCGGCGATCGCCGCCTCCCTTCTGTCAACGCGCGCGAACGCGTTTAAGTTCAAACCTGACGGGTGGACCCCCACCCGTCAGCGTTTTAATATTTTCCCCGTCTAAACAGAAAGCGTATTTGGCTTTTTACGCTTTCTGCGCTGGAAAGCGTACTTAGTTCCGAAGCGTTTTATTTTTAAACGCACAGGGACTGGAATTTTACAGAAAAACCCCTGGATTTGAAAGTTTAATAACTTTTAAATCACAACTCCGTTTGAGTTCATTCTATTTTTGAAATTCTTATTTTTCTCTCTAGTTTTTTTTTGTATTTATTTGAAAATATTTTGAGATAGTTTTTTTTGTACTGCGAAGAAATTTTGATTTGAATTTAAATTTGGATTTTTCAGAAAAAGAAGAAGAAAACTTTGCTGGAAATTTGGAGGGGTTTTCTACTGACTACTTTGGACAAGGCAATCATTTTTGAACTTGGGATATGATGAAGTGCATGCATGGTTGCATCTGTTTAATATTGCATCGTATGTGTAGTAAATAGTGAGAGCTTGCATTGGTCATGTCACCTTGTGAATTCTTGCATGCATCATGGCATCTTGCTAACATATGGATATGGTGAGATCCAGGAGTGTGCTCCTGCCTTGGATGTGCCGGTGGGCACGGGACATATTTGACACGGTGGTGTCACGTGATATATGTGAACATACCGGTGATAATGAGTAACACCTCCTGAGTCGACCGTAGATCGAGTCTTGTCACCGGTAACCCCCATACTTGATTCGTGCTGCCACTTGTCCCTGCCTCAGGTAGGGTATGGTTCAGTAAGTTGTTAACCCCTTTCCATGAACACACCGTACAGAGGGCAACGATGAGGGTTTCCATGGCCATGGACTAAATCCTGTCATCGGGTCAGGGGGCATGGGTGTTTCCGGCAGGTAGCCGAGAGGGGGTCCCCCCTTGTAATCCGCGCGTATGAATAGTGATCCCATGCAGAACGTTGGTCTCCCCGTCTTAGAGTTTTTCTGGAAAGATGCTTTGGGTGATTCCTGGCATCCGGACGGTTAATCTGGTGTGTGCTGGTTAGGTGTGTTTTCAACCCAAAGACCGTAATGGGAATTAGTTAGTGTCTCGGTACTAACTAAAGAAACCTCATACACGTGGGTAAAGAGTACACCCTCTGCAGAGTAATACCTATTCGAATAGCCGTGTCCGCGGTCAAGGACGTTAGCTTGGTCGGTCAAGTGTCGGTCCCGGTGTCGGCCTTTGGAGGAAAATAATTAACATCGAGCATGATTATTTTGCAGGATTAATTTTTGTCACTACTAATATTATCATGAAGGT
This sequence comes from Elymus sibiricus, assembly GCA_039707655.1. Taxonomy (NCBI): domain Eukaryota; kingdom Viridiplantae; phylum Streptophyta; class Magnoliopsida; order Poales; family Poaceae; genus Elymus; species Elymus sibiricus. The sequence goes on from CM077669.1 coordinate 166,452,429, forward strand.
ATTACTGATAATATGAATATTATTGTGGACTAACCCGTTTCTCTTATTATATTTTCTGAGTGTCTCAGGGGCTGGCTAGACTACCCCGGACAATCTATTTTGTTTTCAAGACCTTACGAGGCGTCCCTCGAGTTCACAGGCGGTTTTGTCATGCCACTACTCTTGTGGACACCCGTTTGGCATTACTTTTCAAGACCTCTCGTGGCGCCGCTTGAGTTTTCGGATGGTCCTGTCTCGTCCGATCTCTCTTTTAGACACCCGATTGGCATTTCTTGTCAAGACCTCTCGTGGCATCCCTCGAGTTTAACAGGCGGTATGTCTTGCCACTACTCTTGTGGACACCCATTTGGCATTTCTCTTCAAGACCTACCGTGGTGTCATTTTTAGACATCCGACCGGCATTTTCTTTTATATTTTCTTACCACTAACGCTTCACTTCTGTACGTGTTACAAATTTTATCATGCCATGATTTAACTCTGCCAGCATGCATATATATGTTATGGATAGCATGAGCATTTCACACCATGAGCATATGCATTCAGTATATCTTTTGTTCATTATGTTTGCGAGTACATTCCAACGTACTCACTGGCTTGTCCCTGGCTATTTACTTGGCCAGACTTGGAGGAGGACGAGCTTATGGAGGAGGATTGCGCTAGCGAGCCCGACGCTTAGAGGAGTCCCGGTCAGACCACCTGTGATATAGGAGTTTACCACATGTACCATCCGCTGAGCTTCCGCTACACAAATAAAGTAGTCAAGTCTCACACTGACACTTGGCTCTGCTTTATTGTATCAGTATTACAGTACCACCACACCACTGTTGTATTCCACCACCGTAGTATATTGGAAAGTTTGTAATAAATTTGTCGAGTCACCCTGACTCAACCCTGTGTAATATTATATTTGTACTGGTTATCTATATCAAGGGAGTCCGCCAGTGGTCCTTGGGGCTGGTATGACTCAAGGGCTCTTCTGTGATTTATTCCTAGAAAAGGGGCCCGACAGTGCACTCGCTCCCCCTCCTGAAGGGTCCTACAAAATGAACCTCCACGTTGTCTCCCAGGGTTCTCTTAATACCCTGTTTGCTAAACCAGATCTTGTGGACGTCATCAAGTGGATCCAGAAGTGTGACAATGAAGTCGAGAGGATTAAACTCGATCTCGCAGAAATAAAGCCCTCATCCTTCACTATTGCTGAGGATGGCGCTTTGTACTTCAAAGGCCGCCTAGTGGTACCGAGTAAGGAGAAAAACAATGATATGACTCAGGAGGTCATGAAGGAAGCACATGACACTCCGCTGTCTATTCATCCTGGTAGTACCAAGATGTACCAAGACCTTCGTCAAAGATTGTTGTGGTCTAACATGAAGCAAGACATTGCTCGCTATGTTGCTGAATGTGATGTTTGCCGTCGTATCAAAGCAGAACATCAAAGGCCTGCCGGAACTCTGCAACCTACTACGGTTCCTGAATGGAAATGGGACCATGTTGAAATGGACTTCGCCACTAGTTTTCCCAAATCCCAGAAAGGTAATGATGCTATTCTTGTCGTCATTGACCGACTTTCCAAAGTTGCACATTTTCTTGCCATCAAAGAAACGATCACTGCTAGTCAGCTGGCAACTATTTACATGTCCAGAGTTGTTTCACTCCACGGTATTCCACTAGTGATTAGTTCAGACCGTGGCCGTTTATTCACTTCAAGATTCTGGGCAAGTTTCCAGGAAGCTATGGGAACTCATTTGTCCTTCAGCACCGCTTTTCACCCTCAATCCCAGGGACAAGTTGAAAGAGTCAATCAGATTCTCAAAGACATGCTTCGAGCTTGTGTAATTTCCTTCGGCAAGAAATGGGAGGAATCTCTCCCGTATGCTGAGTTCTCCTACAACAACAGCTATCAAGCTAGTCTGAAGATGGCTCCCTTTGAAGTATTATATGGACGTAAGTGTCGGACTCCTCTGAATTGGTCAGAAACTGGGGAACGTACACTTATCGGTCCGGATATTATCCAACATGCCGAAGATCAAGTCCGCATTATTCATGCAAATCTGAAGGCTACTCAGTCTCGTCAGAAGAGTCAGTATGACAATCATCACAAAGATATGTTCTATCAACCTAGCGAAAAGGCTTATCTTTGAGTCACGCCAATGAGAGGTACACATCGTTTTGGAATCAAGGGCAAGCTGGCCCCTCGATATATTGGTCCTTTCACTGTTCTCGAAAGGCGTGGTAAGGTGGCATATCAACTGGAACTACCGCCAAACCTTTCTCAGGTTCATGATGTGTTCCATGTGTCACAGCTTCATCGTTGTTTCAAGGACCCTATCCGAGCAGTGGATCATGATATGTTGGAGCTGCAACAAGACCTTTCTTACAAAGAGCAACCAGTCCGCATTCTCGATGAAACTGAACGTCGGACTCGTCAGACGGTTACCAAGTTCTTCAAGGTGCAGTGGGCAAATCATTCTGAAGATGAAGCCACTTGGGAACGCGAAGATCTTCTTCGTGCAGAATACCCCGGGCTCTTTCCTTCTACTTCTTAATTCTCGGGACGAGAATTCTTGTTAGTAGGGGAGAGTTGTGACACCCTGGATTTTGGCTACAGTGATCATTGTAATTAAACACAGTGATGACCATGATCAGTGCGTAATCATTTTGCTAAACAAGATATGATCAAGTTGAAAATTCATATCTCGTTTCAAATTCCATTAAAAGGGCATTGAATTTTATGGTGATAAAATAAGTTTTCAAACAGCAAAGGAAAAATGTTGCCCACTTGTGATAAATCACAAAACAATTGGTGGTAAGGAGAACAACATCACCAAACATATGGTGTGGCCCTCACCTTCAATAACAGCAACAAATTGCAATTTAAAGTTCTCTAAATTCAATTGGAAATTGCAAATAGATTCTAAAAATCCCCAAAGTGTGTGTGGCCATGCAAAATATTGCAAGATGTTTATTGGACCAAGTCACACATTTTTGCTAAAGGAAATTAAGGCTAAAAAGAAATAAAACCAAAGCTGTAAAATAAATCAGAAAAAGAAAAAGGAAAATGGGGAGGGGGCACTGTGCCCCTGGGCTCTAGTAAGCTACAGGCGGCCCAGCCCGCCTAAACCCCCCTTCCCCTACCTCCTGCTCACCGGGAAGGACGTGGATGCGGCGATGCGCACCAGTGGCCGCGGCCGACGCGCTGGCACCCATCCAGCGGCCTCCCCGCCGTCTACAAGGCGCCCCGCGGCGCCTCCGAACCCTAGCCGCCACCCCATTCGCCCCCCCTGCCAGATCTCCTCCTCCCCTCCCAATCCCGAGCGCAGCCGGCTAGCCACGGCCACCGTGCCCCATCCGCCTCGCCGTCGTGTCCCCCAGCTCCGCCGCCGTCCGCTACTTCGACCCCGCCCACGGGAGCAAGACCGGAGCCCCTGCATCGCCGCCCCTGAGCCGCCTTCTTCCTCGAAGCGCCGACGCGCTCCGGCGACGATTCCGGCTACCCCAGGCCTCCCCCGAGCCCGCTAAGCTCACCTACAGGACCGCTGTGAGGCCCCGCTCCATTCCCCTCCTTTCCCCCATCGGTTTCGAGCCCGTAGCATAGGTTTGCACTGGAGCCGAAGCTCGGTTCCGCCGGAGCTCAACGCCGGCGAGCCTCCGGTGACCTTTTGGTCCTGCACTCGCCGCCACTTGCATCCCCGCATCGCGTAGGACCTCCCTGCCCTTTCCGTTTGCTCGCTAGCCCACCGTAGCGCCGTCCCCATCGGAGCCCGAACCACGCCGCCGCCTCTGCTCATCGTCGGCGCCATTTCGGCCCGCCTCAGCTTCCCCCGCTCTCCGGGATGGAACGGCGGCAGCTCCAGCTGCCGAACGCGCCAAAGAACGCCCGATTTGGCCCACCGTAGGCGAAACCCGAGCCCTGCCGGCGATTCGGGAGCTCGCCGGAGTTGCTCCGGCGACGTTCGCCGGCCACCGCTGACCTGGCCCGGCTAGGGCCACCCACTAGTGACCCTGCCAGTGGCCCCGGGGGCACAGTTGACCAGTTGACCCAGTCAACTGGCTGACTAGGCACAGCCCAGTCACTGCCAGGTGGGGCCCGACCCCCCCGTGCGTATGACATGTGGGCCCAGCCCTTTTTAGTTAATTAAGTTAGTTAATTAATCCTGCTAATTAAGATAAAATTAATTAGTCACTGACATGTGGGGCCCCTAGCTATTAATCAGTAACTAGTTTAATTAAACTCTGTTTAGACCCTGAGTCTATGACAGGTGGGGCCCACTGGTCAGGTTTGACCAGCCAGCCCCACTGTTGACTGCTGACATCATACTGATGTCATAATGACGTCATAAATTCTTTTTCGAATTAAAATAAATCTATTTTAATTTCTGAATATTATTAAAACTTTATAAATTAATATCAAATAATCCCTAACTCGGATGAAAATAATTTATACATCAAAGTTAATCAGAAAAATCCCACGAATGTGAATACGCTGTCCGTTCGTCTGTCACGTGCTCCTATCATAGCTAACGTGAAACTTTTCCATGGATTTCGTCTGTCCGGTAGTAGCCCGAGACCCGGAAAATATCGTCAGATATTCTTCCGATCCGTCTGCAACGTGTAGTACTGCGTTAGTGCATGCCTAGCTCTGCTTATTGTCATGACATGCATGTATTGCATCTGTGCTTTATATTTATTGTTTCTCCCCCCTCTTCTCTTCGGTAGACCCCCAGACTGACGGTGCTACCGGGTACGACTACACCGCCGACGATCAGGCCTTTACCGCAGAGCAGCAAGGAAATCAACCCCTCTTGAGCATTCCGATATCGCCCATTCCTTTCCCTCTCATTCTTGCATTAGATTTTGCTACTATTTTAGTTAGCTCCTATTCTGATGCATAGCCTGTTTTTGATAAACTGCTATTATACCTACAATCGCATCAACTGCTTAGTATAGGTTGATCAGTGAATCCCCAGTGACCCCCTTAGTCCCAGTTGCCCCCGCTTCTTCATCGACGACTCGACGACTCGAAGACTCAAAGACTCGGTCAACCGACCAACAAGCCAGGCCCCTCACATCACCGCACACCCCTTAGTCAACCGACCAGCTATTATCGAGTACCGAGGGTGACACCTCGTGAAGTACTCATGATGCTAACTCTGTAGTGCAGCTAGTCGGTCGTGGTTATCGAGGGTGATTCCTCCTTCACCACTCCCGACGATGACTCTGTCGTGCAACCCCTCAAGTGTGGGACCCTCGAGGGTGATTCCTCTAAGTCCACCTTGACGGTTTCATCGAGCGGGACCGTTTTGAGGGTGATTCCTCAGGTTCCGTCTTGATGTTTTATACACACAGTTACTATGACCTGGTTACAGAAACATGTTGGTGATGGGTCGGCCCTGAGGGGTACCCACGGTTTGATGGTGATGAGGCGTGGACGGGCGAGAGAGGCCCTTGCCACACATCCTCGAGACAGGGTGACGGGACCGCACTTTATGGGTCGCGCTAGCCCCACATTAAAAAAATGCTAATGGGTTGGGTATTTGATCTGAGTTAGTCGTTTGACCTATTACGCACTAACCTTCACGTGGGAGAAGTTATGGGTACTCAGCGTCGTTGTATCAGCCGAAGCTCTTCGGACGTCAGCACTGGAGCGGCGCGCGCCCGAGTGGTCCGCAACGGCACTGCGCTTGTTATAAGGGGTGCTAGGACTAACCTCGGACGCCTTCGCATCGTGCAGGAGTGCAAAGGGCGATTGGCCCATGACCCCTACGCGCTTAGGATTTAGACCAGCGGGCTGGCCTCTTCGTTGAGCCTAGGTAGGACTACGACGTGTTGATGTCCCGAGGCCAGGCATGACCTAGGAAAGTGTGTCCGGCCAGAGGTATCAAGCGTGTTGGGTAATGTGGTGCACCCCTGTAGGGAAGAATTTATCTATTCGAATAGCCGTGTCCACGGTAACAGGACGACTTGGAGTTGTACCTTGATCTACTACAACTAAAATTGTGACTTATAAGTGAAATGAATGTTGGCTCCGGGATTGCTTCCTCGCATGGAATCGAGGAAGAATCTCTGGGCGTGGTTACTTAATAAAATTGCTACAATAATATGACTATATATAAGATACCAGTCTACTCTCTTCTAATGCTGCAAGATGCTGAAGATGCTAGTCTTCGATAGGACTAGGCCTTTCCCCCCTATTCTTGCTTTCTGCAGTCAGCCCAGATATGACCCCTTTACTTGATACTGATGCATACTTAGCATAGTTCTGATGTCAGTCTTGCGAGTACTTTGGATGAGTACTCACCGCTGCTTTGCTTTCTCTTTCCCCCTCGATACGATTCCGCGTTCAGACGATGGGGCCCAGGAGATGGAGTACGCCGGAGATGACTACTACACCACCGATGGAGCCTACTACTACGTGGAGAGTGCCGATGCTCAGGAATAGTTAGGTTGGCTCCCAGGCAGGAGGCCTCGCCTCTTCCGATCCGCTGCTCATGTTTGTGCTAGCCTTCTTAAGGCAAAACTTGTTTAACTTATGTCTGTACTCAGATATTATTTACTTCCGGTGACTCGTGCTTGTCGAGCTTTGTATTCGAGCCCTCGAGGCCCCTGGCTTGTAATATGAAGTTGTATGACTTTAATTTATGTCTAGTGTTGTGTTGTGATATCGATCAGTGAGTCCCTAATCTCTGTCGTACGCATTGCGTGTATGTTTAGCGTACGGTCGAAATTGGGGGCGTCACATTGACCATGGACATGGCTATTCAAATAGTTTTACACTATGCATAGGTTGCACACTTTACCCACAAGACTAGTGGAACTTCCGCGTCAAGCCACGACTCGCGGTATATTACATACCCGAGGTAAGTACCCGAACAATGCCTTTCCCTTGACAATACTAACAAAGAGTCCACTCGTTGGCCCATAGCCCGCATGATGTACATCACGAGTATTGTCGTGGTTTTGTCACGGCAGATGTCCCCGTGAAAGGACATAGGTTCGAGGCCATCGCTAAGGTGAGCTCGAAGGGGTTGATCAGAATCGAGAGACAAGAGTTACCCAGGTTCGGACCCTCGGAAAGAGGTAAAAGCCTACGTCCTACTTTGTGTTTTATTGATTGGGTATCGATTACAAGGGAGCGAGTTCACTTGACCTAGCTATCGATTAGTTATTTCGTGGCCTAAGCCGCCCAGGTAACCCACCCTTATATACACGGGTCACGGCCCTGGGCTTACAAGAGTCCGGGCCGGGTTACACTTGATCACCGACCTTGCCTCTAACTATACATGCCTTATCTAACAAGTCGCCCCCGGCGGCTCAAGCCCACCGGGTTACCTCCTGTCTTCTGGCTCTGGGCCTTCTGGCCCACTGAGTAAGTTCACTCCCGAAGTTATCGTAAGTCGCCAACCGCATGGCCCGGCTCCACCTGGGCGGGTCTCACCACGGGGTTATATCCCCAACATTAGGCCCCAGATTGATTTGAACCAGTTCATGTCAATCTTCAAGTCTTCTGGTTGGTGAGTCTTGCCTTCTCTGATAATCTTCATGACCCGCCAAAAATGGGCAATCGTTGTGTCTGACAAGCCTTCATGACCCGCCATGACGTCATCAGAAAAATCAAAAAAGATTCCTCTGACGACAGAGCGGATCTTTCGTCATTAATATGACCAGCCCAAAAATCGAGGCGTCTTCTTAGTTTAATCATCATCGTCCTCCCTAAATTCCCGCACCGGACCGTTTGAAAGACCATTATGTCCTTATAAATAGGCACGAGGGGTTATCACTTTCATTTTTTCCCCGCCACCGTCTTCTTCTTCTTCCTCCGAACGCCCGCGCCGCCGAAGCTAGCCACACCGCTCGATCCTCACCGTCTTCAACAACACCGGCCGCTGCATCAACCTGAAACGATCCGGAGCTCCCGCGCATTCGCCGCACTCTCAAGGTTCTAACTTTGCCCCCTATCAGATCTGCATTAGGGTTTCTTTGAATCCATGGAGTTCTTCGGTGTTCATCACCATTCGCGGGAGCGCTCTTTCACCGATTAGATGAAAGCACCTTCTTTAAAGCATGTTGTAATTTGAAATCACGCGGCCGAAATCACACGGCCGCTCATTCGAGGGGTTATCACCAATGCTGCCGAAATCACATGGCCGCTCACTCCATACTTAGCCGCACTCATTATAGATCTGCAGCTTGTTGTAATTTCAATAATGGCCATCTGTTCTTCCGCTAGTCTTCTTAGGGCTAGAATATTTTTCTTTTTCCCTTGCCCGTAGATCTTGAATCCATGGTTGTAGTTGCGGAATCGGTTTCTCAACACTTAGCAATTTATTCCACCTATATTGATAAACTTGACCCGCCAAAAAGCTGCCGGCTCACTTTGTCTTGCTGCAAGTAGCTTCGGCAGCTCATAATTTTTATTGACCTGCCCAACGCTATCACTATTTATAGCTGTAGCAACCTTGGTCAAAATGTATTTTTAAGCCGCCAAATATTCATGCCTTCCCGCAGCTTCCTAAGCCGCCGCCATGTCAAAAACTCCATCCACCTGCAACTGGGTAAAGTCTGGAGTGACAGAAGAGTCTCTCAAGTAATTCGTCACCATGGGGGTTCTGCCGGCTCAGGACGTTATCCATTGGCGGGTTCCAGGAAATGAAACCACCCCTAAACCCAAAGATGGGGAGGTCATTATCTTTACAGATCACCTTCTTCGGGGCCTTTCCCCGCCCGGGTCAAAGTTTTTTCGGGACGTCTTACACGCGTTCAATCTGCACCCCCCAAGACATCGGCCCAAATTCTATGACCAACATGTGCCAATTTCAAACCTTCTGTGAAGCCTACCTTCAGGAGGAGCCGTCTGTTGACCTTTTCAAGGAATACTTCTACATCAACCGCCAGACGGAGATGGCCGACGGGTTAAGCCTTGAGCTCGGGGGCGTTACTCTTCAGAGGCGGAGGGACATACTTTTCCCAGCGGCGACTCTGCCAAGTCACCCCAAGGAGTGGAACAAGACTTGGTTCTATTGCCAAGACACTTCACCAGAGGGGGAGAACCCACTGTCGGGTTACCGTTCTTACCGGCTTAGCACAGATACAAAACTTCTAGATTGGGGATGTCAGCCGCCGGACGGGCTCAATATGCTTCCACTTTTTCAAAAGTCAGGGCTTTGTTAGCCAACGGACTGACGGGTGTTGATCTGACCCGCTGTTGGGTCTCGTGGAGGATTCTGCCGCTAAGCCGCCATGGCGCTTTAATGTGCCAGTACACCGGTAGACTAGATGACCCTCAACGCTTCACCCGGACCCCTCTGAAGGACCAGGATCTTAATACCATCGTCAAGTCTCTGCTGGGGGAAACATTAGCTGCCTGCAGCAAGACTAGCTCAAATCCCTTCTCTGCACTTAACCTGGCTCCGGATGTAAGTCATTTCATCCTAGCATTCACCATTCCTTTGCTGTTGTACTTTACATACTTTGCTAAACCTTCTTCCTGCCAATATGCTTTGTCATGCATAGGCCGGCTCTTCCTTCTGGAAAAAGTTGTTGCCTCTGACTCTCAAGAAGAAGAGCAAGGTCCCAAAGGCATCAAAGCCAAAGGCGCCGACCCGCAAGAGGAAACAGTCAACAGAAGAGCTATTTGACTTAGATGATTCAGAGGTAGAACTTGACTCCCTTGGCCTTCTCTTTATGCAACTTATTGACGGCAATCACTCACAGGAAGAAGCTGAAACAAGTCATGCCGACGTTGCCGAGGTAACCATTGTCTCCTCTGACTCGGATCTTTCACCAATAAAGAGAATACGGCGAGCTGTTCGGAAGGTAAAGAGTTCCCGTCCTTTTGCTTACTTGAGTCATAACTTTCTTTTGAAGAAACAGCAAGACGATAGCAGACGTGAGACCCGGAGCGCCGGCTCTGGAGACCTTCTAACCGGCTTAGCAAATGAGCCAGTCCCTCGGAAATAGCGCACCGAGGTACTTCTTTGTCTTAAACTCATCTTGTCTGTACATTATCCTTGCAGCTTTATTAACTGTAACAATGCTAAATTTTTCCAGGACTCGCCTCCTTCTTCTGGCGATTCAACCGCCTCGAAGCTGCCTCCTCTTATTATTAACCCGGGGTAAGCATTTTTATATCCCGAAATGTGTTTAATATCTCATACCTTATCATGATATATCCAACCTTGCCTTTGCTCACAGGGCTCAAGCCAAACGGAGGAAAGGGGCCGGGTCATCCGCGACTCCTGATGTCCAAGACCCGGAGATCACAACACCCAATATTCCTGACTCTCATATTGAGCCTTCTGAGGCTGCTAAAGATGCCCCTGAAGAAGCTCCTCCACAAGCCGAGCCGGCTGCTATGGAGATTGAAACTCCTGAAGTCCAGCCAGAATCTGCTCCTAAGCCGCCCAGCCCCCGGCCGTCAATTGAACACATGGCTTCTCATGAAGAGGTCATTGTTACCGGGGCGGCTTACAAACCTCCAGCTCCTTCACATGCGCTATCAAAGCATAACAAGGAAGACGAGGCGGCTCTCTCCAAGGAAGAGAAGACTCCCTCTGATCTTTCCAATTTGGACAAACTCACTACTGATGAACTACATTCTGGCTATGTGAGCCGTTTGTTTGCCAGCCGAGACATGGAGGCCAGCCTGGTCGCCAAGATGAAGACACAATATGAGGTACTTCACCCTCCTTGCCTCTTCATGTATATACTTATGTAGCCCCCAAGAACCGGTTGAACTGTCAGAAGGTCAGCCGGGTCTTGCATTAATTTAACCACTTTTTTGAAGAACTATCAGCATGTGAAAGCCGAGTGTAGCCCCCTAGGGCCGGGTCATTACCTAAGTAAATAGCTGGCACTCAATCATAGAGCAAGCGCCGATCGTAGCCCCCAAGGGCCGGGTCATTACCGAAGTAATGAGCCGACACTCAATCATAGAGCAAACGCCGATCGTAGCCCCCAAGGGCCGGGTCATTACCGAAGTAATGAGCCGGCACTCAATCATAGAGCAAACGCCGATCGTAGCCCCCAAGGGCCGGGTCATTATCGAAGTAATGAGCCGCCACTCAATCATAGAGCAAACGCCGATCGTGGCCCTCAAGGGCCGGGTCATTACCAGAAGTAATGAGCCGGTTCTATAAGAAAGAACTGAGACACATTAGCCCCCAAGGGTCAAGTAAATTGCTTGCAATCTGCTTGGGACTTGTAATCATTGTACCAAATTTTGACATGAACTGTATGAGCCGGACTAGCGGCTTAAAACTGACAACCTGTGCTCTGTCATGACTTGTCCTATGCAGGAATCTTTGAACGCCACTGAGTTGATCATGACAGACTTGAAACAGAGCGTAGCATAACAACAGAAAGGCCGAGCAAAGACGGAAGAAAAGTGGCGGCTCTGCTCCATAGAGCTTGAGAAGATCAAGACAGAGTTTGAGACTTTCAAGCAGAATGCTGAATCAAGCCAAACCGCCCTGGCCAAGCGTGCTGAAGATGCAGAAGGTCGGCTCAAAGTGGTGACTGATGAGCTGAACACTCTAAAGGGCCAAATAACCCGTATGATTGGAGCTGTATTTGGTAAGTACCTTTAAATGTTAACTGTGTACAAATATTGCTCAATGTTCTTCCCCGACGACTTTCAAAACTGTTTGACCTGCCTGTAGGTGAATGGAGCCGCCAACTGTCTAGCAACAGCCTGTTGAAGCTGAAAGCTTTGTACTCGTTAACTGAACAATTGTATGCCGGGTCTCTCATCACCATCAAAGCCGTCATGTCTGAGAGGGGCATCCCAAAGTTCATGAAGGGTGTGCTGGAGACCATGTCAACTATCCCAATGCAGCTTCAGGAATTAAAGAGATCAGCCGCCCGTAGGGGCGCAATTGCTGCTTTGAGCCGGTCACTGGCTTACGCCCCGGAGCTTAACCCGGATGAGATGATGGACGGCTTCCCTCAACTGAAGGACGATAGCTCAGAGTTTACGCAAGAAGACTATACTCGCTGTCATAAGGCGTCTCGGATCCTGGCAAGCCGGCTGGCTGCAGAAGCTGATCTATCAGTATACCAGGCGGCTTACTCCGAAGATAACAAGCGGATTCGAGGGCCCACTTTTGAAGCAAAGAGCCTGGTTCCTCAACGTCGTAAGCATCTCTTCGCTCCTTATGTTGACCCGTCTCCAATCATGCACGATGAAGCTATGTTTGAAGCTTTGACCAATTGCAATTGGGATGTGGACAACCTCCAGATCGAAGAAACCGAAGACCCGGCGCAGGATGACCCGGCGGCGAGTTAAAGAAAAAAACTTTGCATCATGTAACCCGGCCTTGTTTAATTCGCCGGATTAAGATTTGTTGAAAAACTTGAAGTCTGCAATGCTTGAGGCTTTTGAATAGCCTTGTAATAGTTGTAGCAAACTCTTAACTGCATATTCTTCCACCTTTGATGTCATGCTTGAAAGTTCTGCCGGCGACTCAGCAAACTCATCTTTTTATATGTGATCACTTTGACTATTTTGACTCGTCGGGCGGGTTATTCTCCATGGACCAAGCCGGAAATTTTCCAAAACTTAGAATCTTATCATGAGAGCACCTGCAAGAACAAGCAATTGTATGTCTTCATCCTATAAGCCGGCTTTAAAGGCACTGCAGGACAAGATAACTCTTGTTTTTTATGAAAATATTTTATTTCCGAAGAAACTAGGCGGAAAGCCTGAAAACTTGTAAACCGGGCCTCACGTGACATAAATCCATCGTTTAAACCTTAGCAAGTTCAGGGTCTTTAAAAGATTGACATTGCTAAGAGTACGAACAGGCCACATAGCGGAGGGGTTACGGTAGACAAGACGAGTTTGTCCTCGCTCACTGTAAGCCGGCTCTCTCTTGACAAAAGCCGCCGTTTAAACCTTGACAAGTTCAGTGTCTTCATGCGAGAATAACTTAGAAAAGCTTAGGGTCTCTTATCAAGAATAACTGACAAGAGTTCGGCGGGTCACATGGCGGAGTAGCAAGTTGCAAACAGGCAGGTTTAACTCGGACATGGCGGAAAGCCGGGTCAAGAGGGTAAATAAGCTAAACCCATAGGGTTGGAAGCCCCCAAGTGACCAAATTAAGGATCAACTCCTTTGTAATATAAACCTGGCCAAGAGGGTTTAAAAGCCCCCAAGTGACTTGATGAAAAGGATCAACTCCTTTGTATGACACTCAGTGTGGAGAAAAACGGCAGAGGCCCCTAATCATGGGGATGCCAACTTTATTATATCATAAAAGATGGTTTATACAATGACAGGGATATGTACATTGATGAGAGCCGGCTGGCGGCTTAAGTATAGTATGGCCGAAGGTGAGCAATATTCCATGGCCTCTTGGTCTCCTCACCAGAAGTGCGAGACTTGTCACTTTCCCGTATATCCATGAGATAATAAGAGCCATTGTTGAGATTTCTGCTGATCACAAACGGCCCTTCCCAAGGAGGTGACAACTTGTGCATATCTGATTGGTCTTGAATCAACCGGAGTACTAAGTCGCCTTCTTGGAACGTCCGGGTCTTGACCCTGCGGCTATGATAGCGACGCAGGTCTTGCTGATAAATCGCCGACCGAGCTACTGCAAGATCCCGCTCTTCGTCCAAGGCATCCAAAGCATCCTGACGCGCCGCCTCATTATCAATTTCCACGTAAGCCGCCACTCTGGGCGAGTCATGGAGAATATCACTTGGGAGAACAGCTTCTGCGCCATAAACCATGAAGAAAGGCGTATAGCCTGTTGTCACGCCCAAGATGCGGTCCTATCCCTATTAAGGCTTGCGGCCTCGATGGGGATAGAAGCGCATCTCGTCGTTCGCAAGTACAGTAAACATTGCAATACATGTAGGAAGAGATGAGTATATGAGTTGGCTTACACTCGCCACAAGCTACCTTACAAGTCCACACAAATTTATTCATACATCATTCGGAAGGCAGGGTCCGGCTACGGACGGAAACAAACGATAAAAGAAGCAATGTAAAACTGTCTCGCTATCCCAGGATCACCACCAAGAAGCTCCCTACTCGTCTGGATAAGTAACATACATACGTCTACTCTCCTCGTCGTACTCCTACTGGAGCTGAGTCACATCTTCTGGCAAGTTCTCATCAACACCTGCACCTGTATTGTTGTAATCTGTGAGCCACAGGGACTCAGCAATCTCATAACCCCGGGTACCAAAACTATGTAAGCCATTGGGTAAGGAATTGGTTAAGTGGTGAGGCTGCAGCAAGCGCTAAGCATATGTTTGGTGGCTAACTTACGAGAACACGAATGTAAATATGGTGGAGTACGTAAGACGACCGTGAACTAGCATGATCACAAAGTGATCCTGAACACCTACTTACGTCAATCATAACCCCACCGTGTTCTCTCTCGGTTCATGTTCACGAGCAGAGACGGTCACGGTTACGCACACGGTTGGTGTATTTTATTGGAGTTTACTTCAAGTTAACTATAACCGGGTGTTAAACAAATTTACAAGTTGCCACATAACCACAGGCACGGCTTTCCGAAAAGATTAAACCCTGCAGGGGTGCTCCAACTCATCCATCACAAACTAACCACACGCCGCGAGAATAACCTCGACCACGAATCTCGTGATCTTCCTAGGCAATTCCACTGGAAAACCGCAACCTCGAGACAACCCGAAGAAAAACCGGAATTACTCGCGCAAGACATTCGAGAAAGGTAAAACAAGTCCATCAAGACCGCCCGACGTGTCGACGAACCCGATAAGAGCCGCGTATCGCGTTCTCAGGACACAACTGGATGAGCGCAGCATACGGTTGCCTGATAGAGATTTCCCGAGTTGCCCCGGGTTGGCCCCGCACACGACTCTAGTTTGGACCAACACTCATGAGGAGCACTGGCCCGGGTTGTTGATTAATTATCCACGGGGTAGCTATGCCCTATGCAATTTTATTAAGTTGTTTAGCAAATGTAGTACCAAAGTTGGGTCTTGCCAGACAAGTTTTAATCTAAAACAAATGGTCAAGGGGGTCCCCATAACAACCCCGAGCATGTTAGGAGCGCAAAATATGGAATATAACACTGGTACTCGGAACTAGTGCGGCAAAAGCGGAACAAAACACTGAGCAAAAGGCCAAGCCTTCCACCGTTGCCAGATATATATGTGCATTAATTTAAATAACAATAATTAGAGTGATATAAACAAAATCCATGTTGACACATGGAAAGCTTGCACCTGCAACTAGCAACGCTCTAAGATAAGGGCTGAGCAGCGGTAACATAGCCAATCAATGTTTTGCTAGGTAGTGGAGGGGGTTAGAGGCTTTCATGGTAATTTAGGAGGCTGACAGTTTAAGTGGTAGGCAACGTAACATAACGGTAAAAACGAGACATCTAGCAAGGCAAAAATAGTGTCGGGATCCGGGTATGATCATCTTGCCTGTTGGTTCTTCAGAGGGACAAAGAGCTGGGTCCTCGTAGTTGTACTCTCCGGGATCCTCGTACTCAGGCTCAACACTCGCGTCTACCCAAAGAGAACAGCACCAAATAAACAAACAGCGAGGTGCAATGCACAAACAAGATGATGCATGATCATGTTAAGAAATATAGCATGGCAAGCCTATGCTAGTCATGTTTCACATGCATTTATTAAGTTATTTAGTATTCTGGACAAAACCTCAATATTACTTATTTGGACATGCATGATCATGACAAATATGGATGCTTCATGCAAAAACGATGCAAATGCATATGTAGAACGTTGCAAACGGAGTAACGTAGCTCACGGTACGCTCACGGCAAGGTACGAACGTTAACGGAGACAAAACACAACATGAGGCTATACCTTGGTGTTCCAAGGATTCCACTGGATCGGAAATGAAAATCTAGTAAAAATAGAGCTAAAGATCAAGCAAAACAATGGAGTATAGCTCCCACAAGTCACAAAACAATCAAACACACAATCTGTCCACAACAGCAACATGGCATCTTGTCACACACCTAGCCTGAGCTACAGCAGGTTTTAAATCAAAACCAAGGCATGTACAGAAACTATACAGCATGCTTAACAAAACATCCATCTACACAAACTTGAAAGGAATCATGGATCAATAGCAAATATGCTGACAAGATGGCATGTTGAAATAGATTTCAGGGACTTAGTGAAAATTCCAATTTTCTGGAATCTGAGTTAACCAGATGACATATTGACAGCATTATTTATTTATGCTAGAGGGCATTTCATGTCATGAAAATTAACAGGATGGTAGAGGGAAACATCCACTACAATTCATTAGCACTGAGCATGAGCTAGAACACAACATAGCACTTGGTAGCATCCTCTAAACATGGCATAAAATAACAACAGATTCTCAGACTTAGACAAATTTTAGCAAGGCAAAACTGGACACATGTTAACAGAATAGCAACTTGACAGCAGGTTTTAGATATGATGCAAGGGCTTAATGCTCAATTTCTTAGCACAATTTAGTAGAGTATGATGAGCAAAACAAAACATGTTAAGGACCCAAACTCAAAGGATCAACACATTCATGGGAACCATCCTCTAAACATGGCAAGAAAATAACAGAATTCAACACTTGGCAAAAATGGAGACATGAAATCAGTGTTATAATCTTAGCATGTTGACAGCAAGAAACCCACTTATCCACAAGCTTATCATGCCAAACAAAAATACCAGGGCCTAGTACCCACAAAACACTAGCATAATCATGTTGACAAGTTTCACATATGATGCATAGATTAAAACATATGAAAATGACAAAATGGCATGTTGGGACAAAAATGATATTTTGCAAACTTGCTCAAATGACAAAACAAATTGCACCACTGGATTCCTTAGGAAAATCTACCCCAAAATCATATATCATACTCATATATTTGCATTTATAGAATGCACAAAATCTAGCTCGAAAATGCACATATGCTCTTATAAGTCAAAACTTACTAAAAAGGGATCTATCCTAAAATGGCAGTGTCCTGATTGGAATACTACCAGAAATGGAAAACAACAAACAGAGAAGACAAAAAGAATAAAACAAACATATAAAAAAAGGGAGGGGTCCCACTGGTCATACTCACCAGGCCCCCCTGAGGATGACAAGTGGGGGGCAGGGCCCACTTGTCAGGCCTCACACACACAGAGCCACAGAGATACACACCCGCACACACATCACAGGCACACAGGATCCACCTGTAGCCACACCGGATCCAACACACACACAGCCACACACAGCATAGTACCACGAAAAAAAAGAAAAGGGCAGGGGGTGGGGATCGAACCCCTGACCTCACGGTCATCCCCCTGAGCCGCTACGAAACTGACGAACAGAGCAGAGGCATGGCACGAGGGCGGCGCGACGCGGCAACGGCGGCATCTCCGGCAAGGGGATGCACCGGCGGGGGCTGCGGGACCCTCGAGGAACCCGTTCCCGGGGCATCTAGCCACTAAATGCAAGGCAGCAGAGCTCGGGCCCGAGCTTCAGCTCGGCCAGGCATGGCGACGCGGCAACGACGATGCAACGGCAAGCAGGCAGGCGATGGCGGCGGCCAAGGACTACCGGCGGGCGCTGCGGGTTAACAGGGGAATCCATTCCCGCGAAGAGGACGCGACATGGCAGCGAGAGGCGAGGGGCCCGAGCTCGAGCTACCCTCTGGCAGATGCGGCACGACGGGGGAGAGCAACTGCGGGGCATGGGCGAGCGAGGCAGCGACCTAGCACGCTATACGAAGGGCACCCGCACTACGCGAGGCACGGCGAAGCACGGCGACGAAGCAACAACCGTGCACGGGAAAAGAACAGAACTTTCGCCGGAGCTACGGGAGCGCGACGACGGCACGGGCAGATCTACGAGCACGGACGTCTAGCGACACGACGGCGAGGGGGAAAAGGAAGAGGGGGCATACCGCCTTACCTAGGGCAAGGAGAGGAGGTCAGGCTCGAGCTGGAGGCGACGCTTGGCTTGACGGGAAACTAAAGCGCCTCGGACCCGGTTCCAGGGAAGAACAGACGATGGCGGGGAGGGCTCCGGGCTCGCAGACGATGCGTGCGTAGAGGAAGCAGACGGCAGACACTCCCGGAGTTCGATCCACGGCGTCGGGGAGGATGAGGACGAGGCGGGGACGCTACCCCGCGCACGAACTGAAGCTTAGCCGGTGCTCCGAGAGCATGGCGTCGGCGAGGAGCGAGGCTAGCTTACCTGGCGGCGGCGAGGGAAGGAGAAGGAGGGAATGGGTCAAGGGAAGCTAGGGCACCGCGGGGGACAAGCTTTAAAGGGGCTGCGGGCGAGCGAAGGCCGTCAAATCACGCCATTGCCAACGTGGTTCCTCTGGATGGCGAGCCGTACAGAGGAGGACGACAGCGAGGGCGTGGGAGGCTTGCTGGGCTCGGGGCTCGCTAGATGGGCCAGGAAGGCAACACGGAGGCCCAAAGAATCCCTCTCTCTCTCTGCTGAAATAAAAGCCCTATACTTTTAGATTAAACCAGAGGAAACAAATGCCACAGAAATCAGAGTGAGAAGTTTTTAAAGAAAAGAAATACATTTTTGGGTTCACAAAAATGCATACTATTTAATAAAAATAAAAATGGCATTTTTAGAGCAACAAAATAAAATCATATTTTAATAGAATGCAATCTGTTTTTGCAAATAACCAACAGGCAAACCCCTCAAGCATTGACCAGAGCTACTCAACAATTCATGACAGATTATTTATAAGAAGTTCAACATTTTTAATATAGGAAAACAGCAAGTAAAATATTGACATGAGGCATATTTAGAATAAGAGAGAAATGGGGATAGTTTTGAAATGGGAGGGACAAAAGTAGCACTCCAAACAAAGCAACACATACACTCACACCACAACACATACACTCACATCAACAACACCACTCCACAATCATGGCAAAAAAATATGATGCACTTGATGTTATGAATATGATGCCATGATGCATGAAATGACAAGAGGCGAAGTAGAACTCAAACTCATGATGGCATTGATAACATCCATAGAAGGTCACACATGAGAAATATATTACAAAAAGGCAAGGGATGCTCTTGGGCTGTTACACCTGTAGACCTGTTGGGGGTGGTTCTTATGCTCCAAAGAACAGACGGCAACTCCCCCACCCAACAACCCGGCATGCGCTCCAAAGGGACCATAAGCCGGGGTTTGATACCTCTCAAAATTTCCTGGTTAGCACGCTCAGCTTGACCATTAGACTGTGGGTGAGCTACCGAAGATACGTCAAGACGGATATGCTCCTCATCACAGAACTCCTTCATAGCCCCCTTTGACAGATTTGTACCATTATCAGTGATGATACTATGCGGGTAGCCAAAACGAAAGATCAATTTTTTGATAAACTGAACTGTTGTTGCCGCGTCACACTTGCTGACCGGCTCAGCTTCCACCCACTTAGTAAACTTGTCAACCGCCACCAAGAGGTGGGTCTTCTTGTCTTTAGACCTCTTGAAAGGCCCGACCATATCAAGCCCCCAGACTGCAAACGGCCAGGTGATTGGAATCATCCATAGTTCTTGAGCCGGCACATTGGCACGTCGCCCAAATTTTTGACACCCACCGCATTTAGTGACCAAATCCCCCGCATCTTTATAAGCTGTTAACCAGTAAAACCCGTGCCGAAAGGCCTTAGCCACCAATGATTTTGACCCATCGTGATGACCACAATCGCCAGCATGGATTTCTTGTAAGATCTCACGGCCCTCATCAAGAGAAACACAGCGCTGGAAAACACCAGTCACACTGCGTCGATGTAACTTGCCGTTGACAATAGTCATAGACTTAGACCGCCTTGTGATCTGCCGTGCCAGAGTCTCGTCTTGAGGTAACTCGCCGCGAGTCAGGTACGTCAGATAAGGCAACGTCCAGTCAGGTATCGCGCGAAGAGCCGCCACCAATTGCTCCTCCAGGTCAGGTATAGCCAAGTCCTCTTCTGACTGTAACTTGACCGACGGGTGATGCAGCACGTCCAAGAACACATTAGGCGGCACCGGCTTACGCTGAGACCCTAGCCTTGATAAAGCATCAGCCGCCTCATTCTTCCGACGGTCAATATGATCCACCTGATAACCTTTAAAGTGGCCAGCAATAATATCAACCGCCTGACGATAAGCCGCCATGCAAGGGTCCTTAGAATTCCAGGTGCCAGAGACTTGTTGAGCCACCAGGTCTGAGTTGCCGAGACATCTGACCCGGCTCAAGTTCATCTCCTTGGCCACCGGGAGCCCATGAAGCAAAGCCTCATATTCCGCTGCATTGTTAGTACAAGGAAACATTAGCCTCAAAACATAACAGAACTTGTCACCTCGCTGGGAAGTCAAAACAACTCTAGCCCCCGAGCCTTCCAATTGCCTGGATCCATCGAAGTGAATCGTCCAATAAGTATTGTCCAGCTTCTCCTAAGGAATTTGACATTCTGTCCAATCATTGATAAAATCCACCAGGGCTTGAGATTTGATAGCCGTCCGGGGCACATATTTCAGATTGAGAGGCCCAAGCTCAATTGCCCACTTAGCAATCCTTCCAGTGGCTTCTCTGTTTTGAATTATATCTCCCAAAGGAGCAGAACTAACCACTGTGATCGGATGACCACGGAAATAATGCTTCAGCTTGTGATTGGCCATGAACACCCCAAGCACCAGTTTTTGCAATGAGGGTATCTTTTCTTAGACTCCGTCAGGACCTCGCTGACATAATATACCGGCCGCTGAACTGGATACTCCTTACCCGCCTCCTTGCGCTCCACCACAACTGCAGCACTGATAGCCTTGTTATTAGCCGCCACATATAAGAGCAGTGGTTCTTTTTCCATGGGAGCGGCCAGAATAGGCGGCTCAGCCAACTGCTTTTTGAGCGCCTCAAACGCCTCCTTAGCCGCATCACTCCAAACGAAATCGTCTGTTTTCTTCATCATCTGATACAGAGAAATAGCCTTCTCACCCAGGCGGCTTATGAACCGGCTTAATGCAGCGATACGACCCACCAGGCGCTGAACATCATTGATGCACACCGGCTCAGACAAGGAAGTAATAGCTTTTATCTTGTCCGGGTTAGCTTCAATGCCACGCTCAGAGACTAAAAATCCCAAGAGCTTGCCTGCAGGTACACCAAAAACACATTTTGCCGGGTTAAGAATCATCTTGTAAACCCGCAAATTGTCAAAAGTTTCCTTCAAATCAGCCAGCAGGGTCTCCTTCTTCCTTGATTTAACCACAATATCATCCTCATAAGCATGAACATTCCGCCCAATTTGACCATGAAGACAGTTCTGCACACAACGCTGGCAAGTCGCCTGGGCACTCTTGAGCCCAAAAGGCATAAACACATAGCAAAAAGCACCAAAAGGCGTAATAAAAGACGTCTTCTCTTGGTCTTTAACTGCCATCTTGATCTGACGATAACCTGAATAAGCATCCAGGAAACACAGACTCTCACAACCCGCCGTCGCATCAATGATCTGATCAATATGGGGGAGAGCGAACGGGTCAATCGGGCATGCCTTGTTAAGATCCGTGTAATCCACGCACATACGCCACGTGCCGTTCTTCTTGAGTACCAACACCGGGTTAACAAGCCACTCCGGGTGAAAAACTTCAATGATGAACCCTGCTGCCAAGAGCCGGGCCACCTCTTCCCCAATGGCCTTACGCCTCTCCTCATTAAACCGACAGAGGAACTGTTTGACCGGCTTAAATTTAGGATCCACATTAAGGTGGTGCTCAGCGAATTCTGTCGGTACACCCGACATGTCAGAAGGTTTCCATGCAAAGATGTCCCGATTCTCACGGATGAATTCGATGAGCGCGCTTTCCTATTTGGGATCCATATTGGCCCCAATAGTGAACTGCTGTGATGAGTCGCCAGGCGTAAAGTCCACTAGCTTGGTGTCTTCTGCCACAAACTTGAGGGGCGGCTCAGACTCCGTGTTAGGCTTCTTCAGTGTAGTCATATCTGCCGGGTCAACATTTTCTTTATAAAACTTGAGCTCCGCCTCGGCGCAACTCGACTCTGCGTATGCTGCATCACCTTCCTCACACTCAAGAGCCGTCTTCCGATCACCATGCACAGTAATCGTCCCGTTTAACCCGGGCATCTTGAGCTGTATGTAAACATAGCAAGGCCTAGCCATGAACTTGGCGTAAGCCGGTCGTCCAAACAGAGCGTGGTATGGGCTCTTGATCTTGACCACTTCAAACCACAAAGATTCCACCCTGTAATTGAATTCATCGCCAAAAGCTACCTCCAAGGAAATCTTTCCCACTGGATAAGCCGACTTTCCGGGCACCACACCATGAAAGACTGTTGAAGAGGGCTTAAGATCCTTGTCAAGCAAATTCATCCGGCGGAAAGTGTCATAATACAGGATGTTGATGCTGCTGCCACCATCCATAAGTACCTTGGTGAACACGTATCCTCCCACTTGGGGGGCGACTACCAAAGCCAGCTGCCCCGGGTTATCAACACGCGGCGGGTGATCCTCCCTGCTCCAAGTTATGTCATACTCAGACCACTTCAAATATTGTGGGAGAGCTGGCATGACTGCATTAACCGCCCGCTTACGCACCTTCTCGTCTCGCTTGTCGAGGCTGGTTGTAAAAACATGGTACTGCCCTTCATTAAGCTGCTTGGGGTTACTCTGATACCCGGACTGGTTATTTTGCTGCTGACCTCCACCGCCAGACTGTTGATTATTACCTCCATGGTTTCCTTGGCCCTGATGGCCTGAGCCTGAGCTGCCCGGACCAAAGCCAGACCCGGGAGGACCGGATTCTGACCCACTGGATGGCCCACCGCCGCCGCCTTGATGCTGGTTATTACTGTAATTTTGATACTCGCGCATGATCCAACAATCCTTCCAAGCATGAGTAGACGGCTGATCCGGAAGGCTGTGTTTCGGGCAAGGAGCATTCAGTATTGCCTCCATATCAGCAGGCTTGCGTTTAAAAGGCGGCTTGTCGTTCCCCTTGCCACGGTTATTCCCAGTATTGGTGTTGGCCATGAGATCTGACCCGCCGTCCTGGTGTTTTCGCTTTCCGACGTTGCCATTATTGTTGTTTCCTCCCCCGTTCTGCGATTGACCCTTGCCATTGTTATTCTTCTTACCCTTGGCCGATTTCTCATCATCGGAGCCAGGGTCCTTCGTGTTATCAGAGTCTGCATACTTGGTGAGAGCCGCCATAAGTTCCCCCATGTCTTGGTATGAGCGCTTGAGCCGGCCAAGCTTCTGCTTCAAGGGCGTAAAGTGGCAATTCTTCTCCAGAATCAAGACCGCTTGAGCCGCCGTAATATTATCAGAAGAGTGGATGATAGTAGAGACCCGCCGGACCCAGTGATGAGCCGACTCATCCTCACGCTGCACGCAATGATCCAAATCCACAATTGTCATGGGCTGCTTGCACGTTCCTAGAAATTTTTTGATGAACTTCGCCTTTAACTCGGCCTAGGAATTAATGGTGTTGGGTGGCAAACCCTTCAACCACGTGCGAGCCGGCCCTTCCAGCATCATGATGAAATACTTGGCACATATTGCATCGCTAACATCTAACATCTCCATGGCCAGCTCATAGCTTTCAATCCAAGCTTCTGGAGGCAGGTCAACAGTATAGTTAGGCACCTTGCTAGGTCCTTTGAAGTCCTTCGGCAGACGCTCATTCCGCAAAGAAGGCACTAAGCACGGCACTCCCACAGCCCTGGATGTAACAGCACGAGACCGTCGATCCAGAAGATTCCCGATTTATTCCGTTCTCGTTGTGTGATTCTTTTGTTTGTCGCATTCATCATCGTATCATTCGCATCATATGCATGGCATCGTCACTAGTTTTTGAAAACTTGCATCCGTTCGTAGTTGCCGGTTCTCTCCGTTCGTGTCAGCGATCGTTTCGAGACCAACCACACACGCACGTGCCCGCGGCATCGTTTAAAAAAAAATTAGTTTTTAAGTGCGCAAAAATATTCTCGGATTGGGTCAAAAGTTGGCATGCGGTCTTGTTATATTGTAGGTAGACCGCCTGCCAAGTTTCATCACAATCTAAGGTCGTTTGATACCCGAACGGTCGACCGCAGTGGCACCGTCATCGGTTTAATTGTCGGACGTTTTCGGTGTTTTAAAAACTCTGTCAAGGGCTGCCATCCATTCCCTCTCATCCCCACCAAGCCCCTCTGCACAGCCCATCGCAGCCTACCAGCCCACCTAAACCTACCCTAACCCACCTCTCCGGTCGGACCGTCCGATCGCGATCGGAGGGTCGAAAACGCCCAAAAACCCCAACCCTAGCCATCCCTGCCTATAAATGGACGTTCCCCACGTCCAAATCTAGCCAAAAAACCCTAGACTAGCCTCCCCTAACCTCCAGCCGCCGCCACTTGTCCCTGCCTCGAAAACCGTGCCGGCCAACCAATCTGCCGCCACTTGGCAGCGAGCCAACCGACCCGCGCCGCCGTGCCCAGCCTCTCCGCGGCCTCCACGTCGCCCCCTGTCAGCCTCCACCGCCGCGGCCCGCCCAGGCTCGCGCGGGGCCCGCGAAGCCCGAACCGCCGCCCCGAGCGTCCAGATTGGGAGGAGCCCCGATCCAGAGCACCTCCAGCGCGTGTCTCCGGCCGCCCCTGTCAACGCCGGCGACCAGGCCAGCCTCGACCCCGCCGAAACCTCGCCGGAGGTTCCCGCCGCCGCCACGTTGCCCCACCACCGGAAGCCATCACTCCATGCTCGTTTTCGTGTCGCCGGAGTGCGCCCAAGGCCGATCTCCTCTGCCGCCCAACGCCGAAGCTGCAACCCCCCGCCGTCGTCGACCGGATCTGAAGGAGAGCGTCGTCGGCCGCCGTTTTCTTGCCCCGCCGCTGCAAGTCCCGTCCCCGCCGGCACCATCCCGCGTCGTCGCTGGCTCGTGCATGGGAGGGCGAGCAGTTGGAGCTCCAGCGCCCCGACCCGCTCGCTCGATCCCGTCTGCGTTGACCGGATCAAGGGTCGCGTGGGCCACGCTAGCGCCAGCTCCAGCGCGAGCTTGGGCCGCGTCTGCGCCAACCACCAAGGCCCAGCTCCGCACCAGATCCACCGGCCCATGGCCTCTGGTGAGCGACCCCTTCCCCCTGCTATCTTGCGCCCATGCACTCCTCTGCTATCATGTGCTTGCCTGTGTAGTTGGGATTGGCCCGTGTATGTTTCTGCTTATCTTACGCCATGTGCATCATATTGCTATCATGCGCCATATCCTGTTTAGCCCAGTACAACATATTTGACCCGTTATCGTTTTTTTTCTCGTTCTGCGAAATTGTCTAATATTCCGGGTGTTGCATAATTACAGATTTTTGCATGATTTTTAATTGCTAATAACTTAATAACCGTGCATCATATCAAAATGATTTACGTATGTAAAATGTGTAGAATTTTCTGTAGATTATTAATATTGCACTTTCATGTATGATTAAAATGTTTAACATGCCATTTTCATCCATGATAAAAAATGCTTAAACTTGCTGTTTACATCATTTTGCATAAATACCATTAATTTGCATTGCACACATTTATTTAATCATGCATTCGAATTAATCCAACCATATATGTAAAATGTTCACATTATATGTATCGTATTTTCATGCATGACAAATATGTGTGATGTTTTATTTGCATTCAATTTGCATGTATAATTGCCAAAAGGGGTTATTCCATTAACTTGCATAATTAATTATGACATATTTTCCTACATGAACCCATGCATATGATATATGTTTTCGGGGTAGAAAAATCCATAGAATTTAACTGTGCATTTAGTTTTGTCATTGGAACAAATTTGTGTGCATGTCATTTTTGCCATGATGCCCTTTTAAATTTAATGCACATATATACTTGGTAAAGGGTGGAAGGCTTGGCCTTTTGCTCGGTGCTTTGTTCCACTCTTGCCGCCCTAGTTACTTGTGTACCGGTGTTATGTTCCATAATTGAGCACGCCTAACATGCTCGGGGTTGTTATGGGGACCCCCTTGATTTTCGTTTTAGGATAAAGCTTGTCTGGCAAGGCCCAACATTGGTACTACATTTGCCTAATAACTAATAAAATTGCATAGGGACTTTCCGGACCCCGTGGATAATTAATCAACAACCCTCGCCAGTGCTCCCCATGAGTGTTGGTCCAAACTAGAGCACCGTGCGGGGCCAACCCGGGGCAACTCGGGAGATGTCTATCAGGCCACCGTACGCTTCGCTTATCCGTCGTGTCCTGAGAACGAGATGCGCAGCTCCTATCGGGTTCGTCGACACGCCGGGCGGCCTTGCTGGATTTGTTTTACCTTTCTCGAACGTCTTGTGCGAGGAATCCGAGAATACTTCGGGCTACCTCGAGGTTGCGATTTTCCAGTGGAATTGCCTAGGAAGATTGCGAGATTCGTGGTCGAGGTTATTCCCGCTGCGTGTGGTTAGTTTGTGATGGATGAGTTGGAGCACCCCTGCAGGGTTTAATCTTTCGGAAAGCCGTGCCCGCGGTTACGTGGCAACTTGGAAACTTTGTTTAACACCCGGTCATAGCTAACTTGAAGTAAACTCAAATAAAATACACCAACCGTGTGCGTAACCGTGACCGTCTCTTTTCGTGAGGCCTGCTCCGAAAGAGAACACAGTGGGGTTATGTTTGTTCGTAAGTAGGTGTTCAGGATCTCTTAGAGATCATTATTAGTTCATGTCCGTTTATTCGACGATCATCCCCCTTTATTCTTGTACTCGTAAGTTAGCCACTCAAATAAATGCTTAGTGCTTGCTGCAGCCTCACCACTCAACCATACCTCGCAAATTAAGCTTTAATAGTCCTGATACCCTTGGAAATGAGATTGCTGAGTCTCCGTGGCTCACAGATTAGTACAACACCAGTTGCAGGTACAGGTAATGCGATGATTTGATGTGAGCGCGATGCTTGTTTGATTTGGAGTCCTTCTTCTTCTTCTTCATCGATCTAGGATGGGTTCCAGGCGGCAGCCTGGGATAGCAAGGATGGATGTCATTTTATCATTTGTTTTCGTCCGTAGTCGGACCCTGCTCTTCTGTATGATGTTTGGATATGATGTTGTATTGATGTGATATTGATGTAGCTTGTGGCGAGTGTAAGCCAATTCTATATACTCATCTCTTCTTTACATGTACTTGTAATGATATCCATTCTTCCGAAACGACGAGATGCGCTTCTATCCCTGTCGAGGCCCTTGTGCCAAAATAAGGATAGGATCGCATCTTGGGTGTGACACTGGAGGTTACTCCGGCTCCTACCGAAATAGAAGGTGCGACTGTGGGTTCTTGATAAGCCGCCGCAGCTGCTAGAGCCGCCGCCTCTCGCTGCGCTCTTGCCCAATCCACCAGCGCGTGAGCATCAAGAGCCGGCCGATCATCTCGCGGTGGGTTTCGATGTCTCTCGCTGCTAGAAACCGCCGGTGACTCATAACGCCGGCTGTAGCTGCGGCTCGGGATGGAGGTTGAGTGCACGCAACTCCGGCTATAAGTATATTTCTCCTGCTGGGCCACAGCCGTCTGCAGATATCCAATGGCGTTCCGCACTTCCTTTGCGAAAGGCGCCCCATCAGGGATGGGGATCGTACCAAGCCTGGTTGCCGCTGCCACCATGTTCTCCACCGGGTTAGAATAATGACCCGGCGGCGTCGGAAAAGACTGTGGTGGGGTCTGGTTCCGGCGGGGCAGGTCTGGCTGCTGATGCTGAACCGCCGCTCGGCTCCCAGGTACTTCCGCCGTCCGGGTTACGGCCAAAGGCACATTCCGACCCGTCCCTGGCGTGTTAAAAAGATTTCTGGCTTCATATTGATCCAGCAAACGGGATTGATGCCTCATCCGGTGAACCGCCGCTGCGGACTGCTGCTCTAACTCAAGGCGAAAAGCATCTGCCCTAAGGCGCTCCGCCTCAGCATCCATCTGAGCCTTTAGTGCATTGATTTCCTATTGGACTCCGGCCATCTGACTCTTCAACCTCGTGATCTCCGTGTTACGGGCCGATTGGTTCTCAGCGGTTTCCATCAGAGTTGTAAGCTCATTCATCAGATCCAGAAGAACTTGAGCCGGCGGCCTGCCAGCTCCAGACCCGGACGCACCGGCGGCCGTGCTACTAGGGGCCGGCGGTGACCCCGGCATGAAGACAGCAGCGCGATTCGCCGGCTCATAGTTGTAACAGCCCGGGACCGACGCTGCACAAGATTCCCCTTTTATTCCGCTGTCATCGTGTGTTTCATTTGGTTGTCGCATTCATCATTGCATCATTCGCATCATCTGCATAGCAACGTCACTCGTTTTCGAAAACTTGCATCCGTTCGTAGCTGCCGGTTCTCTCCGTTCGTGTCGTCGTCCGTTTCGAGCCCAACCGCACACGCACGCACCCGCGACATCGTTCAAAAAAATGTTTTTTAAAGTGCGCGAAAAATGTTCTCTGAATGGGTCGAACGTTGGCGTGCGGTCTTGTTATAGTGTAGATAGACCGCCTGCCAAATTTCGTCGCAACCGGAGTCCGTTTGATACCCGAACAGTTAAACCTATAGCGGCACTATAGCCGGTCAAATCGCATACGTTTTTCATTAATTAAAACCTGTTGCCGGGCTGCCCGCATTTCCCTCTCTCCTATGCCTAGCCATTCTGCACAGTGCACTGACCCCTCGCGCGCGCCCGATTAGCTTCCCCGAACCCGAAATATACGGCCGTGACCGTTGGATCCGTATCAACCACGTAATACCTCAAAATATCTTCGGTTCTTTATTTTGACTCCCTAACATATTTGTCTTGCCCGTCGGATCTAAATCGGAAGGTCCGGATCAGCCTCCAAAAATCCCCCTACCTATTTAAGCAGCCGCAACCATGCCTAACCCTAGGCCATTTCCCTGTCCCATCCATCCACTCTCTCAGCCGCCGCCAGCCACATCTTCCTCGGGATCCATCCCGACCAGCTCCCTCGTTTTCAGCCTACACCCAATCCCATCGATCCAATCACCCCCTCTATTGATCTAGCCAGCAACAGCTCGAGATCCCCTTGCTCGCCTCCCGCTCACCCATGGATGCGTCCGTCCCTGCAAGCGATCGACCTCGTCGCGTCTTGGCGCCCAAGTCCCGCCTCTGCAGTGCGTTCATCCGAGGAGAGGAGCTCCTCGAATGCGTCCTTGTCCATGCCATCGTCGTGCTGGAGCTGCCGAGGTCTCCCGTGCCTCCTTCAACCTCAGTGACCCCCCCTTTCTTTTCTCTCTCTCTAACCTCTTGCTAATTCTCTGTTTCTTGCCATGTCGCCATGCCTCGATCCGCCAAGCCGCCGTCCCGTGCTCCAGCCGTGATCCACAGGAGCATCCATGGCGTCATCGGTTGCCTCCTGCCCCACCTCGAATCCATCCGGGAGCATCCTCCGGCCGCCCCAAGACCTGGTGCCTGTGTTCCTCGCTGCGAGCTTCCATGGCCGTCGCCTCCCTGCCCTTGAAGCCACTGGATCCGGCTGCCCTCATCGTCCTGACGCTGGTGAGCAGAGCCTCCCTCCCATGCTCTCTTTTTCCTTCCCCATGGCCCTCTCTCCTTTCCCCTAATCTTCCTCTGTTTCTTTAATCGGACATGGACAGGAAGCACCGCGGCAGCCCCGCCATGGTTGGCCTCGGAGCTATGCCACGCCGCCGTTCAAGCAGCTCCGCCACCACCTGCTGGAGCCGGCCAGAAACTCTATGAGACCGAGTGCCCGCCCGGAGTCGTGTCCCCTCGAGCTCCCTGGTCGTCCCGTGTGTCTTCTCGCCATGGACGCTAGCCTCTCTGTTTCCCGTTGTGAGCAAGTTCCCCTCGTAACTGAAGCTTAGTTCTTTTCCTAGATCCATTCTGGAGGTTAAGTGTTATATACGTTGGCCGCTACTTTTGTTCACGAGTACAATAGTGGTTGAGTTTGCTAGCGCAGCCAGCATTTTCGTTGGAGACTAGAGGTCCTGGGTTCGAGTCCAGGTCTCCACAAGTTTTGCGCGGCTACATTTTATTTTATTTGTTTTCACGCACACACACACCAGCGCATGCTCGGGCTGAGTCCTCATGGGCCGCTGCAATTCGGCCCATGCACATTTTTTTTCTTTCATGCTGCAATTTTGTCAATAATCAAGACGTGCATCAATTACAGATTTTGTCACTGTTTCAAAATGCCTATAATTAGATATTCATGCATCCAAATAAAATGTTTTATATATGTAAAATTCTTAGAATTTCCTGTAGATTAATAATATGCCACTTTCATGCATGTTTAAAATATTTAAACTAGCTGTTTTGCATTAATTTGCATATATGGCATGTTAAAACGGTTTTTGTCATAACTAATTAACCGTAACTCTGTTTAAAATGTTTCATATATGTAACTTGACTAGAAAAACATGTAGAATCACATGATGGACTTTATTTTCCTGTTTAACAAATATAAAATTGTGTTAGGACAGATCTGGATCAAATCCTTATTATGCACATGGGGTCGTTTCGGGAATGCTATATGTTGCTTCCGGCCTCATTTAAAATGCCTAGATCATGTGATTGTTCATGCTTCAACTCTTGCCATGATAAACAACATTTAAAATGACTGGTTAGTTAAACAACATTAACCGCATTTCTCGTAACATGGAGATTTATTATTTTGTTGTAGGTGTGTTCTCCTTCTCCATTTAAAATTGCTCTAATTCCATCTTCACCTTATGCCATGACCACCCATGTTAAACAACATTTAATATTGATGAGTACCTAACGAGAGTGAACTAAATATTTGAACATGGAGTTTCGTCAATATGCAACTCGTTGCATATTGAACTTAACTTAATGTGTAGTAGTTGATTGTTGTGCTTGCCATGTCATGCACAACATGCATCATATTTGAAGTGCATCATGTCATGCATATGTTGTGGTGTATCGTGTGTTGATTGTTTGTTCCGGATTGCTTCTTCTCGATAGAGTTCCGAAAGCGTTCGGAGTGTGAGGATTCGTTCGACTACGTCCCGTTCGTCTACTTCACGGATTGCCTGCTTCACAGATTCGTTCTTCTTCCAAGCGGGATCTCAGGCAAGATGATCATTTCCTTGGATACCATTACTATCATTGCCATGCTAGATGTCTCGCTTCTATCGCTGTCTCGCTACCTATCACTTGTTTGACAAGCCTCCCAAATTGCCATGAAAAGCCTCTAACCCCTCCACATCCCAGCAAAACATTGTTTGGCTATGTTACCGCTTGCTCAGCCCTTCTTATAGCGTTGCTAGTTGAAGGTGCATTTGTTTCCAGCTATCACAATATTATTGCTATTTAATTTAATGCACATATATACTTGGTAAAGGGTGGAAGGCTTGGCCTTTTGCTCGGTGTTTTGTTCCACTCTTGCCGCCCTAGATACTTGTGTACCGGTGTTATGTTCCATAATTGAGCGCTCCTAACATGCTCGGGGTTGTTATGGGGACCCCCTTGACTTTCGTTTTAGGATAAAACTTGTCTGGCAAGGCCCAACTTTGGTACTACATTTGCCCAACATAATAACACTGAACACCGTTACTAAAGCATAGGGCGTCATGAACCCGAGAAGTTAATTTAACATAATAAGGGGGGGCTAGTGCTAATGGTGTTGGTCCCAAACGGGCAGACTGCGGGGCCACCGCGGAGAAACTTGGGGTTTGGTTTGACTCGTAGTGTGACCCATCCGGTTGTGCCCTGAGAACGGGATACGCGGCTCCTAGCGGGATTGTCGGCACGTCGGGCGGCCTTGCTGGACTTGTTTTACCTTTCTCGAACGTCTTGTGCGAGGAATTCCGAGAATACTTCGGGCTATCTCGGGGTTGCGGTTTTCCAGTGGAATTGCCTAGGAAGATCACGAGATTCGTGGTCGAGGTTATTCCCGCTGCGTATGGTTAGTTTGTGATAGATGAGTTGGAGCACCCCTGCAGGGTTTAATCTTTCGGAAAGCCGTGTGCGCGGTTACGTGGCTACTTGGAAACTTTGTTTAACACCCGGTCATAGCAAACTTGAAGTAAACTCAAATAAAATACACCAACCGTGTGCGTAACCGTGACTGTCTCTTCTCATGAGTCCTTATCCGAGAGAGAACACGGTGGGGTTATGTTTGACGTAAGTTGGTGTTCAGGATCTCTTAGAGATCATTACTAGTTCATGACCGTTTATGCGACAATCATCCCCCTTTATTCTGGTACTCGTAAGTTAGCCACTCAAATAAATGCTTAGTGCTTGCTGCAGCCTCACCACTTAACCATACCTCACCCATTAAGCTTTAATAGTCTTGATACCCTTGGAAATGAGATTGCTGAGTCACCGTGGCTCACAGATTACTACAACAACAGTTGCAGGTACAGGTAATGCGATGATATGACGTGAGCGCGATGCTTTGTTTGATTTGGAGTTCTTCTTCTTCTTCTTCATCGATCTAGGATGGGTTCCAGGCGGCAGCCTGGGATAGCAAGGATGGATGTCATTTTATTGTTTGTTTTCGTCCGTAATCGGACCCTGCTCTTCTGTATGATGTTTGGAGATGTTATTGTATTGATGTGCTATTGTTGTAGCTTGTGGCGAGTGTAAGCCAATTCCATATACTCATCTCTTCGTTACATGTACTTGTATTGATATCCATTCTTGCGAAACGACGAGATGCGCTTCTATCCCTGTCGAGGCCCTCGTGCCAAAATAAGGATAGGATCGCATCTTGGGCGTGACAAGTTGGTATCAGAGTCTGTACCGACCTAGGAGCCACCTTGATTGATCAAACTTTGGCCGAGTCGAGTCTAGTAAAAAAACTATTTTGAGTCTAGTTATATCGGAGAGTAGGATTCTTTTACTCCTCTTCTATACTCTGGTGAGGTATTCGACTTAGGAATTTTCATTCTACTCCTCTTCTCGCTCAAAGTTTTTTTAGGATCACGCGGGTATTTTGGAAACTATATGATGCTGATGTGACGGAGTTCTCTCTTGGTGCCTCCTGTCTGACTTGATTTCTTCCGGGGAGTTGAGCTCCAAGGGATTCTTGACACATCGTTATCATTCAGTTTCCTTAGTATCTCAGGACGGAGGATGTTCGAAATTGCTTCAATACTTTTCGTGGCGAGATAAGGCTGGAGTCACCCAGTACTAGGGAGAGCGTCCAGGGTACTGCCATGTTTAGTATCGTTGTTATTACGAGTGTCTGAGGTAGACGAGTTTGCGGAGTTTCTTGGATTATGGTGTGGAAGGTTGCGGGTGCAGTTGTAGCTGATTACCTTGGGTACGTTCCTGGGTCCGCAACCCGAATCGCATAAACAAGAAAGACTTCGGAAATTCTTAGGTGGGAATTCAAGTAGTTACCTAGGATTATCCTCCCAACAAATGCATGGTGGGTTATGTATTTGTTTCCGGCTTAATTTTCAAGCCTCATCCTTTGTTTTGTTGGAGTATGGTAATTCAAGTTGCTTCGATGTCAAGTGGTGATTTCATATGTTTCCTAAGCATTGTTCTCATATTTCTATAGGAGTGCTAATCCTTTTGCTCAATCAAATTGTCATGTCAAAATATTATTCCTAACCGGTGTGCTTCTCATCAAGATAATTTAACCCTATCCAATATTTGCAAGATCAATCCTCGTATTTCTTTCCGGAGTTCATCTCATCGGTATCAAGTTGTCTTTATTTTCCCCCGCCCTCCCGCCCTTTTTCTTCAACAATTAAATTCTCATTCGAGTGCCTTTTCTATCCATGTAATGCTTCCGCTATCTTCTCTTCCGTGATGTATCCGGTGATTCGTTGTGAAGATGCTCAAGTGCTCAAGTTCATCATTTCTTAGTCTTCATCTTTGTTTTCTTTCCCGGTGGATTCAATTCAACCTCTCTGTGTTCGTCATATCCTTTCATTCGCAAAATGCTTTCCCATGTTGGAGACTCTCATCCAAGCCTCTCTTGTTTAGTCATCTCTCTTTGTCATATCCGGAGTGTTGAAGATATCTCAGAAGACTCGTGTTTCCATTCAAATCGTTTAAATTATTTCGAGGCTCTCACCTCATCAAGTTCTCAATTTGTACCGGTGCAATATCTCTTCCTAATCAATTATTTCAATGGTGGTCTCTTTGAGTGGGCTCATAACCCACAGGTTTTTCCCCAGGATCTTACCTGGCTCTTCTAATCTTTCCGGAGATCTCAAGTTCTTTTCAAATATGACGTAAGAATGATCTTCATTAGTCATATTCCTTGTCCAGGATCGCTTCAATCATTTCACCATTGGCTCAACCTTTCCTTATTCGTTGTTCCGGAGTGTCTCAGGAATTCATGATGTAGTTTCTCGTCATCATTCTTAGCGTTGAAGATCGAAGGAGTGTTTCTCTTAAATCTTTGTCCGCTCTCGAAGATTCATGGTTAAAGCTTCATGCTATCCTCTTAAATTGTTTTCAATCATGAGTAATTCCTCCCATATCTATCCGAGCATTTCAGAGTTGTTATCATTTCTCGATCCTTCGAAGGCCATCATTTCAGAAGAATTCTTCGTTCTCAGCTTTCAGCTTTCGTTCTCAAATTCTTCTCAATTGTTGTCTCTTCGTTCGTATCTCAACTATTCTGGCGCTTCGTTCAAGATTTCTCTAGGCGGATCGTGATCTCTTCGTTCTCTTGTATCTCCATTCGTTCATGGTATTCTCGTTCGTTTCAAATCCGTACTGGTGTTTCGTTAAAGACATCTTCAAGCTTGTTTCATCTCTCTTCAATCTTCTTCAACAAGAATAAGTAGTATGCCAAATCCGTTGCTTGTCATCAATCTAACTTGAGGAAGGATAAGCATAACATAAACCTTATTCTTATTTCATCAAGGTGATTTCAATCCTTCTTCCGGAGTGGCTCATGATATCAAATTCTCGATTCTAAGTTGTTCATCCTTTAATTTCCGGAGTTCTTCCCGATGGTTCGTCATGGTGGTTCCTTAAGAATTTAATTCATTCTCGAAGAGTTCTTCAAGTTTCTTGTTGGAGGACCTCAAGCATTATTTCTATTGCATTCCAAAGTGCAATTCATTCTCCCTTATCTTTTGAGATGGTATTATTGCATTCTTGATTCATGAGGAGTTTCAAAGAGAAGTTATCAAGAATGAGATATTTAAACCCATCATTTCTTTCTCGAAGTTATCTTGGCATGGATTTCACCTAAGGCATTTTCTAAGGGTTGTTGCTATCATGGTACTTATCAATGATCCAAGTTCTCAATCTATTCTCTTGGTGAAAGAAGGTTTCATCTCCTGTTGCTCCCAATCAATCAATTGTTTGGTTTTATGGCCGGTTGTCACCTCATAGTTTTGAGATGTTTTCCATAAGCCAACAACAAGCTTGTTCTTTTCGTTGTTGATTTTTTAACAACTCCGTTCAATCTCTTCTTGTAAGATGTTTTTCAAATTCAATTGTGGTAGGAGTTGTCATTTTCTTCTCCGTTCTTTTCCTTTCAATGATCTAGCTTCTTCCTTGTTCCGGAGGCAATGTGATGTGGCTCTATTCATCCCATCATCTCGGTTTGTCAAGATCATTTTCTTTCCTTGCTTGTCCATCTAACCGGAGTGTTGTGTTCTCTTTCAAGTTCTTTCCACCTTATCAAATTTTGTCCCTCTATCATACCGAAGTGCTGCCGAATTTTTTTTTGAATTCTTCCTTGTTCCTCGTATCATCCTGCATATCTTTGCAACCTTCAAAGATTTATGGTTTCACTCATTTGTTAGAGAAGCATCTAAGTTTTACCTCTTCCTCTTGCTCTTTCTCTTCACCTTCTCATTCTAAGATCTCGGGTCGAGATCTCTTGTAAGTGGAGGAGAGTTGTAACAGCCCGGGACCGACGCTCCAGAAGATTCCCCTTTTATTCCGCTGTCATCGTGTGTTTCATTTGGTTGTCGCATTCATCATTGCATCATTCGCATCATCTACATAGCAACGCCACTCGTTTTCGAAAACTTGCATCCATTCGTAGCTGCCGGTTCTCTCCGTTCGTGTCGTCGTCCGTTTCAAGCCCAACCGCACACGCACGCACCCGCGGCATCGTTTAAAAAAATGTTTTTTAAAGTGCGTGAAAAATGTTCTCTGAATGGGTCGAAATTTGGCGTGCGGTCTTGTTATAGTGTAGATAGACCGCCTGCCAAATTTCGTCGTAACCGGAGTCTGTTTGATACCCGAACCGTTAAACCTATAGCGGCACTATAGCCGGTCAAACGCATACATTTTTTGTTAATTAAAACCTGTTGCCGGGCTGCCCGCATTTCCCTCTCTCCTATGCGTAGCCATTCTGCACAGTGCACTGACCCCTCGCGCGCGCCCGATTAGCTTCCCCGAACCCAAAATACGGCCGTGACCGTTGGATCCGTATCAACCCCGTAATACTTCAAAATATCTACGGTTCTTTATTTGGACTCCCTAACCTATTTGTCTTGCCCGTCCGATCTAAATCAGAGGGTCCGGATCAGCCTCCAAAAATCACCCTACCTATTTAAGCAGCCGCAACCCTGCCTAACCCTAGGCCATTTCCCTGTCCCATCCATCCACTCTCTCAGCCGCCGGAAGCCACATCTTCCTCGGGATCCATCCCAACCAATCACCCCCTCTATTGATCTAGCCAGCAACAGCTCGAGATCCCCTGGCTCGCCTCCCGCTCACCCATGGATGCGTCCGTCCCTGCAAGCGACCGGCCCCGTCGCGTCTTGGCGCCCAAGTCC
The DNA here is from genome assembly GCA_039707655.1 of Elymus sibiricus. Lineage (NCBI taxonomy): Eukaryota > Viridiplantae > Streptophyta > Magnoliopsida > Poales > Poaceae > Elymus > Elymus sibiricus. Next base: position 166,489,124 of record CM077669.1, read on the forward strand.
CGCCTCTGCAGTGCGTTCATCCGAGGAGAGGAGCTCCTCGAACGCGTCCTTGTCCATGCCATCGTCGCGCTGGAGCTGCCGAGGTATCCCGTGCCTCCTTCAACCTCAGTGACCCCCCCTTTCTTTTCTCTCTCTCTAACCTCTTGCTAATTCTCTGTTTCTTGCCATGTCGCCATGCCTCGATCCGCCAAGCCGCCGTCCCGTGCTCCAGCCGTGATCCGCAGGAGCATCCATGGCGTCATCGGTTGCCTCCAGCCCCGCCTCGAATCCGTCCGGGAGCATCCTCTGGCCGCCCCAAGACCTGGTGCCTGTGTTCCTCGCTGCGAGCTTCCATGGCCGTCACCTCCTTGCCCTTGAATCCACTGGATCCGGCTGCCCTCATCGTCCTCACGCTGGTGAGCAGAGCCTCCCTCCCGTGCTCTCTTTTTCCTTCCCCATGGCCCTCTCTCCTTTCCCCTAATCTTCCTCTGTTTCTTTAATCGGACATGGACAGGAAGCACCGCGGCAGCCCCGCCATGGTTGGCCTCGGAGCTATCCCACGCCGCCGTTCAAGCAGCTCCGCCACCACCTGCTGGAACCGGCCAGGAACTCTATGAGACCGAGTCCCCGCCCGGAGTCGTGTCCCCTCGAGCTCCCTGGTCGTCCCGTGTGTCTTCTCGCCATGGACGCTAGCCTCTCTGTTTCCCGATGTGAGCAAGTTCCCCTCGTAACTGAAGCTTAGTTCTTTTCCTAGATCCATTCTGGAGGTTAAGTGTTATATACAATGGCCGCTACTTATCTTCACGAGCACATTAGTGGTTGACTTGGCTAGCGCAGCCAGCATTTTCATTGGAGACTAGAGGTCCTGGGTTCGAGTCCACAAGTTTTGCGCTGCTACATTTTATTTTATTTGTTTTCACGCACACACACACCAGCGCATGCTCGGGCTGAGTCCTCATGGGCCGCTGCACTTCGCCGCAATTCGGCCCATGCACATTTTTTTTTCTTTCATGCTGCAAGTTTGTCAATAATCAAGACGTGCATCAATTACAGATTTTGTCACTGTTTTAAAATGCCTATAATTAGATATTCATGCATCCAAATAAAATGTTTTATATATGTAAAATTCTTAGAATTTCCTGTAGATTAACAATATGCCACTTTCATGCATGTTTAAAATATTTAAACTGGCTGTTTTGCATTAATTTGCATATATGGCATGTTAAAACGGTTTTTGTCATAACTAATTAACCGTAACTCTGTTTAAAATGTTTCATATATGTAACTTGACTAGAAAAACGTGTAGAATCACATGGTGGACTTTATTTTCCTGTTTAATAAATATAAAATTGTGTTAGGACAGATCTGGATCAAATCCTTATTATGCACATGGGGTCATTTCGGAAATGCTATATGTTGCTTCCGGCCTCATTTAAAATGCCTAGATCATGTGATTGTTTATGCTTCAACTCTTGCCATGATAAACAACATTTAAAATGACTGGTTAGTTAAACAACATTAACCGCATTTCTCGTAACATGGAGATTTATTATTTTTTTGTAGGTGTGTTCTCCTTCTCCATTTAAAATTGCTCTAATTCCATCTTCACCTTATGTCATGACCACCCATGTTAAACAACATTTAATATTGATGAGTACCTAACGAGAGTGAACTAAATATTTGAACGTGGAGTTTCGTCAATATGCAACTCGTTGCATATTGAACTTCACTTAATGTGTAGTAGTTCATTGTTGTGCTTGCCATGTCATGCATAACATGCATCATATTTGAGGTGCATCATGTCATGCATATGTTGTGGTGTATAGTGTGTTGATTGTTTGTTCCGGATTGCTTCTTCTCGATAGAGTTCCGAAAGCGTTCGGAGTGTGAGGATTCGTTCGGCTACGTCCCGTTCGTCAACTTCACGGATCGCCTGCTTCACGGATTCGTTCTTCTTCCAAGCGGGATCTCAGGCAAGATGATCATTTCCCTGGATACCATTACTATCATTGCCATGCTAGATGTCTCGCTTCTATCGCTGTCTCGCTACCTACCACTTGTTTGACAAGCCCCCCAAATTGCCATGAAAAGCCTCTAACCCCTCCACATCCCAGCAAAACATTGTTTGGCTATGTTACCGCTTGCTCAGCCCTTCTTATAGCGTTGCTAGTTGCAGGTGCATTTGTTTCCAGCTATCACAATATTATTGCTATTTAATTTAATGCACATATATACTTGGTAAAGGGTGGAAGGCTTGGCCTTTTGCTCGGTGTTTTGTTCCACTCTTGCCGCCCTAGATACTTGTGTACCGGTGTTATGTTCCATAATTGAGCGCTCCTAACATGCTCGGGGTTGTTATGGGGACCCCCTTGACTTTCGTTTTAGGATAAAACTTGTCTGGCAAGGCGCAACTTTGGTACTACATTTGCCCAACATAATATTACTGAACACCGTTACTAAAGCATAGGGCGTCATGAACCCGAGGAGTTAATTTAACATAATACAGGGGGGGCCAGTGCTGATGGTGTTGGTCCCAAACGGGCAGACTGTGGGGCCACCGCGGGGAAACTCGGGGTTTGGTTTGACTCGTAGTGTGACCCATCCGGTTGTGCCCTGAGAACGAGATACGCGGCTCCTATCGGGATTGTCGGCACGTCGGGCGGCCTTGCTGGACTTGTTTTACCTTTCTCGAACGTCTTGTGCGAGGAATTCCGAGAATACTTCGGGCTATCTCGGGGTTGCGGTTTTCCAGTGGAATTGCCTAGGAAGATCACGAGATTCGTGGTCGAGGTTATTCCCGCTGCGTGTGGTTTGTTTGTGATGGATGAGTTGGAGCACCCCTGCAGGGTTTAATCTTTCGGAAAGCCGTGCCCGCGGTTACGTGGCAACTTGGAAACTTTGTTTAACACCCGGTCATAGCAAACTTGAAGTAAACTCAAATAAAATACACCAACCGTGTGCGTAACCGTGACTGTCTCTTCTCGTAAGTCCTTATCCGAGAGAGAACACGGTGGGGTTATGTTTGACGTAAGTAGGTGTTCAGGATCTCTTAGAGATCATTACTAGTTCACGACCGTTTATGCGACAATCATCCCCCTTTATTCTTGTACTCGTAAGTTAGCCACTCAAATAAATGCTCAGTGCTTGCTGCAGCCTCACCACTTAACCATACCTCACCCATTAAGCTTTAATAGTCTTGATACCCTTGGAAATGAGATTGCTGAGTCACCGTGGCTCACAGATTACTACAACAATAGTTGCAAGTACAGGTAATGCGATGATATGACGTGAGCGCGATGCTTTGTTTGATTTGGAGTTCTTCTTCTTCTTCATCATCGATCTAGGATGGGTTCCAGGCGGCAGCTTGGGATAGCAAGGATGGATGTCATTTTGTCGTTTGTTTTCGTCCGTAGTCGGACCCTGCTCTTCTGTATGATGTTTGGAGATGTTATTGTATTGATGTGCTATTGTTGTAGCTTGTGGCGAGTGTAAGCCAATTCCATATACTCATCTCTTCGTTACATGTACTTGTAATGATATCCATTCTTGCGAAACGACGAGATGCGCTTCTATCCCTGTCGAGGCCCTCGTGCCAAAATAAGGATAGGATCGCATCTTGGGCGTGACAATGGTCCTCCGGCTCATGGTACTCCGGCTCGGGGTAATCCTCGACGTAGCCCCCAAGCCCGCCGTTGTGAAGCTGGTAGATCGATTCCGTCTCTCCGCTCGAGGATCCATCCTCTGAGCAGATGAGGGTTTCCTCCCGCGACATGGAACCTTCAAGCTCCGCGCCTTGGGTAAAGCCGACGAAGACACGCTTCCTGCCCGGGTTAACACGAGCGGTTTGCGCGCGTCGGGCCGGCTCGACGAGGTCGGTGCAGGTGTCCAGCCCGGGTTTAGATCCGTCGATATTGCCGATGAAGACATGAATTCCGCCGAAGGGGACCCGGTGACCATACTCGATTGAGTCGGCCTTGGTGCCCCAGCCTGCGTCGTCGATGTAGAGCTTGCCACGGCGACTCTTGGTCATCCTGCCCACGGCATATCCCTCGATTCCTGGGAGAGAACCCTTCGAGAACTCCACACCACCAAGCGCTAGCCCCACGGTGGGCGTGGTTTTGTCACGGCAGATGTCCCCGTGAAAGGACTTAGGTTCGAGGCCATCGCTAAGGTGAGCTCGAAGGGGTTGATCGGAATCGAGAGACAAGAGTTACCCAGGTTCGGCCCCTCGAAAAGAGGTAAAAGCCTACGTCCTGCTTTGTGTTGTATTGATTGGGTATCGATTACAAGGGAGCGAGTTCGCTTGACCTAGCTATCGATCAGTTGTTTCGTGGCCTAAGCCGCCCAGGTAACCCACCCTTATATACACGGGTCACGGCCCTGGGCTTACAAGAGTCCGGGCCGGGTTACACTTGATCACCGACCTCGCCTCTAACTATACATGCCTTATCTAACAAGTCACCCCCGGTGCCTCAAGCCCGCCGGGTTACCTCCTGTCTTCTGGCTCTAGGCCATCTGGCCCACTGAGTAAGTTCACTCCCGAAGTTATCATAAGTCGCCAACCGCATGACTCGGCGCCACCTGGGCGGGTCTCACCACGGGGTTATATCCCCAACAAGTATCATCCATGAATGGACCAACGGTGTGCCTGGTGTCTGCGAAAACAGCACATGGTCATCCTTTCCGGCATGACCCCGCATCGAGAGTGACCATGTCACTCATGCCACAAGTAATGCGGGCTCCCTGCTTGCATCTACCAAAGTGTGCAACATAGCCCCATCCCATAAGGGGCATCGTGGTTGTACATGTAAGGTTGGGAACGGTCGACAAATCTTAATTCTAGTCCATTTTCAAACACACACACACACACACAACTTGCTCTGGTAAACCACTTCTTTCTCAAGTGGTTACCTAGCTCATCATCTCCCTTGGGCATTAGTGGCACCCGACGAGGTTTTTGAAATGTCTTTGAAAAAACTTTGTTTCCAATGTCATGCATATACCTGTCAGGGTATGATGATCTATGGGGCCGACAAGGCCCCTTTCGTAGTTAGGGTGAGGGAATCCTCTTGCGCAAAGAGCATCACCGGACACTGCACGCTCGAGGGTTTAGACAGGTTCGGGCCGCTGGCGCATAATACCCTACGTCCTGTGTGGTGTGGTTTATTCGGGTTCACAGTACAGGAGCGTCGCAGACCGGCAAGGATGCTTCGGGAGCGTCGCTACGCGTGTAAAATGAACGGGGAGTCGACCTTTCTAAGGGTAGCCATGGATCTCCTGTTATAATCCAAGGGGTTACCACAGTGGCTAAAATGGTCTTTACACAGAGTAAATAAAGTATATCTCTCTGCCAAAATCGCTGGGTACAACGATAGTGGGAAATACATAACTCTAACGGATTAGGGCAGACGCATTAAATGTGCCGTGAGGTGGCACGCTGGCGACGTCTCCCGGCGAGGATTGTCCCTCCATCTATGTCGTTCGCCCAGCTACCGCTTATTTTTTCGCCACGCCGTGGGACGAGTGTCATTAAAGCTCTGCTGTAATCCAGGGAAGCAGCCACACGCCCCGACCAGTCTCACCTACCCGCCTGCCCGCTCGATATCTGGCTGATGTGGACAACCAGCCCAGCTACATGGAGCGACAGCTTGGTGGGCGGAGGCCTTGGTGGGTGCGCTATTGCTCGAGCCCCCCCCCGGCAAGGAAGTCTTGTGTAGGATCCAAAGTATATCTAGAGGGGGGTGATTAGACTACTTGACCAAATTAAAAATCTAGCCTTTTTCCCAATTTTAGTTGTTGGCCAATTTTAACAATTGTAGCTATTCAAGTAAACCCTACACATGCAAATTTAAGAGTATAGTAGCGGAAAGTAAAGACATGCAAAGGAAAGTAAAGGTATGGAGAGGAGATTCAAACGCAATTGATGACACAAAGATTTTTCCCGTGGTTCCGATAGGTGGTGCTATCGTACGTCCACGCTGATGGAGACTTAAACCCATGGAGGGTAGCGGTCGCGAGAGTCCACGGAGGGCTCCACCCGTTAGGGTCCACGAAGTAGCAACCTCGTCTATTCCATCACGGCTTCCGTCCACAAAGGACTGGCCTCACTATGGGTAGATCTTCACGAAGTAGGCGATCTCCTTGCCCATACAAACTTCTTGGTTCAACTCCACAATCACAAAGAAGGAGGCTCCCAAGCGACACCTAACCAATCTAGGAGGCACCACCCTCCAAAAGGTAATAGATGTGGTAGTATGATGAACTCCTTGCTCTTGTGCTTCAAAAGATAGTCTCCTCAACACTCAATCACTCTCTCACAGATTTGGCATGGGTAGAATAGATTGATTGCATGGAAAGCAACTTGGGGAGGCTAGAAATCAAGATTCATATGGTTGGAAAGGAATGTCTTGATCTCAACACATTATTAGGTGGCTCAATCTCAGAAAAATGGATGGGGCAAGTGTAAGTGTGTTCTGAGTGCTTCTCTTGTGAGTGATAGGTGGTGGAGGGGTATATATAGGCATGTCCAAAAATCCAACCGTTACAACATTATCGACCAACTCGGTGAAACCAAAGTGAAAACTTGGTTGCACCGACTAGTGCAAAATGTGGCAACTTTAGGCTTTTAGGTGGTACCGATATACACAACTCGGTCCAACCGATTTTTGTCTGACCAGGGCAGTTCCTCATTGCGGTGACACCAATTCACCATACATGGAAATTTCGAGTTTAGGAATCAGCTAACAAGGGAGTTGGTCACTGATTCTCGGTCGTACCGAAACCAGTATTGGTTGTACCGAGTTGCTAGGGTTTTGGCTAGGTTCTGTCTCAAGGGAAAATCGGTATGGCCGAGTGGGAAAACTTGGTGGCACCGATTTTGAACTTGAGATTTTGGAAAGAGTATTTTGTGGAACAATGGATGAGTATTTTTGGTGGCTAATCTCTAAGCACTTGAGCAACCAGATCATCATAATTCCTCACCCCCTTTTAATAGTATTGGCTTTCCTATGGACTCAAAGCGATTTCTCACAAAATATAAAATGTAGAGTCTTCAAGCTTGAATTATGGCCAATGCTATTCCTTTCTTTCCTTTCCTTGGGGAGGTTCTCCACACAATCCTTTAGCCATCCCATCATTGAACTTTTTGCTGAGATAAACTTGGTAGAAACATTTGTCCAATCAAATATATGTTGTTATTAATTATCAAAACCACCTAGGGAGAAGTTGTGCTTTCAACTTGCCGGTTTGCTCGAGCCCTTGTACGAAGAGCTTGGCGCCCAGATCCAGCCCGGCAGGGTTCTACTAGTCTGGAGGCCACGATCGTCTGGTGCACAAGTCAGAGTACTAAGGGCCCCGTTCTTTAGTACACCGACAGGAGCCCCCGGGCCTGGGCCACACTTGCGTCTGTGACGTTGTTGGGCTAGGCCCAAAACAGTGCACAGATACGTGCGGCCGCAATTACCTACGGTTATGCTGATTATCCCTCCCGCTCCTTCACGCAACATGCATTGAATGCTAAATGCTGGGGAAGCGGGGCGAGAAGGCGTTGAAAGGATATGCCTAAAAACCGCACCGTGTCGGCCCGAAGGGGTGCATCCCGCATTGCGTATTTTCATACGAGGCTTATTATTGGGCGAGAGGGATGGCCGCCTATGTAGTGCGCCTGGCATCGGGCAGTCAGCCTCCGAGTTATCCTGCGTTGTTTGGGTTTCCTGTCCCTTCCGCTCCATCTCCCCCTCTTAATTGTATCTCGCGCGACGGGTGTCATGCGTGCGGGCTGGCATTGGCTGAGGAAGGCGGTCGCCAACATCGGCTATGTGTCAGTGCGTGCTCGCCCTGGGACGCGAAGAGCCAGCCCCCTCCTTTCCTCGGGCCTTATAAAGAGGGGGAGTTGTGGGGAAACGTTGCTCATTCGCACCCTCCTTCTCTAGCCTCCCGACCGACATCTTGTCTTCTCTCCTTTTGCCATCTCCTTCAGCACGCCATTTCCGCCATGGCGAGGGGTCACGGCCGCGCCCGTGGATCCGGTGCTGCGGCGAGGGGTGCCCCCCAGAGCCCCATGCGGATTGTGGTGATGGCGGCGGGGTTGACTGCAGCTCCCATGGAAGGACGGTGTCCAGGGGCCGCGGAGGGGCGGCGTCCCGGGGCCGTGGAGGGACGGCTCCATCCATCCACGATGGCCATAGCGGTGCACTCCTCCCGCAGCCCCATGCGGGGATCCATGCGGAGGAGGAGGTGCAAGAGTTCATCGTGGCGATCCCCCAGCGGCATCGGAGCTGGATCCGCCTCCCCGACCCCTTCACATGGGCCATGGGGAGCGGCCGGCCTTGAGGCTTTTGGCTTCGGGCGGACGACTGCTGCAATGGGCCCACTTGGGTGGGTGCCGGCCTCTCCGCCGGGAGAGCCATGTTCCTGACGCGGGGGTGGAAGTCGTTTGCCCGCTTCCGTGGTCTGGGATCCAGGCACCTTCTCCACTTCAGGTTCGACGGCTCCACCACCCTCTTCGTGAAGATCTTCAGGATGTCCGGCGTCCGCCTAGAGTGCTGCGCGAAGAGCTCGAGCGGCAGCGACTACGACTCCTCCAGCGACAGCGACGATGATGGCAGCACCTTCGCCATCAAGCAGGAGGATTCCGACTAGGCGCGTACTACATCGTATCTAGGGTTTAGAGATGCGGGAACGAGGCTCTATCCACGAGACCTCATTTCCGGATCAATTGCCACATCGTAGTGGCAGATCTGCTTTTGTGTTTGGATCGTACGCAATGTAACCCTGCGAGGAAATGAGGAGATAATATTGGGTATCTTTAAAAAATTAAATCTTCGCCATGTGTCTATGAAAGTCCATTTCTCTTTACGCGACAAAACTGCACTTGTATGTTTTCCTGACTCTTGACGCTTGCCGGCGTGTACATCCGTACCGCGGGCGCTTCTTGGGACGAATCCCGAGCACACTTCCGGTAGTGTAACTCTCGACAAGGTCGTCCGTCATCCTCACCGCGGCTACTCAGGATGTTGGGCATGCTTCCAACACTGAAGCGCGCAACAATTTCGACAAGGTCCCTTAGCTTGCAAGTTTTCTTACACAAGCACCAGCTTGCCGTAGGGAAATGTTCAAGAATTTCAAAAAGTTTCCACAACTTAGCTTCTTTTTGTTGCGTTTCTTACCGCAAGGCAACCATTCTTGAACGCATGTGCATGTGTCTGTACTGCCCCCTCCCCCAGGAAGACTTGCGCGCGGGGGCCCCTCTTCTTTTTGAAAAAAAGAAAGAAGAGAAAATAAAAGAGGCTAGGAACCTAGGTGTTTCACCAGTCGCCTTATGCAATTGAAAGTGATCACGACATCTCGCATAAGACACACAAGGTAAATATGTACTTTGACAGAGAGTTGAAGAACACTTAGCTTTATTGACTACGCTCAGGGTCATCGCCTGGCTTTGTACAAAGGATTACACGCCTCAGGGGTGAACTTGTACAAAAGGGGCTGTCGGGAGGCCCGCAACCGCGCCTCACGGGTAAACTTGCGAAGATGCTCGATATTCCACGAGTTCTACACTGGGGTGCCATCTTCGGTCTCCAGGCAGACTGCGCCAGGCCTGGCGACTCGTACTGCCCGGTAAGGGCCTTCAAGGGCTGAATCCGTCGAGCCCCCCGACCGGGAAGGGCTAGGAGAGCGGTATGGTTTGAAGGGCTTGTGCTGGTTGATGTATCTGCTTGGCATGATATTGGCATGCTTCACACGTTGTCACCACTACCAAAGAGTATTGAAGGAGTGTCGGCCAATAGAAGCCTTGGCGGAATGCTTTCCTGGCAAGGGCTCGTGATCCAATGTGGGAGCCGCAGACCCCTTCGTGTATCTCTGTCAACAGTTGACGTCCTTCTCCCGAGGAATGCACTTCAATTTCACACCATTTGGCCTTCTCTTGTACAAGGTGCTCTCCACAAACTGGTATGTGCTCGACCGTCGGGCTACTCTTTCAGCTTCTTGTGGTTCCTTGGGAAGATCTCCTGTTTGGAGGTACCGGACTATCTGTTGTGCCCATGCCGGAGCCTGTGGCTTGACGACAAGGATTCAAGGCATTTCTTCCGCTGCGGGGAAGCTAGCTTCATGAAAAGAACCCTTGGGTCTACCGGAGCTCGCGGTCCACGGGCAGGCGGGCCGTCGTTCCCGGTGACCCTCTTGGCGGCCACTGATGGCTCTGACGGAAGGTAGTTGCTGGAACTGACTTTCCTTTTTCTGTTTCGCCGCACTAATTGAGTGACTGAAGGTTCGGTTATTCGGAGAACAAAAGTGCCCGGTTCCACAGGCAGCTTCTGCGTGGCTCTCTTCAACAGGTCATCGGCAATGTCATTCCCGGCACGGGGGACTTGCTCCATTTGTAGACCGTCAAAGCGCTCCTACAACCTCCGTACATCGTCAACATATGCCTCCATCAGGGAGCTCCGGTAATCCTTGTTTACTTGGTGCACGACAAGCTGTGAATCCCCCTGGACTATCAACTTCCTGATGTCGAGATCGGCTGTTATCCATAGTCCGACAAGCAACCCTTCATACTCAGTCGTGTTGTCTGTCGATTCCTCCTGGGGAAAATGCGTCTAGACCACGTACTTGAGGTCCTCTTCGGTGGGTATGACAAGTAGCACTCCGGCACCGGCGCCTTCCAGCGAGAAAGCTCCGTCAAAGTACATGATACATTTTTGAGGTGCTTCTTTGCCTTGGAGTGTTGTCTCCGGGATTTCTTCATCTGGAGTTGGCGTCCATTCTGCTATGAATTCCGCCAGGGCCCTGCTCTTGATTGTTGCCTTGATCTCGAAGCTCAAGTCAAAACTGGCCAGCTCCAACGCCCACTCGACGATCCTGTCAGTTGCCTCTGGATTTCTTAGGATATGCTACAGCGGTAACCAAGTGACGACGATGATGCGATGTGCCCAGAAGTAGTGGCGTAGCTTCCGGGAGGCCATAAGGAGGCCAAAGAGCATTTTCTGCATCCCGGAGTATCTTGATCTAGCAGCATGCAGGATGGAGCTAACAAAATACACGGGTCGCTGCACCATCTTCTTCTGCACAGTTCGTGTTGGGGAACGTTGCATGGGAAACAAAAATTTTCCTACGCACACACAAGATCTATCCATGGTGATGAGCATCTACGAGAGGAAGAGTGAATCTACATACCCTTGTAGATCGCTAAGCGGAAGCGTTTAAGAAACGCGGTTGATGTAGTCGAACGTCTCCGCGATCCAAATCGCAAGTCGTCCCTCGATCCGATCACGAACTAGTGCCGAACGGACGGCACCTCCGCGTTCAACACACGTACAGCTTGATGACGCCTTCACCTCCTCGATCCAGCGAGCGATGATGAAGTAGTGGTTGAGTTCCAGCAGCACGACGGCGTGGTGATGGTGGTGAGGAACAATCTCTGCAGGGCTTCGCCAAGCACTACGGAGATTATGACGGAGTAACTAGAGGGTTAGGGTTGCCGCACACGGCTTGGGGAAATCTTGATGTCTCCCGTGTGCTAGCCCTGCCCCTCTATTTATATGTTGAGCCTTGGGGTCTAAACTTGGAGTAAAAGCCTCCTCCAGGTCGGTTTTGCCCGCACAAGGTCGGTTTGCCCGCAGGGAAAGAGTCCAACTCGGATTCCTGCCGAACCGTGCACAGCCGCGCACAAGCGGTAGTACCGCTCATAAGCGGTAGTACCGCTTGGGCGGTAGTACCGCTTCACACAAGCGGTAGTACCGCTCGGGCGGTAGTACCGCTTCACACAAGCGGTAGTACCGCTTACGCGGCAGCAAAACTACTTTTTGCACTTTCCAATACCTCGTGGGCTTTATCCCTTTGGCCCATATAAAGTGTTGCTGCACCCGAACACTTCGGTAAACATCCGGAACCCCTTCCGGTGAACTCCGGAACCCTTCCGGAGATCAAAACACTATTATCACATATATCAATCTTTACCTCCGGACTATTCCGGAGATCCTCGTCATGTCCGGGATCTTATCCGGGACTCCGAACAACTTTCGGTCACCAACATAATAACTCAATTATACTAATCGTCACCAAACGTTAAGTGTGTAGACCCTGCGGGTTCGAGAACTATGTAGACATGACCGAGACACCTCTACGGCCAATAACCAATAGCGGGACCTGGATGCCCATATTGGCTCCTACATATTCTACGAAGATCTTTATCGGTCGAACCTCTATGTCAAGGATTCAGTTAATCCCGTATGCTGTTCCCTTTGTTCTTCGGTATGTTACTTGCCCGAGATTCGATCGTCGGTATCACTATACCTAGTTCAATCTCGTTACCGGCAAGTCTCTTTACTCGTTCCGTAATACAAGATCTCGTGGCTAACACTTTAGTCACATTGCTTGCAAGGCTCATTGTGATGTTGTATTACCGAGTGGGCCCTGAGATACCTCTCCGTCATACGGAGTAACAAATCCCAGTCTTGATCCATGCCAACCCAACAGACACCCTCGGAGATACCTGTAGAGCACCTTTATAGTCACCCAGTTACGTTGCGACATTTGATACACACAAGGTATTCCTCCGGTGTCAGTGAGTTGCATGATCTCATGGTCAAAGGAACAGATACTTGACATGCAGAAACAATAGCAATAAACTGACACGATCAAAATGCTACGTTTACAGTTTGGGTCTTGTCCATCACATCATTCTCCTAATGATGTGATCCCGTTATCAAATGACATCTCATGTCAATGGCCAGGAAACCTTAACCATCTTTGATCAACGAGCTAGTCAACTAGAGGCTTACTAGGGACACAGTGTTGTCTATGTACCCACACATGTATTTGAGTTTCCAATCAATACAATTATAGCATGGATAATAAACGATTATCATTAACAAGGAAATATAATAATAACCAATTTATTATTGCCTCTAGGGCATATTTCCAACAGTCTCCCACTTGCACTAGAGTCAATAATCTAGTTCACATCACTATGTGATTTACATTGTAATGAATCGAACACCCATGCAGTTCTGGTGTTGTTCATGTTTAGCCCTTGGAAGAGGTTTAGTCATCGGATCTGCAACATTCAGATCCGTGTGTACTTTGCAAATATTTATGTCGTCCTCCTTGATGTAATCGCGGATGGAATTGAAACGTCGCTTTATGTGTCTGGTCCTCTTGTGAAATCTTGGTTCCTTGGCTAGAGCAATGGCACCAGTATTATCACAAAACAGAGTCATTGGGTTAAGTGCACTTGGCACTACTCCAAGATCTGTCATGAACTCCTTCATCCAGACACCTTCCTTCGCCGCCTCCGAGGCAGCGATGTACTCCGCTTCACATGTAGAATCTGCTACCACGCTTTGCTTGGAACTGCACCAGCTAACCGCACCCCCATTAAGAATAAATACGTATCCGGTTTGCGACTTAGAGTCATCCGGATCAGTGTCAAAGCTTGCATCGACGTAACCCTTTACGACGAGCTCTTGATCACCTCCATAAACGAGAAACATGTCCTTAGTCCTTTTCAGGTACTTCAGGATATTCTTGACCGCCGTCCAGTGTTCCATTCCTGGATCACTTTGAAACCTTCCGACCATACTTATGGCAAGGCTGACATCGGGTCTTGTGCACAGCATTGCATACATGATAGAGCCTATGGCCGAAGCATAGGGGATGACACTCATCTTTTCTCTATCTTCTGCAGTCACTGGGCATTGAGTCTTACTCAACTTCACACCTTGCAATACAGGCAAGAACCCCTTCTTGGACTGATCCATTTTGAACTTCTTCAAAACTTTGTCAAGGTATGTGCTTTGTGAAAGTCCTATTAAGCGTCTCGATCTATCTCTATAGATCTTGATGCCTAATATGAAAGCAGCTTCTCCTAGGTCCTTCATTGAAAAACTCTTGTTCAAATATTCCTTTACGCTTTCCAGCATTTCTATATTGTTTCCAATCAGTAATATGTCATCCACATATAATATTAGAAACGCTATAGAGCTCCCACTCACTTTCTTGTAAATACAAGCTTCTCCGTAAACTTGTATAAACTCGAACGCTTTGATCACCTCATCAAAACGAAGATTCCAACTCCGAGATGCTTGCACCAGTCCATAAATGGATCGCTGGAGTTTGCAAATTTTGTCAGCATTCTCTGGATCGACAAAACCTTCTGGTTGCATCATATACAACTCTTCCTTAAGGTAACCGTTAAGGAACGCTGTTTTGACATCCATCTGCCAAATTTCATAATCGAAAAAGGCAGCTATTGCTAACATGATTCTGACGGACTTAAGCATCGCTACGGGTGAGAAGGTCTCATCGTAGTCAACTCCTTGAACTTGTGAAAAACCCTTTGCCACAAGTCGAGCTTTATAGACGGTGACATTACCGTCCGCGTCCGTCTTCCTCTTAAAGATCCATTTGTTCTGAATGGCCTTACGCCCTTCAGGTAATACTTCCAAAGTCCAGACTTTGTTTTCATACATGGATCCCATCTCGGATTTCATGGCCTCTAACCACTTCTCGGAATCCGGGCCCATCATCGCTTCTCCACAGCTCGTAGGTTCATCGTTGTCTAACAACATGACCTCTAAGACAGGGTTGCCGTACCACTCAGGAGCAGTACGCGTCCTTGTCGACCTACGAGGTTCGATAGCAACTTGATCCAAAGCTTCATGATCATCATCATTAACTTCCTCTTCAGCTAATGTAGGCTCGACAGAAACAACTTTCTGCGTTGCGCTACTCTTAGGTTGAAGTAAAGGTTCAATAACCTCATCAAGTTCTATCTTCCTCCCACTCAATTCTTTCGAGAGAAACTCTTTCTCAAGAAATGTTCCGTTTTTAGCGACAAACACTTTGCCTTCGGATCTGAGATAGAAGGTATACCCAATTGTCTCTTTTGGGTATCCTATGAAGACGCATTTCTCCGCTTTGGGTTCCAGCTTTTCAGGCTGAAGCTTTTTGACATAAGCATCACATCCCCAAACTTTAAGAAACGACAGCTTTGGCTTCTTGTCAAACCAAAGTTCATAAGGCGTCGTCTCAACGGATTTCGATGGTGCCCTATTTAAAGTGAATGCTGCTGTCTCTAATGCATAACCCCAAAACGATAGTGGCAAATCGGCAAGAGACATCATAGATCGCACCATATCTAATAAGGTTCGATTACGACGTTCGGACACACCATTACGCTGTGGTGTTCCAGGCGGTGTTAGTTGTGAAACAATTCCACATTGTCTTAAGTGACTGCCAAACTCATAACTCAGATATTCTCCTCCTCGATCAGATCGTAGGAATTTAATCTTCTTGTTACGATGATTCTCAACTTCACTCTGAAATTGTTTGAACTTTTCAAATGTTTCAGACTTGTGTTTCATTAAGTAAATATACCCATATCTACTTAAGTCATCAGTGAAGGTGAGAAAGTAACGATAACCACCGCGCGCCTCAATGCTCATCGGACCGCACACATCAGTATGTATGATTTCCAATAAGTCACTTGCCCGTTCCATTATTCCAGAGAACGGCGTTTTAGTCATCTTGCCCATGAGGCATGGCTCACATGTGTCAAGTGATTCAAAATCAAGTGACTCCAAAAGTCCATCAGCATGGAGCTTCCTCATGCGTTTTACGCCAATATGACCTAAACGGCAGTGCCACAAGAAAGTGGTATTATCATTATCAATTCTACATCTTTTGGCATCAATGTTATGAACATGTGTATCATTACTATCGAGATTCAATAAGAATAAACCCCTCACAATGGGTGCATGACCATAAAAGATATTACTCATATAAATAGAACAACCATTATTCTCTGATTTAAATGAGTAACCGTCTTGCAATAAACAAGATCTAGATATAATGTTCATGCTTAACGCAGGCACCAAATAACACTTATTTAGGTTCATCACTAATCCCGACGGTAATCGAAGAGCGAGCGTGCCGACGGCGATCACATCAACCTTGGAACCATTTCCCACGCGCATCGTCACTTCGTCCTTTGCCAGCCTCCGTCTATTCCGCAGTTCCTGTTTAGAGTTGCAAATATGAGCAACCGCACCGGTATCAAATACCCAGGCACTACAACGAGGGTTGGTAAGGAACATATCAATAACATGTATATCATATATACCTTGTTTGTTGCTGGCCGCCTTCTTGTCAGCCAAATACTTGGGGCAGTTCCGCTTCCAGTGTCCAGTTCCCTTGCAATGAAAGCACTCAGTTTCTGGTTTGGGTCCAGCCTTGGGTTTCTTCACAGGAGCAGCAACTGCTTTGCCACCCTTCTTAGATTTACCCTTCTTACCCTTGCCATTTTTCTTGAAACTAGTGGTTTTATTGACCATCAACACTTGATGCTCCTTCTGAATTTCAGACTCAGCGGCTTTCAGCATCGCAAACAGCTCGGCGACTGACTTGTTCATCCCGTGCATGTTATAGTTCAACACGAAGCTCTTGTAGCTAGGTGGCAATGATTGAAGAACTCTGTCAGTGATAGCCTCTGGCGGAAGGGGCATCCCCAATTCAGCCAGACGGGTGGAGTACCCAGACATTCTGAGCACGTGATCACTGATAGACCCGTTCTCCTCCATCTTGCAAGTATAGAACTTATCGGAGATCTCATATCTCTCGATCCGGGCATTCTTCTGAAAGATAAACTTCAACTCCTGGAACATCTCATATGATCCATGACATTCAAAACGTCTTTGAAGTCCCGGTTCTAAGCCATACAACATTGCACATTGAACTATTGAGTAATCATCAGAACGAGCCTGCCAGGCGTTCACAACGTCTAGAGACTCAACTAGAGCGGGTGGATCACCAAGCGGTGCATCAAGGACATAAGCCTTCTGGGAAGCCGTAAGGATAATCCTTAGATTACGGGCCCAGTCCACAAAGTTACTTCCATCATCTTTCAACTTAGCTTTCTCTAGGAACGCATTAAAATTCAGGGGTGCTACTGCGCGAGCCATGATCTACAACATAAATATAGCAAAGACAGTTTAGACTATTGTTCAAGATAATGAGTTTAATTAATCATATTACTTAAAAACTCCCACTCAAATTGACATCCCTCCGGTCATTCGAGTGTAACATGATCCAAATCCACCAACTCAAGTCCGATCATCACGTGAGTCGAGATGGTTTCAATGGTGAACATCTTCATGTTGATCATATCTACTATATGACTCATGTTCGACCTTTCGGTCTCTTGTGTTCCGAGGCCATGTCTGTACATGCTAGGCTCGTCAAGTTTAACCCGAGTGTTCCGCGTGTGCAACATGGCTTGCACCCGTTGTATGTGAACGTGGAGTCTATCACACCCGATCATCACGGCGTGTCTCGAAACGACGAACTTTCGCAACGGTGCACACTCGGGGAGAACACAATTTATCTTGAAATTTAAGTGAGGGATCACCTTATAATGCTACCGTCGTCCTAAGCAAAATAAGATGCATAAAAGGATTAACATCACATGCAAATGGCCATGAACTTGTGCTTTTGATCTCCATCTCCAAAGCACCGGCATGATCTCCATCGTCACTGGCATGACACCATGATCTCCATCATCTTGATCTCCATCAACGTGTTGCCATAAGGTTGTCGCGCCGACTGTTGCTTCCACGACTATTGCTAACGTTTAGCGATAAAGTAAAGCATTACATAGCGCTTAATGATTGACACGCAGGTCATACAATAATTAAAGACAACTCTATGGCTCCTGCCAGTTGCCGTACTCATCGACATGCAAGTCGTGATATTCTATACAACACATGATCATCTCATACATCACATATATCTCATCATGTAATTGGCCATATCACATCACAACATACCCTGCAAAAACAAGTTAGACGCCCTCTAATTGTTGTTGCAAATTTTACGTGGCTGCTACGGGTTTGCAAGAACCGTTCTTACCTACGCAAAACCACAACGTGGTGTAGTGATTGCTTTTTGATCTTCTAAAAGAACCCTCTTCATTGAAATCGATTCAACTAAAGTGAGAGAGACAGACACCCGCTAGCCATCTTTATGCAACGAAGTTACATGTCAGTTGAAGGAACCTGTCTCGCGTAAGTGTACGCGTAATGTCGGTCCGGGCCGCTTCATCTCACAGTACCGCCGAATCAAATATCAACTAGTAACGGCAAGCAATATGTATACACCCATGCCCACAACTCGTTTGTGTTCTACTCGAGATCTCATCTACGCATAGACCTGGCTCATGATGCCACTGTTGGGGAACGTTGCATGGGAAACAAAAATTTTCCTACGCACACACAAGATCTATCCATGGTGATGAGCATCTACGAGAGGAAGAGTGAATCTACATACCCTTGTAGATCGCTAAGCGGAAGCGTTTAAGAAACGCGGTTGATGTAGTCGAACGTCTCCGCGATCCAAATCGCAAGTCGTCCCTCGATCCGATCACGAACTAGTGCCGAACGGACGGCACCTCCGCGTTCAACACACGTACAGCTTGATGACGCCTTCACCTCCTCGATCCAGCGAGCGATGATGAAGTAGTGGTTGAGTTCCAGCAGCACGACGGCGTGGTGATGGTGGTGAGGAACAATCTCTGCAGGGCTTCGCCAAGCACTACGGAGATTATGACGGAGTAACTAGAGGGTTAGGGTTGCCGCACACGGCTTGGGGAAATCTTGATGTCTCCCGTGTGCTAGCCCTGCCCCTCTATTTATATGTTGAGCCTTGGGGTCTAAACTTGGAGTAAAAGCCTCCTCCAGGTCGGTTTTGCCCGCACAAGGTCGGTTTGGCCCGCAGGGAAAGAGTCCAACTCGGATTCCTGCCGAACCGTGCACAGCCGCGCACAAGCGGTAGTACCGCTCATAAGCGGTAGTACCGCTTGGGCGGTAGTACCGCTTCACACAAGCGATAGTACCGCTCGGGCGGTAGTACCGCTTCACACAAGCGGTAGTACCGCTTACGCGGCAGCAAAACTACTTTTTGCACTTTCCAATACCTCGTGGGCTTTATCCCTTTGGCCCATATAAAGTGTTGCTGCACCCGAACACTTCGGTAAACATCCGGAACCCCTTCCGGTGAACTCCGGAACCCTTCCGGAGATCAAAACACTATTATCACATATATCAATCTTTACCTCCGGACTATTCCGGAGATCCTCGTCATGTCCGGGATCTTATCCGGGACTCCGAACAACTTTCGGTCACCAACATAATAACTCAATTATACTAATCGTCACCAAACGTTAAGTGTGTAGACCCTGCGGGTTCGAGAACTATGTAGACATGACCGAGACACCTCTACGGCCAATAACCAATAGCGGGACCTGGATGCCCATATTGGCTCCTACATATTCTACGAAGATCTTTATCGGTCGAACCTCTATGTCAAGGATTCAGTTAATCCCGTATGCTGTTCCCTTTGTTCTTCGGTATGTTACTTGCCCGAGATTCGATCGTCGGTATCACTATACCTAGTTCAATCTCGTTACCGGCAAGTCTCTTTACTCGTTCCGTAATACAAGATCTCGTGGCTAACACTTTAGTCACATTGCTTGCAAGGCTCATTGTGATGTTGTATTACCGAGTGGGCCCTGAGATACCTCTCCGTCATACGGAGTAACAAATCCCAGTCTTGATCCATGCCAACCCAACAGACACCCTCGGAGATACCTGTAGAGCACCTTTATAGTCACCCAGTTACGTTGCGACATTTGATACACACAAGGTATTCCTCCGGTGTCAGTGAGTTGCATGATCTCATGGTCAAAGGAACAGATACTTGACATGCAGAAAACAATAGCAATAAACTGACACGATCAAAATGCTACGTTTACAGTTTGGGTCTTGTCCATCACATCATTCTCCTAATGATGTGATCCCGTTATCAAATGACATCTCATGTCAATGGCCAGGAAACCTTAACCATCTTTGATCAACGAGCTAGTCAACTAGAGGCTTACTAGGGACACAGTGTTGTCTATGTACCCACACATGTATTTGAGTTTCCAATCAATACAATTATAGCATGGATAATAAACGATTATCATTAACAAGGAAAAAGAATAATAACCAATTTATTATTGCCTCTAGGGCATATTTCCAACAGTTCGCTGGTCTGCTTCTTGCGTCATACTCACGTCTTTGGCCATTTGGTCTGCTGCGTCTATCGGCTTGGTAGATCCTGCCTCATCTTCCTCAGCTTCCCTCTGTGCCACCAGTGCGGCGCTAACCTCTTGGTTCGTTGCCGCCAAGTACACCAGCAACGGTTCATCTCATTTTGGTGCGACTAGGGTTGGCGTTGAGGACAGGTACTTCTTCAAGTCTTGCAGCACTGCCTCTGCTTCCGGGCTCCATGTTATTGGGCCTGCCTTCTTCAGGATCTTAAAAAATGACAGGGCGAGCTCAGCAGACTTGGAAATGAACCTGCTAAGGGCGGCGCTGCAACCTTCCAAGCGACACACGTCCTTGATGCGCTTGGGTGCCTCCAGCTATTCAATCGCCTTAATCTTGGTGGGGGTTGGCTTCAATTCCGCGCTGTGATATGAAGAACCCGAGGAGCTTGCCAGAGGGGATTACGAACACGCACTTCTTGTGGTTAAGCTTTAAATTGATCTTGCGTAGATTCGCGAAGGTCTCTTCCAGGTCTTTCACCAACGTGTCCTTGTTCTTGGTCTTGACCACCATATCGACAATGTATGCTTCCACATTCCTGTGCACCCATGGTCCCAGACAAATCTGAACTGCAATCATGAATGTTGATCCGACGCTCTTCATCCTGAATGACATGCATCTGAAGCGGTACGCGTCACAGGGGTAATGAACGCCGTTTTCTCTTCATCCTCTTCGGCCATGAAGATCTGGTGATATCCAGAATATGCATCAAGGAAGTACAGAAGATCGCAGCTAGCGGTTGAATCCACAGTCTGGTCAATGCGCAGCAAGGGGAACCGGTCCTTCGGCCAAGCCTTGTTGGCGTCGGTGAAGTTGATGAAAAGCCTTCATTTCCCATTCGCCTTGTGCACCACCACATGATTCGCATACCAAGTTGGGTGAATTACGCCCCTGATTAGACCTGTTGCTTCTAGCTTTTTGATTTCTTCGGCAATAAATTCTTATCTCTCCAGGGCTTGTTTCCGAACCTTCTGCTTGACGGGGCGTGCCCGGGGGCAAACAGCTATGTGGTGCTCAATCACCTCCCTGGGAACACCGGGGATGTCAGACGGTTGCCAGGCAAACACATCAACATTCGCCCGCAGGAAGGTGACGAGCACGCTTTCCTATTTGCTATTGAGGGTGGCACTTATGGTGAAAGTGCCTCCCTCGCCGTTCTCCCGCGCAGGCACTTGCTTCATCTTGGTGATGGTCACCTTATCTTTCTTGCTCCTGGCAGCAGAGGTCTCTGGTAAGTCCTCGACAAACGTGTTGCACCTTTTGGCATGCTTCCCGAAGTCCTTACGAGGTTTGCCAGAGCTCTTGTTCTTGTTCTTCCCCCCGGGAGCTTTGCCAGTAGGAGTGAGTGCCTCGTCAGCAGGCGCTGCCACTACCTCCCAGAAGAGCTTGTCGATGCAGTGGACTGCATGTTTATTGTCAGCATGGACGGTGATGATGCTCATCGGCCCAGGCATCTTGAGGGAGTTGTAGGCATGGTGTGTTGCCGCCATGAACTTCACGAGCGCCTGTCGGCCCCTCGCGAGGTGGCTCCCTCTAGAGTAGCCTGTGCAGATCCGTCTTTCGTGGGCCGGTCCAAGTGTCGTCCTCAGGGCCAGCAGTAGACGGGCCGTGGTACCCTGGTTCCCACTGGGCCGACAAATACTAGATGCTAAACAGAAATTGCACAATGGCATATTACAGTGGTCCCACTGTCCTAGTATATAAGATCTTATTACGTCCAAACTACTCACATATTTTATGTACTAACATCTTATATTATGGGGCGAAGGGAGTATATACAAGCCATGTGTTGAAACTAGCCTCGATGGAAAACAACAGCCATTCCCAATATTGTCATGGGTAAGTACATCGAGAGGCATGTTAAGTACAACATGCTAAACATGAACCAAATATATGCATGGTATAAAACATGATCTCAAAATGATAGCTTTAGTGTGCTGGTTTTTAAGCACGCTGGCAAAGCAAATAATGCCGGTGCAATGTAACCAGGGTACCATGACCCATCTACTACCGGCCCAGTCAATGAAACGAAGAAGGCCCGGTGCGGCAAACAACCCACTGGGAGATTCTGAAGATCACCCCTCGAGGCTCCGGCTCCGCGAGGCTCTTTCTCTCTCTCAGAGGGGGCCCATAAACACCTGTATACAAATTGCAAGAGGTCCCGTGAGGCCTCCCCCCACGAGGGTGCCTCCCGCGAAGCTCGCTGCTTGGAGAGGCTGGGCGGTGATGATCAACACGATCATGTGCCCCCCATGTGGGTGACGTCGCGGGGTGACAGAGACTACAAAGACGGCGCTAGCGGGCGCATGCGGTGAATCTTTCATGGTTTGTGATAAAAGAGTAGTAAGCTGCTGGCCTCCTCCAAGATGAGTCCCAAGACTTACCCCTTTGGTGCAAGGAGACCAACATGACACTGGTCACCAGGACGGGCGTCAACGGCGAGCCCACGAGCACGTCATGGACGGCTCCTTTGCAGCATGAAGACTAACTTTGTCAGGGAAGACTGCGCACTTGTCCCCCTCCGAATTGCTGCTCTGTGGTTGCAATTTTCCCACCAATATTTTGGGAAGAGTGGCCCAGGGCAGGGATAAGAGGGATAGGTCGCCACCATAGAAAAGGGGAGGAGGATTGAGCTCTCATTCCTTCCCCGGACAACCCTTCTACTATCTTACAACTTGTAACACTTGTGCAACAAAGAGAGAAAGCAAACCACCAAGCAGGAGTAGGGTTTTACACCGCAAGGTGGACCGAACCTAGGTAAATTCGTGTGTCTCCTTCATGCTCCGTACGTGTAGCTTCGTCCGAGTTGAGGGGTAGATTTCACTCACCTCCCCAGTGTTTGAACCGGGTTCGTGAGAGGTTTTTCGTAGGCACAAAACCAATATGCGACATTTGGTGCGCCAGGTAGGGGGAGCTTCTTATGTATCTTCTTCCTCAACTCCGCTCGACATCGACATGGCCGAGGTGTGCCGCGAGAGGAATGCGCGCAGGGCCCAGATGGTCCGCACGGAGCCCGTCATCAATGCCAATCGTCGCCGGAACCCTCGTGCTACCACCGAGCCTATGGACGGGGAGGCACAAGCTTCCTCCATTCATCCCTCCGTACAGGCGAACCCTCGGCCCGCATGCACCGCCATGGAGTCTTCGCACGGTCACCACACCTTGTTGGCTCCATAGGCCATGGTCCTCATGGCACAAGAGCTGTTGTGCTACTTCCCAGCTCCGGCCGGCTACAATGCCTGGGTTGCACGCATCACCGAGCTCGAATTTTACCTGATTGTTGCTGCCAATGCATCGATCGGTGCTTAGATGGTGTGCTTAGTGTATTAAATGTCTTAGCAACTCAAGTCCATAATGCTTTGTTCCTAAGGTCCCTTCATTTAATGATTTAGCAACTAAACTCTTTCATGCATTGGTAAGTTTCCTTCATTTAAGTGTTTTGCCAAGGTTCACACTCTTGGCATTGTTTCTTCATGTGGTCACCAAACTCATATCTCTCCTCTTAATTACCTTCCCACATCAGATTTTTTGCATACATGGCAACCTTAGCAGTTAGCCCCAGTACAAGGTGTAGCGTTTGGGAAGGCCACACGAGTCATCATTCACAACCGTTTGCGACGATGCACTGAAAAAATTCCTTCACGCCAGATTTTTGTTTGACTTAGTATGGAAGGATCCATTGCCCTCTGTCTGCATACGGGTATTCAGTCTGAAACGTCTTTGATGACTTGCAAAGGACACGCCTCCCCGATGAGCGTGCGGAGGACACTGCTCGCACGCCACCCATCTACTCAAACACATGTACGCACGCTACCTCCTTGCCAATACAGAGAGCAAACGTGGCAGCACGTAAATGGTCTGTAGAACATCCAAGAATTATAAATAATACGCCTGTTTGCGATGGTAACGTGACAGATTTTTGTTCCAAAATGCCTTTGTTGTCTATTAAAGAGGCTTGCTCTTTCTCTCAAAGTGGACACTAAAAATTACCACAACATATTTGTGCTTTCTATGACGAGGGCTTGCCCAACATAGACCTTGTGATTGTAGCTCATATTTGAATTATGTAAATTAAATGCACATAAAACTCAATTGGTGTATAAAAAAGCCATACGAACCCTTAATAATTTCATATTTTTGCAACACACACCTATTGCTTTATGTTGTTTTTACAAAAATATCAAGGAGAGAAGAGGCATCGGATGTCGTTTCACTCGCACATGTGCCATGCATATGTTCCCTATTGGAACCACGTAGCTTATTGTGTGAGAAGCTCCGGTTTGTAAGAGGCTTGTGACAAAACATGTGCAAGTTGGTACTATTTTTTACCACAACATATGTGTGCCTTGTCATGACACCATTCCAGGTTTCAAGAATTTCTGACGGAGTATTGGATTTACGAGAATTTAAAAACCAAGTTTCTTGATGTTTATGGTCGAGCCAACATGCTGAGATGTTTGAAATTCGTTCTCATTTCTTGCATGTGACCTAACACATGCATCCAGGGACACATATATGATTTTTCAACCCATTTTGCTGCCCCGGACCATGTGATTGTAGATCAAATTTGAGTTATGCACATTAAATAATGCACCAAAAAATCAATTAATGTATTTAAAAGCCAAATGATCCCATAATTTATTCATATTTTTGCACTTCGCACGTACATGTCTGTGTTGTTTCTATAAAAAATCAAGGAGAGAAGAGGCATCAGATGTCTTTTTGCCCGCATATGTGACATGCATATATAATGTCCCCTATCGAAACCATAGAGCTTCTTGTGAGGAGCTCCGATTTGTAAGGGGACTGTGCAAGAACATGTCCAATTTGGACATTTTTTTACCATGGCTTATATGTGCCCTTGTCACGACACCATGCCAAGTTTCATGAATTTCTGTCGAGTTTTGAATTTATGGGAATTTGAAAACCAAGTATCTCAATGTTTGTGGCCGAGCCAACAACAATGAGATGTTAGAAATCCATTCCCATTTCTTGCATGGGACCTAAACATGCATCCAGCGACAGGAATATGATTTTTTCAACCTATTTTTCATCCGCTGGACCTTGTGATTGTAGTTCAATTTTGAATTATGCATATTAAACGGCTAGAAATCTCAATTAATGTATTAAATAGGTCTCACGAACCCTGGAAAAAATCCATAGTTTAGCATGACTGTCATGTTGCTCTATGGTGACTCTAGAAATAAATTCAAGGCGACAAGAGACAGCGGATGTTGTTTCGCACATAAAAGGTGAACTTTCCATATCAGAACACACAACTTTCTTGTGAGAATCTCTGCTTTGTAGGAGGCTTTGTGCCAAAACCTGTCCAAAATAGGGCATTTTTTTTACCACAACACACACAACAGGGCAATTGATGACACCATGCCCAAACACACATTGGACCAAAAGGTTTGGAATTTTTAACCCATTCATGTGCACTCTAGTATGTGCTTAACTGCAGTTCAAATTTTGTTGGCGTTCTGGATACCACGGTACCCAGACTTGCCTGCCTGCGGCCCAGGGCATGGCCCACCTCGACGACCAAGTACGGCCCGGCGCGGCCTCACTCAACACAAGGCCCTCACGAGGCCCCGAGCTCGCGGGGGAAACAGCGCCAAGACCCGCGGGGAGGTAGGCCTCCCCAGGCCTCCTCCCGAGTGGCGGAGACTTCTATGCAACGCACAACCTCAGGAGGCCAAGGGTGACGCCAGCCAGGCCAGGCGGGCGCCAGCGCGCCAGAGGGGACAGTTTCCCCTTTGGTGCAAAGGAGGCAGGGGCGCACGTGAGTCCCCAAAGCGCCCCCAAAGGTTTCTCCTTCGGTGCAACAAGACCAAGACCCCGAGTCCCGCAGAACAGACGTCATCGCCGAGCCCACCTCTGCTTCACCACCGGCTGCTTTGCAGGCGAAGACCGCCTTTTGTTAGGATAGGATATACCTCCTGTCCCCTTTCAAATTTGGCCGTTGTGGGATCCCTTCCCGCCATTGCGATAAGGGAAGAGGTCCCGGGCCGCTATAAATAGAGGCTAGGCTTCTCGGTAGAGGGGGACGACACAACCACCCGCAAACACACCGCGAGGCAACTGACCACTGTACTAGTTCATCCACAAACCTCCTCATGAGGCAATCCACCAAAGGCAGGAGTAGGGTTTTACGCTTCGCAATGGCCCGAACCTGGGTAAACTCTCGTGTGCTATCTTCTTCCTTGCCATCGAGCGGTGTTATCGTGTTGTGGGCTTGGTGGGGGTGAAGCTGTTGGGGATCTTCGCACACGCCCCTGGGTTCGAACTTCTTAGGGTTTTGCGGAGCGCGAAATCCGACATTTGGCGCGCCAGGTAGGGGGCGTGTCGGTATCCTTGCTCAAGCTTCGCCTCGCCGCCGCTCGGCACTTCCATGGCCAAGGGACGTCGGGCCCGCGCCAATTGACGGGCTGCACGCATTCCTCTGGCGACGCCAGCAGACCTCGGCATCCCACGCTGCCTTGCTCTTCCATCGGAAGGCGCCGTCTCCAGCCCGGCCTTGGACAGGCACCGGGGGCTATCGCCCTTGTCAACCGCGCAGTGCGCCCTCGCCGCCCTGGCCCTCCCCAGCGTCCACGTCGTGGTATCATCTCCCCGGGCTCGCCGCGACCCGGCACGCGGGCGAATCACGTTCCTCGTGGCCCGTGAGCTTCAGCCTTGCCGCATTGCTCGCAGACGCTACGACAGCTGGATATGTCGCGCGGCCATGCGCGCCACCCCGACAGGTGAGGCCCAGGCGCTTCCCTATAGGACGGCCTAGGAGGCTCGCATCCGTGAAGTCGCTCAACCAACCGCCGAGGCGCTGAGGACGTGCGGACGCACCGGGAATGTGCGTCGCGACCCGCACCCGCTGGGAGTACGGCCCGGCTCGTCAGGCACGTAGGAGTTAGCCCCTGGCATAGACGGGGGCCGACGGGAGCTGCCAGCCGCGTGGGGTAGGCACCATAACGCGCCCCCAGCACACCCGGCGCATCAAGGGAGGGCGCCCGGTGACTCGTCTACACCAACGCCTGGGGGCTCGCGCGACTCTACCACGACCATGTCGGCGAGCGCCCGGGCCATGATGGGAGCGGCGCCAGCTACCACGACAATAGGAGGAGCGTATGCGACCCCACGAGCGGCCTTCGTCAGGGCTGGTGCGAACAGCCTCACGAGGGCGGCTGGCGGGGCCGGCCTCATGAGGATGCCAGGCGCTGGCAGCCTCGTGAGGCGCGCCCGCTGGTAGGGGGCTACCCTTGGCAAGCGCCTGGGTCCGCAGACCGGGGGTCGCCTGCCTGGAGACAGAGGGTGGAACACATGCCCATGTCCCTAGGCAGGGCGACTCCAGCCTGGAGATGGAGGGTGGAACACACGCCCATGTCCTCAGGCCAGGTGCTTCCAACTTGGAAACGGAGGGTGGAACACACGACCATGTCCCCAGGCCAGGTGCCCCCAGCCAGGAGACGGAGGGTGGAACATACGCCCATGTCCCCTGGCAGGGCGACTCCTACCCAGAGACGGAGGGTGGAACATATGCCCATGTCTCCGGGCCGGGTTTCGCTCAACCAGTGGCAAGAGCTCACGTACTCACCCGTGTCTTCGAGCCCGGCTCGGCCCGCCCGTGGACGGGCGGTGGGGTACCTGCGTGGAGATCTCAGGCACCCTAGCAAGGCGCGCTGGGGTACCACCTTGGGCGCCCGCCTGGCGCATGACGAAGGGCCCCTGCTCCGAGCCGCGCCCGCGGCACAGAGGGCTACAGCGCCGCAACAACGACAGCACCCATCCCCGGGCTTTGGAGAGCCCCAGGCCCTGCTCCGGGATGGGCCCTCCCTGCGAAGGGCGTGGCGGGCTCGCCCCACGCTCAAGGGCCCATTCGGGACCCACCCCACGTCGCCGCATCATGCTTGGGGGCTGGGAGCGGGCTCCATGTCAAGGAGGCATGGAGCTCTCAGTGCACCCCCAGGCCCAACCCGTGACACTCTCACGTAATAATGAGTGGGCTGTATATGCCCAGAGACCCCGAGGATGCGGAGGGGTTCCATCCCACGCCCGAGTGGAAGCCCCATGCTCCGCATTGGCGGACAGCACTGCCCCCCAATGGCTATGCCCTCGAAACGTGGAAGCCCTACGCTCCGCGCTGGGGAGAAGACGAAGATTAGCCTAGATGCCGGACGCGGCTGTTCTTTGCCCATTTTTGTATTCGAATTTGCCATTTTCTAGAATAAAACTTGAAGTTCTTGCGATTTTCTTCTGGAAATAAAAAGGGGGGGATTCACTCTTTCTGGTAACGATTTCCATTGGTACCTCACTTTCTTTGGGAAGTTCGGCAGCTGCCGGACCCCCCCATCTCTCGCGATCGACCCGAAGCGGAAGCTGGGCGCGGTGGATGCGCTATCGCGCATACCCTACCGAGACGTAAACGCCCGAACGCTCGCAAGGCACGGTCATCCCGGCCAACAGGAGTTTTGGCAAAAACGTACAAGTTGTGCCTCATGCCACACAGGAGCACCCTCAGAGTTCCTTCCAAAAACACGCTCAAGCTGCCATGAGGCTGCGCTCATGACCCCGAGAGGCAAACACAAAGACTACTCATGGATACACGCCGTCGTCATAATCCACATCGTCACCACCACAGCCAGGCTCGCGGCCCCCGGCTCCGCCATGGTCCTCCGGCTCGTCAGAAGAAAATCCCGCAATCAGGTCCTCCACATGGTCCCCCACCCACTCGGCAAGGGTGCCTTGGATCACTTCAGGCACCGGGGTAAGCAGCGCCCCGAAGTCGAAGTGCGGGTCGAGGCGAAGGAGGTGGCTGAAGACGTGCGAGGCCGCCCGAGCAAGGAGATCACGGTGCTTCTCCTCCACGAGCTCGCGGATCTTCTCCACACCTCCCTCAAGGCACTCCACGACCCTGGAAAAGAAGCCCAGGTACCCTGCATCGTCAGGCACCAGGGGGCTCGAGACGCTCACGTCACAGATGTTGCTTAAGGCCCGGTTGGCCCTCTTCTCGAGGGACTGGAACATCTGGGAGCGCGTGTGCTGAAGGCCGCGGGCACGATCCGCCTCGTCCGAAGCCTTCTCCGCGAGGGAAGTAACGCCCTTTACCTGCTTATAGAGAAAAGATAGCTCGGCCTCAGCAGCAGCCTGGGCATCCATTGCAGCTTGCCGGCGTCGCTCCTCTTGATCTAACCTTCTCTTCAGGACCTCGACCTCGCCTTTCAGGTGGTCGCGTCGCTTGGAGTAACGGGACTCCTGGAGCTTCAACTTCGCGCGGTAGTCCTAAAGGAGGGAACGCCAACCCTCCGCCACCTTGTCGTCGACCTCCTCCTGAAATTTTGCCTCGCGGGAGGCGAGGGAGTCCTCGGCGAGGGACACCTGGTGTTCCCTCACCTCCAGCCTCTCATGCTCCAGACTCTGCTCCAGCGCTTCCATCGCCAGCGCATCCTCGGGTGTGCGGGGCCCCGTACTGCCGGCGGGCAGCTCGGTCGTCATGGCGTCAAGAGCGGCCCTGTGTACCTGGATTCGCCTTTCAAGGGCGGCGTTGGAGGCTTCAAGTTCCTCCGAGCGCTCCTTCGAGGCCTTGCGTCGGCAGTCGGCGGCATGGACCTCTGCGAGGGCGTGGTCGCGGGCCTCCCTCGCTGCGGCAAGCGACTCCTCGGCGAGGGCGAGGGCACGCTCGCGCTGCAGGCGGCCGAGGTTGAGGGCAACCTCAAGACGATGCCACTCGCGCGCAAGGTGCTGGCACTCTGCCTCGAGATGAGTGTCGATGGTGATGAGCTCAGTCCCGAGGCGCCCTAGCGCGTTCGCCGCGGTCTGGAGCAAACCGTGCCGCACGGCGCTCCGGTCGCATGCGAGCTCGAGGGCCCAACCAGGGTCTCCGCCCTCCCCCGGGCCGGTCGGAAGGGCATGCGAGGGGCCACCTGGCCCTGGTGTGCGCACGGAGGCTGGGGGCTCCTCCTCTCTTCCCCTGAGCGGAGTCCGCCCCCGCGGAGGTACGTGTCGCCGCTCAAGGAAGGCCCTGGAGCACGGCGTGGCTGATTCTCGGTGATGACCACCAACGGAGGATGTAGCCTCATCCCTGCGAGGTGGGGACCAGGCATGAAGAAGTTCGCGGGGAACTCGCGCACAAGACCTCGCGAGGGCCGCGCAAGCTCGGGTACAGGCGCCACACCATGAGGGGCCTCGAAGACTGCAGGTGCCAAGGCCGCGATGGGCCCAGTAGCCTTAGGAGGTGACAATGACGTCGTGCATCGGAGGGGAACCTGCGAAATATAGATTCAGGACGAATACACCAGGGAAGCCTGAGGTGGCCCAAGCACTTACTCGTCCAGGGCGACCCACTTCCTCTTCATCGGCACCCACGGCGATGGGCGGTGGCTGCCCCCGAGCCTCTTCCTCTTCCGGCGAACGCGGGGGCCCAGGGACGGTGTGCCAGCATCTGGCCCCAGGCTTCCAGCGGCGAAGATGGTGGCCGTCTCCATCGTCAGGGCGTCGCCTTCACTCCCGGTCAAGGCCTCGATGACAGCCTGGGCGGTGGGTGGCGTAGGGCGCCTCTCCACGGCCAAAGGGGGAGTCACGGCCCCAGCACCCTCAGCCCCCCTGTCCTCGAAGCCATCACGGAGGAATCATCCCGGGGACCCGCCTTCACCGAGGGGAGCAACCCCCACTCGTCGAAACGTGGCATCTTCCTGGCAAGGGCCTCCCCATCCGGTCGGTTGAACAAAGGAAGGCCGTTCCGAGGAAGCTCACCCGGATCCCCGCCGGTCAGGCGGCGGAGTAGCTCGCGCAGCACGCTGGGAAGTAGAGAGGGAACCTGGAGCCTCATGGGATCACAAGGGACCTCGAAGGTCCACATCGGCGAGAGTGGCGTTGGAGGGGAGCAATTCGCCGGCGGGAAAACTCCCGCACCACCATCGCCATCGTCACGCCAGACTACCTCAGTTCCGCTAGCCTGACCAAGACGGGTGCAAGCCGAGGGTCGTCAAGCTCCTTGTTTCCCCACCCAGGGTTTGGTTCCGCAGGAACGGATTGGGTTGGAGCAAGAAGCCGGCCTCAGCAGCATCTACATACATCCACTGCCTCCGGAAACCTTCTGCGTTTGGTGAAAGCCGGGCGTCGGGGGCCCCGCTGGCCGTCGCATCGGCGGCCCGCAGGGACACGCATCCAGAACAGTTCCCCCCGGGGTTCAACCGGAGAGAGAAGAAGTGGCAAAGCGGGGCCACGGAAGGGGAGACACCGATGAAGGCCTCGCACAGGAACGCGAAGGCAGAAAGGAGGACAATGGAGCCAGGGTCGAGATGAAGCGCATGAACCTGGTAGTGCGTAAGCACAGCAGAAAAGAAGTCCGAGAATGGCGGCAGCAAGCCGGAGAGGAGAGCGTGGAGATGAAGGGGAATGCAGGTGGCCTTCAGCTCGGCCTGAGGCCGCGAGCCCAGCCAGATCTTGGTCGCCCCCCACTCGTTGGAGCCGGCGGCGACCGCCAGGTGGACCTTCTCCAACCCCTCAAGATTGACCACCGAGGATCGACCTAGCGCGGGCTATGGCATCGGCACAGGTTCCGGTGCCTCCGAGGTCTCGCCCCCTCTCTTCTTGGGAGCCTTGGTGGGCGGCCGAGCCGGACGGACGGGGGATTCGGCGGAGAAGGAGTGAGCCACGGAAAGGGGGTGACGGGAGACCAGATTGACGGGGAACAGTGACGGCTCGGAGGGGTGCGCCAGGCGGTTTGTCAGCCGGGGCAATCGCCGAGGCAGCGCAAAGGGGAGTAGACGCCCACGTCTCATTGTGCGCCACGCGTCAAGCTGGGCCCACAGGCGGTTGGGGCCCGCGGCGCTTCGGGCCATCCTCCGTGGCTTCACATCGAAGTTAGCTCGAGCGCGCCTCGGGCCCGGGGGCTACTGTTGGCGTTCTGGATACAAGGGTACCCAGACTTGCCTGCCTGCGGCCCAGGGCATGGCCCACCTCGACGACCAAGTACGGCCCGGCGCGGCCTCACTGAACACAAGGCCCTCGCGAGGCCCCGAGCTCGCGGGGGAAACAGCGCTAAGACCCGCGGGGAGGTAGGCCTCCCTAGGCCTCCTCCCGAGCGGTGGAGACTTCTATGCAACGCACAACCTTAGGAGGCCAAGGGTTACGCCAGCCAGGCCAGGCGGGCACCAGCGCGCCAGAGGGGACAATTTCCCCTTTGGTGCAAAGGAGGCAAGGGTGCACGCGAGTCCCCAAAGCGCCCCCCAAAGGTTTCTACTTCGGTGCAACAAGACCAAGACCCCGAGCCCCGCAGAACAGACATCATCGCCGAGCCCACCTCTGCTTCACCACCGGCTGCTTTGCAGGCGAAGACCGCCTTTTATCAGGATAGGATATACCTCCTATCCCCTTTCAAATTTGGCCATTGTGGGATCCCTTCCCGCCATTGCGATAAGGGAAGAGGACCCGGGCCGCTATAAATAGAGGCTAGGCTGCTCGGTAGAGGGGGACGACACAACCACCCGCAAACACACCGCGAAGCAACTCACCACTGTACTAGTTCATCCACAAACCTCCTCGCGAGCCAATCCACCAAAGGCAGGAGTAGCGTTTTACGCTTCGCAACGGCCCGAACCTGGGTAAACTCTCGTGTGCTATCTTCTTCCTCACCATCGAGCAGGGTCATTGCGTTGTGAGCTTGGAGGGGGTGAAGCTGTTGGAGATCTTCGCACACGCCCCTGGGTTCGAACTCCTTAGGGGCTTGCGGATCCCGAAATCCGACATTTGGCGCGCCAGGTAGGGGGCATGTCGAAGTCTTTCTCAAGCCTCGCTTTTCCCGCCTCACCGCTCCGATGGCTGACGCTCGCCGAGCCCGCGCAGAGCGCCATGCGGCCCGTGTCGCCCAGACGGCGCCCGCGAGCCGCACCGCCGCGTGCCGGTCCGCCTCACATGTGGCCAACGCCGCCACAGGCCCGGAAGCCCACGAGCAGCAAGACTCTTCATAGCCGGTCACCGTGCGGCGCGACGGCGGCACCGCTACTCCGTCGATCGTTCCAGCTACTGGGTCTTCCTCCCACGCACACCCCGGGCCGGCGCGTGGGTCGGGCGCACTCCTCTTGGCGCGCGAGCTGTTGTGCTACCGCCCTGCCCCAAACCGCTACGACGAATGGCTCGGGCGCATTGCAGAGCTCGTCAGCGCCGCCGGCGACGCCTCAGCGCTCTCCTACTCGTTCCGGCCCCAGCCGTCCCTTGCAGGCGACGAGGCCCACGATGTACCGCCTCCTCCTCCTCCTCAGCGCGTCGTCGACCCTGAGCCCAGGCGTGAAGCACGCCCGCGCGACTAGCCGCGCGGGCCCCCGACGAGGGTGAGAGATGAGGTAAGCTGCCAGGTGGTGCCGCGGCCGCGTGCTGAAGCGCGTGCGCTCCCTGCGCCACTGCATCAGCGGCGCGACCGGGCGCCCCTGGCGGCAGCCGTGCAGGAGCATCAAGACCGGGTCCCTCCCGACCGCGCGGCGCCCGTGGGCCCAGTGGGTTGCCGCGCCATCGCCCCGGAGCTCCATCCGGCCGTGTGGCCCTGCAAGTTCAAGCCTGACCTACCCCCTTGCTACGACGGCACCCCAGATCCCGCTGAGTTCCTACAGCTCTACTCGTTGTGCATCCAGGCGGCCGGCGGGGACGACAAGGTCATGGCAAGCTGGTTCCCCATGGCGCTCAAAGGTGGTGCGCTCTCCTGGCTCCTCAACCTCCCGGAGGGATCGATCACCTCCTGGGAAGGCCTGCGAGAGCGCTTCGTCGCCAACTTCCAAGGCACCCGCGACCGTGCCCTTGGAGTGGGTGACCTACATCGCGTGAAGCAACAACCAGACGAGACCTTGCACAAGTTCATACAGCGCTTCACGACTGTTTGCCTCAAGATACCGAGGGCGTCAGATGAGGCCATCATCTCGGCATTCACCGACGGCGTCAGGGACCTCAGGATGAGGGAGGAGCTCGCTATCAATGACGACCTGAGCTCGGCTCTGGAGATGTTTAACCTGGCAAACAAGTGCGCGAAGGCGGAGTAGGGCCGACTCTCACTCCGCGACCTCCCGGAGGCGGAACCCGAAGACAAGAAGGCCAAGACTAAGGAGCCGAAGCACAAGGCCCCCGCGGTGTTGGCGGCTGAACCCGAGGCAAAGCACAGCCGAGACGAAGAACCCCCCTGGGAGGGTGACCGTTCTGCATCTTCCATGGCACCAATAGCCACAACACAATCGACTGTCAGGAGCTCAGGGTGGTCCGTGACGAACACTTCGGTCGGCGCCTTGGGCGTAGCGACCGGGGCTACGGACGCGGTGGAGGCCGTGGCGGAGGCCGCTAGGACAATCGAGACTCGCACCAGGAGTGGCGAGACCGGCCTCGGGAGGACCGCTGGCGCGACGAACCTCCGCAGGGGTCACGTCGTGGCCAGCCTCGCGAGGCCCGCCCTCGTGAAGTCGGCCTTCCATCACTGCCACCGCCACCCAGGAGGAAGGAAGAAGACAGGCAGAACGACGGGGCTGGGGGCGTCCAGGAGGTCAGGGCAATAGCCTGCATCCTGGGCTGTGCCCAAGCCCTGGCATCGAACCGCATCTTCAAACAGTTCTCACGGAAGGTGAACGCGGCTCTCCCGAAGCTCGAGGCTGCGCGCCCCCTCAAGTGGTCCCAGTGCACCATCACCTTCGACTCCAAGGATCAACTCAGGTGTTCGGCCATGGTGGGCTCACTCCCCATGTTGTGCACGCCTACTATCAGCAATGTCCTCGTCACCAAGACCCTCATCGGCGGTGGCACGGGGCTCAATGTCCTCTCCATCAAGACCTTAGACGCTCCAAGTGCCTTATGACCAGCTCATGCCAACCAAGCCTTTCTCTGGAGTCACTGACGGCTCCACAGTCCCCATCGGGCAAGTGCGCCTGCCCGTCACCTTCAGCGGGCGCAACAATTACCACACCGACCTCATCGTCTTTGACGTCGCCCACATCCACCTCCCGTACAACGCGATCCTTGGGTACCCAGCCCTCACCAAGTTCATGGAGGTGACCCACCATGGTTACAACATCCTCAAGATGCCAGGGAGTGGCGGCGTCATCACCGTTGCCTGCGATGAGAAGGACGCCGTTTGCTCCCTCGAGCGCGCCTACCGTGCCGCAGCGGCCGAGCACTCAGACGACGACGGAGGCGCCCTATCCCGTGAGGATGTCCCCAAGAAGAAGAAGCAACTCCTTTCCAAGGGGCGCCAGGGGGCTGAGACCTCTAAGGACGGCACCTCAGGCTCCGCGCCTAGGACCAAGGCCCCTTCCCCCTTCGCATAGGAAGGCGCGCCTGGCGCCTACCTTGGGTCGGGCTTGGGGGCTTCCACCCGGAAGGCTACCGACCTGACCAGTGAGACGAGGGGGGTGCTCGGGCACAACTTGGGGGCGTGCGTAGGCGCTCACCCATCCAAGCAAGGAGCACGGCGCGAGACACCAAGTTCGCGGGAGTTCGTCACCAGAGCAATTGAGGAGCTTCGGGAAGCATAGGACATGCGAGACGGGCGCGGCCCTGCGTCGCCAAGCGCGGTCGCCGTCGTCGATTCAGGCGGCATGCCGCGCATCTGCGTCAACGTACCCGGCATCAACAGGGCCGCATCACAGGACGTCTTCTGGCCAACGCACGTCTGTCGCGGCAGGGCCTACTTGTGCAACTACATCCGCATGCCCTTCGGCCTGCCGAACGCGGGCGCCACGTTCCAGCGCGTTGCCCAGGCCATGCTCATGCCTTACCGGGCCAGGCGCCGCGAGGATTTGGAGGAGGTGCCGGGCCCGAGCGAGCGCCCTGAGCCTCGTGAGGGGCCGGGCTCATCAAGGCCAAGCTTGTGGAGACGCAAGGCCAAGCTTCGACGACCGCCTCCACGCTTCAGCGGTGTTGCCGCCAGGTGAATCTTTTTCGGTCCACACCAGGTAACTTTTTGGTTTGCTCGGTTTGAGGGTGCTCATCGGGCTGCATTATCCTCAGGCGACCAGGGATCATCCCAGCCGTGTCGTTTTTCGCATGTATCAGATCCTTTCATGCACTTGATCTATTTCCTAAATATCCCAACCTGCATGCCCGGTGCTTCGCCGCCATGAATGACGCCGCGCCCTAATGATCCTGCCCTTGACCGCCTCATGATTAAGAGCTGGCACGACGTCTGTGCTGGGTCCGTCCCTGCAGCATTGACAAATCCGAGTGGTCGAGCTCTGTCTCGCGGGCCAGCCCCGTGCACATCACCTCCCATAGCCCTCGGTGCTTCACTCTCGCATGAGCTAATCGGGAGTGGGTGAGTCAGGGCGCGCGACACGGTTCCTATGACCACATTCGACCTTCCACCGCCGTGGGAACCGCGCGCCGGGTGTTTTCTCCTCGGAGTTGTCGCATGACAAGACT
Source organism: Elymus sibiricus (assembly GCA_039707655.1). Lineage (NCBI taxonomy): Eukaryota > Viridiplantae > Streptophyta > Magnoliopsida > Poales > Poaceae > Elymus > Elymus sibiricus. The sequence continues at coordinate 166,525,630 of CM077669.1, forward strand.
GGGCATGGCGTCTGTGCTCGTGTCCGTCCTTGCAGCGTCGACAAATCCAATGGCTGAGCTTTGTCTGGCAGGTCGGCCCCGTTCACGTCACCTCCGGGGGTCATTGGTGTTTGGCCTTCTCATGCGATGGCCCTTGCAAATCCATTCGGCGTAGGTTTCTCAAAATATGCAGGACTTCAAGCGGCGCTTTCTACTGGAAGACTCAGGCGCAACCCGCCTTTGAGGTAGGGCCCGTGAGACCTGAGCTACCTCACGAGCGCCCAGATACACCTCCCAGTTCTACCGTGCAAGCCACGCGTATGAACTTAATGGGCTGTACACGCCCGGGGGCTCAGGAGCCGGGGCCCCCCATTCCCACGCCCAAGTGGAAGCCCCATGCTCTGCGCTGGCGGTCAACACTGCCCTCCAATGGCTATGCCCACACAACGTGGAAGCCCTATGCTCCGTGCTGGGGATAAACAACTGAGGGCGCCTTAGCGGGTGCATTCAACCTCAGGATGGCCCCTCGCGGCTCCATCTCGCAGAATTCCCTTGGGATGCCCACGTGAGGGGGCTGCACGGGGGCTGCGCTCAGGCCAGGCCTGGCACACGCCACCTCCCCAGGTCCCTGGTGCCTAATCTTCACATGTCCCTCTCAGACGAAAGTTGGCGAGGAAAGGTATGGGAGCCGCTCGTACATCAAGGGGGAACCCTGAGCATCGCGACTCAGGGGCCTCACTGGTCTCGTAGCCCCTCACCCCTTGGCACCTTCCTGGTGATCCGGATGCCCCAACGGCGGTTGAGGTATGCCTGGGACCAGGCCCTGCCGACGCAGAGCTCAAGGCACTCCAATCTCCAAGTCAACCCCGTCTTCGCCGCATTCCCTTCCTGAGGGCTGCTCGTACGTCAAGGGGACCCCTGAGCATCGCGATGCCCCAACGGCGATCGAGGTATGCGCGGGACCGGGCCCTGCCGACGCAGAGCGCTACAGCAAGCAGGAAGGAAATGAAGCGAGGAAATAAAACCACACAGCTTAGCAGTCATTACAAGCATTAAAATGTCTCCGAAAACGCAAACAAGTCTAACGCCTCCACAAGGCACGATGAACATTACAGGAGAAGACCCAAGAAAAGAAGCTAGGAGGAGCTGGTACCACCACTCGTCCCGGCCGCGGGGAGCTCGTCGTCGACATCGCTGCCGCAGTCGTCATCATCACCAACTCCCGCGGCTGCAGGAGGAGGTGAGGGAACGGCAACGCAGGTGAACTTCTTCATCAGCGCCTTCACGGCGCCCTCCACGGCTGTCGCCGTGGCGGCGCGAACCCCAGGGTCAACCGGGCGAATCACGGAGCCGAAGTTGAAGCTCGGCTCGCGAAGGTAGAGGTGGCTAAAGACGCGCGTCGCGGCCGCGGAGAAGAGGTCGCGGCACTCACTCTCCAAGACGTTCTCCACCCTGGCGATGGCACCCTCAAGCACCTCGGCGAGCTTCGAAGAGAGCCTCACGAAGCCACTCTCAAGAGCTACCAGGGGTTCTGTATATCCCCCCCCCCGGCAGATGGATTGCAGCGCATGGCGGAGCGTGAGCTCGACGGAGGGCAGAGAGTCGAGCTCCGCAGACTTCTTTTCCTCTGCCGCGGCAAGGGTTTTCTCCCTGGAGTCGAGCCGAGCCTTCTCCACAGCCACTTCATCCTTCAACCTGTCCAGCTGCTTGCGCTCCGTGACTTGGTCGGCCGCCGCCTTGGACAGCGTAGAGTCATGGTCGGCAAGCTCGGCCTCGCAGGTCTTGAGATCTTCCTCCCGCTGACGAAGCCGCTCCGCGAGCGCAATCTTCTCCTCCCGAAGAGCCTTCAGGCGGGCCTCCTCCTCGTCGCACCGCTTCGCGGCAGACGCTGCATCGGCCACGCCGCGTCGCGGGCTGTCTTGGCCAACGAGGCCTCCTTCCTGCTCTCAGCCGCGGTGGCCTCGGCTTGGCTCCAAACCGCCACGGCTGAGGCGTCAGACTGGAGCCACCCAGAAAGAAGACCCAAGCGCTCCCGTGCGAGGCGACCGTCGGCGCCCCCGAGGGCGTCCCACACTTGATCCAAGATGGCGTAGGCTCCATCCAGGGCACTTGACTCAACTAGAGGGCCACGAACCGGTGGCACCAGGGCCCGGCCCGGAGATGGCGCCTGCGCGGCGGCAGGAGCCGTCCTCTGGGGTGCAGGAGCAGGGAGAGCAGAAGACACCGGTGGCTGCGCCACTACCACGGACAAGGCGGGGACGGACGGCCCTACACCCAGCTGGCCCTCGGGCAACGGCGCAGACATGCTCCCAAGGGCAGGGATAGCCTCTTCAATGGGCATCGGGGGCTCCGCGGCCGTGACAAGGAGAGTTACCCCGCGAGCCTATTCCCCCGCGACATCCGGCGCCTCATGGGGCGACGGCAAGGCACCAGGAACGGGCGTCGCGTCGGAAGACGCCCTCGGCTTGACGCCGGCCTTCTTCTTCTTCGCCTTCGGCACGGTGGCATTCCTGATTGTCAAGCAAAGAGGGGACCATCAGTACATAAACCACCGGGAGGCGGCCAGAAACCAAGCAAGACCACTTACTCCTCGACATCGACCCACTTCCTCTTTCTCTCCACCTTGGCGAAGGCGGGGAAGCCCCCGTCCTTCTTCGGGGAGGTGCCGCTGCATGAAGGAGCAGTGGAACCGCTCGTAAGGGCCACGGCCGGCAAAGACGCACCAGCCCTAGACACGGCCGCCTCGCCCACAGGCTACAGCTCGAGCAGGGGCAAGGCGGGCGCTTCGGTCACCTTGCTGGCATGAGCTGGGCTCTCCGGAGGAGGCCTGGCCTCGCGCTTCCTCGGGGTCACCCGGCAGGCAGATCGTGCGGCCTGAGGTGTGGGTCCTGACCCTTTGAGGACCCTGGCGAGTCACGGGGGACTGGCAGCAGTGGGCTCGCCGGCGTCGTCGTCATCGAAGCTGCGGAGAAGCGCTCTCCGCGACGGAGGGGACACTTCCTCCAGATCGTCATCCGCCGTCTCCTCCGAGTCTTCTTCATCTGCGGTGTCGTTGGAGGACACCGCCACAGGGGCGCCGGGGCTCTCGGCCGGAGAGAGCCCCAGCTCGTCGAAGATGGGCATCGCAGCGACCAGATCGGCCTTGTCGTCGCGGTGGTACAGCGGGGCATAGGCCTCAGGAAGGTCCCCGGGGTCGCCGTTGAGCAGGGTCGCCATAACCCTGTTCAACTCCTCGGGGGTCAGGCGCGCAGAGCGGAACCTCATGTCATTGCCACCACCCTGATAGTCCCACGTGGGCCTCGAGTGAGACTGGAGGGGCGCCAGGCGTTGCGCCAGGAACTCCTTCACTATCATCCCCCCAGTCAACTTCCTGGCGCTGATGTCTCGAAGGACCCGCTCCAGGACGGGCTTGGCCCGGGGGTCGGAGAGCTTCGCAGAGCTCCATGCAGAAATCTTCTCCGGCAGCCCCTTTCGGAGCTCCAGGCGAGGGTTGTCGCTCTTGAGATCCAAGAAGACCCAGCGGTGCCTGAAGTTCTCCACCTTCTTCCCGGCCTTAAAGAGCATGTTCCTGCTCTGGACCGTGACGAAGGAGACGCATGCCGATCGCTGAGCGCCGTCATGAAGCCGCAAGCTGAAGAAATGGCGGAACAGGGCCACCGAAGGCTTCACGCCCATGAAAGCCTCGCAGTAGAAGGCGAAGATGGACAGAAGTGGGATGGAGTTGGGTTGAAGATGGAGAGACTGGATTCCGTAGTGCTCGAGGACGGCGGTGAAGAACGCAGAGAAGGGCGGAATGAGCCCGGAGAAGTCGTTGTGGAGGAAGAAAGGGTAGGCCGACTTGGCCAGGCGATGCCTCTTCGCGGAGCCGCACCATATCAAGGTCCGCCCCCGCTCATTGGTGTCATCGCCATCGACGGAATCACCGGGGTGAGGTCCCCGTCCTTAGCTATGGTGGACTCTGAGAGCGCCGGCGAGACGGGAGCGGAAGCCGAGCTCTGGGCTTCTGGTTTCGACTTGCCGGCGGTAGCCATCGAGAAGTCTTTGGGGCCGAGGAAGCAATAAGGAAGACGGTGCGGTGCTGAGATCTGGAGAGGTTCTCACAAAGGACAAAGATCTGGAGGGAAGAGCAGGAGTGCAGAAGAGGAAAGCAATAATGGCTCAACGCTGGACGTCAGGCTTTTGTCGGTTCGGGCAGTTGCCGAGGAGACATGGGAGCGGGGACGCCCGCGCCCAACTGGGGACCATGCGCCAGACCTGGCCCGCAGGCAATAGGGGCCTGCGGCGCTCCGGGCCATCTTCTTCGGTTTCCCATCGAAGCCAACTCGAGCGCGCCTTGGGCCTGGGGGCTACTGTCGGCGTTCTGGATACCGGGGTACCCAGACTTGCCTGCCTGCGGCCCAGGACATGGCCCACTCGACGGTCCGTACAGCCCTGTGCGGCTTCGCTCAAGACAAGACCCTCGCAAGAGCCTCATCCTCGCGAGGAGGACAGCGCCAAGGCTCCCGGAAGGGGGAGGCCTCCCCAGGCCTCCTCCCGAGCGGCGGAGATCTCTATGCAGTGCTCGGCCTCGGGAGGTCAAGGGTGACGCCTGCCGGGCCTGGCGGGCGCCAGCGCGCCAGAGGGGACAGTTTCCTCTTTGGTGCAAAGGGGGTAAGGACGTGCGTAGGTTCCCGGAGCGCTCCCCCAAAGGTTTCCCTTCCGGTGTAACAAGACCAAGACCCCGAGCCCCGCAGGATGGACGTCATCGCCGAGCCCACCTCTGCATCACCACCGGCTACTTTGCAGGCAAAGACCACCTTTTGTTTGGATAGGGTGTACCTCCTGTCCCCCTTCGAATTTGGCCGTTGTGGGATCCCTTCCCGCCATTGTGATAAGGGAAGAGGACCCGGGCCACTATAAATAGAGGCTAGGCTGCTCTGTAGAGGATAGGACCAGGAACACACTCACGAAGCAACTCACCACTGTACTAGTTCATCCACAAACCTCCTCGCGAGGCAATCCACCAAAGGCAGGAGTAGGGTTTTACACTTCGCAACGGCCCGAACCTGGGTAAACTCTCGTGTGCTATCTTCTTCCTCGCCATCGAGCGGGGTCATTGCGTTGTGAGCTTGGAAGGGGTGAAGCTGTTCGAACTTCTTAGGGTTTTGCGGAGCCCGAAATTCGACAGCTGCCCACGCCTATGTCGAGGCCGCCCATGCCCAGCTCGTGTCGATCACCGCACAAATAGCAGCGGCCTTCTCCGTCAACGGTCGGCAACCTACATCCGTAGAGTTGGCAATCACCAAGAGCGCTCGGGCAGCCGTCCATTCGTCGGCGGCCTCCCACACCAGACTCATGGCGGCCTTTTCCAAAGAGATGCTGGGCGCGGACTGCGATATGCTTACTGAGTATGTGGCGATGGATGCCATGGAGCCCCTTCCTCTGGAGGTCGTCGAGCGTGAGCTGGTCATGGAGGATGCGGCGAAGATCGGCGAGTGTCAGGCGGAACATTAATCTTTATTTAGAGCGCTAGTCTTTTGTTAGAGTAATTTTTTTGCACGTCCAAGTTCATCACACACGGGGTATAGCACAAGCTTCATTTGTGATGTGCTGATATCGAGAACTATTCTGGAAAATTTGCAGGTTCAAGTTCATCACACACGGGGTATAACACAGGCTTCGTTTGTGATGTTTCGATATCGCACACGGTTCTGAATAAGGGACTGTGTCCGATGGTGCTTTCTGCGCCAGTTTTTCGCTGCACCGAATGAAAATTTTGGGCCGCCGCAGAAATATCTACCTCCCTCGTCCCCGTTACCAATCAAAATCCACATTTCCCCCCTTTCCTCTACCTTTCCTAGTTCGAACCTTCACTACTATCTTGCAGCGCCGCCTCCTCGCCGGCGACGCTCCTTCCTGCTGCTCGGCCTCGTCCATCTAGACAGGTAATCGAGACCTCCCTAATACGCCCTCACCCCCTCCTCGTCCATCCCACATGGCCCGACCACCGGCACATCACCTTCCACCCAAATCACTGCCCCATCCTCCAAATAATCGCCGCCGAAAGCCATGGTGCACGCAATATAGCCAGGATCTCAAAGAGCATTTGGCAGTGGAGAAGCAAATCGCGGCTGCACGCGCCGATGAGGCAGCGATGGATTCCATGCATGCCAACCCACAAATCTTGTAGGAGCACGTCCCCGTCGAGGCCACCGTCGGTGCCTCGCTCGCTGACACAAACACGCGGTTGGCTGCTATAAACGATAACTCATGGTCTTTTCTAGAGGGCACCGCCGGTGCATTCGACGAAGACTTTGATGTCATTTCTCAGCGTGCCCATGCTTACCTCAACTCCAGAGCCGGCATGTTGGTGCCGGGGCAGGATCAGGCCACTCACCACTATGAGGGGGTGCACCCACGGTGTGGGGGCCTGGTCCTCTTCCAAGTTGAAGGAGCCCATCATCATCGTTATCTCCGACGATGAGGAATAGCTTGTTTTTCTTAGCTTTATCACTAAGGACCTATGTTCACCTAGCTACGCTGGTTAAGGATGTTTCGTTTACCTGTTGTGTGTTCCACTACTGCCTTTCATTAAGAAATTCTAGTGAAATGTCCAATGTAATGCTACTGCAACCTGACCTTCTAGTATGTTCTATTGTGCAATGTGGTGCTTAGTTAACTGTTTTCGTTCATTTCTTGTGGTGATCATTTAACAATTTAGTTCAATTCTGCAATGTGATGTTCGATTGTTGTTGGTACAATTTTGTATTGTGATGCATGTGATGAATAAATCGAATTTAGATGTACTAAATACATGTGAAACATATAGAATTGCTATATTTCCTAGTTCTTAGCACGCTTGGTTTAGATAACTGGCTTTTCCATGTGGCTCGAATTAATCTGTTGGATCAGCAATGTGTTTATTTTCCATTAATATATTTCACTGATAGTATCCAAATATCACTTATAACCTGATCAATATTTGTCTTAAATATGTTGCAGGGTGGAACAATGGGGGACATCGAAGTTTACCATCGAGGTTTGCACATCCATGGTTGTTTGGCTAATAGCACATTATTGTGCAATTGCATGAACCATTGTAATATTAATGTTTTTAATAATTTGTTCTTGCAGATGTAGGTCCTGTTGTAAGAGGTTTAGACCCACTGTTTGACCCTTTTTGCATGTGGGGAAATGAGGCGGCCTTGAATATCAGTCAAATCCAGAAACTCAGAAAGATTGTTAAGATAAAGAAACTAGCTACGACAAACAACAAGAAGTTTGTCTCCACAGTGACGAAGACATAGGTCAACTATAGGATGGTACCATCTCTTTCACCTTGTCCTTTTCCCTTTGCGCCATTCCAAATTTTAGAAAAGATATTTATGCGTATGTTTGTTTTCAGTCCTCTCAAGGCAATTCATCGATGATTACTTCTCAACCCACATGTATGATCAAGAGGTGAGGAAGGTATTCATACAACACCCACGGTATAATCTTGAAGTCTTCCTGAAGAGGACGAAGGATGTGCGGGCAATCATCCTCAGGCACTGGCCTAAAGTTGCGAGGACCTTCAACATCATTGAAGGCTCAATATTCGCCTTCCGCTTTAACAGTTTTCTAGATGAGACTCATCTGTCTATTTACCGTCTATGATGATACTTAATTTCCAAAGGTTCTAGATGTTGCATTTTAAACTTTGTCCTATTGCGCAATTGGTTAGCTAGGCAGTATATGCCTATATGATGTTGTACCCTGATGTAATTCAATTATGGAATCCTTGTTGCCGTACTATGAATAAGAAATATATTATGTGCTTGATATGAAATGTTAATTTGATTACTAAATGGATTGTAAATAATAGAGCAATCAGGCTGATTATTGGGGTTCCCATTGCAGACGGTTTCTAAGACTACACCGTGGGTGATGACCTCAACAAACCCACACGGTTTCTAGAAAGTTGGCGTGTTGGATCGGTGATCAATCACACGCGAATTCTGCTCGATAGCTGTGTGCGTTAGGACACCCAATCACAAATGTTTTCACATAGCAAGTGTGTGTGATGGGCAGCCCAATGCCAAACAGTTTCTTCTAGACACCGTGAGTGATGTTTTGAATAACGCAAACGACGGAATTATAACTATCATGTGTGATGACCAGCCCTATCACAAACGATGTTATGCAAAAAATTGTGTGTGATCTGCAATACGAACGGAGACGTACCTGTGGGATTCCCTGTGTGGGATGATAACCTCATCTCACATGTCTTCCCCAATATGTCTGTTTGTGATGGCGCTTCCAATCGCAAACGATATATTTTTGCCCATCGTGTGTGACCGGGTGCAGGCATTGCCGACGGGTTTTCCCTGTCGTGTGAGATAGGCCCCCTTATCGCCCACACAAGCAAGGCGACGGTTTAAGACTACGACACAGAAAGGGGTTAAAAACCGTTTGTATAGCACGCGGCTGCACTAGTGAGCTGCAGCCTTTCGAGCTGGAATTCCTCACAACAAGGACAATCAAGGTCGTGGCTCTGGCTGACTTAATGGCGGAGTGGACAGACCAGCACCAAGACGAGCCTTGCGAGGCCAAGTCCCTCCTGCCTAGGAAGGATGCCCCTGAAGGCTGGACTATCCACTTCGATGGAGCATTCTCCCGGTAGGGCGCGGGGGCTTCCGTGATGCTCACTTCGCCAATAGGAGATAAACTCAACTACAATGTACATCTCTGCTTCAAGCACGACGCCAAAGTATCCAACAACATTGTTGAGTACGAGGGCCATATCATTGGACTCAAGGCTGCTGCCGCGCTTGGCGTCAAGTGCGGCGACTCACGTCATCTCGCCAACTTATCCCACAAGAGCTACAAGCCCAAGGACGAGCACATGGTTGCTTACGTCAAGGAGGTGTGCTAACTCGAGAAGCGCTTCCTGGGCATGGAACTCCAGCACCTTTCTCACAGCTGCAACTAGGAAGCTGATTACATCGCCAAGAAAGCATCACGCTGCGAGCCTCAAGACGCTGGCGTCTTCGAAGAACGGCTTCTGAAGCCATCTGGCATGCCACCAGCTGTCAGCGCCATGGCACCTTAGGAGGAACTGCCTCTTGCACCTTCTATAGGCGCACCCATCTGCGACCCACCATCAAGCGGTCGCCTACTACTAGCAATGTAGCCGCAGGAGGAGAACTGGGCCACGAAGTTCAGGATCTACTTGGAGAATGACACTCTGTCGGTAGACTATGCTGAAGCAGAGTGTGTGGCCTGCCAGGTTGCATCATACTGCCTCTGAGACGGAGATATCTACAGAAGATCATCGGAGTCTAGGATCTACGTCCAAGAACTTCTCCAAGAACAAGTTTCGAACTCAGGGGCGCTTGGCTTGCGACCTGCAACACGACGACAAACACTACATGGTTGACGGCAAGCTGACTCCACCTCATCGGAAACAACGGGGACACACGACCTACCCAGGTTTGGGCCACCATGCGGTGTAAAACCCTACTCCTGCTTGTGATTTGGTTCCCATGGAAAAGGAGGAGCTTGAGGCTCCAGTGCACGGGGTGTTGGGGGAGAGAATGAATCGATCCCTTTACATGGACGTGGCACTTTCCGCTTTGTTGTGCCTTGGTCCACTTCCCCAAAAATATCGGCGGGAAAGGGTTGACACTAGGCGGCAATTCAAAGGGGACAGGACCCAGGCCTATCCTTACTAAAGTCGGTCTTTGCCTGATAAAGTAGCCTTCGTGACGCGGTGGTGGGCTCGGTGACGACCTTCGCCCTGGCGCGGCGATCCGTCCTGATCCTCTTTCACCGAAGTGGCAACCATTGTGGAAACTTGCTTTGGGAGAGGCATACGCCGTCGCTCCCTTATCACCAAAGCGGGAATCCGTCTCTGGCCGTGCCCCGACGTCCTTTGCCTGATAGTGGGACGTCATCCATGTGGTGGGGCGGTGCCCCACGGCCGGGGCCTCTCGCCGAGCCTCGTGAGCCGGCCTCGCGAGGATGTAACGCCCAAGATGCGATCGTATCCTTATTTTGGCTTGAGGCCCTCGACGGGGATATATGCGCATCTCGTCATTTCGCAAGAATGGATATAGTTACAAGTACATGTAAAGAGGAGACGACTATATGGAATTGGCTTACACTCGCCACAAGCTAAATCATGATCATCTTAATACAATCTTCAATATCAATCATAATACATAAAGCAGGGTCTGACTACGGATGAAATCAAATGATAAAAGCGACATCCATCCATGTTATCACAGGTTGCCGGCCTAGAACCCATCCTATGATCGAAGAAGAAGAAGAAGAACTCCAAATCAAACAAGCCTTGCTCTCACGTCAAAGCATCGCATTACCTATACCTGCAATTGTTGTTGTAGTAATCTATGAGCCACAGGGACTCAGCAATCTCATTTTCAAGGGTATCAAGACTAGCAAAGCTTAATGCGTGAGGTATGGTTAAGTGGTGAGGCTGCAGCAAGTACTAAGCATTTGATATCTGGCTAGCCTACGAGTACAAGAATAAGAAGAGTGATCTACGCATAAATGTACGTGAAATAATAATGATCAAGAAGTGATGCCGAACACCTACTTACGAGTCAATCATAACCCCAAGGTGTTCTCTTTCCAAACTCCCTCGAAAAGAGAAGATCACGGTTACAAACACGGTTGGTGTATTTTAATTGGGTTTACTTCAAGTTTTCTATTACCGGGTATTATAAAATTTCCAAGTGGACACATAACCGCGAGCACGGCTCTCAGAAAGATTTAACCCTGTAGGGGTGCTCCAACTCATCCATCACAAACTAGCCACAAGCTGCTTCGAAAAACCTCAACCTCGAGATAGCCCAAAGTATCCTCAGAATCCCGGTGCACAAGACATTCGAGAAAGGTAAAACAAATCGAGCAAGGCCTCCCGGTGAGCGAGATCCGCATCTAGAACCGCACGCTCTCAATCTACGGGCATCATCCGTCTATGCGAAGTGGACGATAGCCTAAGAAAATGCCTTGAGTTGCCCTGAGGTGGTACCGCCGACTGCTAGCTAGGTGGACCAACACTCCTGAGGAGCACTGGCCCATTTGGTTGATTAATTATCCACGGGGTCCGAAAAGTCCCTATGCAAGTTTTTATTAGGTTGGCAAATGGTAAAACCAATGTTGGGCCTTGCCAGAAGAGTTTTATCCCAAAACGAAAATCAAGGGGGTCCCCATAACATCCCCAAGCATGTTAGGAGCGCTCAGTATGGAACCTAACACCGGTACACAGGTAACTAGGGTGGCAAAGGTGGAACAAAACACGGAGCAAAAGGGCAAGCCTTCCACCTTTTACTAAGTATATATCTGCATTAAATTAAATAGCAATAATATTGTGATATCACAAGATATCCGTGTTGTCACATGGAACAACCTGCACCTGCAAATAGCAACGCTATAAGAAGGGCTGAGCAAGCGCTAATGTAACAGCCTGAGACAGACGCTCCAGAAGATCCCCCTTTTATTCTGGTGTCCTCGGGTAGTTCGTCTAGCTGTTGCATTCATCTTCGCATCATTCGCATCATCCGCATTGCATCGGCACCCCATTGCGTCAGTTTTCAAACTTGCATCCGTTCGTAGTTGCCGGTTCTCTCCGTTCTCGTCGGTGAACGTTTCGAGACCAAACACACACGCACGCGCCCGTGGCATCTTTAAAATATTGTTTTCAAAAGTGTGTATAAAATATTCTCGGATTGGTTCGAAAGTTGGCATGCGGTCTTATTATGTTGTAGGTCGGCCACCTGCCAAATTTTGTCGCAATCAGAGGCCGTTTGATACCCGAATGGTCGACCGTAGCGGCATCGTGATCGGTTTAATTATCGGACGTGTTTGGTGTTTAAAACTTGTCACGGGCTGCCATCCATTCCCTCTCATTCCCACCAAGCCCCTCTGCATAGCCTACCTAGCCCAACCTACACTACCCCCGCACTCGGAGCTGTCCAATCTCGATCGAACGACTCGAATCGGGGCAAAAACCCTCAAACCCTAGCCCCAATCCCTATTTAAACACCTCCCCTACCCATTTTTGAAAAACCTAGCCCTCCCTAACCTCCAGCCGCTGCTTCCACCTCAAAATCCGTGCGCAGCTACCCTCCACCGCCACTTGGTAGCGAGCCACAAGGCCGCCGCCGCCTGCGCCGCCGCCTGCGCCGCCGCGCCCAGCCAACCAGGGGACGCCACGTCACCCTGGCGGCGACCCCCCAGCCAACCAGCGACCGCCCGCAATGCCCTAGCGCCTGCCTCCCACCGCGGCCCGCCAGGTCCGCGCGGGGCCCGCCCGAGCCCGTTCGGGCCCGAGGCGCCCGCAGCCTCGCCTCCTGAGCGCCGCTCACCCGCGACCGCTGGGTCGGAGCGCCGCCGCCTCCACGCGCATCCCCGACCCCTCCCGCGTTGCGCCGCCGGTCGCCTCGCCTTGCGCTGCCCATCGCCCGCAAGCCGCACTGCCCGCGCCGCCCAGCCTTGGCCTCGCCGCCGGCAGGCCTCCCCGTCGCCGCCCGGCCTCGCCGGCGACAGATCCGGGCAGGTCGCCCTCAGATCCGCTCGGCCCGGCCCCATCCCCGGCCTCCCCGCCGTTGTTCGCCGCCTGCCGTCGCCGGAGTCGCGTCCGAGCTCCGGCCATGGCGTCGGGACCTCCCCGTCCAACCCACGTAGGGACAGCCCAGGCCCACGATCCAAACGCCGTCCCGAGCCGTCCCGAACCGCGTCGCCAGTTTCTTTGGAGGTGGTTTTTTTTTCTAAGTCCTTAAACTGTTTTTAATCTCAGCATCATGGCATCTTGTGCTGATTGTATTTTGCAAACCGTGCATCGGATTGTAGTGTGTGATATTAAAAAGTATCTACGTTTCGTGCTCTACATGATGGTGCCATTTGCATGTGCATTAGGAATCATTTACATGCTCATATATTCGTTGCAAAAGTGCATCTCATCGTAATGTGCGAATCTGTTATTTTTATTTAAACTTGTGTGGATGATTGCATCTCAACCGTAGGTCTTTTGCATGTGGTGTCTTCAAGAGAATTGCTCTAAGTGATGTCTAATTGATGCCATGCCTCTGGTTGCTAGGTAGGACATCATCATCATGTTTATTTGTTGCTCTCAAGTAGCCATCGCATTAAAACTGAAATTTGTTAACGTTAAGTTCCATTTTTGCGGGATTCGTATTAAGCAATCCATGCCTCCTTGTAGATGTTTCTTTGGAGTGTGTTATAGTATGCCATGGATACTTGCTGTTGGTAGGGTTGCTATGCCATGAATATTGTGATTAGTTGTAGATTTCATCATGAGAACAAGCTTAATCAATGTTGCTGATTTGAGATGCGGAAATATTTCCAAGTCTGAAACTGTTATTTTGTTGTCATGTTGCCATGTGATTTGCTAGTGTTCTAGGACTCTTTTGTTGTTGCCACCATGGAGTCTTTTGTTGAGCATGTCATTGTACACCAGGTTGTGCCATTTGATGCCATGTATAGGATTTGCATCAAAGTTATATCTGTTGTCCAACTTGCCAATCTGTTAAAAACTGCTACTCATGTCAACTCTAATTTTCACTAAGTCTGAGAATCTGGTTATTTCAAAATGCCATGTTGTGTTGATGTTTGCCACGAATCTGTGCATAATTTGATGTTGCCATAATGGAATGAATTGTAGTGCATCATGTCCTTTACCATGCAGTTATGTTTCATGCCAATATATGACTTGTAGCATATAGTTTTATTGCTGCCAATATGCCTTCGTGAAAAACTGCTCTGCTAAAAACTGTTATTTTCACAAAGTCCCTAAATGCTATATTTTATTGCCATGTTATGAGCTTTCTACCATGTGTTCCATGATTCTTTTGAGTATGAAATGTGAAGATGAAATGAAGTGTGTGTTATGCTACTGCCCCATGCTTAGTTCGTGCATTTTCGAATCTTGTAGCTTATTGTTTTCATGTGTGCAAAATGCCAGGTCGCTGTTTTGGGCAGATTATGTCTATAACTTGTATTGGTGGTTGTGGTTGAACCGTAGCTCCATATTGGGCATGCCATATATGAATATTGCCTAGAATTGCATGTAGTATCATATTATCATGTTGCATCCATGTTTTGAAGTGCTTGTGGTTGTCATTTCATGCATTTTGCATTCATGACATGTTCATCTTGTGTGTTGTCATAACTTCTAGACCGTAGTTTTGTTTCGTATGATCCATATATGTAAATCGACTAGAATGACGTGTAGAATCACGTGGAGCACTTTATTTTGCTGTTTAAAAAATATAAAATGTGTTTAGGACAGATCTGGACCAAACTCATAATACGCATATGAGGTCATTTCGGAAACACTATAAGTTGTTTCCTGCCTCATTTAAGATGCCTAGATAGTGTAGTTTCATTATGCTTCACCTCTTGCCATGTGTAATAACATTTAATATTGTCGTGTACCTAACGAGAGTGAACTAAGTAATTCGAACGTGGAGTTTCGTCAATATGCAACTCGTTGCATATTGAGCTTCACTTAATGTGTAGAATTTGATTGTTGTGATTGCCATGCCTTGCATAATCGTATGGACATGCATCATGTTTGTTTATCATGTGTTGATTGTTGTTTCTAGATTGCTTCTTCTTGATGGATTTCCGAAAGCGTTCGGAGTGTGAGGATTCGTTCGACTATGGCGTTCGTCTACTTCACGGACTCGATCTTCTTCCAAGCGGGATCTCAGGCAAGATGACCATTTTCCTGGATACCAATACTATCATTGCCATGCTAGATGTCTCGTTTCTATCGCTTGTCTCGCTACCTAACACTTGTTTGTCATGCCTCCCAAATGCCATGCTAAGCCTCTAACCATCCACAACCCAGCAAACCATTGTTTGGCTATGTTACCGCTTGCTCAGCCCTTCTTATAGCATTGCTAATTGCAGGTGCAAGTTCTTCCATGTGCCAACATGGATATTTTTGAGATATCACAATAGTATTGCTATTTTATTTAATGCACATATATACTTGGTAAAAGGTGGAAGGCTTGGCCTTTTGCTCGGTGTTTTGTTCCACTTTTGCCGCCCGAGTTACTTGTGTACCGGTGTTATGTTCCATATTGAGCGCTCCTAACATGCTCGGGGTTGTTATGGGGACCCCCTTGAATTTCGTTTTGGGATAAAACTCTTCTGGCAGGGCCCAACATTGGTTTTACCATTTGCCTAATAACTAATAAAATTGCATAGGGACCCGCCAGTACCCGCGGATCTTTAATCAACAACCCGGGCCAGTGCTCCTCATGAGTGTTGGTCCACCTACCTAGCAGTCGGCGGTGCCACCTCAGGGCAACTCGATGCATTTTCAGGCTACCGTCCCCTTCGCATAGACGGATGATGCCCATAGATAGAGAGCGTGCGGCACTAGATGCGGATCTGGCTCATCGGGAGGCCTTGCTGGATTTGTTTTACCTTTCTCAAACGTCTTGTCCGCGGGATGTCGAGGACACTTCGGGCTATCTCGAGTTTGAGATTTTTCCAACGGAATTTCCAAGAGATCACGGGTTTCGTGGTCGAGGTTATTTCCGCGGCGTGTGATTAGTTTGTGATGGATGAGTTGGAGCACCCCTGCAGGGTTAAATCTTTTTGAGAAGCCGTGCCCGCGGTTATGTGGCAACTTGGAAACTTTGTTTAACACCCGGTCATAGCAAACTTAAAGTAAACTCAAATAAAATACACCAACTGTGTGCGTAACCGTGACCGTCTCTTCTCGTGAGGTCTGCTCCGAGAGAGAACACGGTGGGGTTATGTTTGACTCATAAGTAGGTGTTCAGGATCACTTAGTGATCATTTTTTAGTTCACGTCCGTTTATGCGACGATCATCCCCCCTTATTCTTGTACTCGTAAGTTAGCCACTCAAATAAATGCTTAGTGCGTGCTGCAGCCTCACCACTTAACCATACCTCACCCATTAAGCTTTAATAGACTTGAAACCCTTGGAAATGAGATTGCTGAGTCCCTGTGGCTCACAGATTACTACAACAACAGTTGCAGATACAGGTAATGCGGTGCTTGTTTGATTTGGAGTTCTTCTTCATCGATCATAGGATGGGTCCAGGCCGGCAACCTGGGATAGCAAGGATGGATGTCATTTTATTGTTTGATTTCGTCCGTAGTCGGACCCTGCTCTTCTGTACGATGATTGTATATGTTGTTGTATTGATGTGGTCTTGATTAAGCATGTGGCGAGTGTAAGCCAATTCCATATACTCATCTCTTCTTTACATGTACTTGTAATGATATCCATTCTTGTGAAACGACGAGATGCGCTTATATCCCTGTCGAGGCCCTCGTGCCAAAATAAGGATAGGATCACATCTTGGGCATTACAAGTTGGTATCAGAGCCTATACCGACCTAGGAGCCCCTTTGTTTGATCGAACTTGGCCGAGTCGAGTCTAGTGAAAACTATTTTGAGTCTAGTTATATATCGGAGAGTAGGATTCTTTTTACTCATCTTCTATGCTCTGGTGAGGAATTACGACTTAGGAATTTTAATTCTACCCCTCTTCTCACTCAAAAAAAAAATTAGGATCACGCGGGTATTTTGGTACCTCTATGATGTCGATGTGACCGGAATTCTGTTCTAGGTGCCTCCCGTACGTATGGATTGGACCCAGGGAGTTGAGCTCCAGGGGATTCTTGACACATCGTTATCGTTTAGTTCCTTAGTATCTCAGGATGCGGATGTTCAAAATTGCTTCAATATTATTCGTGGTGCGAAGAGTGTGGCGGCACCCAGTATTGGGGATCGGGATCACATGTACTGCCATGTTTAGTATCGTTGTGATTACGAGGGTCTGAGGTAGATGAGTTTCCGAGACTTCTGGTTGTGTGTTGACGGATGAGATACACTGGAGAGTAGTGTTATTGCTAGGAGTTGAGTGATGGATAAAAACTCCGTGTATCCGTGGACCCGATTGCATAACCAAAGATTTCAGAAGTTCTTAGGTGGGAATTCAAGTAGTTACATAGGATTATCCTTCCAGCAAATTCATAATGGGTTATGTATTTGTTCCAGCTTAATTCGAAAACATCATCCTTTGATTTGATTTGTAGTGTGGTAATTCGAGTTGCTTCGATGTCAAGTGGTGATTTCATATTTTTTCCTAAGCCGTGTTCTCATATTCTTATGAGAGTGTTAATCCTTTTGCTCAAGCAAATTTTCATGTCAAGTTTTTTTCATCCGGAGTGCTTCTCTTCAACATGATTCAATCCTCTCCAATATTTGCAAGATCAATCCTCAAAATTCTTCCCGAAGTTCGTTTCATCCGTCCCAAGTTTTCTTTGTTTTTCCCCACCCTCCCGCCCTTTTCTTCAATGATTAAATCTTCGAGCCAAGTGTCTTTCTTTTCATTGTTGCTTCCTCTATCTTTTCTTCCGTAATGTTTCCGGTGATTCATGTGAAGATGCTCAAGTGCCCAAGTTCATCATTTCATTGTCTTCATCTTCCTTTCTTTTCCGGTGTGTTCAATTCTAGATGATGGTAATCATCATATCCTTTTCATGTTGGAAATTCTCGTCCAAGCCTCTCTTGATTTTTCATCTCTTTCTTTTCTATCTGGAGTGCTTAAGATATCTGTGAAGAATGGGTGTCCATTCAAAAATCCATTCAAATTATTTTGAGGTTCTCACCTCATCAAGTTCAATTTGTACCGGTGCAATCTCTCTTTCTAAGCAATCGTTTCAATGGTGATCTCTTTGAGTGGGCTCATAATGCACAGGTGTTCCCCAGGATCTTACCTGGCTCTTGTAAACTTTCCAGAGATGTTCTCAAGTTCTTTTCATATATGACGTAAGAATGAATCCCATCAGTCATATTCCTTCTTGAAGGTCGCTTCTAAATCTTTTCCATCGTTGGCTCAACCTTTCCTTATTCATTATTCCGGAGTGTCTCAGTAATTCTTGATGTTGTTTTTCGTCATCATTCTCAGCGTTGAAGACCAAATGAGAGTTTCTCTTAAATCTTGTCCATTCTCTTGAAGATTCATGGTTTATGCTTGTTGCTATCCTCTCTAATTGTTTTCGATCATGAGTAATTCTTTCCATATCTATTCAGAGCATTTCTGAGTTCTTCCATTTGTCAATCCTACGAAGGCCATCATTTCAGAAGATTTCTTCGTCCTCAGCTTTCAGCTCTCGTTCTCAAATTCTTCTCACTTGATGTCTCTTCGTTCGTATCTCATTTCTTACCGGTGGTTCATGCTAGTGTTCTTTTGGTGGACCGTGATCTCTTTGTTCTCATGCATCTCCATTCGTTCGACGTATTCTCATTCGTTTCTAATCCTTTTCCGGTGTTCCGTTGAAGACTTCTTCAAGTTTGTGCTCTATCTCTCTCTTCAATCTTTTCAAGAGGAATAAGTAGTATGTGAAATCCGTTTCTTGTCATCAATTTAACTTGATGAAGGATCAGCATAATATAAATCTTATTCTTGTTCATCAAGGTGATCTCAATCCTTCTTCCGGAGTTGTTCATGATATCAAAGTCTCGATTTCAAGAGTTCTCATCTTTCTTTTCCGGAGTTCCAAGTTTTCTCAAGTATCTCATCCCAAATCTTCATCTAAATCTTTGCAAGGCCTCAATCTTGTAATTTGGCAACCTTCAATTCTTTTCTATCATCCTTTTGCTCCGGAGTTCTTTCTGATGGTTCTTCATGTTGGTTTGTCAAGGATTTTCTTCTTTCTCAAAGTATTCTCCAAGATTCTTGTTGGAGGAGCTCAAGTATTCTTTATCTTGCATTTCAAGTGCAATTCATTCTCCCTCATCTTTTGAGATGTTATTATAGCATTCTTGATTCATAAGGAGTCTCGAAGAGAATTTGGCAAGAATGGGATATCTAAACCCATCATTTTCTTTTGTTGGATTTATCTTGGATTGGATTTCACCAAAAGCATGTCCTAAGGATTGTTGCTATCATGGTGCTATCAATCATCCGAGTTCTCAAGGTATCTTCTCGGTGAAAGAAGCTTTACATATCTTGTTGCTCGCAAGCAATCTTTGTTTCCATCTGTGGCTGGTTGTGAACTCATATTATCTTGAGATGTTTGCCATAAGCCCACAACAAGCTTGTTCTTTCCATTGTTTTTACAACAACTCCATTAAATCCTTCTTCGTAAAGGATGCTTTTCAAATTCAATTGTGGTTGAAGTTGTCATTTTCTTCTTCGTTCTCTTCTCTCGGAAGATCAAGCTTCTTTTCTTTTGTTCCGGAGGCATTGTGATGTTGCCCTGTTCATCACATTATCTCGGTTTGTCAAGATCATATTCTTTTCCTTGCTTATCCGTTCAACCGGAGTGTTTTTTTTGACATGTAACTGTAGGGGAAACACCCCACAGCAAAACTTTTATTCCAACAAAGGTACAATATATAAAGAAGCAAAGAAAAAGAAAAGAAAACTAAAAGCTACACATATACAAGTCTCACCTCAAGGTGGCAAAAAGGAAATCCATCTAAGCAGCTCATCCTTAAACTTAACTTTAATCCTATGTGCTAAAAGGGGCATGTCATGGATGAAAGAAACTCTCCACCTCCTGAAAGAGGGCCTGATGTTCCTGAAAACTCTATCATTTCTAACAGTCCAAATATTCCAACAGGCCATGAACACAACCTCAGCAAATAAAGGCTTTTGAAAGTCCCTTCTGGCAGCATAAGCAATCTCAGCCATATTGTCACCACTAGGCCATGAAATTTGTAAATAATTCCACACCCTGCAACTAAAATTACAGGTGAAAAAGAGGTGATCCCTGTCCTCCCTAGTTTGGGCGGGGCACGGCACACAATGGTTACAATCAGACACATTCCAGTGCCTCCTCTCCAACATATCCTGAGTATTAACTCTGTCCATGATTAACATCCGAGCAAAGACCTTGATTCTCATTGTGCAGCAGCTGGCCCAGATCCACTTTAGCACTAGGTTAGGACTGATGGGTTTATGAAGGAAGGAGTAATATTTCTTTGCAGTGTAAGGCTTATCATCACCCCTCCAGAGCCAGACATCATTCTGAGAAAGATTAGCTGAAAAACTGGGAAGGAGACTCTGAAGAGACTGTAATTCTGCATAGGCTCTTTGTTCAACCGGAGTGTCGTGCCATGTTCTCAAGTTCTTTCATCTTATCAAGTTTTGCCTCTCTTGTCTACCAAAGTGCTGCCCAAATTTCTTGTGAATTCTTGCTTGTTCCTCGTGTCATTCTTCATCTCTTTGCATCCTTCAAGATTTGTTGGTTTTGCTCAGTTGTCAAAAAGCAACTAAGTTTTACCTCTTCGTTTCTTATTCCTCTTCCCCTTCTCATTCTAAGATCTCGGGTCGAGATCTCTTGTAAGTGGAGGAGAGTTGTAACAGCCCGAGACCGACGCTCCAGAAGATTTCCCTTTTATTCCGGTGTCCTCGTGTAGTTCGTCTGGCTGTCGCATTCATCTTCGCATCATTCGCATCATCCGCATTGCATCGGCACCCCGTTGCGTCAGTTTTCAAACTTGCATCCGTTCGTAGTTGCCGGTTCTCTCCGTTCTCGTCGGTGACCGTTTCGAGACCAAACACCCACGCACGCGCCCGCGGTATCTTTAAAATACTAGTTGACCCGTTGCGCCAAATGGCGCAGAGGCCCCTTGATACATGTGTGCTTTGAAAAGAAAATCATGTATTAATTGTTTTATCTCTAGGCAAAAAGCATGTAACAAATGGAATACCCTTCGAATTCGTAAAAAATCATGCTTAGTTTATACCTTCGCAAAACCTATTTGCTATTAACCTTATATATAATAATAGTTGAGGGAGATTTTTTGTAGAAGTCATATTTGTAACAATTATGTTTGTTCACTTGAAATAGAAAAGAGTAGTTTTTTTTTCCTTTTTTTGCAATAACTATTTTATTTTGATGCGGGTTGTTTTTTGACAAATTTTGATGTGGTTTTTTTTGCCAATGATGTGGGTTTATTTGAAAGGAGCTGTATGATATCTATCTAGGCCTTCTGGCAAAACTAAATATGCACCTAGCTTGGCCCACGGCCTGTTGGCCTATCTGGCCTGGTTTTAGTAGAATCTGAAGCGGGAGGGGTCTCTATCTCTCTCAAAAAAACAAAAAAACAAGTGAATCGGTAGGGTAACCTGTGGCATATTTATGTCCTCTTCCTCCCTAGTTGTGTCCGTTCAGTGAAAGGAAGAGCAGTTGGCATAGCCCTTTCCTGAATATGGTTAGTCCTCTTGCTATCTTCAGCTCTAGGAGGTCCAGGCAAGAAAGTAAGATGCTTATAAAGCAGGTCCAGGCAAGGGACCAGATCCAACGGCTCTAGGAGGAGACAACACAGAGATCATATCCTCCCAGCATGCCTAAAAGGGCCAAATGGGCCAATAACGAAACACAAGCAGCCCAGAGGCCACTTTAGTATCAAAAATAAGGCAGAGAGCAGAGGGAAAAAAACTTCAGAAATGAAACAAAGAGCAGGCAATCTAAGAAGAAAAGAACGACTGCATGTTACAAAGCTGTATATCACATATAGAAGAGAAAACAATAACTGATTAAAACACATGCATAATAAGGTAGAGTTCACTTCATAATATAGGGGAGTTTTGTTTTTTGTCTTGCTTTGACATAGCCAGTCGAGCAGCCAAAGACTCTAGTTTTGGAACATGCTTAATAAGGAGCATTCAGTTACAGTAGAGTTCATGCAAGCAGCACAAGCACCCTCGAACTCCTCTTGAAGCTGATCAAAGGGCATTGTAATGGAGCCTTTTTGATGGGGAAGTTAGCCGCATAAACCAGAATTGATCTCCTGTGACGTCATCAAGGAGAACCTAACATATGTAGGATAGATAGTCTGCAACAGTATGCAGAGTTTTAGACAATACAGAGTAAGCATCATAATAGAAAAGATATACAACAACACTGTCAGAGAGTAGTTTTTTGATATACCTATAGATAATTTATCTCTGCATGGCAGTGCAGAGCAGTCACTACTTTGTTTTCTTTGCTTTCCCATCTCCCTTGCCAACAGTAGCGCCCCTTCATCACAAGGTATTATAGACAGAAATGAACTGGGGTATCTGTATATGGCGAAAGAAAGAAATGATAAGTATACATCATAGGTTGTACCTTTTGTGCCTAGTCATCTGAGCTTGGTCATCTTTGTCATTCTTTTCTTCGACAATAGGCGAAGAAGGTTCAGTTGTATCATCATGTTTGCCCTGATGCACGCAGCAAATCAAGGAGGTTGAAGAATAGGAAACATTGATGCTCGAAGGTTAATATAACCTTACTTCACTACAGTACATAGGCACCCTACTATATCAGCAGAAATGACCAAAGCAGTTGAAGCTGTATGCATAGGTATTTTTGATGGATAGTAGAAAGAAGCCTCACCTTGTCTGCTTCATCAGGCTTCTTCAGAGATTGGTCCAGTGCAGTAGTTTTATGATCAGTACCAATAAACAAGGCACGCCTGGCACTTCCGGTTGGGCATGGTGATTTGCTGCGAAAGGAGACAGTAACATAAGCACATGAAAGGAGGGTAGGACACTCAGCTATAATAAACGCAAGCAAGGAGTCTAATACGTTGCAATTATCTGTTTTAAAAGGCATACCCTAGGGTTGTAGTTGGAAGGAGGCCAGCACTGAGCTTTGAAGTTGGCGTGTGTCCCTAAAAGACAGTTAGGATATTTGTAATACCGTGTCAGCAATCAAAGTAAGTCAAAACATGGCAGATAAGAAACTAAATAAGGCACATACATCAGCTGTAGGTGTTTTATAGCCTATAGTAAGGCTGCTTGATGAGCTACCAGGCTGTGTCTGATAGATGTTTGGTGTGCTTGGTGTAAACATCCCAGAAGGCACCAGACTTCCAGTCAGTGAAGTAGATGCCGATGCTCCAGACGTCCCAGGGACATGGTCAAACGCAGACGAGCTTAACTCAGGTTTATAGGTCTCTATGATCCTAACAACCTGGAATGACAACTGCTCGCTGTTGACATTAAAGCTTTTGCTTGCAATGGACACAAGGAGCTTGTACTTCTGTCCAATGAGCCGAACAACCTCTGGTGGAGCAATTCTATCAACCATTGGAATACGAGCTATCTCCTGGATAGTGGAATACCCTGGGTTTCTAGACTTTAGTAAGGTAAGAAGTGGCTTGCCTACAGCTGCTTTGCCAACTTTATCGAACATAGTGAACTCAGCCTCAGCCTTGTCATCGTGTGCGAAGAGCGAAATACAGTACCTACAGATGATATCAGTTGAGTGAGGACAGCAGCAAAGAATAATCGAAAGAGAGAAGAGATATATTTCTATTATGTGTAAAGCATATAAAGCTAGACAAACTAACAAGGCAGAGAAAATAAATGGTTGCAAATGAGAAAGACAGTAAGCAGAGGATCAGCATGCCACATACGTTTCTTCCGCCGATGTAGTTGTACAGCCAGGATTAGTGCATCGGTACTGTGATCCATACAGTGATGAAGTTCTGTTGCAGGTCGAGCAAGAAAAGAACCACCAGCGTTGACCATCATTGATCCGCTGAACAGTGGCAGTGCATATGAACCGCTTTTCCTATAGAAACAACGCAATCTGCTACTGAGCAATATGAGCAGCAACTGCAAAAAGGATGGCAGAAAAGCATGGAAAGACACTAAAGATACTTCGTTCTCAAAAGGGTCGAGCTGAAGGAGCTGTGGCAGAGCCGTTTCAACTGGATCAGCATAAACACGTGCGGGAAGTGCCCCCCCATCCAAAGCAGCATTGACATCAATAGGCTTAAAATTAGTCCCAAGCCTGTTTTAGTTTGAAACAAATAAGTTAGCCAACACTATACTCAGATAAGTGATTTAATCAGTATATAGTAAAAGAAATAAGAAGAAACAAAGTAGCAAGCACATATTAGTTACCTGTTGCGGAAGTCATTTATGACAGGCAGGTCCTCATCAATATACCAGCGGCAAGCAGAACTGCCGCTAAGTCCTTTAACACCTGCATAGACGTTAAGTATAAACAACAAGAACTCGTAGCTAGCAAGCGAGCGCTACCACCACCACTTAACATGATGGCCCCAGAAATATAACCAAGTTCGCTGATTCCCCAACGACATAGAATTCACAATGCAGTACGGCAAAATTAGGCGAGCTTTGACACAATTACCAAATTACATAGTTCTAGACTTCTAGTACAGAATGGTCCTAAGAATTGAACAGATAGATTTAGAAAATATACTTCCGCGTATAAGCAAAATCATGTTAGCAATGAACGTGTATATTTTCTGGTATAGCAATGCATGTGTATATTTTCTGGTATAGCAATGCATTAGTTACACTGAGAGAATTAAAAGCCTAGATTTAGAGCACCAAGCTAACACCAAGCCAGCCACAACAATCATGCACACAGCAGCAAGCCACACTCATTGAAAAACAGAGAGCACAAATTACCCCCTACTGCCTGCAGAACCTAAGAAACAGAGAGCACAAATTCTTCTGGACGGAACACATACCAAAAATCAAAAAATGAGAGCAAACGTAAATTTATCGATGTTACAGAACGTACCAACTTATTTGTTGATACTAAGAAATGTAAAAAGAAGCTAGAGTAGTGTGCGCTCCACAAACCAGGCAACCTGAATTTACTCCACTAATTTGTTAGACTTTTTGTAGTTTTTGTCTTCCTTTTTTCCTACCTGCCTTTACTATACTGTTTATATATATATATATATATATATATATATATATATATATATATATAAAATTCACCCTAGAACAAGTGTTCTACGGTGTGTGCTTCAATTTTTTTACTCCACTAAGAACACAGGAAAAATAGTTTGTTTACATATATGAATACTGTATAAAAACGGTAGTGCAAATAGAAGTCAGTAATATTCAACCCATTTCATCTCAACTTGAGAGAATTCACACTGCATTTTCTCACATGCTAACAAGACAAGAGTGATATTAGGGGATCATATTGTGGCGCCTAACCCATACAGATCAAGAATGTGAATTAGAC
The DNA here is from genome assembly GCA_039707655.1 of Elymus sibiricus. Taxonomy (NCBI): domain Eukaryota; kingdom Viridiplantae; phylum Streptophyta; class Magnoliopsida; order Poales; family Poaceae; genus Elymus; species Elymus sibiricus. The sequence goes on from CM077669.1 coordinate 166,550,617, forward strand.
ATCTCTACAAGTACATAGGGATGCTATGGAAGAAGGAAATAAATCCTTGCCATGTTCAGTTTTCTGCCAGAATTTGTCATGCTCGCTGACATACCGCGAGAGCATAATCTGCCTAATAAAATGTTTGATCTGTCATGTTTAAAAACCTGACGCCAGATTTTTAACATTCTCAAATACGTAATTTATACTCTCACATCTAAGGCATTCAAACAAACACCTTATTGCCTCTCAAACTAACTACGACGTTCAATGTCCATCAACAGTAAGCACATAATCAGCAAGATATGTACTATGTAATCTAATGTGATCTAAATAATTGGATCCCAAGCATACATGTAAAACAACTACCTTGGTTAATCTTAGGCAGTGTTCCCACGAAAATTGCAATGACAGCTTCTTTCTCGTTCCTTGCCCGGACTGCCTCCTCCTCAAACTCAACAGCTCGATTACCCCAGAGGACAAGCTTCAGTTCCTGCCCCCTATAGGTTTCATAATATGCAGATGTCAGTAAACTAATAAAGTACTTCCATTTTAAATGGATGCAAGCAAAGTAAGACAGCGACCACACTCACTCTAAATCGGTAAGGATTATCGTTCTTGTGTTCGATGGTTCTGGTTGGTGCATCGACTGGATGGGAATCACATCAGAAACAGCAGTTATCCTTCCAATGACATCTTCAAAATGAAAGAACCCACAAAAGCATGAGGATACGAAAAATTCACAAGTACATGGTTTAAATGTCTAGGTATAAAACATGACAACTGACCAAGGAAACGAACGGGTGGTCCAGATGGTCTTGGGATGTCCTGAAACGGCATCAGGTTGTAGGTGCAGAATGGGTAGTTTTCTTCCAGATCTGGTTGCAGCACGGCTTCACTAAACCTGGTAAACTGGATCATGTAGGGGCTCTCGACAGCTCTGAAAGTAGGCTTTGACTCATTGCAGATAAATTTAATCATCTTGTAGACCTTTCCTTCCTCTAGTTCATGCTGCAGACGCTCTGCTGGTTGGGGAGGAATCTGCACATACATGTGGTTGCCCTGCGAAAAAAAGAAACAGCTATAAACCATTCTGGTTCGAACATGGCCACACGGTATCTAATTAGGTATGCCTAGTACATACCTGGCTATCAAGAACAACCAGGTCCATGTGCTTGATAGGTCCGTTGTCAGTTCCTCCACGATAAAACCACTTGCGAGAAACAAGGACAGAAACAGCCCACTTCTTGCTCTGGTTGTGTATCTCAGAAAGTAGATGGTACGTCATCTACAAATACATAGCTCTGTTCAGAAAAACCAATGGACATTATAAATAAACTTAGCAGGAAGAGATGGGTATTTCACAGAACATGGCAGTATAACAGCATACCTAACTGAAGCAAGGGAAGAAGAAGTAACAAAACAATCCAAATAAACAAAGACAGGTAGGTAGAGAGAACAAACCACGGTGATAGCAAAAGTACTTTGCAAAATTGTACACGGCACAGATACTATCTGAGGTAACGTGAAATCTGCGATCATTATCAACAGCAAAACTGTACACGGCATAGGTACTATCTGAGGTAACGGGAAATCTGAGGTCACTAACAAAACTAAATATGATAATAGGCAGGAAGAAAGAGCAATAATAGCAAGATCAAAAGCAGATCACAAAATTCATGCAACATAGATGCTAGTGCAGAGACTGAAAAATCTCAGAGAAAACAATGTTTCTAGTCTGAGATCCAAGCGTGCCATCGTCATTTTCAATAAGTATTTTCAAGTTTTTCTTAGAAGTCACACGAGAGACCGCCACATAAAACTGGCCATGAGTGAAAACAGGACTCTTCAGATATAACCCCACAGCAGATAAAGTCTGTCCTTGACTTTTGTTAATGGTCATGGCATAAGAAACCCTAACTGGAAACTGGCGACGGTGCAGGGTAAATGGCCACTTAGGATCTTTGGCGGTGAGGCAAATCCTTGGAATGTACACAATATCGCCAATATTAGAACCAGTCATAATAACAGCCTCTATGACCTTTTCACCAAGATTAGAGACAATAAGACGGGTACCATTACAAAGACCAGTAGCCTGACTTAAATTTCTAAGCAACATGATAGGCACACCTTTTTTGAGAACGAGGCTATGTCATGGAAAATTGTTAATTTTAATTGTATTTAGGTATTCAACAGGATAAAACACATCCATCTTACACATTGAATCTGCAGCATTTCCTATAGAATCATAGCTTAAATATTCTCTCTCGGCAGAAGGTATTAAGGTTAGCACATGATCATTAACCTCCTGGGCTACATCATTTGTTGTTGTTAAAATAGCTCTCTCGCGCAAGTATGCTGGATTAGAATAGTTTTTAGCAAAGTCTGTATAAACAGCATGAACAATGGCATCTATTCTATTATCTTCAGCATGGACTAATATATCATCAGGAATTGTTATCCAACTCGGCTCACATTCTCCTTGGCGAGCCAAACAAGGTGTTGTACCATCACCAACGCTTAAGATCCAGCTAGCAAAAGAAGCGATCTCGGCCTGTAAAACAGGATCTGTTGTTTGAACTGCCAAACGCATGTTTATCTTAAGGTGAAGGACCTCTATGAAGTGCCATAGAGGTGAATTTGTTATAGCAGCATTGATAACCTGCGAGCGAGTCCCACCCTCAATAACCGGTAAAATTTGTCTCAAATCTCCACCTAAGACCACAACTTTACCCCCAAAAGGTATTTCACTGATGGAAGGATCATCAGCAGACAAAACATCACGAAGACTACGATCTAGAGCCTCAAAGCACCTACGATGCGTCATCAGAGCTTCATCCCAAATTATTAGTGAGGCTGATTGAATCATCTCTGCTAACTTGCTAGATCTTTTTATATCACACGTTCCAGTGTCTTCCAGACAGATAGGTATTTTAAACCTAGAATGAGCAGTCCTACCCCCAGGTAAAAGAAGTGCTGCAACCCCAGAAGACGCAACTGTGAGAACAATCCTCTCTTTGCCTCTAAGATAAGCAACTATAGCATTCCAGAGAAAAGTTTTCCCAGTCCCACCATATCCAGATACAAAGAAAAAACCAGGCTTTTCAGATATAACCCTATCGATAATGCTCTTGTAAGCCAGGAGCTGATCTGGATTTAATTTTGTGTACATGGCCTCTGCCTTTATGAGCTCACTTTTAGGATCACTACACAGTTCATAATTCATCATGGCATTCTCATGCAGGTCATCATCATAGACAATTTTTAATGGTAGATTGTGGTCAAGAATATTAGATCCATTTTTAGCAAACAGAACAGTCAATTTATCAAGTAACATGTCTTTCAATTCATCAGGAGGTACAACATGACTATCATCATGATAGGAACGCTTTATATTGTACTCAATATCCTCAGCCAAGTTCAACCAATATTTTTCAAAAAAAGCATTTTCATTATTAACTCCACAATGAACAAGAAGTGTAACAAAAAGCCTACGCAACTGATCTCCCATACCCCAGGTTAAAGCCTCATCAAACGCAGTATACCATTCCAGATCATCTCCAAGCAAACCTCTAGCAGCACATGCTTCTTTGAATGTGTCATACACAATACCATTGTAGGTCCTAACATCAGCATAAGACATTGCGCCTTTAACAACCATCAATAGCATTCTAAGATAGTAAAGCTCTCCAGTTGTAGGATGCACATAATAAATCCTACCAATCCTATAACTTGAGGTCTTAGGTATCCACTGTTTTCTATCTGCTAGCCAAGTCCATTTTGTTGGGAAGTCACAATAGGTAAGAGACCTAGCATTCATATGAGCTCTATTTGCTATAAACCACTCTGTCAACATTGTTTTTTGCAGCCATGCATCATCAACAAGCGACTTTAAATTTGCTTTTACGTTGAAACGTACAATGTGTTTATTCAATAAATGAATAGGCAGTCTTTCAACAGAAGGCATCTTACTGTGTATATCAAAGCCATATATTCTCCAACAACCATCTTTATCACATATATAGCGGCATTCTCTATACTCCATGATTTCATCAACCTCACCATTTTTGTTTTTGATGCTTTCAAATAGAGTTTTTGAATAATCAGGCCCCTTCGTAACATACTTATAAAGATACTTAATAACATGTGTTTTATTACACCACTCAACATTAATATGAGCCTGGTATTTTTTTAGCATGATCAGGTTATAAGGGACGACGTGTCTGTTATCAAGCCTGACCTTTTTTTTAACTACAAAACGACCATTATCTGGACGGCTATATATAGGGAACCCACTATCATCTATCGACGTTTCAGCTTGGAATTCCTTAGGAAATTTCTTAGAGCACATCCCGTCCTTCATGCAAGGGCATTTTTTATTATCGTCGCCGCATGGACCATGCATCATGTGTTCAGAGACAAGAGTATATCCAAGAGGATCCGTCACAGGATCAGGTATGGTGGCTGATATAAAAGAGTTAATCAAAGTAGGACTAACCTCACTGTTTTTCCTCTTAAGCCATACCAGTATATGGGCATGAGGAAGCCCTCTTTTCTGGAACTCTACAGTGTGAAGCACTGTAAATGAAGCAAAGGCAAGGTCCATCACGATCTAACAGTACAGTAAAGAAACGGAATGGAACGAACCTATAGCAACCGTAAAAGATGCATTACCAGCTACGACAGGACCAAATGCCTCCCCAGTCTTGATATCATTAAGATAGTCATTTAGTTTCATGTGATAAACTCTAACTGGAAGATTAGCCCTATCTGAAGGTAATTGGCCAGGCTCAGATGTCAGGGCTTCAGTTATTTCAGACCATTTGGGGTTACAGGTGAAAGTGGTGAAAAGGTCTGGTGGGCCAAACACACGCGAAATAGCTACTGCATCTTGGAAGTTCTCAACCATATAACGCCGGCCACCAGTAAAGGAAGATGGGAGTATGTTTTTTTTTCCAACAGAATTTGCATCCGTCTGTCCTTTTCCAACAGCATCAGCAACTCCCTCCAAGTTCTCTGCTCTAAGATCATTGTTAGCCTTCATGATGAAATGCAGCCTGCACTCGTCTATGCAAGCTCGTGCATCCACAATGGCCTGTGAGGAAAGCAAACCACAGCAAAGGTATGGGTTATGCTGCTCTGGTCTATAGTGGAGGCAATAGGAATAATAATCCTGCATGGTTAGCTTGGTTCTTTTGCTTGAATCAAGAGGGTCTGAACCAATATATCTAACACCAAGCTGAAACCCTCGCTCCGCATAGGGAAATAGAAGAGGATACTGCAGAGGCATATAAGAAGTTTGCAAAGGAGATATTTGCTTTAGATTGTCATCTCTACCATATATTATTATGTCACGACAAGAAGCCTCCACCGTAAACTCACCAACCTCTAAAGCCGCCAACTCATCTGTCGCAGGAAGACTAAACTGGGGACTATCAGACTCTCCAGGAGCAATTAAACGTATGGCAATTTCAGCATGCTCATTGTCACATAGTATTTCTCTAGCAGAATGAAACGTTTTAACATAAGAATTGTGCTCATCAAGCATATGTATTAGACTTGCAACAATAGACTCATCTAAAGCACCATTGCTCTTTTCACCCTTGTCTAGAGCCCGAATCCTGTTTTTTATCTCATTCTGGGTATCATATATATAGAGTTCAGCATACTTGGGGGTGTCTCCAGTCTTAGGCATAAGAGATCCTATTCGATGACAAACCTGACCATTAATTTTGAAAATGTTTGGGCCCTTACCATCATTCACCGAACGGTCAATATTAGTTCCCATGGAAGTAAATGCAAAGAGACAATTGTACTGCCGTATTTTTTTTAGAAATTCTTTGCTACGCGGAGGGCCATTGTACCTCAACAGTTCCGAAAGAAACAAGGGTGGTTTTTCAAAAGGCTTAATTAACACCTTACCACCCTTGCAACATTTGTTGTAAACGACTCGCCTCAGCGTGATAGCAGACTCTGACCTCACCCTTTCCTCGAACCAGAAGACCGCCTTGCACCTGGGACATTTATAGTCTGGACCACCGTAGAAAGATCTCTTTCGGTACCCAGCTATAGATTGTTCTTGTCTCAGTAACAGTAGCACATAAGTGTATATAGTATAGAATAGCTTCGATGGATATCAACAGCAAGTATACCTTTGAGGTTCTCAGACTCCTCAGGTGTGAATCCAACCCAGTCAGCACCCAAGGGCGATCCAATGGCAGGCCCAAGCCCCCTAAACCTATCGACGTTCACTCTGCACCTCTTTCTATTACGGGACGTAATCTCTGGACTAAGAACTGGGAAGAAACCATCATCTAAAAAAAGGAGGCCATGTTACAGGCATAAAGAGAGACCATGAGCATGCAGAAAGCACACTACTAAACTATAAGGAACTAAAAGCAAAGAGGTTTTCCTACATTCTCTTTTTGGCAAGCCTGACGATATGTAAGGCAACGGCTGGTCAAAGAAAGATAGTTTCCTTCGAACAACCCGGCGCGGATGTGGTTGATGACTGGTTGACTCAGCCTTAGGACGAACGGAGCGTCGTGGAGGCATGTTACCTAAAGGACCGACATAAAGAACTACCACAAGACACTGCAGCAGAAACACACCAGTGTAAATAACAGAAAGAACCAAAGTAACGAAGATACTGTTCGAAACAGCCTGTTGAACAGGGAAGCTAAAAAGGAGAAGAACCAAGTCCTGGAAACCAATCCAAGAAGCAGAATCCTAGCAACAAGGCTCTCGAAAACCCATGGAAAGCACACACCACTGACTAACAATAGATAGCAGAGAAAGTCCCAACAAAAGGAAAGGAATCCAATGGCCTAACACAAAGATGAGAAATAAGCAAACAGAAAACCCATCAAGCAAACTAAACCTGCCCAAAAGGAACAGCAGTGCACAAGCAAAGAAAGAGGAAACCAAACAAATAAAAATTTACTAAGGTGCTCATTCCTGTAACACCATGTCACACATGCGACTGCAAAGAACAATATTCAGGTAAGGAAATTGCAACCAAAACCTATTAAATCACCTGTCCAAATATCAGGTTTAGAATCTGCAGTTCTTGCTTTTTCATGCAGAATGAACCTAAGCATCCACACCTTTCCCATTTGCAACATACAAAATCAACATATATTCAGTCCATCTAAAACTGAATTTCTTGACACCTCACACTGGATTTTACGATACCTAACTGGATATTTTGACAGAAGTATAAATTTTCCTCCTTAAATCCTAAACCCTTCTCTTTTGGGGGAAATAACCAACATGAATCATAAAATCCAACAAGACAAACAAAGAACGGGTCGATTTATTCAAGCCCAACTCTGGTCAGGGAGTAAATAATGTCAGGTACAATGCAGGCATGAAAGCCTGAACAACAATAAATAACAGGAGACAGTTAGATAGAACAGAGAGATGACAGCAGACACGAGTACAACAAAGCCCAATCAAGATGGGGCGGAGCAGAGACAGTAGAGGAAACAATGGCCATATTGGCAGGTGCAGACCGCAAATGAAGCAACTCTCTCTCCAGACGCATAACGTGTCTAACAGCAGAGACCGCAATAACTATGGATGAACGTGCAGATCTCCTATAGGCCATCATACAGTCATAGTTATAGTCATGGACAACGAATCCATACAGATTTTGTAAAAAACGTATGGCTTGTAAAGCAGCCTGTTCATAAGCATTCATGAATCCACACCAGGCCGAGCTCCAAAAAAACTCCCGTCGAGCCAATCGACCAGAACCATCCCCAGGAAGCTCAAGCTCTACCCCGGCAAGGACAGAGCCATCTTCCGTGACCTCACACAAGTACAAAAGGGAGGGCAAAGCGTATTCGACCACCACAGCCTCCAAAATAGGTATAACAACAGAAACAAATGCACACATCCTGCTGACACCTAAGAACGAAATATATAGTAAACCACATGACACCCGGCCACGTCCGGAATACACAGCACAAAAATTAGAAGGATGAACAACACGAAAACATGCACAGAAAGTAGAGCAGCAAGATAAGCAGAGATAGCAGCAGCAAACCTTGACGAGCCCGGACGAACAGAACGGAGACGCGGAAACGAGCTAAACACGAAACCAGCAAGACGGAACAGCCTGCAAAAATTGAAAGGGAAACAAATGGTCAGCATAAATAAGTGGCATATAACTACATAGGATATATAAGAAACAGACCAACCATAATATGAAGACAAAAGATAATTCATAACCGTCAAACAACCATCTATTATATATAAAAAGTGCTTTACGGGCTAATCAGAAAAAAGATAAATAAACTAGAAAATTCCACAATAATTAGAAATATCTAGCCTTTAATTATGTAAATCAAATAATCACAGCCGTTGGATTTACTTTAAAGGTAACCATCTCTAAATTACCCACCATTGCCATTACATAGAGACTATCTTGCTTTAAAACACAAAATTGATGGAATGGATCTAATTCATACGAAAGCACATACACGTCTCCAGGATTCATCTATGCCATCGTAAAAACAAAGAACAAAAAAAAACAGGCCATGTCATAGATTAGTCTTTCCATTGCTTGAGTCCATCGATGAAACAAGACAAAAAAATAGTGCTACAGGCTCCTGCCGATGCCCTACATTAAATTTTCCCCTACCCATTCAATTTATCTAGCTACAAAGAGATTATACATCACAAAAGTCTGTTAGCCTCCACGTTCAATAGAAAACAAAAAGAACAAAAACGGACGACCTAGCTTGTGTGCACGCCGCCGCCACGGAGTTTGCCTCGCTGCCCTCGGCTGATCATCTGAGCTTCCCCCCATGTGCATGCACTTCAGTGACCATGTATTTGCCAACCCGTCGCCGCCGAGTTTACCTAGCAACACTCGGCTGATCATCCGAACATCAGCCATGCATGCACAATTTCCGTCACGGCCTACTAGAACTGACTAGGAAAAATCAGTGCCTGATGGTTGTAGATCCCACAGCCACTTAATTGGCTGTTAATGTTAAAGAATGACCAGCCAGCTCTTGCTCTTGATTAGTTTAAATTCCTTGCACCTAAAAATTGTTAGCCCCATTGAGATTAATGGCTTGGTCTCAGCGGAACTGGCTTGAAGATCATGAATCGATTAGCTAATGACTAGCTTCATCTGTTTTGTTAATCTTGAGATTAAAATCTGGGCATGGGTTTCGGGTCGTCCGTGAATCAATTACATAGAGGCTAGCTTCATCTGTTACGTGCACGTCTAGCCGGAAGACCGAAGCAGTGTGCAGAAGGCAGCTGGGCAGTATGTAGTCTCAGTGGTAAGATTTCGAGAGTGCCAGGTATTATATGGGCGTGGTTTCTGGCCGGCCGTGAATCAATTAGATAGCTAGCCAGTTTTTGCATGAGGAATAAATTAGTTTTATTGCCTGGTATGTACGTGCATGCATGTTGAGGCCAGCTCCATCCTTTGATGTTTGATCCATAGTGTGCATGAGTGTTCAGCAACGTACTTCAAGCAGTTAATCTCCACAGATTAGCATAATTCTTGCTATTGGTGGGCAGCGAAGATAATGAGAATGTACAACCATTGAAAGAGGAATTCGGGGAGAACTTGGTTGGAGGCGTGGAGGTGCAAAGGAGAAAAGGCCAAGGTTGTATAATTATTCTCTAGGCTAAAAGTATGATATCAAGAAAATAATTGTTCATGTTCTTCCTCCTTTGGATCATAGACATAGATCTGAGCATTACAAAAGAAAGGCTTCAATCGCCTTCTAGATATACATCTATATCCTATCTATAACCTGCCAGTTGTGGCATGTACTTTTTCTGAGCACTTTTCGGGACCTTTTGGATATTGCACTCATACGAACCTTTTTATTTAATAAAGTGACTGCATGCGATGCAGAGGCCAGGGGAGATCCTCCTTTTCAAAAAAAAAAGTTATCCCACATGTTCTCTTTGTAAGTGTTAATACTATTAATGCCGTGGTGGAGTTTTGAAAACCCCAAAATTAGCATGAGTGGAAATTTGATTGAATCAAGTTCTCCTTTTAGTTCAAAGATCGAAGCATAATGAATCTAATTTCTTGAGTATGCTACTCAACAAAACTTGGTCAATCGTAACTCTAACTGGACTACATATGAATGAAAAGTTAGTTGGCTGCTCTTCTCTGAAGATTTCTTTTATAGACATGTGATGGTTGATGATATTCTACAAACATCTCTACGTGCAGAGCTACAACAGGATTTACTAACAGAACAAAGCACTTATCATGTATGCAAGAGAATAAAATGCCTCAGACCCTCATTTAGAGTTACACACATGTACTAGGAATAGATCACTTGAATTGTGTGATTTGCATCAACTCATCAAGAAGAACGACCACAGAGTGTGCACCAATTTATAGTGTACGTCAACAAACCGTTGAAGCATGATGCAGACTATGAGCCCACGAGGGACCTCTACGGCATAGAAGATCGCGCACACTGTGAGCAAGGTTGTGGTGAAAAGGTATGTACAACTTATCACTACCAATTACATGTCTTCTCTCTAAAAATGAGCATATATACATGTGTGTCTGGCCAATTTACATTCTTCAATAGAGATTTAATCAATTACATGTTATACATATACATAGTTCAACCACCTGCTCGGAGAGAAGATGAAGATGCGATGGACATCTGCAATGATGAGCCAGGTGGCATACGCTGCCCGATCCATTAGAGGTCTTTGGCAGGCACCAGGAGCGCCTTGACAGGCTCTAAGAGTGGGAGAACTTCTACACCACTTGACCGGCAGATCATAAACCATATAAGGTTCGGGTGTATGAAACGCGTGCATTCTTCTCAATCATGTATGACTAGGCCTATGCATTTTCAATATGAGAAAACATCAATGATTCATCACATGCAACTTCCATTGTATAAAAGCTTCATATACGGAAATACTAGAACAATCCAGCTTTGAAAGTAGCTGCAAACTATACTCACTACTCAATATTATCACATCGCATGAAGATTAAACAAAGAAATACTGTGAGATATATGGCTGAGATCTGAAGTAACTATCAACACGCGTGCAAATATGAAAATGGTTAGATATAAAATCTAACAATATACAACAATACAAGTTTGTTTAATCATGCATCGTTCGTAGCAGCTATGTGTAAGTCAAACCTCCTAAATATATGTGTTATAATAAAAGAACTCACCCTATGGAGAGGTCCAACCAATGGTATATAAGTTAATAGAACAACCATAAATACCCATAGAACAAGTAGCCGAGTCTTCATCCTGCATATCTAAAGAGGTATTTTATTGTATTTAGCCCTGTCTCTCTCATCTTATGTAGTAGATGAAAAAATAACTAGATATGAAAAAATTAACTAGAAATCATTTGTGCGCTATTGCAAGGTAATTTCTCCATAGATATTCTCTGCACACATGATGTGTTGATGCTACCAAGAGGTACTTAGTCTCAGGAGAGGTAAACACAAATGACTTGGATTGGAGATAGACGATCTATGACTAACTCCAGACTACAATAGCATTATGTCAAAGGAATTACATGTGTTTTCAAGCTTAAATTTCCCGTATGGATCCCTTACATATTGTAATTCATTTAATATTTTTCCTATATTTGGTTAAACAGAGAAATTGTGTTCAAAAAAGGGGGAACTACATTACAATTTTTGTGACATAGTCTTCTCACAATAATAGTATAAAATTAAAGTTGCAAAAAAAGCAGGACATTATATATATATTTATATATTTATATATCAATGGGACAACCAAACAAATCTAAGACAAAATTATGTTTGCAAAAGGCTCATACTTGTGAAATGTGACCATACTTAGTTGCAATTCTATTTAGACGAAAAAACGCATTCTGATGATAAAAGTTTATAAAATTCTAGCCCGCACATTGGGCGGGCCACTTTTCTAGTTCTATAAAGATCAACAGGACAGAAAAGACTGCCTGCTGAAACGGTGTTCCAAAACAGGCACAACGACGGAAACAAAAGCATTCATCCATTGAACGCAAAGAGCAAAATATATGAAAGAAAAACAAAAAGATACATCGCCTTCGAACATCCCTATTTTACAAAGGCATCAGTGTCCTGTAACACCATGTCAATCATGCGACCATGTGTCACACATGCGACTGAAAAGAACAATACTCAGGTAAGGAAATTGCAACCAAAACCTATTAAATCACCTGGCCAAATATCAGCTTTAGGATCTGCAGTTCTTGGTTTTTCATGCAGAATGAACCAAAGCATCCGCACCTTTCCCATTTGCAACATACAAAATCAACATATATCCAGTCCATCTAAAACTGAATTTCTTGACACCCTACACTGAATTTTACGATACCTAACTCAATATTTTGACAGAAGTATAAATTTTCCTCCTTAAATCCTAAACCCTTCTCTTTTTCGGAAAATCACCAACATGAAACATAAGATCCAACAGGAGCATTTCATCGAGCAGGCCTCAAGCATTTCATCGAGCACCTAACAGGCATGCACAAGCATTTCATCGAGCACATAAGAGGCATGCACACATAGAGAAGCAGAGGAGGCGCGCACTAACCTGGACAGCAAGGACGGAACGACCAACGCCCCCACGAAGGAGCAAACGGGAAAACTGAGCAACCTGCGCACGAAGGGATCAGTAAATCGGAGAAACAACGGAGGGAAACAACCGGAAGAGCAGAATATAAACAACCTCAATCAACAGCACCCATGGAGGAACGGATGGCCATGTCGCAGAGAGAGGGCGTTCGAAGGAGAGGAAGCGAGGCGACGAAGAGAGCGCACAGCGAGTGAGCGAAGCGAGGGTGCACAGAATGAGGAGCGGGAGAAGCAGGAAAGGGGGAAACCGAAGAGAAAAGGAGGGGCAACGGCACGCCAGGACCCACCAGTCAGAGAGAGCGGCGAACCCGGGCATGGGAGGCGCACCGGACGCGGCACCAGCGTCGGGCACAGTACCAGGGCACGAAGACAACCACACCCCAGAAGAATCGGGTGAGTGACAGACCACTGGGCCCTTCTCAGCGCGGCGCCCACAGTCAGCAACACGGGCGCAACACACGAGCGGACGGGCAAATCCAACCGAGCCACCAACTCTAGCAGAGAAACCACCCACCCGAACAGAAGGCGTAGAGACGGGCGACGGGCCTGCAGTACGCCTGACGACGCGACGCGGCATGGCGATGGCGCCGCAGAGTGGTTGACTGGCGCGTACGGACCCGGCTCATCCGCGGACCCGGCTCTCAATTGCGGACACGGCTCATCCGCCCGGCTGTCGCGATGACGAACCGGAGACAGCGCGCGGCGCCCACGACGCGCGCTCGTGACGGCGCGAGAGGAGCGGGTGACGGCGCGACAGGAGCGGGCGCGGCCGCCCAGTCCCCGCCCGGCGCCCACGACGCGCGCTCGCGCGTGCGGCTCGCCCGTGACGGCGCGGCGTGACAGGAGCGGGTGACAGCGCGACAGGAGCGGGCACGGCCGCCCAGTCCCCACCCGGCGCCCACGACGCGCGCTCGCGCGTGCGGCTCGCCCGTGACGGCCCGTGACGGAGCGATAGGAGCGGGTGACGGCGCGACAGGAGAAGGCGCGGCCGCCCAGTCCCCGCCCAGTCCCCAGGCACCCAAAGTCCCCAGTCACCCAAAAAACCCTGACCCAGCCAATCGGCTCAAAGGCTGAGCCCACAGGTCATGGGGTAACGAACCCACCCCGCGGGCAAACCCAAATGACTGGATATCCAACGGCCAGCAGCGAAACTTGACCCTGTTTGACCCCGTTTGACCCAGATCCAACGACCCAGATCGACGCAAACCGAGGGACAACCGTGGAGGCAAGTTGCCTAGCATCCTTTCATGTTAGAATTGTTTCCAAAAGTGCGTATAAAATATTCTCGGATTGGGTCGAAAGTTGGCATGCGGTCTTATTATGTTGTAGGTAGGCCGCCTGCCAAATTTCCTCGCAATCAGAGGCCGTTTGATACCCGAACGGTCGACCGTAGTGGCATCATCATCGGCTTAATTATCGGACGTTTTTGGTGTTTAAAACTTGTCACGGGATGCCATCCATTCCCTCTCATCCCCACCAAGCCCCTCTGCACAGCCCACCTAGCCCAACCTACACTACCCCCGCGCTCGGAGCCATCCGATCTCGATCGAACGACTCAAATCGGGGCTAAAACCCTCAAACCCTAGCCCCCATCCCTATTTAAACACCTCCCCTACCCATTTTTGAAAAACCTAGCCGTCCCTAACCACCAACCACTGCTTCCACCTCAAAATCTGCGCGCAGCCACACACCGCCGCCATTTGGCAGCGAGCCACAGGGTCGGCGCAGCCTGCGCTGCCGCGCCCAGCCAACCAGGGGATGCCACGTCACCCTGGCGGCGACCCCCCAGCCAACCAGCGACCGCCCGCAATGCCCTAGCGCCCGGCTCCCACCACGGCCCGCCAGGCCCACGCGGGGCCCGCCCGAGCCCGTTCGCGCCCGAGGCGCCCGCAGCCTCGCCTCCGGAGCGCCGCTCGCCCCCGACCGCTGGGCCGTGCCGCCGCCACGCATGCTCGCCTCGCACCCTCGCCAGCGCCGGAGTGCCGCCGCCTCCATGCGCATCCCCGGCCCCTCCCGCGTTGCGCAGCCGGTCGCCTCGCCTTGCGCTGCCCATCACCTGCAACCTGCACTGCCCGCGCCGCCTTGCCTTGGCCTCGCCGCCAGCAGGCCTCCCCGTCGCCGCCCGGCCTCGCCGGCGACAGATCCGGGCAAGCCGTCCTCGGATCCGCTCGGCCCGGCCCCATCCCCGGCCTCCCCGCCGTCGTTCGCCGCCTGCCGTCGCCAGAGTCACGTCCGAGCTCCGGCCATGGCGTCGGGACCTCCCCGTCCAACCCGCGCAGGGACAGCCCAGGCCCACGATCCAAACGCTGTCTCGAGCCGTCCCGCACAGCGTCGTCCAGTTTCACTCGAGGTGGTTTTTTTAAATCCTTAAACTGTCTGTAATTTCAGCATCATGGCATCTTGTGTTGATTGTATTTTGCAAACCGTGCATTGGATTGTAGTCTGTGATATATGAAAAAGTATCTCTGTTTCGTGCTCTACATGATGGTGCCATTTGCATGTGCACTAGGAATCATTTACATGCTCATATCTTCGTTGCAAAAGTGCATCTCATCGTAATTTGCGAATCTGTTATTTTTATTCAAACTTGTGTGGATGATTGCATCTCAACCGTAGGTCTTTTGCATGTGGTGTCTTCATGAGAATTGTTCTATGTGATGTCTACTTTGATGCCATGCCTCTGGTTGCTAGGTATGACATCAACATCATGTTTATTTGTTGCTCTCAAGTAGCCATCGCGTTAAAACTAAAATTTGTTAACGTTAAGTTCCATTTTTGCGGGGTTCGTATTAAGCAATCCATGCCTCCTTGTAGATGTGTCTTTGGAGTGTGTTTTAGTATGCCATGGATACTTGCTGTTGGTAGGGTTTCTATGCCATGAATATTGTGATTAGGTGTAGATTTCATCATGAGAACAAGCTTAATCAATGTTGCTGATTTGAGATGCGGAAATATTTCTAAGTCTGAAACTGTTATTTTGTTGTCATGTTGCCATGTGATTTGCTAGTGTTCTAGGACTATTTTGTTGTTGCCGCCATGGAGTCTTTTGTTGAGCATGTCATTGTACACCAGGTTGTGCCATTTGATGCCATGTATAGGATTTGCATCATAGTTATATCCGTTGTCCAATTTGCCAATCTGTTAAAAACTGCTGCTCATGTCTACTCTAATTTTCACTAAGTCTGAGAATCTGGTTATTTCGAAATGACATGTTGTGTTGATGTTTGCCATGAATCTGCGCATAATTTGATGTTGCCATAATTAAATGAATTGTAGTGCATCATGTCCTCTACCTTGTTGTTAAGCTTCATGCCAATATATGACCTGTAGCATATAGTTTTATTGCTGCCAATATGCCTTCGTGAAAAACTGCTCTGCTAAAAACTGTTATTTTCACTAAGTCCCTAAATGCTATATTTTATTGCCATGTTGTGAGCTCCCTACCATGTGTTCCATGATTCTTTTGAGTATGAAATGTGAAGATGAAATGAAGTGTGTGTTATATGCTACTGCCCCATGCTTAGTTTGTGCATTTTAGAATCTTGTAGCTTATTGTTTTAATGTGTGCAAAATGCCATGTCGCTGTTTCGGGCAGATTATGTCTATAACTTGTATTGGTGGTTGTGGTTGAACCGTAGCTCCGTTTTGGGCATGGCATATATGAATGTTGCCTAGAATTGCATGTAGTATCATATTATCATGTTGAATCTATGTTTTGAAGTGCTTGTGGTTGTCATTTTCATACATTTTGCATTCATGGCATGTTCATCTTGTGTGTGTGTGGTAACTTCTAGACCGTAGCTCCGTTTCGTATGATCCATATATGTAAATCGACTAGAATGATGTGTAGAATCACGTGGAGCACTTTATTTTTCTGTTTAAAAAATATAAAATGTGTTTAGGACAGATCTAGACCAAACTCATAATACGCATATGAGGTCGTTTCGGAAACACTATAAGTTGTTTCCGGCCTCATTTAAGATGCCTAGATAGTGTAGTTTCATTATGCTTCACCTCTTGCCATGTGTAATAACATTTAATATTGCCATGTACCTAATGAGAGTGAACTAAGTAATTCGAACGTGGAGTTTCGTCAATATGCAACTCGTTGCATATTGAGCTTCACTTAATGTGTAGAATTTGATTGTCGTGATTGCCATGCCTTGCATAATCGTATGGACATGCACCATATTTGTTTGCGCATCATGTCATGCATATGTTGTGGTGTTTATCATGTGTTGATTGTTGTTTCCAGATTGCTTCTTCTCGATAGAGTTCCGAAAGCGTTCGGAGTGTGAGGATTCGTTCGACTACGACGTTCGTCTACTTCACGGACTCGATCTTCTTCCAAGCGGGATCTCAGCCAAGATGACCATTTTCCTAGATACCATTACTATCATTGCCATGCTAGATGTCTCGTTTCTATCACTTGTCTCGCTACCTACCACTTGTTTGTCAAGCCTCCCAAATGGCATTATAAGCCTCTAACCCTCCACAACCCAGCAAACCATTGTTTGGCTATGTTACCGCTTGCTCAGCCCTTCTTATAGCGTTGCTAGTTGCAGGTGCAAGTTCTTCCATGTGATAACATGGATATTTTTGAGATATCACAATATTATTGCTATTTAATTTAATGCACATATATACTTGGTAAAAGGTGGAAGGCTTGGCCTTTTGCTCGGTGTTTTGTTCCACTTTTGCCACCCTAGTTACTTGTGTACCGGTGTTATGTTCAATATTGAGCGCTCCTAACATGCTCGAGGTTGTTATGGAACCCCCTTGACTTTCGTTTTGGGATAAAACTCTTTTGGCAAGGCCCAACATTGGTTTTACCATTTGCCTAATAACTAATAAAATTGCATAGGGACCCACCGGCACCCGCGGATGTTTAATCAACAACCCGGGCCAGTGCTCCTCATGAGTGTTGGTCCACCTACCTAGAAGTCGGCGGTGCCACCTCGGGACAACTCGAGGCATTTTCAGGCTACCGTCCACTTCGCATAGACGGATGATGCCCGTAGATAGAGAGCGTGCAGCTCTGGATGCGGATCTGGCTCACCGGGAGGCCTTGCTGGATTTGTTTTACCTTTCTCGAACGTCTTGTGCGTGGGATTTTGAGGACACTTTCGGCTATCTCGAGGTTGAGATTTTCCAACGGAATTTCCAAGAAGATCACGGGTTTCGTGGTCAAGGTTATTCCCGCGGCGTGTGGTTAGTTATTGATGGACGAGTTGGAGCACCCCTGCAGGGTTAAATCTTTTCGAGAAGCCATGCCTGCGGTTATGTGGCAACTTGGAAACTTTGTTTAACACCCGGTCATAGCAAACTTAAAGTAAACTCAAATAAAATACACCAACTGTGTGCGTAACTGTGACAGTCTCTTCTCGTGAGGCCTGCTCCGAGAGAGAACACGGTGGGGTTATGTTTGACACATAAGTAGGTGTTCAGGATCACTTAGTGATCATTTATTAGTTCACGTCCGTTTATGCGACGATCATCCCCCCTTATTCTTGTACTCGTAAGTTAGCCACTCAAATAAATGCTTAGTGCTTGCTAGAGCCTCACCACTTAACCATACCTCGCCCATTAAGCTTTAATAGTCTTGATACCCTTGGAAATGAGATTGTTGAGTCCATGTGGCTCACATATTACTACAACAATAGTTGCAGGTACATGTAATGCGATGCTTTGATGAGAGCGCGATGCTTGTTTGATTTGGAGTTCTTCTTCTCCTTCTTCATTGATCTAGGATGGGTTCCAGGCTGGCGGCCTGGGATAGCAAGGATGGATGTCATTTTATCATTTGATTATGTCCGTAGTCGGACCATGCTCTTCTGTATGATGATTGTATATGTTGTTGTATTGATGTGGTCTTGATTTAGCTTGTGGTGAGTGTAAGCCAATTCCATATACTCATCTCTTCTGTACATGTACTTGTAATGATATCCATTCTTGCGAAACGATGAGATGCGCTTCTATCCCTGTCGAGGCCCTCGTGCCAAAATAAGGATAGGGTCGCATCTTGGGCGTTACAGCTAACATAGCCAAACAATGGTTTGCTGGGAAGGTCGAGGTTAGGGGCATATCATTGCAATGTTGGGAGGCTTGACAAACAAGTGGTAGACAGCGAGACATAGCAATAGAAACGAGACAACTAGCATGACAATGATAGTAGTGGTATCCAGGGAAATGGTCATCTTGCCTGAGATCCCGCCTGGAAGAAGAACGAATCCATGACGTAGACGAACGGGCGTAGTCGAACGAATCCTCACACACTGAAACACTTTCGGAACACTATCGAGAAGAAGCAATCCGGAAACAACAAATGACATGGTAAACATCACAATATATGCATGACATGACGCGCAAACAAGAATGATGCATGTCCATACGATTATGCAAGGCATGACAAGAACAACAATCGAATACTACACATAAAGTGAAGTTCAATACGTACAGAGTTGCATATTGACTAGACTTCACATTCGAATTATTTAGTTCACTCCCATTTGATTACACGTCAAGTTTAAATGTTGTTAAACATGGCAGGAGGTGAAGCATAAATAGACTATCTATCTAGGCATTTTAAATGGGGTCAGAAACATCTTATAGTATTTCCGAAAGGACTCCATCTATTAATTTCGAAAATGTTCCAGATCTGAACTAACCATATTATATATATTAAACAGCAAAAAAAGTGCACCATGTGATTCTACACATTTTTCTAAGTAAGTTACATATGTGGATCATTTTAAACGGCGCTACGGTTATTTAGTTATGAAATAAATCATTTTAACATGGCATTTACGCAAATTAAATGAAAACAACAAGTTAAACATTTTTAACATGTGTGAAAGTTCGATATTGTGAAACTAGAAAAAATTCTATGCATTTTTCATTTATAATGCATTTTCATCCGATGCACGGTTGATGAGTTATGATATGCACGATGTTTAGGGGGTTTTCTGCAAATCTGTAATTCCCTGGTTAATTACAAAATTCATCCATAGGAAAAAAAAAAGAACCGGGCCAAATCTACTGGACTGGGCTAAACAGGGCATGGGCGCACAATAGCTACAAAGCGCCCGGGGTGTGATATAGTGGAGAACTGCATGGAGCTCACCATGGGCTTCGGCCTAGTCGGACAGGAGACCGGGCGGTGCAGTGGTGGAGCTGGGCCGGCTGGAGGCTTGGGCTGGATAGAGGCTGGGCCTTGGCACTCCCGTGGGCTGGGAGGTTCCCTGGCCAGCCACCCACGCAACCGAACTGCTAGTCAACGCGCGGGCGAAGACAGGCGTCGTTCTCCACGAGGCACGGAACAAGGAGGGCGGCGGCGTCCACGATCTCCGGCGAGTAGGCAAGGGGCGGGTAGCGAAGAGGTCCGGTGGGCAGCGGGAATGGGCGGATCTAGTCGGTCCCGACCCATTCAGGCTAGATCCTGCGAGGACCATGGTCGGCGGCGAGCTCGGCAGCCTCCATGGCGCGGTCGGCCCTCCTGGTAAAGAGAGAGAGAGACCATGAGAGACACGGGGAGGGGAGGAGAGAAGAGGTAGGGGTGGCGCGGGGTCACCGGCGTTCAGCGGCGCGACGCGCTCCACCGACCGGCTGGCGAGGTCACGAGGAGTCGGGGCGAGGTCTGGCAGCGCGGGCGAACTCCTCCCTCGATCCAGATCTGATCGAGCGCAAGGGAGGCAGTAGGCAGCGGTGTACGTGCCAGATGGGTCTCGTCCGGGCTCCGTGGGCCGCGGTGGAGCAGGGGCTGTGGGGAGGCGACGTGGCAGGCGTGGGTTGGTTGGAAGCGGCGGCGCGGGCGGTTGGCTGGCTGGCGGCTCGCCAAGTGGCTGTGGTGGGTTGGTCAGGCGCGGAATTTGAGGGCGAGGTGGCGGCGGCTAGAGGTAGGGGAGGGGTTAGGCTAGGGTTTTGACAGAAATGGAAGGGGGAGGATGTCCGTTTATAGGAAGGAGGTCTAGGGTTAGGGGATTTTTGCACCGATTCGAACACTCCGATCACAATCGGATGGCTCCGGTCGCGGTGTTTAGGTTGGTGGGCTAGTGGGCTGTGTTAGAGGGGTTGGGCTGAGATGAGAGGGAAGTTTTTTGCGGCCCGTGACAGAGTTTAAAACAACAAAAACGTCCGATGATTTGACTGGCTATAGTGCCGCTATAGTTGACCGTTGGGGTATCAAACGACCTCCGAATGCGACGAAATTTCGCACGTGGTCTACCTACAATATAATAATACTGCACGTCAACTTTCAACCCATTGAAAGAATGTTTTATATGCGCTTTTTAAACAATATTTTAATGATGTCGCGGGCACGTGCGTGTGTGTTTGGTCTCAAAACTGTCAATGGCGAGAACGGGGAGAACCCGCAACAACAAACGGATGCAGGTGTTAAAAAAAATGACGGCGAAGAAGTGCCGATGCTATGCAGATGATGCAAATGATGCGATGATGAATGCGACGAACAAATGAATCACACGGAGAGACTCGAAATAACTAGAAGGCATCTGGAGCATCGGTCTCGGGCTGTTACAACTCTCCTCCACTAACCAGAGATCTCGACCCGAGATCTTAGAATTAGAAGAGAAAGAAAAAGAGGAAGAGGTGAACCTATGTTGCTTCTTTGACAAACGAGTGATACCAACGAACCTTGGGACGTTGATAAATTTGAAAGAAGAAACACAATGGAGAAGAACGAAGTTGAAAACACTCTATTAGGAAAGATAAACAAGGAACACAATGGGAACCTTAGATGTTGCAATAAGAGATGAAGAATGGAACGAAGAACAAGAAATAATTTGAAACCACTCCTGTTAAAACAAGACAGCCAAGGAACAAGAAAGAAAGAATGTGGGTAGCACTCCGGCAGAAAAGAGAGCCAAAACTTGATAAGATGAAAAGAACTTGAAAAGAGAACACAACACTTCGGTTGAACGGATAAGCAAGGGAATGAACATGATCTTGGAAAAACGAGATGATCGGTCGAAGAGAACAACATCACAAAGCTTCCAGAACAAAAGAATAGAAGTTAGATTGTTGAAGAAAAGAGAACAGAGAAGAAAAGATAACTTCTACCACAATTGAATTGAAAAGCATCTTACAAAGAGGGATTGAACAAAGTTGTTGGAAAATCAACAACGAAAGAAAAGCTTGTTGTGGGCTTATGGAAAACATCTCAAAATTATGAGGTGACAACCCGCCACTAACGGAAACCAAGATTTCCTGGGAGCAACAAGATATGCAAAACTTCTTTCTTCAAGAGGATAAATTGAGAACTTGGATCCTTGATAAGCACCATGATAGCCACAATCCTTACGAAAAGCTTTAGGTGAACTCTATACCAAGATAACTCCAAGGAATACAAATGGGTTTAAATATCTCATTCTTGAAATATTCTCTTCGAGACTCCTCATGAATCAAGAATGCTATAACACCATCTCAGAAGATAATGGAGAATTAATTGCACTTCGAAATGCAAGATAAAGAATACTTGAGGTACTACCACACGAATCTTGAAGAGCACTTCGAGAAAGAATTGCATCCTTAAAGAACCACCAGTAAGAATTGCAAACGAATGAGGGTAATACGAATGAATGGGAATACATGAGAACGAAGGGATCTAGATCTGATTAAGAATCTTAAGAAGCCACCAGTAAGAAAGAGATACGAACGAAGAAAATATTGAACGAATGAAGAGGCATCAATTTAGAAGAATTGGAGAACGAGAGCTGCAAGCTGAGATCGAAGAAGTCTTCGAAAATGATGGCCTTCGGAGGATCAAGAAATGAAAACATCTCTAAAATGCTCCGGATAGATATGGAAGGAATTCCTCAAGAATGGGAACAATTCGGGTGGATAGCATGAAGCATTAACCATGAATCTTCATGAGAATGGACAAAGATTTAAGATAAACTCTACTTCGATCTTCAAGCTGCGAGTGATGATGAGAAACTCCACCAAGAATTACTGAGAACTCCGAAACAATGAATAAGAAAAGGTTGAGCCAATGATAAAAATTAGTTTGAAAACTATCTTAGATGAGGAATATGACTGATGGAATTCATTCTTACGTCACATTTGAAAGAGCTTGAGGAGATCTTCAGAAAAGATTAGAAGAGCCAGGTAAGATCCTGGGAAAAAACCTATGGGTTATGGGCCCACTCAAAGGAAATCACCGTTGAAACGATTGATTAGACAGAGAGATTGCACCGAACAAATAAAAACTTGATGAGGTGAGAACCATGAAATAATTTGAAAGGATTGAATGAAAAGACAAATCTTCTGAGATATCTTCAGCACGGGAACACATTTAGCGAATGAAAAGGATATGATGAACATCAAGAGGTTCAATTCAATCCACCAGGGAAGAAAATGGAGACGAAGAATGATGAACTTAGCACTTGAGCATCTTCACAATGAATCACCGGATATAAAACGAAATAAAAGATAGCGGAAGCATCAATGAAAAGAAAGGCACTTGGATGATAATTTAATCGCTCAAGAAAAGGGCAGGAGGGTGGGAAAAACAAAAACAACTTAGATAGATGAAAAGAAATCCGGAAAGAAACATGAGGATTGATCTTGCAAAAATTGGAGAGGATTGACTTATCTTGAAGAGAAGCACACCGGTTGGGAATGATTGACATGGCAATTTTATTGAGCCAAAGGATTAGCGTTCCCATAGGAAATATGAGAACACCGTTTATGAAAATATGAAAACAATGTTTGACATCGAAGCAACTCGAATTACCATACTCCAACAAAACAAAGGATGGGGCTTGAGAATTAAGCCGGAAACAAATACATAACCCATTTGCATTTGCTAGAAGGATAATTCTAGGTAACTACTTGAATTCCCACCTAAGAACTCCCAAAATCCTTTGGTTATGAAATCTGGTCCATGGATACAAGGAGTAAAATCCATCACTCAACTCCTAGTAGTAATACTACTCTCCAATGTATCACATCGATCAACACATAACCAAAGGCCTTGGAAATTCATCTACCTCAGACCCTCGTAATCACAATGATACTAAACATGGTAGTACATCTGGACACTCTCCCTAGTGCTGGGTGATGATAAACTCCTCTCGCCACAAATAGTATTGAAGCAATTTAGAAAATCCTTGTCCTGAGATACAAAGAAAACTGAACAATAACGATGTGTCAAGAACCCCCTAGAGCTCTACTCCCCAGAAATAGGAGGCACCAAGTATAGAATTCCGTCACATCGACATCATATAGGTTCCAAAATACCCGAGTGATCCTAAAAAATTTGAGTGAGAAGAGGAGTAGAATTAAAATTTCTACGCCAGGATTCCTCACCAGAGCAGGGAAGAGAAGTAAAAAGAATCCTACTCTCTGATATATAACTAGACTCAAAACATTTTTTTACTAGACTCGACTCAGCCAAGTTCGATCAATTAAGGGGGCTCCTAGGTCGGTACTACTATGATACCAACTTGTAATGCCCAAGATGCGATCCTATAATTATTTTGGCGTGAGGGCCTCGACAGGGATCGAAGCGCATCTTGTCGTTTCGCAAGAATGGATATCATTACAAGTAGATGTAAGGAGGAGATGAGTATATGGAATTAGCTTACACTCGCCACAAGCTAAATCATGATCATCTCTATACAATCATCAATATCAATTATCATATATAAAGCAGGATACGACTACGGAAGAAACAAAATGATAAAAGCGACATCCATCCTTGCTATCCCAGGCTGTCGGCCTGGAACACATCCTATGATCGAAGAAGAAGAAGAACTCCAAATGAAACAAGCCTTGCTATCCCAGGCTGTCGACCTGCAACTGTTGTTGTAGTAATCTGTGAGCCACAGGGACTCAGCAATCTCATTTCCAAGGGTATCAAGACTAGCAAAGCTTAATGGGTGATGCATGGTTAAGTGGTGAGGCTGCAGCAAGAACTAAGCATTTGATATCTGGCTAGCCTACGAGTACAAGAATAAGAAGAGTGATCTACGCATAAACGGGCGTGCACTAATAATTATCAAGAAGTGATCATGAACACCTACTTACGAGTCAATCATAAACCCACCGTGTTCTCTTTCCAAACTCCCTCAAAAAGAGACGATCACGGTTACACACACGGTCGGTGTATTTTAATTGGGTTTGCTTCAAGTTTTCTATTACCGGGTATTAGAAAATTTCCAAGTGGCCACATAACCGCGGGCACGACTCTCAGAAAGATTTAACCATGCAGGGGTGCTCCAACTCATCCATCACAAACTAGCCACAAGCTGTGCCGGAAAACCTCAACCTCGAGATAGCCCAAAGTATCCTCAGAATCCCGGTGCACAAGACATTCGAGAAAGGTAAAACAAATCCAGCAAGGCCTCCCGGTGAACCAAATCCGCATCTAGAGCCACGCGCTCTCTATCTACGGCATCATCCGTCTATGCGAAGTGGACGGTAGCCGAAGAAAATGCCTCGAGTTGCCCTGAGGTGGCATCGCCGACTGCTAGGTAGGTGGACCAACACTCATGAGGAGAACTGGCCCGGTTTGTTGATTAATTATCCATGGGGTCCAGAAAGTCCCTATGTAAGTTTTTATTAGGTTGGCGAATGGTAAAACCAATGTTGGGCCTTGCCAGAAGAGTTTTATCCGAAAACAAAAATCAAGGGGGTCCCCATAACAACCCCAAGCATGTTAGGAGCACTCAATATGGAATATAACACCGGTACACAAGTTACTAGGGCGGCAAAGGTGGAACAAAACACCGAGCAAAAGGCCAAGCCTTCCACCTTTTACCAAGTATGTATGTGCATTAAATTAAATAGCAATAATATTGTGATATCTCAAGATATCCATGTTGTCACATGGAACAACCTACACCTGCAACTAGCAACGCTATAAGAAGGGCTGAGCAAGCGCTAACATAGCCAAACAATGGTTTGCTGGGAAGGTGGAGGTTAGGGGCTTATCATGGCAATGTTGGGAGGCTTAACAAACAAGTGGTAGGCAGCGAGACATAGCGATAGAAATGAGACAACTAGCATGGCAATGATAGTAGTGGTATCTAGGGAAATGGTCATCTTGCCTGAGATCCCGCTTGGAAGAAGAACGAATCCATGAAGTAGATGAATGGGCATAGTCAAACTAATCCTCACACTACGAAACGCTTTCGGAACGCTATCAAGAAGAAGCAATCCTGAAACAACAAATGACATGGTAAAAATCATAACATATGCATGACATGATGCGCAAACCAGTATGATGCATGTCCAACGATTATGAAAGGCATGACAAGCACAACAATCGAATACTACACATTAAGTGAAGTTCAATATGCAACGAGTTGCATATTGACTAGACTTCACATTTGAATTATTTACTTCACTCCCGTTTGATTACATGTCAAGTTTAAATGTGGTTAAACATGGCAAGAGGTGAAGCATAAATAAACTATCTATCTAGGCATTTTAAATGGCATCAGAAACATCTTATAGTATTTCCAAAATGGACCCATCTGTTAATTTCGAAATTGGTCAAGATCTAAACTAACCATATTTTATATTTATTAAACAGCAAAATAAAATGTACCATGTGATTCTACACATTTTTCTAAGCAAGTTACCGATTCGCCCATTCTGCATCATGATATCTTATTGATATTTATTTTATTCTTGTTCATTATGCCCTATTATCATACAATTCTTATGCTCTTTATCTTTGAATAGGCAAGGTACATCACAAAGAGGGAAATATCTGGAAACTGGAATTCTGAACTGAAAACCGAGGTAAAGGCAGAAAAATCACGAGACTCCAAATGACCTGAAATATCACGGAGAATTTTTATGTAATATTTAAGAATTTCTAGGCCAAAAATATACCAGAGGGGGGGCCACCTGTTGGCCACAAGCCAACAGGGCGAGGCCACCCCCCTAGCCGCGCCCTGATGGCTTGTGGGGCCCCTGCTGGCCTCCCAACGTCCCTCTTCTCCTATATGGTCTGTTTTACCCTAGAAAAAATCATAAGCAACCTTTGGGGACGAAGCGCCGCCGTCTCGAGGCAGAAACCTGGGCAGAGGCCCTTTTGCACTCCGACAGTCAGATTCCGTTGGGGAAATTCCTCTCCGAGAGGGGGAGATCGAAGCCATCGTCATCACGAACGCTTCCTCCTTCGTGGGAGTAATAATCCACATCAACTTCTTCACTAGCACCATCTCATCTCCCACCCAAGTTCATCTCTTGTATTCAATCTTTGTCTTAAAACCTCAGAGTGGTACCTGTGGGTTACTAGTGGTGTTGATTACATCTGGTAGTTGATGCTTCTTGGATTACTTGGTGGAAGATATTATGTTCAGATCCTTAATTATTATTATTACACCTCTGAACTTGAAGATGTTGATGAGTTGTGAGTAGTTACTATTGTTCCTGAGGGCATGGGAGAAGTCTTGTTATAAGTAATCATGTGAAGTTGGTATTCGTTTGATATTTTGATTATATGTATGTTGTTACTTCTCTTAGTGGTGTCATGTGAACGTCGACTACATGACACTTCACCATGTTATGGGCCTAAGGGAAGTCATTGTGGAGTAACAAGTAGATCATGGGTTGCTAGAGTGACAGAAGCTTAAACCACAGTTTATGTGTTGCTTCATAAGGGGCTGATTTGGATCCACATGTTTCATGCTATGGTTAGATTTATCTTAATTCTTTTTTCATAGTTGCGGATGCTTATGACATGGGGTAATCATAAGTAGTTTGTTAGTTCAAGTAAGAACAACACCTTAGCACCGGTCCACCCACATATCAAATTATCCAAGTAGCGAACGCGAATAAACTCAACATGATGAACATGACTAGACAAAAAGTCCCATGTGTCCTCGGGAGCGCTTGCTTAATATAAGAGTAATTCTAGGCATGTCCTTCCCTATAAAAAGGATTGGTCTACCTTGCTTCGCTTTGTTACTATTTTCACTCGTTGCTTCTTACGAATTACTTTGCTACAAAACTATCTACTATTGTTACTTACAGCACTTGCAGAGAATACCTTGCTGAAAACCGCTTGTCATTTCCTTCTGCTCCTCGTTGGGTTTGACACTATTACTTATCAAAAGGACTACGATTGATCCCCTATACTTGTGGCTCACCAAGACTCTTTTCTCGCGCCATTGTCGGGGAGTGAAGCGCCTTTGGTAAGTGGAATTGGTAAGGAAACATTTTCTATAAGTGCTGAAATTTACTGTTGTTTGTTGCTATGTACGGTCACCCTTTGAGTGGCTTGTTCGAGGCATCTTCACCTCGAACTGGAGATGAGGAAATTGTTCCTCAACCTACTGAACCTAGTGAAAATATTTATTATGAGATTCCTTTGGGTATGCTTGAAAAATTGTTATCTAATGCATATGATGGAACGACTCATCCTTATTACCATTTGATATTTGTCGATGAAGTTTGTGGATTATTTCAGCTTGCAGGGTTGTCTGGAGACAAAGTTAAGAAGAAATTTTTCCCTTTATCTTTGGAGGGAAAGGCATTAATGTGGTACAGGATATTGGACGATATTGGATCATGGGACTGGAATCGCTTGAAGCTGGAATTTCATTAGAAGTTTTATCCTATGCATCTAGTCCATTGTGATCGGAACTTTATTTATAATTGCAGGCCTCGTGAAGGAGAAAGTATCGCCGAAGCTTGGGGGCGGCTTAAATATATGATGCACACTTTCCCTAACCATGAGTTCTCAAGAAAAATTATTATACAAATTATTTATGCTCGGGTTTCTCATGATGATCAAGTATTACTCGATTCTTCTTCTACTAGTTCCTTTATGAATAGGACTATTGAATTCAAATGTGATCTTCTGGAAAGAATTAAACGCAACTTTGAAGATTGGGAACTCGACAAAGGTAAAGCGTCAGGTATAAAGCTTAAGTTTGATTGTGTTAAATCTTTTATGGAAACCAATGCTTTCTATAAGTTTAGCAATAAATATGGCCTTGACTCTGAGATAATAGCTTCTTTCTGTGAATCATTTGCTACTCATGTTGATCTATCTAAGGAGAAGTGGTTTAAATATCATCCACCCATTGAACAACTATTAGAGGAACCCGTTAAAATCAAGAAGGAAGAAATGATTATTAACCATATTGATCCTATTGTTCCCACTGCTTACATTGAGAAACCTCCTTTTCCTGTTAGAATTAAGGAACTTGCTAAGCCTACAACTGTGGTTAATAAAAGTCGCGTTACGACACCTACACCTTCCGAACAAATAAACATTGAGCCTAATGTTGCTATGGTTAAAGATCCTCTAGTTGATAATATTTAGGATTAGGTTATTTACTTCTATGGTGAAGCTGCTAGAATTGCAAAACCTGCTAGAAACGAGCTGGATGAGCTAGATAAAAATAAACCAGTTGTTGGCATGCCTGTTGTTTCAGTTAAAATTTGAGATCATTATTACCATGGCTTGTGTGACATTGGTGCTAGTGTTAGTGCTATACATTTTAACTTATATCAAGAAATTATGAACGACATAGCACCCTCTGAGCTTGAAGATATTGATGTCACAATTAAACTTGCAAACAGAGACACTATTACACCACTTGGGATTGTTAGAGATGTGGAACTCTTGTGTGGAAAAATTAAATACCCAACTGACTTCTTAGTACTTGGTTCAAAACAAGATAACTTTTGTCCCATCATATTTGGTAGACCTTTCTTGAATATTGTTAACACTGAAATTAATTGTATTACTGAGAAGGTCAAAGTTAGCTTTGGTGATGTTTCTCATGAATTTAATTTCTCCAAGTTTGGTAGACAACCACATGAGAAAGAATTACCTAGTAAGGATGAAATAATTGGTCTTGCTTCTATTCTCGTACCTCCTACCGATCCGTTAGAACAATATTTACTAGACCATGAAAATGATATGCATATGAATGAAATAAATGAAATAGATGACATCTTTCTTAAACAAACACATATTCTTAAACACAACTTACCAGTTGATATTCTAGGGGATCCTCCTCCGCCCAAGGGAGATCCCGTGTTTGAGCTAAAGACTTTACCTGATACTTTGAAATATGCTTACCTTGATGAAAATAAGATATATCCTATTATTATCAGTGCTAACCTTTCAGGGCATGAAGAAAAGAGATTACTTAAAACTCTGAAGAAGCATAGGGCTGCTATTGGATATACTCATGATGATCTTAAGGGCATAAGCCCCACCCTATGTTAGCACATGATTAATATGGAACCGGATGCTAAACTTGTTGTTGATCATCAATGCCGCTTAAATCCTAAGATGACGGAAGTGGTAAGAAGTGAAATACTCAAACTTCTGGAGGCAGGTATAATCTATCCTATTGCTGATAGTAGACGGGTAAGTCCTGTTCATTGTGTCCCTAAGAAAGGTGGTATAACGGTCGTACCTAATGATAAAAATGAGCTTATTCCAAAAAGAATTGTAACTGGTTATAGGATGGTGATTGATTTCAGGAAATTAAATAAAGCTACTAGGAAAGATCACTACCGTTTGCCTTTTATCTATCAAATGCTAAAAAGATTATCTAAGCACACACACTTTTGTTTTCTCAAATACCTGTGTCAAAAGAGGATCAAGAGAAAACCACCTTTACTTGCCCTTTTGGAACTTATGCTTATAGGTGTATTCCTTTTGGTTTATGCAATGCACCTGCTACCTTTCAAAGATGTATGACTGCTATATTCTCTGACTTTTGTGAAAAGATCGTTGAGGTATTCATGGATGATTTTTCCGTTTATGGTACTTCTTTTGATGATTGCTTGAGCAACCTTGATCGAGTTTTGCAGAGATGTGAAGAAACTAATCTTGTCTTGAATTGGGAGAATTGCCATTTTATGGTGAATGAAGGCATAGTGCCTGGGCATAAAATATTTGAATGAGGTATTGAAGTGGACAAAGCTAAAGTTGATGCAATTGAGAAAATGACATGCCCAAAAGATATCAAAGGTATAAGAAGTTTCCTTGGCCATGCTAGTTTCTATAGGCATTTCATCAAAGATTTCTCAAAGATTTATAGGCCGTTAACTAATCTTATTCAAAAAGATATTCCCTTTGTTTTTGATGATGATTGTGTAGAAGCTTTTGAAGTACTTAAGAAAGCTTTGATTTCTGCACCCATTGTTCAACCACCTAATTGGAACCTACCATTTGAAATTATGCGTGATGCTAGTGATTATGTTGTTGCTGCTATTCTAGGGCAAACAGTAGACAATAAATTGAATGTTATTCATTATGCTAGTAAAACCCTAGACGCTGCTCAAAGAAATTATGCCACTACTGAGATGGAATTTTTGGCAGTTGTTTTTGCATGTTATAAGTTTAGACCTTATATTGTTGATTCCAAAGTAGGTATTCACACTGATCATGTTGTCATTAAATACCTTATGGAAAAGAAAGATGCTAAACCTAGACTTATTAGGTGGATACTTTTACTTCAAGAGTTTGATTTGCATATCGTTGATAGAAAGGGAGCGGAAACCCCTGTAGCAGACAACTTGTCTAGGATGGAAAATGTTCTTGATGACCCACTACCTATTGACGATAATTTTCCTGATGAGCAACTTGCTGCTATAAATACTTCACGTAGCACCCCATGGTATGCTGATTATGCTAATTATATTGTTGCTAAATATATTCCACCTAGCTTCACCTATCAACAAAAGAAAAGTTCTTCTATGATTTACGACATTACTTTTGGGATGACCCACATCTTTATAAAGAGGGACTGGATGGTGTTATTAGACATTGTATACCTGAGCATGAACATGAACAGATTTTAAGGAAGTGTTATTCCGAGGCCTACGGAGGACACCACGCCGGTGACAGAACTACACACAAGGTATTACAATCCGGTTTCTATTGGCCAACCCTTTTGAAAGATGCTCGTAAGTATGTCCTTTCATGTCATGAATGCCAAACAGTTGGTAACATTGGTAAACGTTAGGAAATGCCTATGAACTATTCACTTGCCATTGAACCGTTTGATGTTTGGAGTTTTGACTTCATGGGACCTTTTCCTTCCTCAAATGGGTATACTCATATTTTAGTCATTGTTGATTACGTTACTAAGTGGGTAGAGGCTATTCCAAGTAGTAGTGATGATCATAGCGCTTTTATTCAAACACGTAAGGACATTGTTTTTGTGAGGTTTGGAGTCCCTAGATATTTAATGACTGATGGTGGTTCACATTTTATTCATGGTGCTCTCCTTAAACTTCTAGCTAAATATGATGTTAACCATATAACTGTATCACCTTATCATCCTAAGTCTAGTGGCTAAGTCGAATTGAGCAATCAAGAAATAAAACTAATTTTGCAAAAGACTATCAATAGATCAAGGAAGAATTGGTCTAAGAAACTAGATGATGCTTTATGGGCTTATAGAACTGCTTATAAGAACCCCATGGGGATGTCCCCATATAAAATGGTATATGGAAAAGCTTGTCATTTACCTCTTGAGTTAGAACATAAGGCTTATTGGGCAATTAAAGAACTTAATTACGATTTTAAACTTGCCAGAGAAAAGAGATTATTTGATATAAGCTCACTAGATGAATGGAGGACATAAGCCTATGAAAATGCTAAATTATTTAAAGAGAAGGTTAAAATATGGCATGATAAAAGGATTCAAAAATGGGAATTCAATGTAGGAGACCTTGTGCTTTTGTACAATTCTCGTTTCAGATTTTTTGCGGGAAAACTCTTATCCAAATGGGAAGGCCCATACGTTGTCGAGGAGGTCTATCGCTCCGATGCTATAAAAATTTATAAATTCGAAGGCAAAACCCCAAGAGTGGTGAATGGGCAAAGAATCAAGCATTATATTTCATGTACACCCATTAATGAGGAGACTAATGTCATCCAAGTTATAACACCGGAAGAACACATAAGGGAGGCCATCCGGAACACTCCAGAAACCTAAAAAAGGGGTAGGTATGTGGTACGGTAAGTAAACCGTCTCAAAAAATTCTAAAAAAATAGTTTCTTTTGGTTTTGGTATTTTAGAAAAATTACAAAAATAAAAAGGATTCAGGGGGACCCACGAGGGAGGCACAAGCCAACAGGGTGCAGCCCCCCTTGGGGCGCGCCCTGATGGCTTGTGGTGCCCTCATGTGCCTCCTGGACTCCGATTTCTTCTCGAACACGTATTCTCACCTAGAAAAATAATTATATATACTCCCATATGTTTTGACCACCGCATCGCAAGTTTCTCCGGTATTCTTGTTTCGAGTTGTTTTCTGGCAGATCTAAGAATATGTCATCTCAAGATTTAGATGGAGGGAGCTATGTCTCCCACTATGTGGCAGATTCAAAGATCTTTGGGGATATTTATCCCTACCTATGGTCCACAGAAGAGGAGGAAGATACCTATTTGGAGGAAACGGAGGATGCCGGTCCAGATGCCAGCTCAAATGAAGATGAAGATCCACTACCTCAGCCTGGAGATATGCACGTGGAATTCAAGAAGTAAAGTCTCTCCCTAATGGAGTAAACAAATCTAAGATCCAATTTATCCCGTCTCGTTTTCTGCAGGGAAGCAGGGCAACCTTATGCAAAAAGATATTGAAGCTCGTGCAAGAAAACGACGACTTAAGAGAGGAAAACTTTGTCCTCAAGCGTAAGCTAGAGAAGAAGGGTACCATTATTTCATCACCACCACCCTCACCCAAGGAGGACGCTTGTGTACATGGGTATGGGAACCAACCTTTGGCTTGTTCCAACCTTGGGGGAGGTGCCCCCGTATCATATCACCATCACTTTTACCACCATTACATATTTAGTTCGATTTTTACTTTTTCATGATTTAGAGAAATAAAGTTTCAGATTTGCTTTGCTTAGGATTTTGCTTTGAGATCTACCTATCCTTGTAACGGAGTATGAGAGTTATATAATAAAGATTAGTTGAGCCCGTGTGCTTTACTCTCTTGCACCAATCATCATAGCATGGCAATAAAAAGAATAGGAAAGATCATACGCTTATCTCATGAGGGGTAATGACTTCACATAGAAAATAGGTATAAGTAATAAAAGGTGTTGAAAACCAACAAACATTGCATTAGTAATTGATATAATCTATGCAGAAGTATGATAGAGAAGAGGAGACTTACATATAAATATACTATCTTGTACACCTTTTATGATTGTGAGCTCCCATCAAATATCATATAATGATCGAGTGTCGATGTTGGACATGGAAGACAACATAATGATCATGATTGTTTACATTTGCATAGAAGTTATATAGTTTTGGATCCCTCAACATGTTATGCTTGCCTTAGATCTTTTGCTAGCCAAAACATGTCCGCACTAAGTAGAAATACTACTTGTGCATCCATAACCCTTTAAACTCGGTTTCTCGCCACAAGAGTCCACCATACATACCTATGGATTGAACAAGATCCTTCAAGTAAGTTGTCATCGGTGCATAAAGCAATAAAAATTGCCTATAAATATGTATGATCCTTTATTGTAAGGGAAAATAAGCTTTGTACGATCTTGTGATAGCGAAGAAATAAAAGCAACAGAGTGCATATTAAAGTTCACTATCACAAGCGGCAATATAAAGTGATGTTCCTTTGCATTAAGAGATTGCACATCCTAAACAAATAAAAGCGCATGACAACCTCTGCTTCCCTCTGTGAAGGGCCTATCTTTTACATTCTTATAAAAGTTTGTTTTTGTGCAAGAATCATCAATATTCTTCCTTATTTCTACCTACCAACTCCCTAGCCAGTAAGCATTATGTGTTGAGGAAAGATCCAAACAAATATATCCAGTTGAATGTAGGTGATCATAACTCATTATTGTTGACATTATCTTTGAGGTAAATGAGTTGGATGGCCATAATAAAGCTTCCATCTTCCTTTGTGTTTGACGGAAACATTAGCTCCAAAAATATTCAATGAGTATCAACAATCATAGAAGGCTACATGATAGTTGAGTTTGTGAACTCGCTAGAAATGAAAGCTCTTGCATAGACTCTTCTCTTGACTATGAAAGTTATGATAATCTCAATGACTAATATCGTTGTTTGTCGGTTTCCAATGAATTTTATGCTTCATTTCACTTTATTTGTGATTAGATTGTTACTTGTTTATGAGAAGCTATATGATGAAAAAATTTGCTACTATGTTAAAATTCATGATGCTTTCATGTTCATATTCTGTTCTATCGACTTCTCTCTCTCAAATCATGTGGTCATTATTCTCGAGCTTGGCTTTTGCTTGAGGACAAGCGAGGTCTAAGCTTGGGTAGTTGATACGTCCATTCTGCATCATGATTTATTATTGATATTTATGTTTTTATTGTTCATTATTCCCTATTATCATACAATTCTTATGATCTTAGTCTATGAATATGCAAGGTACATCACAAAGAGGGAAATATCTGGAAACTGGAATTCTGAACTGAAAACCGAGGTAAAGGCAGAAAAATCACCAGACTCCAAATGACCTGAAACTTCACGGAGATTTTTTGTGGAATATTTAAGAACTTCTGGGCCAAAATTATACTAGAGGGAGGCCACCTGCTGGCCACAAGCCAACAGGGCGCGACCACCCCCTGGCCACGCCCTGATGGCTTGTGGGGCCCCTCCTTGCCTCCCGACGTCCCTCTTCTCCTATATGGTGTGTTTTACCCTAGAAAAATCATAAGCAACCTTTCGGGATGAGGCGCCGCCGTCTCGAGGCAGAAACCTGGGCAGAGGCCCTTTTGCACTCCGGCAGACAGATTCTGCCGGGAAAATTCCTCTCTTGGAGGGGTAGATCGAAGCCATCGTCAACACCAACGCTTCCTCCTTCGTGGGAGGACTAATCCTCATCAATATCTTCAGCAGCACCATCTCATCTTCAATCCTAGTTCATCTCTTGTATTCAATCTTTGTCTTAAAACCTCAGATTGGTACATGTGGGTTACTAGTGGTGTTGATTACATCTTGTAGTTGATGCTTGTTGGATTACTTGGTGGAAGATATTATGTTCAAATCCTTAAATATTATTATTACACCTCTAATCTTAAACATGTTGATGAGGTGTGAGCAGTTACTATTGTTCCTGGGGACATGGGAGAAGTCTTGTTATAAGTAATCATGTGAAGTTGGTATTCGTTTGATATTTTGATGATATGTATGTGGTTACTTCTCTTAGTGGTGTCATGTGAACGTCGACTACCTGACACTTCACCATGTTATGGGCCTAAAGGAAGTCATTGTGGAGTAACAAGTAGATGATGGGTTGCTAGAGTGACAGAAGCTTAAACCCCAATTTATGCGTTGCTTCATATGGGGCTGATTTGGATCCACATGTTTCATGCTATGGTTAGATTTATCTTAATTCTTCTTTCGTAGTTGTGGATGCTTGCGAGAGGGGGTAATCATAAGTAGGATTTTAGTTCAAGTAAGAACAACACCTTCGCACTGGTCCACCCACATATCAAATTATCAAAGTAGCGAACACAAATCAACTCAACATGATGAACATGACTAGACAGAAATTCCCATGTGTCCTCGGGAGCGCTTGCTTAATATAAGAGTACTTCTAGGCCTGTCCTTTTCTATAAAAAGGATTGGGCTACCTTGCTGCACCTTTGTTACTATTGTCACTCGTTGCTTGTTACGAATTACAGCACTTGCAGAGAATACCTTGCTGAAAACCGCTTGTCATTCACTCTTACTTATCGAATGGACTAGGATTGATCCCCTATACTTGTGGGTCATCTGTTACATATGTGGATCATTTTAAACGGAGCTACGGTTATTTAGTTATGAAATAAATCATTTTAACATTGCATTTACGCAAATTAAATGAAAACAGCAAGTTAAACATTTTTAACATGTGTGAAAGTTGGATATTGTGAAACTAGACAAAATTCTAAGCATTTTTCATATATAAAGCATTTTCATCCGATGCACGGTTGATGAGTTATGATATGCATGATGTTTAGGGAGTTTTCTACAAATCTGTAATTCCTTGGTTAATTAGTAAATTCGTCCACAGGAAAAAAACAAGAACCAGGCAAAATCTACTGGACTGGGCTAAACAGGACCTGGGCGCACAATAGCTACAAAGCGCCCGGGGCGTGATATAGTGGAGAACTGCATGGATCTCACCACGGGCTTCGGCCCAGTCGGAGAGGAGACCGGGCGGTGCAGTGGCGGATCTGGGCTGGCTGAAGGCTTGGGCTGGCTAGAGGCTGGGCCTTAGGCTTTGGCGCTCCCGTGGGCTGGGGAGGTTCCCTGGCCAGCCACGCACGCGACCGATCTGCTGGTCAACACGCGGGCGAAGGTAGGCGTCATCCTCCAAGAAGCACTGAACGAATAGGGTGGCGGCGTCCTCGATCTTCGGCGAGTAGGCAAGGGGTGGGCGGTAGAGAGGTCCGGCGGGCAACGGGAACATGCGGATTTGGTCGGTCCCGACCCATTCAGGCCGGATCCGGCGAGGACCGTGGCAGGCGGCGAGCTCAGCAGCCTCCAGGGTGCGGTCGGTCCTGCTGGCCACGAGAGAGAGAGACCATGAGAGAAACGGGGAGGGGAAGAGCGAATAGGTAGGGGTCACCGGCGTTCGGCAGCGCGACGCGCTCCGGCGACCAGGCGGGGAGGTCACGAGGAGGCGGGGGAGAGGTCTGGCGGCACGGGCAAACTCCTCCCTCGATCCAGATCTGATCGAGCGCGAGGGGGGCAGCAGGCAATGGCGTACGGGCCAGACGGGTCTCGTCCGGGCTCCACTGGCCGCGGTGGAGCGGGGTCTGTGGGGAGGCGACGTGGGAGGCACGGGTTGGTGGGAAGCGGCGGTGCGGGTGGTTGGTTGGCGGGCGGCTCGCCAAGTGGCGGTGGTGGGCTGGTCAGGCGCGGAATTTGAGGGCGAGGTGGCGGTGGCTAGAGGTAGGGGAGGGGTTAGGCTAAGGTTTTGACAGAAATGGAAGGGGGAGGCTATCAATTTATAGCAAGGGGTGCTAGGGTTAGCGTATTTTTGCACCGATTCGAGCCCTCCGATCGCAATCGGACGGCTCCGGTCGCAGGGTTTAGGTTGGTGGGCTAGTGGGCTAGTGGGCTTTTTTAGACGGGTTGGGCTGAGATGATAGGGAAGTTTTTTGCGGCCTGTGATAGAGTTTAACACACCGAAAACATCCGACGATTTGACTAACTATAGTGCCGCTATAGTTGGTCAATGGGGTATCAAACGAGCTTTGAATGCGACGAAATTTGGCAGGAGGTCTACCTACAATATAATAAGACTGCACGTCAACTTTTAACCAATTCAAAGAAAGTTTTACATGCGCTTTTTAAAACCATATTTTAATGATGTCGCGGGCGTGTGCGTGTGTGTTTGGTCTCGAAATGGTCAATGACGAGAACGGGGAGAACCGGCAACTACGAACGGATGCAGGTTTTGAAAAAAAAATGACGGCGATGGAGTGCCAATGCTATGCAGATGATGCGAATGATGCGATGATGAATGCAACGAACACATGAATCACACGGAGAGGCTCGAAATAACTGGAAGGCATCTGGAGCGTCGGTCTTGGGCCGTTACAAAGGGGTCCTCGTCAGGCAGTCTGGTGCCTGGTAGCCTTAGTTAGGGTGTGCCCCTCTAGGGGAAGCCCCCTCCGGGTGGCCGATGCAGGGCCGTCTTACTCGGGCCAGCCCAGCGTCACCCTCAGGGCCAATGGCAGACGAGCCATGGTACCGTGGGTCCCACTATGCCGAATGTAGCCCCTGGGCCCGCTGCACGCACATTCCACCCAATAGGGACGAAACGTCGCATGCCCGTCGAACTTCTAGACCTGGAGGAGACGCGTGGCGGATTTAATGGGGCGGAGCGCACTCATGCCCCACGATGCCTTGGAACCATGGCACGGAAGATAAAGCATGTGCGTGGGGGAGCGGCCACGTCACTGCTCCTCCTCTTGCGATTCCCCCTTCGTCTCACGCACGTGCAGCCCCCTTTGCTCTTCTTCCGCTTCCATACTTCTACCGCCATGGCCCGAGGCAAAAAATCTGCAGCCACCAGGGCCTACTCCAGCAAGAGCAGCAAGGCAGAGGAGCTCAGCCCGGCATCGTTACCTTCCTCGATCACCAGCGAAAGTGTGTTGGCCAAGGTGCGCCCCCTGTTGGCCAACGAGCACTACGAGGGAGGCGCCACCTAGATCTGGTCGGGCGCGAGCCTGCGACGAGAGCTCGAGAGCATGGTGGTCCCCGTCATCTTCCACTCGCTCTACGCAGGGCTAGTGCCCCCCTTTTCTGACTTCCTCTTAGCCATACTAGAGCAATACAAGATTTGTATTCTCCAGCTTCAACCCAACTCAATCCTTGTTCTCGCCCTCTTTACCAACCTCTACGAGGCCTTCCTGGGAGTGATGCCACCGATTGCGCTCTTCCGGACCTTCTACAGCCTACGGGTTTCCTCGGGGAGCCACCGCTTCGGGGGTGCCTTCTTCCGCATCGAAGATGAGATGCGCAAGGTCTTCGTTGACATGAGAATTCGGAAGGTGGAGAATTTCCATACGCGCTGGGTCTACATCGACGCCTTGCAGACCAGCCCTCTCCTGGAGATTTCGACCGAGAAGATCCCCCGCTGGGAGCACAAGAAGCTCAGCGGCGCTGATCAGAGGCCGATCCTGGCGAGGCTCGCGGACCTCCGCGAGGCCGGGCTCACGACAGGCATGGTTGCTAGGGAATTCCTCAGCTACCACATCGTGCCCCAGCAGAGGCGCACACACCCGGTGTGGGAGGTCACCGGGGCCAAGGACCGGATCCGGCTGGCACGTGAGAGCCTCTCGGGCGAAGAGGCGGCCAGAGCCTTGGAAGTCTTGTTCCCCAGGGGGGCGGAGGAGGTGCCTGACCGTGCGCGCATGGTGAGGGAGTCCGGGACTAAGGGGTCCTCGGGCCGTTGGTTCATCCCCAGTGGGCCAACACGATGGGCAATACAGAGGCAATCACAAGAAGGCCGAGTTACCAGACAGTCCCGTGTTCGGAAGGAGGAGTCCCAAAGACTTGGTGTGTTCTCCAAGTAAGAATGGGCGTATCTGTGCCCGGTTGGAAACCGACCATGTGTAACCCTAGGTACCCCTTGTGTCTATATAAACCAGGGGGCTTAGTTCGTAGAGGGACATGTCAACTAATCTAGGGTTTAGCTCTTTTGATCTCGAGGTAGATCAACTTTGTAACCATCTTATTCATCCGTACAATCAAGCAGGACGTAGGGTTTTACCTCCTCACGAGGGCCCGAACCTGGGTAAACACCGTCTCCTTCATCCCCTGTTACCATCGATCCTAGATTCATAGTTCAGGACCACCTACCCGAGATCCGCCAGTTTCGACACCGACATTGGTGCATTCATTGAGAGCCCCGCCACGAATCGCCAAAGGATCGATGACTCGCTTAATCATCGGCGAAGAGGTCTGTAACAAGGACATCTTCGTTCCTGGACAGATCTTTGCTTTCGGAAGCGTCGTGCTTCATGCCGATCCCTTTGGCCGCCTCGGCCAGATCGGAAACTTTGCCCCTAGTTCAGA
Organism: Elymus sibiricus; assembly: GCA_039707655.1. Classification (NCBI taxonomy): domain Eukaryota; kingdom Viridiplantae; phylum Streptophyta; class Magnoliopsida; order Poales; family Poaceae; genus Elymus; species Elymus sibiricus. Next base: position 166,590,751 of record CM077669.1, read on the forward strand.
AGTCAGGTTTGGGAACCTAGAGTTCACCATTGATTCCCGAGGGGATCTCGTTTTGACAAAAACCTCTGCCCTTCTTAAAGGATACATGGCCCCCGACGCCTTGATGTCGAGGGCAGGAAACCCCTCCACTGGGATAACCTCGGTCCCCAGCTCGGTCTTAAAACCTATCTTGACTGACACATCCAAGTCAACCACGGCCACGTACGCCCCGGAAACACCTTCAAGTGACCCCGGGACGGTGGCGCCATGGACCGGCCCCAGTCGCGCCTTTGGTACCGACCCAATCAAAGCCCCACTGTCGGGCGAGCTACTCGGTCGGATCCAAGCCTTGAGCATGGCCGACCGCCAACCATCGGTTTACGACCAGATCGGGCTGAGGCCCGACAATAGGGAAATTCACGTCCCTCCGATAACGCATTTAGTCGCCACCGTCGAGTGTCCGGCTGAAGACACGTCCCACGAACCGGCGAAATTGAAAACAGTGTACATTCCGATCTCCGATCACTCGGGATCCAAACTCCCCCCGGACACTGACTTAAGGCCGGTAGCCAACCTAACACATAACCTGGGGCCCGTACGGCGAAACACTACTGGTGCCGCGTCCCCCAAGCCCGTTGAGGCGGAGACCGGAGGTTCTGCACCCAATCTCGTAATGGAACAAAATCCGATTGTCCGCGCACCGAACATGCACCTCGTCGGGGTGCGAAATTTTTTCCCACCCACCACTCAGATCGAGCACTTTAAGAGCACAAGAGAACCCGGTTCAATGAGCTTACGGGAGGTCAAACAACAACCAGGGGAATCGGTCCATCATTTTTGGGCCAGATTCCTCCTCAGCAAAGACAGGATGAAAGGCGTTAATAACCTAGAAATGATTGCAGCCTTCCAACAGAACTGCCATGATAAGGGCGTCCTCAACACCCTTGCCCGTCATTACGTCCAAAACTTCTCCGAGCTAACATACTTGATGGAAAAGTACTGCGCTATGGAGAGTACGCGGGAAGAACAATGATTTTATACAGAGCCGGTCCATACCGAACAACCTAGAGAAGTTCGGAAAAGGCTCATGCCACCACAATACCCGCCCAGGCACAGGCCTGCCGAAAAAAGGAACAAATACCCCATGAAGGAGAAAACAGTCCTTGATAGATTACTGGAAAATCCTTGCCCTGTACATTCCACCCCGCCAAACGCAAGCCCATCCCACAGCCTCCGAGCATGTTGGGTCATTAGGTAGGTAGAAAAGAGCGGAGAGGCCATCCTCATGGCCTCACCCCCAGGCAGACGTTCTGTAAAGCCACCCGAAATTCACGCTGAGGTCCTAACGATCCACGAGATGTTCTCCTCGAAAGGTCAGAGGAAGAGAGCTCGATCAGATACACCAGGTGGAATCAAGGAAATAATGTGCAGATACACCGATAACTTTCGGCGAAAACAACCAACCGATGACCCGCATAGAGCGGGCACCGGCCGCCCTAGTCCTCAACCCAATAATAGACGGTTTTCGATTGGACAAGGTACTAATGGACGGCGGCGGCGGTCTAAACCTCATCTATGAGGGAACTTTGGACAAAATGCAGTTCGATAAGTCTCGAATCGAGCGAAGCAGCACAACCTTTCGAGGAATCATCCCCGGAAGAGAGGCACGCTGCACGGGACGAGTAACCCTCGATGTAGTGTTTGGTACCGCGATAACTACAGATCAGAGGAACTACTTTTTCATATTGTACCCTTTCACGGTGGTTATCATGCCCTCTTAGGGCGTGATGCCTTCACAAGATTTCAGGCCATACCTCATTATGGTTACATGAAACTTAAAATGCTGGGACCCAACGGTGTGATCACAGTTGCAAGCAACCCAGATAGAGCCCTTTGAGCCGGGAATAAAATAGCATCGCTTGCCCTCGAGGCACTAGCTGAGACGCTAGCCGTAGAGGAACTGACTACGCTCCGTTCTATTGTAGATAAGGACGACGTGATCCTCGGCAAAAGGCCAAAGTCTACGTCATTCAAACCCGCAGACGAAATCATAAAATTTCAGGTACACCCAACGGACCCCAATAAAACGGCGTCCATCGGAGCTCAGCTGGACCCTGCGGTCGCTGACGCACCATGCACGTTCTTGTGCGAAAACTGGGATATATTCGCTTGGCACCCATCAGATATGCCCGGAATCCCCCGAAGGTTGGCCGAACACAACCTGAACATAATTGCAGGCTTCAAGCCGGTTAAACAGACCCTACGTCGATTTTCCAAACCCAAGCGTCAAGCTATGGGTGAAGAACTTGCCAAACTACCTGAAGCCGGATTCATCAGAGAGATCAAACACCCTGAATGGCTGGCAAACCTGGTCATGGTACCAAAGAAAGACAAATCTTGGCGGCTCTGTGTCGACTTCAAAGACCTTAACAAAGCTTGCCCTAAAGATCCTTTCCCTTTACCCCGCATTGACCAGATCATTGACGCCACTGCCGGACATGACTCACTTTGCTTCCTCGACCCTTATTCCAGATATCATCAGATAAAAATGAAGGAGTCTGATCAAGCCGCAACCGCCTTCATCACCCCCTACGGGCCATTCTGCTTCAATACAATGCCTTTCGGGCTAAAAAACGCAGGTGCCACGTACCAGCGCATGATTCAAACATGTCTGGAAAAACAAATTGGCAAAACAATCGAGGCGTACGTCGACGACGTGGTCATCAAGACCAAACACGTCAGCCAGCTGGTGGACGACCTAGGCCAAACATTCGCCAGCCTGTGAGAGTACGATATACGACTAAACCCGGACAAGTGTGTCTTCGGCGTCCCCGCCGGCAAACTGCTCGGATTCATCGTCTCCCACAGGGGCATAGAAGCTAATCCGGCCAAGATCCGAGCTCTATCACAACTAGCGGTCCCCACGGAGCTAAAACACGTCCAAAGACTAGCAGGCTGTGTGGCGGCATTAAGCCGCTTTATCTCGCGCCTCGGTGAAAAGGCTCTGCCCCTTTACAAGCTATTGAAATGAACCAAAAACTTCAAATGGACCGATGAGGCCGCAGACGCACTAGAGGAAATCAAGACGCTGCTAGCCAGCAACCCCATACTGACAGCACCCGGTACGGGCGAACCGATGTTGATATACATCTCAGCCACCAACCAGGTCGTCAGTGCAGCACTCGTGGTAGAACGGGAGGCCGAGGGCCATAAACACCGGGTACAGAAACCAGTATACTACGTATCGGAAGTACTTACTCCGTGCAAGACCAGATACCCGCATTATCAGAAGATAGCCTACACGGTGTTCATGGCTTCATGAAAGCTCAGACACTATTTCCAGGAGTGTTCGGTCACGGTGGCCTCCGAAGCGCCCCTGAACGATATAATCAATAACAGGGACGCCACCGGCCGCATAGCCAAGTGGGCCATCGAACTCCTCCCATTCGAAATCAACATAAACCACGCCGAGCTATTAAATCTTAGGTGTTGGCCGATTTCATCGCCGAATGGACGGAGGCCGAGCTCCCTAGAGAATATAACACATACTCACACTGGACAATGTACTTCGATGGATCCAAGACGCTCGTCGGACTAGGGGCTGGAGTCATCCTCACATCCCCCACCGGCGACAACATCTGATATGTCCTCCAGATCATGTGCGCCGACTCCAATAATGCGGCCGAGTACGAGGCTCTGTTGCATGGACTCCAGATGGCAACTTCGATGGGTGTACAACGGCTCGAAGTGCGGGGAGACTCTAACCTCGCCATCTCTCAAATCAACGGCGAATTCGGTGCTAAGAACCCAAAAATGGCGGTATACAGAAATGTCATCCTTAAGATATCTGCACGATTCGAAGGACTGGAGTTCCACCATGTCTCCAGAGACAACAACCAAGCTGCCGACATCCTTGCCCGTATGGGCGCCAAACGCGACCCAGTCCCTAAGAACACCTTCCTAGAGAGGCTCTTCAAACCCTCTGTGGTATGGCAGGACGACGGCGGGGACGCTATAACTAATGGCGAAGAGCAGGTCATCCCCCCACATTCGAACCAGATGAGCAAATCATCGGCGGTTCCACGATTGAAGAAACTCCCTCGGCCCACGAAGTGATGGCCGTAATCGCACCATGGACAGAACCCTGCCGTTCCTGCCTTCAACGCAAAGAACTCCCTGATGACCAGATGGAGGTGAGGCTCATAATGCCACGATCAAAAGCCTACAAGGTCCATGAAGGAGAATTATACAAAAAGAGCACTACGGGGGGTCCTCCAACGGTGCATATCTGAAGAAGAAGGAAGGCAACTTTTGGCAGAGATACATGCAGGCATGGGCGGCCACCACGCGGCAGCACGAGCCCTGGTAAGCAAGGCCTTTCGAGCTGGTTTCTTCTGGCCCACCGCCCGAGCTGACGCCCATACACTTGTTCAACATTGCGTCGGCTGTCAGCTCTTCGCAAATCGAAGCCATGTTGACACCAGATTTTGGCATGGTCAAGAACTTAACTAAGATGGCCTCAAATGGAGAAGTGATCTACATGACAAAGTTTCGTATAGTCGGCATGAACATCTTTGAAGTTTGGGCCATCGCTGTCCGATTTCATCTCGAAGGCCGAAACTATGCTCAAAGTACTAAGATTTTATATTCAGAGTGCAGTTTGGCCGATTAAGCCCCCAAGACGACCTCATATAAGAAAATGTTCTGTACGGATTATCTTCGTCTCATCGAAACGATCGATTGTGATATAAAAATCATTTCAATCCGAGGTCGTATGCAAAAGTTAGAGCCCGCACACCACGACCTTGCACTGAGCAAAATATGACGCCCGGGACCAGACACACATGTAACTATGTCTGATGAGTTCCGTGAATAATTACCTATTTTGCGCGAGCGATTTGGCCCTGAGTATGGTCTCGAATTGAAAAACGTTCAACACGAAAGTTGTTCGTCTCGTCGAAACGGTCAAATTTGCTTTTAGGCTCATCTTCATCCGAGGTAGTTTGAGGCATGTGGGACCAAAAAACTGAACTGTTCTCTCAGACTTACCTAAATCCGAGTTCGGTTAATTTTGGAAAGATTTGGACGTGATTTGGAGTTCTTTTCTTGTACGGAAAGTCCAGCCGCCTCATAAATAGATGAGAGGTGACGGCCGATTGAACAACACACAATCGAACAAACACATCTACAACTTTTTCGTGTTCATCTATCCACTACCCTTTTATCTTTCTTCTCGTTCTTCGTTCGTTCTTCTTCTTGGAGGGCAGCGATCCACGAGGCCCTAGGGGCGGTCAGGCCGACCTAGGGCAGCCCATAGCCGCCGCGCGCCTTGACGGGTCCCCTCCCGGGCGTGTGGGGTTTCGGGTCTACAAAAGCGCCCGCCGGATTGCTTGTGTACCGCGCTTCCGGACGGGTCCCCTTCGACGTGAGCTGCGGTGCATCACCCTCGGCGTCGAGGGTACACGGTGACGTGTTCGTGTGCGAACACACCTTTTGGCAACTCCGCTGGGGACGAAGCTTTGATCGGTCTCCAGGCCGTTCTTGCTACAAGGAGATCGTCATCTAGGGTTGTTATCTACAAAGGTAATATGAATACCCAATCCCCTTATGTAGATGCAAATAATTCATATGGTGTTGCTAGATCATTCAATATCTATACTCTATCGGCCAGCCCTAGTTGTTTCAATCATGCATCTAATTGCGTGCAAGGGCCGATTCAAAGTAATTTACATACTTCAACTTCCTATGATACTAGTAACATACAACATATGTATTCCAACTCTCATGCATCGGCAACCCCACAAATCGTTATGCCAATGAACATCATGATGAGTTTGGTCAATCAAGTTTAAACACCACGTATAGGAACTTCCAATAGCACGCGACAAAGTGTTTCACCTTTTTATTCATCGGCAACTAATTTGCAATATACTAATTCAACCATGTTGATGGATGGGAGAATTGGCCATGCTACTACTAGCTATTCGGCCAGTTACTCTCAACCGCCATATGCTACACCTCTTGTTAGTAATTTTTCGGCACCGTATACGGCTGTAGATGCTCATAATTCGGATCTGCAGCTTCTTGGTCATAGCCAAATAAGTGAAAAATTTGCAGGAGTGCACATGCCATCACCTAATGTTGTAGCATATAATGCATCCTCTACACAATTGCAGAGTTTCGGCAACCACCCATTGCCGAAAGAATCCAAAAGTGTTGTGGAGCAATCCCTTACAGAATGGGACGTGGCTACATTAAAAAGGGATATAGCCCGAAATAACAAGATTAGTGCTCTTTGCCTTGAAGAACATGATAAGGGGCTAGTTCCTGATTATAATGCAATAAAAGCTAGAGTTTTACAAGAAGATGAATCTTTGCCAATTGATAGAATTGGTGAGCAAAAATATGGTTCTACAACAATGCATATGCCTTCACATAGTACTACATCATATTATACACCCCCTACACAATTGCAAAGTTTCGGCAACACCCACGTGTCATTGCCGAAAGAGTATAATAGCATTGGGGGGCAATCATATCCGGAGTGGGCTGAAATTGAGAAAAATATTAAAACCATTTTTGCCCCTCGCCGCCAGAAAAAAATAGAAAAAGAATTGGCTCGGATAAAATAAGCATTGCCAATTGGTAGTACCAATGAAAAGAAGGATGATTCGGAACATGAAAGTGCTTCGGTTGAGAAATCCGAATCAAGTAGTAAGTATTCTGAATCCATCAAATCCAAAGAGGCAAGCATTGTTAAGAAAGGGCATGGAAAGTATACCAAAATAGCCATACTTGATTTTTCTGAAGTTAATGGAACCTACTTCCTGCTCTATGAGTTTCGTGCCATAGAAATTGACGAGCTTCAAGAACAAGAACAAGTAGCCGAACAAAGTTCGGTGGAAAAAGAGCTTCAAACTAATGATGCACGAAATCAAGAAAAAGATGATGACAAGGCGTTGGGGAGCTATCCAAAGGCGGAGCAAGATATTCTTCAAGTCACACCAACATCATGCTCTCCCAACATATTTGAAGAGGTATGTCTAGCAAGTAATTTACCTATTTTCATATTTGGTCATAACTTAGTTGTTGATGCATATATTAGAAAAATCTTCATAAGAAATATTGAGAGACCAATGAAGAAGGGTAATTTATTTGTTAGCAATCAGATTGTCACAAAGCATATCGGTCAACATATTGCACCATTCAGAAAGACCGATAGCAAAAAATTATTGTAGCCAAGGCTTTCCCCATTGCTTCATCTAAAGCTCATATCTGATTGGGTAGCTTTGCTTATTTCTTTCTTGGCTTACACTTGGTCTCAATTGAGACATGTATGTTCTACCTATTTTCGTTTCGGAAATTTAAAGCCAAGGTTAAAATCTTTTGAGCAAACTGATGCCAGTATAGTTTCTTATCCAAAGATATCGTAGATAGAGTGCAAAACACAATGCATAGCCGAATGGGGTGATGCAAAATATGAACCATTCGTTTGCTTAACTCCAAAGCCGTTCTCACAACATGATCGGCTAGAGAATAAAAAGTTTACCTTCAATTCAAGCATGTGTGATCAAATATTCGATTTGTTGCTGAAACATAATTACGTAAGAATTCTTGATCACCATGTTGAGCCATCTATCTAAGGACGATTGTATTGTAAGTTGCATGATTCATTCAAGCATAATTTTGAGGATTGCAACATGTTTCGTCAAATAGTTAAATCAGCCATTGAAAAAGGACGATTGAAATTTGTTGAAACACCAAGAGATGACTAGTCTATTCCGATTGGTCCTGATGGCAAAAAGTTTTTGCATCGGCTGCTTCAAGCCGGTCCATTTAAAGAGAAGGTAAAAGTTGCATGTGACGGGATCAAGCTTTCAAATAAAGAAGTTGTTGAAGGGCATATTGAACATAATCTTGAGGGCGAGAATTCCATCGAGGCTACAATGAAGACGCCAAGGACTGGGGAGCAACAAGCAAATCCTATGATCGATGAAAGCAAACCAAAAGAAAACAAAGGCCGAAATAAGCGCAAGTGTAAGAGATCAAAAATCACCTTCGCTGAACTATTGGATAAATATCAAAAGAAGAGTGAAGAGAAGAATGCTTATCGGCCAAATCATGCAAAGAAACCAAGATCACCCACTAGGCACAAATATGAGGATCAGTATTGGCAAAGTGAGAATTTCAATGCAACATATTCATATCCTTATTTTGGGCCGCCAATGCCAATGACGTGGATTCCTCCCTATGCTCATGTAGATGCATATCCATCATGGGAAAGGTATGATAGAAGGGCACATTATCCATCTTATTTTAGATCATCTCACCAATATTATGCAGCTCCGAGAAGATCAACATTTGAACAATCACATTTGAAAGACTGTTTCAATCATAAGGAATCGGTCCGAAGCTCCAGGAAGAAGAAAGAGGTGGTCAAACAAGTTTACCGCGTTAAAAGAGATGGCCGTAAGAGTGCTACTTCAGATTTGATATCAAATAAAAAAGAGCCAATCAAAGTGTTGACATTGGCTACGAAAGGTAAATAAGTGAAGCAATCAACTGGTAAAAATCAAAGTGCCAAATCTGAAGAAAAGAAGTTGAGGGTGCATAATGTCACGCCCAAGATGCGGTCATATCCCTATTAAGGCTTGCGGCCTCGACGGGGATAGAAGCGCATCTCGTCGTTCGCAAGTACAGTAAAAGATTGCATACATGTAGGAAGAGATGAGTATATGAGTTGGCTTACACTCGCCACAAGCTATCTTACAAGTCCACACAAATTATTCATACATCATTCAGAAGGCAGGGTACGGCTACGGACGAAAACAAACGATAAAAGAAGCAATGATAAACTATCTTGCTATCCCAGGATCACCACCACGAAGCTCCCTACTCGTCTGGATACGTAACATACATCTGACCACGTTCTTCATCATACTCCCACTGGAGCTGCGACACGTCATCTGACACGTACTCGTCAACACCTGTACCTATATTGTTGTAATCTGTGAGCCACAGGGACTCAGCAATCTCATAACCCGGGTACCGAAACTATGTAAGCCTTTGGGTGAGGAATTGATTAAGTGGTGAGACTGCAGCAAGCGCTAAGCATGTATTTGGTGGCTAACTTATGAGAACATGAATGTAAATATGGTGGCTTACGAAAGACGGTCGTGAACTAGCATGCTCACTAAGTGATCCTGAACACCTACTTACGTCAATCATAACCCCACCGTGTTCTCTCTGGGTTCATGTTCACGAGCAGAGACAGTCACGGTTACACACACAGTTGGTGTATTTTATTGAGTTTACTTCAAGTTTACTATTACTGGGTGTTAAACAAATTTCCAAGTTGCCACGTAACCGCGGGCACGGCTTTCCGAAATATTTAACCCTGCAGGGGTGCTCCAACTCATCCATCACAAACTAACCACACACCGCGGGAATAACCTCGACCACGAATCTCGTGATCTTCCTAGGCAATTCCACTGGAAAACCGCAACCTCGAGATAGCCCGAAGAAAAATCAGAATTCCTCGCGCAAGACATTCGAGAAAGGTAAAACAAGTCCAGCAAGACCGCCCAACATGTCGACAAACTCAACAGGAGCCACGTATCTCGTTCTCAGGACACAACCGGATGAGCAGTATGTACGGTGGCCTGATAGAAATCCCCGAGTTTCCCCGGGTGGCCCCGCAAGTGGCTCTGTTTTGTACCAACACTCATGAGGAGCACTGGCCCAGGGGTTGATTAATTATCCACGGGGTAGCTATGCCCTATGCAATTTTATTAAGTTGTTTAGCAAATGTAGTACCAAAGTTGGGTCTTGCCAGACAAGTTTTAATCTAAAACGAATGGTCAAGGGGGTCCCCATAACAACCCCGAGCATGTTAGGAGCGCAAAATATGGAATATAACACCGGTACTCGGAACTAGTGCGGCAAAAGCGGAACAAAACACCGGGCAAAAGGCCAAGCCTTCCACCGTTGCCAGATATATATGTGCATTAATTTAGATAACAGTAAATAGAGTGATATAACCAAAACCATGTTGACACATGGAAAGCTTGCACCTGCAACTAGCAACGCTATAAGATAAGGGCTGAGCAGCGGTAACATAGCCAATCAATGTTTGCTAGGTAGTGGAGGGGTTAGAGGCTTTCATGGCAATTTAGGAGGCTGACAGTTTAAGTGGTAGGTAACGGAAAACATAACGGTAAAAGCGAGACAACTAGCAAGGTGAAAATAGTGTCGGGATCCGGGTATGATCATCTTCCATGTTGGTTCTTCAGAGGGACAAAGAGCTGGGTCCGCGTAGTTGTACTCTCCGGGATCCTCGTACTCAGGCTCAACACTCGTGTCTACCCAAAGACAAATGATACCAAATAAACATACAAACCAAGTGCTATGCGCAACAAAGATGATGCATGGTCATATTGATGCAAATAACATGGCAATCCTATGCTAGTCATGATTCACATGCAATTATTAAGTTATTTAGTATTCTTGACAGAACCTCATGTTTAGTTATTTGAACATGCATAATCATGGCAAATATGAATGCTTGATGCAAAATCGATGCAAATGCATATGTAGAACGTTGCAAACGGAGTAACGTAGCTCACGGTGCACTCTCGGCAAGGTACGGACGTTAACGGAGACAAAACACAAGATGAGGGAGGCCATGGGCTATTCCTTGGTATTCCAAGGATGCCACTGGATAGGAAATGAAATCTAGCAAGAATAGAGCTAAGGTTCATGCAAAACAATGGAGTATAGCTCCCACAAGTCACAAAACATTCAAACACACAATCTGTCCACAAACAGCAACATGTCAACTTGCAACACCCATATCCAGAGCTACAGCAAGTTTTAAATCACAAGCAAGGCATAGTCATGAAGTAAACAGCATGCTTAACAAATCATCTATCCACAGCAACATGAAAGGAAGCATGGATCAATGGCAATGAAGCTCACAAGATGGCATGTTGAATCAGTTTTTAGGGACTTAGTGAAAATTCCAGTTTTATTGAATCTGAGTTAACATGATAGCAACTTGACAGCAACTTCTATATATGCTACAGGAACATTCATGGCATGCAAATTAACAGGGTGATAGAGGGCAACATGTACTTCAATTAATTACTTTATGGCAACATTAAAAAATGCATGTATCAATGGCTACCATCCTCACAAGATGACATATTGGAAATAACAGATTCTCAGACTTAGTGAAATTTAGCAAGGACAAACAGGGCACTTGTTAACAGAATAGCATGTTGACAGCAAGTTTTATATAGGATGCAATAGCCTAATCCACAAGACCTTGGCACACATCTACAGAGGATGACAAGCACAACAATTCATGCCATGGTGCCAACTTCAAAGGACCAATATATGCATGGGAACCATCTAGAGAACATGGCAACAAAATAACAGATTTCAACACAGAATTATGTTGGGCATGTGAAAACAGAATTTTAGTGGCATGTTGGCATCAAGAATCCCACTCATAACATGATCTAACATGGCAAGAAAAAAATACCAGGGGCTAGTGCACACCCAAATGAGCATATTTCATGTTGACAAGTTTTCCATATAGTGCAAGAATTAATTCATGTGAAAAAGACAAAATGGCACAATATCACAAAATGACATTTTTGCAAACATGTCCAAATGACAAAACCAACCACACCATTGGATTCACTGAATTTTTCTACCCCAAAATCACCTATCACATGTCTATCTTCCTGTTGATAAAACTCACAATATTGCATACACAAAATTGACAAATCACTTATATTCACTTATATGCCAAATTTGGCATGTCCTAGGTATGGACAAATTTGGAATAAAACAAATCTGGAATATTCCCTAAATGGAAAAAAAATCAAAAACAGAGAAATAAAGACACAAAAAAACAAAATAAAAAAAATGGGGGCCACTGGCATACTCACCAGGGTCCCTAGGAGATGACATGTGGGTCCGGGGGCCCACTGTCAGGTCAGGAAAATCAAACGGAAAAAGAGGCATCGGGGGGATTCAATCTCTGGTCGCCCAGGAAGAAGCCAGAGGCGCTAGCCAGTGCGCTACGCCCTTGTTTGTGACCAACCGAAAGACTTACGGAATAAGAACTATAGCTTCTCAGAAGTCTGACGAAAAGAAAACAAAACAGGGGAGAGCTGGGATTTGAACCCAAGACCCCTCGGGTCAGTAGTAAGCCGCCTACCGCTGCGCTGCTCATGTACATGTGCTATACACCAGGTATCTAATGAAGATGTACAACAAATAAACAGGGTCGAGCTTGCATCCATGGACGCACGAAGCTCGCCGGCGTTGAGAGCGACCAAATGCTGCGGCGCCAGCGAATGGAAGACTACAACGGGGGTGCGGAACAAGGTGCAGTACCCTGCGTGTGTGGTGGTCGCTGAGTGAAGCATGCTCGTGCAAGGCAGGAGCTTGGCCGGCTCGCCCATGGTGGTCTTCCTCCTTTGGACAGAGACACGACGACACCGTCGAGCAACGCCGGCGACGGCGGGGTTAGCTAACAGCGCGTGCGTGCGGGATGCGAGGCCGTGAGCAGGCATAACAAGAGGGACGCTCGGGCGAACATGAACAAAAGAGCAAAAAAAGAATACGTATACACTGCAATCATGGCCGGAGCATGGAGGTTACGATCTTGGCACGGACGAAACAACATGCACACGAGGCTAACGACGAAGGGGGCGAGGGGAATGGAAGGAGGGGTATACCTCCACTACCTAGGACATGAAGAGCTGGCACGGGGCACGACGGGGCGACGGCGACGAGCAGACGAATTCCGGCGCGTCTCAGGTCCGAACTGAAGGAGAAGAAGAGGTCGAGGACATTGAAGCTCTCGGCCTTGGCGCTCCCTCGTTCGATGGGGAAGAAGATGGAGCAACGGGGGCACCCTTCCCGCGCACCAGAGCGACGGAGACACGGCTAGGAGGCTATCTCTGGGCACGAGCTGTTGCTCGGCCGGAGCACGGCGGGCGCGGCGACGGCATGGCGCGTGGCTACCTTACCTGGCGGCGGCGCGAGGGGGAGAGGGATGAAATGGGGCGAGGGTCGACCCTAGGGCACCGGGGACATCTTATATAGAGGCTGCGGGCACCGGACGGCCGTCAAATCATGGGGTCGGGGACGTGGCTTCGCTGGATACTCAGCCGTACAGAGGAGAACGATGACTCGCGCTGAGGGGCTCGCTGGGCTGCGCTTCGCTGCTGGCTAGGCCACTGCGGGAGGAAGAAGGCCCAGGAGAGTTGGATCCCTCTCTCTCTCTCTCTGGATAACACCTTTTCCTTTTTTTAATAATAGAGAAGCCAAGAAAAACACAGAGAAAAGGGAGAGATGTTAAGGAAAGAAATAAAAATACTTTTGAACTCACAAAAATATACCCCATTTAGGAAAAATGGAGTTGGCATTTTTAGAGCAATTCAGTAATTCACTTATATTTATAATTGGAACCTGTTTTGCAAAGATTTGAAAATGACAAAGCATAAAACATGATTGAGAGTAGACTAACAATTCTTAACAGAATATTTAAAAGAAGTTCAACATTTTTAAAGAATTTAAACAGCAAGCAAAAATTCCACATGTTGCAATATTGAAAGGAGAGAGAGTTGGGCAAAGTTTCTATAGAAATTGTGGAGGGGGTTTTCTTCCAAGGCAACACCACACACCACACCACAAAACACACACTCACAACAAGTACAAGCATATGATGCAACATAATTTATGTGATGATGCCATGATGCCATGATGAATGATGAAAGTCATGAAGCACAAATTATTTCTCCTCAACCACATGAGGACAAACTTGGAAGGTTCATACAAGACTAATATTGCAAATAAGGCAAGGGATGCTCTTGGGCTGTTACACATAAGGCCAAAAAAGAGTTGCCATTGGTTGAAACAGAATCACAGCCGAGGTGCCCACTCGGCTTATCGTATTGGCAAAAGAAGGAAGTATAAAAGCTTAGTGCACAAGAGCTGAAAAAGAAGAACATGTCATGGGTTCCCAAGAGGAGCAGTCAAAATAAAAATGTTGTGCAACCTTCTATTGCAACAAGTGTTACAAAAGTGAAGAAAGATAAGGATGGAAACCAAAAACAATTAAGCCGAAGGTTTGCATCACCCCATCAAAATCTTCGGTTAGCACATCATCCATATTCGCCAAACATGCCATTGATGTCTTTGCCATGGAATTCATCCCCGGGTACGATCGCTCACCCTCCATGGGTTTATTTAGATCCATGGATGCAATATAATTTTTTTTATATCATGAAAGGGTATTACCAAATCACTATATATTCAATTAGCTACAAGTTTATTGCTCATCCAAAGGGCCGAAATATTTGATTTGTCATTTCATTTGTTTATTTCGGCTATACTTGCTTTGGTGGATGAAGTTTACATGGGCCTTATGTTAATGGCCGATATTTATCTATCGTCCTAAGAATATGTCAAAGCATGGCCGGTGTAGTATCCGAACATCATCCTTAGTTCCTGGAAAGCGAGACAAGCCTTTGGTTGCCATAGATGTTACACATATTGAGGCGTTCGGTGATTCGTTATGAGAAGAGCAACAAATATCCAAGGGTTATCAATGTTTTGACGAATCACTTATAATTTATTTTGAGGTATGTCTAGATGTAAAATTTACCTTGAGTTGCTTTAATACCGCTCATATATCTGGACATGACAATTGAAGAGCAAATGAGTTGGCACAGCAAGCATCCGACTACTATATTAATCATGGTGTATTGCATATATCTATCAATAGCCCATGCTTATTCTCGCCAACGTAGGTAAGGCCGAATTGGAGCTCATCGCTTCGGCCACTAATGAAACTTTTATGCGAGCGAAGCAAGGATTGGAAGAAGTTTGTTCGTGATTATCTGCAAAATCCTAGCAAAAGGGTGAACAATATGTTTCGGAGGATGGTTTTGAGATACATATCTATGGAACTTTATCACCGGATTGTTATAGAAGTTGAGAAGTTTCCACCCAAGTTTGCATCAAGAGGTTCAAACATGCAAATGACCGATAGAGTGTTGACATCGTCTTTGGAACAAACTCTGGGCAAGTTATTTTTCGGCACACAAGTTTTGCCGAAAAACAGGGGGCATGTGTTGACACCAGATTTTGGCACGGTCAAGAACTTAACAAAGATGGCCTCAAATGGAGAGTTGATCTACATGACAAAGTTTCGTATAGTCGGCATGAACATCTTTGAAGTTTGGGCCATCGCCGTCCGATTTCATCTCGAAAGCCGAAACTATGCTCAAAGTACTAAGATTTTATATTCAGAGTACAGTTTGGCCGATTATGCCCCCAAGACGACCTCATATAAGAAAATGTTCTGTACGGATTGTCTTCGTCTCGTCGAAATGATCGATTTTTATATAAAAATCATTTCAATCCGACATCGTATGCAAAAGTTAGAGCCCGCACACCGCGACCCTACACTGAGCAAAATATGGCGCCCGGGACCAGACACACATGTAACTATGTCTGATGAGTTGCGTGAATAATTACCTATTTTGCGCAAGCGATTTGGCCCTGAGGATGGTCTCGAATCAAAAAATGTTCAACACGAAAGTTGTTCATCTCGTCGAAACGGTCAAATTTGCTATTGGGCTCATCCTCATCCGAGGTCGTTTGAGGCCTGTGGGACCAAAAAACCGAACTGTTCTCCCAGAATTACCTAAATCCGTGTTCGGTTAATTTTGGAAAGATTTGGAAGTGATTTGGAGTCCTTTTCTTGTACAGAAAGTCCAGCCACCTCATAAATAGATGAGAGGTGATGGCCGATTGAACAACACAAAATCGAACAAACACATCTACTACTTTTTCGTGTTCATCTATCCCCTACCCTTGTATCTTTCTTCTCGTTCTTCGTTCTTCGTTCGTTCTTCTTCTTGGAGGGCAGCGATCCACGAGGCCCTAGGGGCGGTCAGGCCGACCTAGGGCAACCCATAGCCGCCGCGCCCCCTGACGGGGTCCCTTCCGGGCGTGTGGGGTTTCGGGTCTACAAAAGCGCCCGCCGGATTGCTTGCGTACCGCGCTTCCGTACGGGTCCCCTTCGACGTGAGCTGCGGTGCATCACCCTCGGTGTTGAGTGTACACGGTGACGTGTTCGTGTGCGAACAAGCCACATGCCTCCGACGGCTCTTCGGACGATACCCATTACATGGCCTTTTGCGGTGTGGGGGTTAGATATGGTCGGCCCACTTAAAGGGGGACCGAGAAAAAGAAATACCTATTGGTCATGGTCGACAAATTCACTAAACAGATCAAAGCAAAACCAGTAAGTTTGGCAAAATCGGGACAGGTCATCGACTTCATATCCAGCATGGTACACCGTTACGGTGTTCCACACAGTATAATAACGGACAATGGAACCAACTTTACCGCCCATGAGGTAAAAGATTGGTGCATGAACCTAGGTATCAAACTCGATTACGCCTCGGTGTATCACCCACAAACCAACTGACGAGTTGAACGGGCTCACGGTCTCATTATCAGTGGTATTAAACCTTGTTTGGTCCGATCACTTCAAGAATCTGACTGTCATTGGGTTGAGGAACTTGATTCCGTGCTATGGGGTCTGCGTACAACCCCGAACCGATCAACGGGATACACACCATTCTTTATGGTGTACGGGGCGGTAGCGGTCCTTCCCTACGACATCATCCACGACACACCAAGAGTGTGCATGTACGAGGAAAAAGAAGCCGAGTTAGATCGGCAGGGCGACCTAGACGCCTTGGAGGGGGAGCGTGACATAACCCGGGCCCGATCTACTTTCTATCAACAGCAGGCTCGGCGGTACCAAAGCAGGGAGGTTCGAGCTAAAGTTTATAATGTGGGCGAGCTGGTCTTACACCTCCCAGAGAAATAGAAGCATAAGCTCAAACCGAAGTGGGAGGGCCCTTTTATAATTGATGAAGTACTGACAGGAGGAGCCTACCGTCTTCGCAACCCGCAGGACAATCGTCTCGAACCAAATCCGTGGAACGCAGCTCGCCTCCGGCGCTTCTACGGCTAGACCGGTGTCGTCTTGTTCCCAACCAACCCTTGTATTTTTCCTCTTTTCCTTTTCTTTTTATCTATCTTTGTAGGAATGGCTAGAACTTCTCTCTAAACTTATGTTTGGCTTAACCGAACTACGATTTCATCGGTAAATATTTTACCCGATAAACACCTGGGGGCTCCGTAATGGGGCCATCTTACTTACTCTGGCTATTTGTCTTATATGCACTCTTCCAACACCCCTTTCGCACCACTTATGCACCAATTAGGCTTAAGTCTTAGCCAAGCCAGGTTGCCTTGCTCCTATGCTTACCCCCTACGTTCCCGATTGTTCGGCTAGGGGGTAAAGGGAGCACCTCTGCGATTGCTACGACCGGATTACCCAGACACGTACCTCAGACGGGCGAAGCCGAAGGCTAGCATTCTTATGATATAAATTGGTCAGCAAGGAAGGAAAAAGGTAGGGTTGGCACTTCTTGCCGTACATGGGGGCTATTCCCCCAAACAGCAAAATCATCCGCATAATACGGATACACGACTATGACATCTACGGTTCACGTAGTAACCTAAAGAAAGGAACCCATGGAGGAACTATTTACTTTGGAAGATGTTTCTTACGTTAAATAGTAATATAACATACCTCCCCATGCACGTTTCGTTTGTTCGCACCACAAGGTCGGATTGCTTAGTTCCCCGAGACAATTCCCTGTTATCGCAGGATACATGGTCCGGAACACTCCTTAGCTATCGGCGACGGACGCAGAGCCCGATGACCGGTTAAGACAACGTTTACAACATGGATAGAGAGGGTTTTGATAAAAAAAAGTACATCATTAAATAGATTCAAAACTCAAGGCTGTCACTCAAGATGGTCTATTATGGTGTCCAGGGCACAGTCTTCCTGTGACACTCGAGCAGCAGGCATCACTTGGTCGTAAACCAAGCTCACTGGCACCTCTTTACCATCCGGCCCTACGGGCCCAACCCGAGCCATATGCTCTGGGTTGAGTTTGGTAAAGCGGGTCTTGACCATGGCCCACGCCTCTCGGGCTCCCTCTCGGCAAGCGGAGGTCTTCCATAGCTCAAAACAACTCCGAGCTCCCCTGAACTTCTCGGCCAGCTCTGCCATCCCTTCCGGAGGCGTCTGAGCCGGTCATAGGGCTTTAATCATGCTCTTCATAGCCTTTCGAGACCGCTCGTGCACAACAGAGAGTTCCTTTAATAGATCTGTCGGCGTTCTGGGAACGGGGGTACCCAGACCTACCTGCCTGCGGCCCAGGGCATGGCCCACCTCGTCAGCCAAGCACGGCCTGGCGAGATTCCACTCAAGACAAGGCCCTCGCGAGGACCCCAGGCTCGCGAGGGAGAGCGGCACCAAGACCAGCAAGGAATGGGCCTCCTCAGGCCCCCTCCGGAGCGGCGGAGATCTCTATGCAGGACCCGGCCATAGGAGTCAAAGATGACGCAAGGAAGGACAGGCAAGCGCCAGCACGCCAGGCGGAGCAGTTTCCCCTTTGGTGCAAAGGGAGCAAGGACGTACGCGGGTTCCCAAAGCATCCCCCAAAGGTTTCCATTCTGGTGCAACGAGACCACGACCACGAGCCCCGCAGGACGGATGTCATCGCCGAGCCCACCTCTGCATCATCAACAGCTATTTTGCAGGCGAAGACCGCCTTTGGACAGGGCGGGGATGTACTCCTGTCCCCCTTCAAACTTGGCCGTTGTGGGATCCCTTCCCGCCATTGTGATAAGGGAAAAGGACCCGGGCCGCTGCTATATATAGAGGCTAGGCCGCACCGTAGAAGGGAGGACGAACACACCGACACAAGACAAGGCAGAGAGCCAAGAACACCGCTCGAGCACCTCGCGAGGCTCGAAACCACTGTACTAGTTCATCCACCACACCTCCCCGAGAGGCAATCCACCAAAGCAGGAGTAGGGTATTACGCTTCGCAGCGGCCCGAACCTGGGTAAACCACCGTGTTCATCTTCTTCCTCGTCATCGTGCGAGTTTGCCGTAGTCACCATCGTACAGCGAGCTAAGTAGGGCGAGGCCGCAGGGAAGCTTCGCACACGCCCCTGTGTTCGAACCTTGAGGGTTTTGCGGAGCCCGAAATCCGACATTTGGCGCGCCAGGTAGGGGGCATGTCGGAGTCTTCTTCAAGCCTCGCTCTTCCTCCGCTCCACCGCTCCGATGGCCGGCACCCAGCAAGCCTCCCCCGGCCGCGGCAGATCAGCTCCCATCGATTCCCCCGCCGCCGCGGGAGACCCACGCCCGAGCGGCATAGTGCTGGGCGGTCAGTATCACGCCGCCAGCATCGCCTCCGCCGTCACCGCCCCTCGCACCACCCAAACTCACGGCGGGCGGGTGGCGCCCTCAGCACCACCGTCGCGTCACACCTACGTGGGGGACCTCGACGCGCACGACGCGCTGCTGTTGGCGAGCGAGATGCTTTGCCACCGCCCGACTCACGGGAGCTTCAACGCATGGGCCGACCATGTCGCAGAGCTGGTCACCGTCGCGCGGAGGGTCGTGGCTCCTCACTCTTCTTCAAGCGCCGGGGGCTCGCTCGCAGCGCCTGTCCCCCAGCCCACCGACGGCGTGCCCCCTCCATCCCTGGGCGAACCCGAGCGGGGACCGCCGCACGCCGTGCTCCTTCTCCTTCGAATTCCGGTGACCGGTTTCGGGGCGCAGCCCGGCCATGACGACCGAACGCGTGGAGGAAACAACGGGGCGCCCCACGCGCGCACTAACACGCGCCTCCGTGACCCAGTGGACCTTCAACAGCCTGGATTGACCAGGCGGGAAAGCGCCATCCTGCGCATGGAGCAAGCGGCGCAGGCGTCCGGACAAACAAGCAACAACGGCGAGGGCGCGTCGGATCGCCGAGGAAGCATCCTCCGTCAGGAGGCGCGCGGCCCACCCAACGGCGGTGGTAGAGGTAAGCAACTTCTCTCTGAGGCTCGTCGCAGGAGGGTCTGCGGCCTGCGCGCGCAGGGCGGCACAGCCCTGCCGCACGCAGGGGCCGTTCCCGGTGCCCCGCCGGACGGCTCAGGAGGAGAACTAGGCCCTTATCTGGATCCCTATGTACCATGCTACGTCGTACCTCCGGACGGCGGGGTGGATCAGGCGCCTGCTTCAGGCGCCAATGCCCCCCAAGAGTAGGGAGAGCCCCGGGCGTCCTCCCCGAGCCGGGCCTGGGGGCTCCCCCGACGGAGCACCGAGCCTGGACGACACGAGCGGGAGGAAGAGGGAGGACGCCCCCGGGACCGCGGGGCACGGCGTGAGCCGTCGCCCTCGTGGGCAAGCGACGCCTGGCCGAGCCCCCGGGCCTCAGGAGTGCTGGCCTGGGGGAGCAGCAAGACGCAAGTAGCGCGGGCCACCCGCGGCAGCAGGGACACCGGCGCAGCCTTGGGAGGCTGGGTCTCACGAGGCCCTCGAGGCGGCTTCATCGACAAAACACCTCTATGACTGCGCCGGATGCATTGTGCTCATGTTTGGGCCGCGGGAGCGCAATCCTGCGGCTACGCGGGGAGCAATGCGTTCGGGTTTGGGTCATAGAGGCGCGCAACCGAGCAGAAATGCACGGGATGGCTCTTGACGGAGTTGAGAGCACCCGGGCCGTGCGCCCGGGGGCTTGCCCAGCTATCTACGGCCGTGACACTCTCACATAATAATGAGTGGGCTGTATATGCCCGGAGCCCCCCGAGGACGCGGAGGGGTTCCCTCCCACGCAATGTGGAAGCCCCATGCTCCGCGCTGGCGGACAAGTCAACACTGCCCTCCAATGGCTATGCCCATGCAACGTGGATGCCCTACGCTCAGCACTGGGGGAAGACGAAGGCGAAGACTAGCCTAGGTGCCGGACGCAGCGGTTGCTTGCTTCTTTTTGTGTTCGAATCGCCACTTTTTGCAATGAAGTTTGAGGGGTGGGGACTTTTTTCTCAGAACTTTATATTTAAAAGAAAAAGGGGTGGGGACTTTTTTCTCAATGCTCTCTCGTTTTATCAGCCTTGGACTCTCTTTTTCTGGTTTGGTGTTTCACAAGGGGCCATGCGCTCCGGCCCTCCCCGAGGCGCCTCGGAGCTGGATAGCAAGGCTCTGTCGCCTCAGGGACTTGCATCTTTGAGCAGTCGACCCCCGCTCGGGGGCTCCGACCGCGGCACGGCACCACGGCATGGAGCCTCAGGAGGCCCCAGTGCCTCCTGAGGCAGAACACGACAGGGCGGAATGGGGCTCGCTCGAGCGTCTAGGGGGGCTCCTGAGCAGCGCGCCTCAGGAGCCTTACCGATCATATAGCCACTCGTCCCTCGATGTCATCCTTGGTGATCCGGTCGGCATCGAGGGTGTCGAGGCCTCACCCCGTAGTTGCGTCCTTGGTGATCTGGTCGTACACTACGGTGGTAGGGAAATGAGCAGGACTGGGACCTGCCGACGTAGAGCTGCTTGAGCGTCAAAGGGGGCTCCTGAGCAGCGCGCCTCAGGAGCCTTACCGGTCATATGGCCACTCGCCCCTCGATGTCGTCCTTGGTGATCCGGTCGGCATCGAGGGTGTCGAGGCCTCACCCCTTAGTTGCGTCCTTGGTGATCCGGTCGTACACTACGGTGGTAGGGAAATGTGCGGGACCGGGGCCTGCAGGCACAGAGTGCCGAAAGGGCTCCCCACCTGCCCCACTTGCAAAGAAGAAGCGCCCCGGGCGGAGTCACGGACTATCTGGGCAACCCGACCGCGCCACGCAGCGCACGAAATCGTCACCGGCCGACAAGCTAAGTTCACTACCGAACCAAGCGCGGGCCTCCTGACCCAATGGCGGCCCGGATGCGGGATAGAGATTGCGCGCACTGACGCCAGAATGCAGGTACTATGGTCTACAGTGTGCCAACCCGGAAGCCCGTGCGGTCCCGGGCGCTTGGAGGGACGGCGTGAAGGAAGGAATTCTGCCTCAACGAGCAACGACGCCAGGGACCCGGGGCTCGATGGCCATGAGCCGCCCCTCAGGAGAGAAGGCCTCACGAGGGCCCCGTCAGCCGTCGCCACCAAGCCGCATCGGCAGCAGTGCCGAGCCCCGCGCAAAGAAACCAAGTCACGTCGCGGCAAGCAAGCAATCGGCGAGTACGAGAGAAGAAAAATGGGAGGGCAAAGGTAACATGCAAAAGATTAACACCCCCCGGGGACGAGTTCTTCTTAAAGTATTACAGGGACCATGAAATGGAAACAGGAGATGCCTAGGGGGAGGAGCCCCCGTCGCCACCCGCGCCGCCGGCCGCCTCGGAGTCGGAGTCGTCCTCCCCGCTGGAAGCAGGCACCTGGATGAACCGCTCCACCAGGGACTCCATGTGCGGGCGCACCTCGTCCCGAAGGGAGCGCTAGAGCTCATCAGGCACCCGCTCCACGACACGCCGGAGGTCGAGCTGCGGGGCGTGGCGGCGCAGGTTGGAGAAGACGAACGTCAGGGCGAGGTCCAGAGGGTCACGCGCGTTGGACTCGTTGTCCGCGTTCACACGGGAGACGCCGGCCTCCAGCGCCTCCACCACCCTCCGGAAGAAGTCGATATAGCCCCCGTCTCCGTGCGCACACGGCAGCGCGGGGGCATCCCCGACGAACCGGCACACCGCGCTGGTCGCGCGGCGGGCGATGTCAAGATACTGCTTAGCGCGCTGGGACTCCAGCATCTTGGCGTGTGATGTCTACTACGCAACCTTCTTCTTGTAGACTCGTGTTGGGCCTCCAAGCGCAGAGTTTTGTAGGACAGTAGCAAATTTCCCTCAAGTGGATGACCTAAGGTTTATCAATCCGTGGGAGGCGTAGGATGAAGATGGTCTCTCTCAAACAACCCTGCAACCAAATAACAAAGAGTCTCTTGTGTCCCCAACACACCCAATACAATGGTAAATTGTATAGGTGCACTAGTTCGGCGAAGAGATGGTGATACAAGTGTAATATGGATGGTAGATATAGGTTTTTGTAATCTGAAAATATAAAAACAGCAAGGTAACTAATGATAAAAGTGAGCACAAACGGTATTGCAATGCTTAGAAACAAGGCCTAGGGTTCATACTTTCACTAGTGCAAGTTCTCTCAACAATACTAACATAGTTGAATCATATGTAAATCCCTCACGTGCGACAAAGAGTTCACTCCAAAGTCACAAATAGCGGAGAACAAACGAAGAAGTTATTGTAGGGTATGAAACCACCTCAAAGTTATCTTTTCCGATCAATCTTATGAGCTATCCCTATAAGTGTCACGAACAGCCCTAGAGTTCGTACTAAAATAACACCTTAAGATACACATCAACCAAAACCCTAATGTCACCTAGATACCCCAATGTCACCTCGAGTACCCGTGGGTTTGATTATACGATATGCATCACACAATTTCAGATTCATCTATTCAATCCAACACAAAGAACTTCAAAGAGTGCCCCAAAGTTTCTACCGGAGAGTCAAGACGAAAACGTGTGCCAACCCCTATGCATAGATTCCCAAGGTCACGGAACCCGCAAGTTGATCACCAAAACATACATCAAGTGGATCAATAGAACATCCCATTGTCACCACGGATATCCCATCGCAAGACATACATCAAGTGTTCTCAAATCCTTAAAGACTCAATCCGATAAGAAAACTTCAAAGGGAAAACTCAATTCATCACAAGAAGATAGAGAGGGGAAAACTCCATATGATTCATCTATATTAATAAAGCTCGCGATACATCAAGATCGTGCCATCTCAAGAACACGAGAGAGAGAGAGAGATCAAACACATAGCTACTGGTACATACCCTCAGCCCCGAGGGTGAACTACTCCCTCCTCGTCATGGAGACCGCCGGGATGATGAAGATGGCCTCCGGTGATGGTTTCACCCTCCGGCAGGGTGCCGGAACGGGCTCCCGATTGGTTTTTCGTGGCTACAGAGGCTTCTGGCGGCGGAACTCCCGATCTAGGTTTGTTTCTTTGGGTTTCTCTATTTATAGGAATTTTTGGCAGCGGAAACAAGTCAAGGGGGGCCACGAGGCGACGACAAGCTAGGGGGCGCGCCCTAGGGGGGGTGCCCCCCAGGCTTGTGGTGGCCTCGTGGCTCTTCTGGCCCAACTCCAACGCTCCCTGCGCTTCTTCTGGTCCATAAAAACAGAAACTGGCACTGGGCTCTAGGTTAATAGGTTAGTCCCAAAAATAATATAAAGTTGTAGTAAAATGATTGTAAAACATCCAAGAATGATAATATAACAGCATGGAACAAGCAAAAATTATAGATACGTTGGAGACGTATCAGCGTGCGCCGCCTCGTCCTGGGCGGCCTACACGGCGTCAGCCGCCTCCTGAACCTGGGCCTGGAGGGACGCCAGCTCCGCCCTGGCTTTCGCTTCGCCCCTGAGGGCAGCTTGGAAGGCGGCCTCGGCGGTCGCTAGCTAGGCCCACAGCGCCTCCGTCTCCTCTTGGAGCTCGTCGAGCCTGCGCTTCTTGGCCACAGGCACCCTGGGAGGAAGGGAGGATCATGCTCGGAGCGCTGGACAAAGCGACTAGGGAAGACGGCGGCAGAATACTCACTCATCGATCATGGCCCAGCACCGGCGAACTTGCGCCGACCCCGAGGGCCCCCCGCCGCTGCCTCCGGAGGAGGGCGAGGGGGCCGGCGGTGCCGCGCGCTTCCCCGCGCCTGCATCGTGCCCTCCAGACGCCATAGGAGAAGAGAAGCTGGAAAGAGGAGAGGGCTTTCTCTGTAGAGCAAAGGAAGCAAGAGGGCACCTCGAGACTACAATCCCCCCCTTTGCCAGGGGCGGGGCGGATTTATAGGCGTAACTGTAGCCGCGGGGCATCGTGGGAGAGCGGGCGTCATGCGCCTCTTGGGTGCCGCGGAGCGGTTCGATCAGCGCAGTGCCGTCCACGTCGCCCTCCTACCGGTTCATGGGTCACTTCCGCGTGGCCCGAGGAGCAGAGGCCCGAGGCGGCAGCAACATTCAAGGAAGGGCAATGATGGTTAGCGCTGCACACGGGCGTCGCATCAGTTCGACTTGGGGTGGACCTTGATGCCCTCGGGGAGCGGGGGCGTCGCCGCCCAGGCGTTCGACGCGTGTAAAGCCTGGCCCGCAGGCGTTTGGGGCCAGTGGCGCTTCGGGTTGTCCTCAAGGCTTCGCCCGGAAGCCATCTCGAGCACGCCTTGGGCCCGGGGGCTAGTGTCGGCGTTCTGGGAACGGGGGTACCCAGACCTGCCTGCCTGCGGCCCAGGGCATGGCCCACCTCGTCAGCCAAGCACGGCCTGGCAAGATTCCACTCAAGACAAGGCCCTCGCGAGGACCCCAGGCTCGCGAGGGAGAACGGCACCAAGACCAGCAATGAATGGGCCTCCTCATGCCCCCTCCGGAGCGGCGGAGATCTCTATGCAGGACCCGGCCTCCGGAGTCAAAGATGACGCAAGGAAGGACAGGCAAGCGCCAGCACGCCAGGCGGAGCAGTTTCCCCTTTGGTGCAAAGGGAGCAAGGACGTACGCGGGCTCCCAAAGCATGCCCAAAGGTTTCCATTCTGGTGCAACGAGACCATGACCACGAGCCCCGCAGGACGGATGTCATCCCCGAGCCCACCTCTACATCATCGACAGCTACTTTGTAGGCGAAGACCGCCTTTGGACAGGGCGGGGATGTACTCCTGTCCCCCTTGAAACTTGGTCTTTGTGGGATCCCTTCCCGCCATTGTGATAAGGGAAGAGGACCTGGGCCGCTGCTATATATAGAGGCTAGGCCGCACCGTAGAAGGGAGGACGAACACACCGACACAAAGACAAGGTAGAGAGCCAAGAACACCGCTCGAGCACCTCGCGAGGCTCGAAACCACTGTACTAGTTCATCCACCACACCTCCCCGAGAGGCAATCCACCAAAGCAGGAGTAGGGTATTACACTTCGCAGCGGCCTGAAACTGGGTAAACCACTGTGTTCATCTTCTTCCTCGTCATCGTGCGAGTTTGCCGTAGTCACCATCGTACAGCGAGCTAAGTAGGGCGAAGCCGGAGGGAAGCTTCGCACACGCCCCTGTGTTCGAACCTTGAGGGTTTTGCGGAGCCCAAAATCCGACAAGATCTCCTCTGTACGAGTTGGCTTCTTCCTTGGGACGCCCGGTCAGGAGACCTGGTCAGGACATAAACAATGCTCCTTACACTCAATAAAATGCAAAGCACTTGGTGGGTTAAAGGTTAGATTTTCACTTACAATACATGCCACCCTTCAATCTCTACTTTTCTTGGCAGGATTGTGCCAATTGAGCTCTCAAGCTCTTAAT
Source organism: Elymus sibiricus (assembly GCA_039707655.1). NCBI lineage: Eukaryota > Viridiplantae > Streptophyta > Magnoliopsida > Poales > Poaceae > Elymus > Elymus sibiricus. Next base: position 166,617,065 of record CM077669.1, read on the forward strand.
TTCTTTGGCCTGTCGCTGATTTTCCGATTTGAGCTGGTTTTTATCCTCCAAACTTCGAGTCAATACGCCGTGCTCGGCCTCTAGCTGGGATTCAACATAACTTTGGGATTTTCGAGAAGCATCCAAATCCTTCTGCAATTGCCTATGGACTCGGCTGCTACGAAACAATCTTTCGTCAGAAGAGAGGTCCTTTACATAACTTCAGCACAAAAAGCAATATCTTGTCCTCACCGTGTGCCTCACTGGTGAATTTCTTCACCTGTTCCAGCTTGGTCCTAATGTTCTGCACCTCTGCTCGACTTGACTCGAGGTCCGCGAACAGCTTCTCGTTCTACTGCTTTGAAACCTACACATGCACGGACATAGTTGTCAGACCCTTGAATTCGGTCGTTCTGTCCAAATTAAGGCTCGGGGCTACTAGGTTGCGAATAATGATCGGCCTTCCGATCCGACCATTTACCTACAGGCTGGCGGATATTATTTTAGCGGCTCCATCAAGTCCCGCTCGAGGGGCCCCGAGGTATGAGTCCACGGAATTGAGGGCATTAAACTCCTGGTCAGAAAATATGGGGTGACGAAGTGCCTCCCTCCGTCGTCGGTGATTCATCGCGCTCTCAACCTCGGAGTTGGTAGCAGAGACATCCCCTAAGTCCTCGGGAGGTTGGCCCGTGACAGGATCTCCCGCACTCACTTCGGCGTGTGCCGGAAACCTTGGTCGAGGATTTCCCGGCGCCTTCTCTGTGTCCTTGGACAAAGGTGGTTCTACTCGCCTCCTGAGTATGACAGTTAATAACCATGAGTATTCGGAATGGGCAAAAACAAAGACCAAGTTACAAGATTGAATACCTTTTGGTAGGGGGAGCGGTCGGTAAAACTCCCTCGGCAGTCTCCGAGTCAGGAGCTCGGCCATTGTTAGGCGCAGACCTGGCTGGAGTAGTTTCCAAGGATGACCGGCTTGTAGACCTGCAGCCCTTGGGGACAGAGGTCGATGAGATCGGAATCACGGGAGGCGAACATCTTTTCTGAGAAGAAACCTTCTTCTTGCTGGTCGTAGAGGAAGGGAGCGGTCCCGGGTGATCAGCTTGAAGGGCCACCTTGGATTCGTCAACACTCCTATGATAAAAGGTCCCGTCCTCGAACTCGATTGAAATCTCCGGATCATCGTGAAATCCGGATCGACACTGCGGGAATATTGCTCCAGTTGTGGGGCGGGACATTTGACTATCTCGACCCAACGCCTCCATTGCTGTTCGGAGAAACACTCACGTTCGGTCAATAAAATCAAGAATTGCTGATCCAAGGGAGGGGAGTATGACTGAACTTACCCATTCGATGGGGTTATGTGTCGAGTAGCCTTCCCTGGTCGACAGGCGAACGAAATCTTCCTTTTCTCCTTTGAAGAGGTCGGCCAACATGACTGCCAACGCCGCTTGGTCGGCAGGCCCTTGTCTTCGGCAATGGGTCATGTCGCTCATCCCATTGTAGCACCATAGGGGATGGATCCTCTGTTGCAGGGGTTGGACGCGGCGAGTGATAGCGGCCACCATCACATTGATAATAATCGGTTTGCTGTGACCCAGCAGCCTCACTTGTGTTGCTAGGCACTTTACCTTGGCACTCTCCTCTTGAGAAGCTCTCCTCAGACGCTAGTTGAATCGCTTCTTTAAAGGAGCCTCAGAGTATTTGGGCAGGCCCCTTCGAGCTGGGTCAAATAAGGGGATGTCTTTGATATAAAACCACTCCGAAGCCCACTCGGATTCCTTTTTTGGAGTGCCGATAAGGTAACCCATCCCGGCTATGTGCCATACTTCGGCTGCGCCCACTTCTCGGATTGACCCTCCCCGAGTTCGGGGGACGAGGCAGAAGTATTTTCTCCATAGATCAAAGTGGGGCTCGCGACCGAGGAACATCTCGCAAAGGGCGACGAAGCTCGAGATATGCAAGATGGACCCGGGGGTAAGGTTGTGGAGTTGGATCCCATAGAACTCCAACAGACCCCTCAAGAAGGGGTGAATGGGGAAGCGCAAGCCTCATAGGAGGAAGGAGGTAAAGCATACCCTCTCGTCTTGGCGGGAAGAGGGGAAGTTCTCCGCGAAAGCCACGCCGTTCGCAGAGGTCAGCCCTGCGCGAGTGGGTGCCAAATCCGAAGCAGGGAGATATCCCTGCGTCTCAAGACTGCGTAGACGGAAGAGAGAAACAGAGCAGCTGGCCCAGTCGCCGAAAAGGGGGCCGTGAGGGCGTGAGGAAGAACCTGGGGCGCTCGCCATACCTCCAAAGTTTTTTGATGCTAGAGCTTCTTGGAGACGGAGGGGGAGAAGCGTTGCCTACGACAAGTTCGACTTCCTATAAATAGGCGCTTATCCCTCGGCCTGTTGAGGGTATTTCCGTAAAAAGACTGTTGGGATGCCTGCCTTCTATTGGAGCGCAGGGATCGAGGAGTTTCATTGAGCCTCGGGCAGGGAAATCAATGTTGTGGGCCCGTGCCTTTTCCGGCAGTTGGGGACTCTTAACGTGGTCAGGTAATCGTCTAACGAATCGGAAAAGAGAAGAACTCGCCTCGCAAGCCGAAGACCGTTGGTGAACGAAGATGCCGAACATGGCGTGCCTCGGCGTTGGAGGCAAGTTCGGGGGCTACTGAGGGAGTCTGGGACTAAGGGGTCCTCGGGCCATTGTTTCATCCCCAGTGGGCCAACACGATGGGCCATACAGAGGCAATCACTAGAAAGGCGAGTTACCAGACAGTCCCGTGTTCGGAAGGAGGAGTCCCAAAGACTTGGTGTGTTCTCCAAGTAAGAATGGGCGTATCTGCGCCCGGTTGGAAACCGACCATGTGTAACTCTAGGTACCCCTGGTGTCTATATAAACCAGGGGGCGTAGTTCGTAGACGGACAGGTGAACTAATCTAGAGTTTAGCTCTTTTGATCTCGAGGTAGATCAACTCTATAACCATCTTATTCATCAGTACAATCAAGCAGGACGTAGGGTTTTACCTCCTCACGAGGGCCCGAACCTGGGTAAACACCGTCTCCTTCGTCCCCTATTACCATCGATTCTAGATTCATAGTTCGGGACCCCCTACCCGAGATCCGCCGGTTTCGACACCGACACCCGATGTACTGCCCGTCCAACAGGACGGAGCTCGTCGCGGCGATGCCCCGGTTCGACCATCGGGGACTGAATCGGGTGGACCCCAAGGTGGTTGTGGAGCTTCTCGAGGACTCCTTAGGAATGGGGTATGCCTCAAGCGACAGCAACGCCACCCGCTCCGAGGAGGAGAGCAGTGGCAAGTCGTCTTTGCCGCCCCTGCGGTCGCCGCCGGCATGCCGCCGGCTTCGGCTGAACGACGAAGACGATAGGGGCGAACCCCGCGCCGAGCCTGCCAAGTCCGGGCGGGCAGGAGTCAGAGTAGGAGGATCTGGGGAGGACGACCAGCTTTTGGGTGCGTCGGCAACGGGAGCCCCCGAGCCCGCCAGAACCAGCGAGAACGGCCATGCCACTGTGCGACCACCCGGTCGCACTCTGCGAGGGAGGCCGCAGCGACGATAGCGCCGCCCAGGAGTGGAAGAGTAGGCACTGGGACCCTCAGGACGAGTAAGCTCCTTTGCCTTGATCCTTCGACCTTAGTTGTTCCGCTCCCACGGTCTTGACGAGTTTATATGCAAAGGCCCAGGGGTGGCCGCCGAGACGAAGAAGGCCAAGAAGAAGCAGGGCAAGGCCGAGGTTGAGGGCAGGGCAGTCAGCGGCCCAGGGACGTCTCCCCAGGGGCGAGCGGAGACGACTCCCCGGAGCGAGTTGATGCTCCCCGGGCCCACGGCGGCGACAGCCCCCGAGGCAGATTCGGCCGCGAGGGTTGAGACAGCGAAGGAGGGGCGCGAAACGCCGACCTCTTGTCACACCCTGTGTTGTATCACTTTGCTATGCTAAGATTTTAGAAAATTTGGACCTATTTAAAACTTCTGCTTGCTTGTGATGATTGACTTGAGTGCTTTTTGCTTGAATGTTTGATTGAGTTTTAATTCACAAAAAAAATTCTTCTCTCTATGATCAACTTCTTGATCCAAAACCCTTGCCCAATGATCATGCCATGTGTATAGGACCTAAAACTATTTTCATCAAATATTATTTTGGCCAATTAGCATTTATTCAAATTAGGCTTTATAAAACCCCTGAACTGAGGTTTGTACTACAAATCCTCAAATTGGGTGGAATGTTTTGCACCAAAGAGTTTATTTGAAACCTACCATGTATATGACTTCCCAAATTCACTAAATATTATTTTTAAAGAATATTTTCCTATTTTATTTAAAGGCTTTTTCTTAGATCCAGAAATGGTCTTTTATAGGGGAAAATTATTTTTATGCTTTCAAAATATTTGAGAAAATTTAGGGAAACTCAGTGGACATATATTTTCCATATATAAGAGTTTCAAGACATGATCATGTTGTAAATATTTGACAAAACCCTCCAAAACCCTTTCTGCATATTTCCTGTGATTGAAATATTTCTATAAGAAATATTCTGAAATAAATCCAGGAAAATTCCAGCGAGTCACACATGCCATATGTGATGATCATGCAAGGTTTCATCCCAATCCCAATTGTTTTGATTCACAAAAATACCCCAAAATCTTCCCTGTCCAGATTCAAATTTGAGCAACTCTACATTGCCAACTTTCTCGAATTGATCTGAAACTTTGTGGGCATGCTCTAATCCCCAAATAATGCCACCACACCAAGTGGTGCATGAAGGAGAATAGCTTAGCATGACTAGATCTACAGAAACCTGATTCTGTTGATTTCTAGGGTTTATCAAGTTTGCATTAGCAACTTTCCTCAAATGAGCTCAAACCTTGTGCTCACCCTTGTTTGGACCCACCATTTCATCCTATTAAGTCTCACAGTAAGTGGGTAAATTTACCCTGCCCAAAACCTGATCAAACACCTTCTGGTGGAATGAAAAGAGTAATGATTAAGCCCCCAAAGCCCTTCTCCTTGGGCTAAAATTTTTACCACACATCTCCCTCACCCCCAACAACCTCCAGTAAGTTTCCCACGGCCACAGCTCCATTATGGGTAGGGTGAAAACCCCATTTTCCTCTCTGCATAGCCAGAATCTCTTTCTCCCTCAGCTTTATATCTCCCCTCCGCCCTCCCCTTTCCTTTGCTTAACCTCTACGCCACCCAGGGCATCTCCAGAACCTCCCAAACGCAGTAGGACAACCAGAGGCGCGCCGGAATGCACGGGTGCCGACCAAAGTCACGCTCTGGAGCGCGCAGCCGCACTCCAGAGGGTTGACCCCGCGTCCCCGACCACCTCGGATCCCCCTCGTGCACCAGGAGTCGTGTCTCGATGTACGCAAGACGCCAGGACAACGGCATCCTCCTCCCTCTCTCTCCAGCACCCCCTGCTGAGCGTGCCAGAATGCCGCCCGGCTCGGCCAACCGCAGCCTCGCACGCGCGAGCACCAGAGCCAGGTCATGCCTCTCCTCTCTCTCCCTGGCGTCCTACACCACCCGCACGAACACCCCTGAGCCACCTTGCCTCCTCCCGTGTCCGCTAGAGCCGACGCCGCGGATGCCCGTGAGCTCTGCCCAGGGTGGAGCATGGCCCGGCCATAAGAGCAGCCTCGGGCTCTACTTTCACTCCTCCCTCGCCCTTTCCCGACCTCAATCGCGTGCCCGCACCACTGGTTCCATCTCCCGAAGCCCAGGTGCTCGGAATCGAACCAAACTCCGCCACGTCGGAGCTCCGGTGATCCCCGGGTACAGCCCCCCTCCGGCGTTCCTTTCTTCTCCTCTGGACTCCCCTCACTCCGCTAACGCGTTCCCCTGTCTCTCCCTCGTGTTTTGCAATCGGAATCGTCGACTCCGACCACCTCCCGAAATGCCTCCGCCGCGGGACCTCGTCGACGGCGACCCAGGCCTCCCCAACGACCCACTCCGGCACCCCCCGAACGGCGATGACCTCCTGAAGCTGTCCTAGTCTTCTCCTACCCTCGCGTGCCCCTGAGCCTCGACGACGACCCTGGAGGAGGGCCCGCCTGTCAGCCTCCCATCTCCCTCTCCTGCGTCTCTCACTCTCTCTCTGACATCGGGCCCCGCCCGTCAGGTTTGAACCTGGTGGCGCATGCGCGCCAAGCTCGCCTGGGCCAGTTTCGCTGGCTGGGCTGGGCTCGGCTGGCCATTTGAGCCCAGAGGCACATTGCATTTTCCTTTTACTTTTTCTACTGATTTTATAGAAACTCCACAGAGATAAATAAAACTCCAAATCTAATAATTCTAACTCCACAAATCTTGTAATATTCCAACCTATTTGATTATGCCACTTGTAAGAATTTTTGAAAAGGTTTTATACACTGTTTTTATTTAAAACACTGTTTTAGGCTGTAATAGTCTCTGCTAAAATAGTTTTCACAACTTTTTACACTTCAAAACCAGAAACTAGTATTTTTAGTATTCTTAGTTTTCACTCTAGTATTTTACAAAAGCAGTTTGACATTTTCCTGAGTGATTTATTTTCCATGTTTTGTGCTATTGCCCTATTATATCCCGTTACTTTGCGACGATAGATCACGTACTTGACGAGGGAGTTGGACCAGAAGACATTGAAGACCCCGAGGACTTTGTTGAGCCAGGCAAGCAGCCCCTTGACCATGCCTAAGAAAATTCCTCACGCATGTCAAATAGCACCTTATGTTTCGATGAATTGATCATGATGATGTGTTGGCCACTTTGGTGGATGTCTCGTTACTTTCTCGTTGATACTTGCATCGTGCATGGCCCACCTCCTTATGAGGGTTATGTGGGTGGGAGTAGTTAGGTTGCTAAAGTAGATAGGTTGCTAAGCAATGCTAAGAAAATGGGATGGGATTATGCATGTGGTCAGAAAGGAAATGATTTCAAAGACTTTTCGAAAACCCCGTCGGGTGCCACTAATGCCCGAGGGAGATGATGTTGAGCTAGGTAACCACTTGATAAAGAAGTGGAGTACCGAGGCAAGTGAGTCTGTGTGTTTTCGAAAAACGGATTAGATTTAAGATTTGTCGACCGTTCCCAACCTTACATGTACAACCACGATACCCCTTATGGGATGGGGCTTTGTTGATTACTTTGGTGAGTGCTAGCAAAGAGCCCCCATTACTAGTGGCGGGAGTGACGTGGTCGCTCTCGATATGGGGTCGTGCCGGAAAGGACGATCATGGGCTGTTTTTACAGATACCGGGCACACCATTGCGTGCCCTCGTGGATGATACTTGTGATGTACATTGATATGTCTCCTACATATCTATAATTTTTGCTTGGTCCATGCTATTATATTATCATTCTTGGATGTTTTACAATCACTTTTTAGCAACTTTATATCATTTTTTGGGACTAACCTATTGACATAGTGCCAAAGTGCCAGTTGTTGTTTTTGCTTGTTTTTTACTTCGCAGAATATCAATACCAAACGGAGTCCAATCGCGACGAAACTTTTTGGAGATTTTTTTGGGCCAGAAGACATCCAGTGGGCCAAAGAAGTGCCAGAGGGGAGGGTTGAGGAGACCACAACCCACCAGGGCACGCTAGAGGCCCCGGGTACGCCCTGATGGATTGTGCCCTCCTCGGGACCCCTCTCCACCGCCTCTGACGCCTATAAATTCCCAAATATTCTAGAAACCCTACGGGAGTCGACGAAAAACACATCCAGCCGCCGCAAGTTCCAAAACCTCGAGATCCAATCTAACACCATCACGGAGGGGTTCAACATCCTCATTGGTGCCTCTCCGATGATGCATGAGTAGTCGACCATAGACCTACGGGTCTGTAGGCAGTAGCTAGATGGCTTTCTCTCTCTCTCTCTCTCTCTTGATTCTCAATACAATGGTCTCTTGGAGATCTATTTGATGTAAACTTTTGCGGTGTGTTTGTTGGGATCCGATGAATTTTGAGTTCATGATCAGTTTCTATCCATGAATATTATTTGAGTCTTCTTTGATCTCTTATATGCATGATTACTTATAGCCTCGTATTTCTTCTTCAAATCTTTGGTTTAGTTAGGTCAACTAGATCAATTTTTCTTGCCATGGGAAGATGTGCTTTGTGATGGGTTCGATCTTGTGGTGTCCTCTCCCAGTGACAGAAGGGGCAGCGAGGCACGCAAGTATCGTTGCTATTAAGGATAACAAGATGGGGTCTATTCCTACATGAATAGATCTTGTCTACATCATGTCACCGCTGTTATTGCATTACTCCGTTTTCCCATGAACTAAATACACTAGATGCATGCTAGATAGCGGTCGATGTGTGGAGTAATAGTAGGAGATGCAGGCAGGAGTCGGTCTACTTATCTTGGACGTGATGCCTATATAATGATCATCGCCTTGGATATCGTCATGATTATTTGATCTTCTATCAATTGCCCAACAGTAATTTGTTCACCCACCGTGTGCTATACACATGAGAGAAGCCACTAGTGAAACCTATGGCCCCCGGGTCTACTTTACCAACATATTGCTTTCCGATCTATCTTTTTGCCGCTTTTGTTTTTGGATCTATTATTCCAAAAACCCAAAAATGCCTTGCTGCACTTTTTATTTGCCCTTTTTATTTTGTGTTCTTGAGAGATCTATCTCTCCAATCTATCATATCCTAATCTATATTTTTACCGTAGAGAGATTGCCAACCTCTCTTTCGCGTCGGGTTGCAAGTATTTGATCTTTGTGTGCAGGTTGTGGTGATCCTCCTACTGGTTCGATACCTTGGTTTCATAACTGAGGGAAATACTTACCGTCGCTATGCTGCATCATCCCTTCCTCTTTGAGGAAATACCGACGCAGTCTCAAGCCACGTCATGCATCATGAGGGATGGCACCAACGAGTGGACTCTTTGTTAGTATCGTCAAGGGAAAGGCAACGTTCCACTAGTACAGAAAAGCCTAGCTATGGCGTGGTAAAAATGGCCTTGCTGGCGTAGACACCCTACGCCAGCAATATGGCGCCACAGTTAAAACATAGTGGTGGCGTTGGATCCTACGCCAGCAGTATATTACATGATGCTAGCGTCGAAATTGGCTAACGCCAGCTATACATCTACACTACCTTTGTCATGTGTTGTTGTCCAACGCCATCAATTATTTTTGGATAATAAAGAAAACTCCTTCAGAAACTACGAGCTTAAACTTCACAAAAGGTACAGATCAAAACATACCGATAAACTTAATAAGAGTTTAAAACTTAGTACTAATGAACTAAACATAGTCATAAACTTCAGACTTCATAACTTAGTTAATTAGTAGTCAACAACTAAACATACTCATAAACTTCATAGTTTAAAACTACTCAACATCATCAAGGATTAAGTCCAGCTAGCGAAGGTTTTTCCGATTGTTCTCTCCATCTGTTTTGAAGTGATCAACGTCTGTTTGTAGGTTATGCTTCTCTAGCCTGCATTTCTTTTTCTCCATCTTCAAGTTGTCTCTCTTCTCCGTCAACTCATCCCTCAGATCCCTCAGTTTGTTTAACTTAGTTCGGGCATTAGCACCCTCTGCGAGCAGACTATCCCTTTCATTCTTCAGTGAGGCATTACCTTCTTCGACTTTTTTGATGCGCCAGTCTAAAGACTCTAATCGCCACTAATTCCAGTTCTACACGTCGCCCACCGATTCCTTGTTGGCTGATGAATTGTCCATATGTGTTGTAATGAAAGCTCACCATCTTATAGAATGAAGAATTTAAAAATAACATGCAGAATTTAAAAAGAACTAGAACATAAGGTACAAAATTATCTATCATGACTTATCTTCTATATCTAAATAGCTAGACCCCACTATTAGGAATTCTCTCGCTTCTCCTTAAGACACATCACCCAAATTCATTTAGCCATTGGATATACTAGCTCCTAGCCTTATAATCGAGTGCTCTATGAATGAAAAGTGGGACATGCATGCATATTTTATTTTGTTTCTGTCTAATTTTAAACTTGTACCTTGAGATTTGGTAAAATACTGATAAAAAATTTATCTCACTACAAGAGAAAAATTTATTTCATACAAAATCCCGCCGCAACGCGCGGGGCATCGTCTAGTATTTCCGAACGGAGGGAGTAGAACATAATTACCTGTGCTTGAGTCGGGCGGGGCGGGTCGGTGTCGGGCGGGGCGGCCTCACGCTCCTCCTTCGACGAAGACGAGCCGGGTCGGGCGGGGCAGCGTTGGGTGGAGATGGGCAGCGTTGGGTGGCGGCGGGGGGCGGCCTCACGCTCCTTCTCCGAGGAAGACGGGCCAGGTCAGGCGTGGCGGCGTCGGGCGAGGCGGAGACGGGCAGCGGCGGGCGGCGGCGGGGGGGGGGGTGGCGGCGGGGATCGAGAGGAGGACGGGTGGGGTTGGGGATCGAGAGAGAGTGAGGACGAAAGGATAAGGTTTTACCTGTTAAAACAGACTAGTGCTGGCGTGGGCCTAATGGGCCTAAATGCGCAACTCCAGTCCTACTAAAATACCTATGGCATAGGAACTTTAGTCACGCCAACAATAATAGGTGAAAGGCGAGAGCGTTGGGGCCCTCATACAAGTGACGTTCGGCAGAATTTGCACGCCACCACTAAGTCTGTACCAATAACGTACAAATTTAGGCAACACCAGCACTATTTGAAAATATTAGTGCTGGCGTTGGAGGAAAATGGCGTGCCACCAACAAGAGTTGTGGCTAGCCATTTCTCTACTAGTGTTCGGGTACTTACCTCGGGTATGTAATATACCGCGAGACGTGGATGACACGGAAGTTCCCCTAGTCTTGTGGGTAAAGTGTGCAACCTCTGCATAGTGTAAAACTATATGAATAGATGTGTCCACGGTCAAGGACAGTTGGGTGGTGCTGCTTAAACTACGTCTGATGTCTTCAGAAACTTGGCGTGTGTGTGGGATAAAGGAATACTTGAGTCAAGTCGGAAGACTTGACGTGATGATTGAACATGAGATGTTCAAGCCTTGTTTATATTGATATTTGTAACATGTTCTTACGAATACTTGTGACCCCATGATGCATGCTTACAAGTTGTTTGATCATGTCAAGGCATTTAAAAATTAGCTTTCCGCAACTTACCTACTTAGTTCTATATCATGCATTGTTACACCTTGTTCCAAAACATGGGTTGCTTGCGAGTACATTCAAAATACTCATTGGCTTGCCACTGTACATTTAATTGGCCAGGCGGAAGAGCAGGAATATGGTGAAGAATTTGTTGGTGACGAACATGCGAACTAGGACGCTTCCCAGTCAGAATGTGTGTAGGGTTAAGGCAGATGGCATGGGTTCATGCTTTCGTTCAAGATTTCCGCTGCTAGTTATGTTTGGTGTTTGGCCTTCATGGCCCTATCCACGTAAGACATGACCTCGATGGTCTTTATTTGTGTAAGACGGTATGTATGGATGTAAGATTCTTGTTATTCAGCTTCTATGTGTTCAGTGAGCATTGATCTCTGGGATCACGGTACACGTGCATTCGGTGATCACGACTTATGAGTCGGGGTCCCCACAGAGCTGGTATCAGAGCCATCCTAACTGTAGGAAGCCTTAGTTAGCATGGACGTTAGTTAGGACAAAAACCCTTTCAAAACTGCACTTAGCATCTATACTTAGGAATTTTTGCACTTCTTATCTCTCCTAGTCCCGTTTCAAACTTTACTGACTCCCCTCCCCTTAAACCCTTGTAGATGGCCATCGTACCCAAGGACCTCCTAGCATCCGGCTTTCCCCTACTCCTTGGAGACAGCCTGGAGAAGTGCCAGTTTCGTCGACCTCCCATTTTCCTCTACCACAAGCACTGGGTCGATGCCGTCACGAAGGAGTACCACATTGATGTGGTCATGAAGGCAAACGAATCCCCGACTAGTTGGTTCTTTGAGGGACCATAGATGGAGACCCTAGCGCTCGCAGTCGAGACGGCTGCACGCAAGGCACTTATCCACCTTCGAGACATCATTCCAGAGATGGCTGATGAGCCAGCCACTCGCCACCTCCCTTTCAAGAAGGATGATAATGGCGAGAGTTGGACGTTGATTTCATCCAAGGAGGATGGGATGCCACTCAGGTTCCAGACCTACTTCAGCCTCTCCGCCGACAGTCTAGCTCACAACCTGATTAAGGAGTCCGTGAAGTGATAACCCACAAGTATAGGGGATTGCAACAGTTTTCGAGGGTAGAGTATTCAACCCAAATTTATAGATTCGACACAACGGGAGCCAAAGAATATTTGCGAGTATTAGCAGATGATTTGCCAATTCAACCACACCTGGATATTAAATATCTGCAGCAGAGTGATCAGTAGCACAGTAGTATGATAGTTTTGATAGCAGTGGTAGCAGTAATGGTAACAGTAGCAGTGACAGCAATAGTTTTGTAGCAGTTGGAACAGTAACAGCAACAATAGTAACCTAGCAAGAACAATAAGTGGAAAACTCGTAGGCACTGGATCGGTGAACTCGTTGGATGATATTCATCATATAACAGTCACAACCTAGGGCGACACAGAACTAGCTCCAGTTCATAAATGTAACGTAGGCATATATTTTGTAAATAGTCATACTTGCATGACATCTTTTGTCCTGCCCTCCCTTGGCGGCAGGGTCCATAAGGAAACTAAGGGATATTAAGGCCACCTTTTAATAGAGAACCAGAACAAAGCATTAACACATGGTGAATACATGAACTCCTCAAACTACGGTCATCACCGGAAAGTATCCCGACTATTGTCACTCCAGGGTTTACGGATCATAACACGTAATAGGTGCGTATGACTAGCAAGATCGGATCAAGAACATAGATATAATGGTGATAACATAAACGGTTCAGATCTTAAATCATGGCACTCGGCCCTAGTGACAAGCATTAAGCATGGCAAAGTCATAGCAACATCAATCTCAGAACATAGTGGATACTAGGGATCAAGCCCTAACAAAACTAACTCGATTACATGATGAATCTCATCCAACTCCTCACCGACCAGCAAGCCTACGAAGGAATTACTCACTCCCGGTGGGGAGCATCATGGAATTGGCGATGGACAAGGGTTGATGATGATGAAGACCGAAGATTCCCCTCTCCGGAGCCCCAAACGGGCTCCAGATCTGGCCTCCCGAGGAAGAACGGGAGGTGGCGGCTGCTCCGTATCGTAAAACGCGATGAAACTTTCTCTATGATTTTTCCCCAAAAATAGGAGTTTATAGAATCGGAATTAGGGTCAGTGGGGCCCCGAGGTGGGCACAACCCACTAGGGCGCGACTGGGGGGGCTGGCGCTCCCTGGTGTCTTGTGCCCAGCCAGGGCTCCCACTCCGATGGTTCTTGGCTCCAGTATTTTTTATTTATTGTAAAATATATCTCCAAAGAGTTTCGTCCAGTTCTGAGAACTTTTATTTCTGCACAAAAAACAACACCATGGTAGTTCTGCTGAAAACAGCGTCAGTCCGGGTTAGTTTGATTCAAATCATGCAAATTAGAGTCCAAAACAAGGCCAAAAGTGTGAGGAAAAGTAGATTCGACGGAGACGTAACAACTCCCCCAAGCTTAACCCATTTCTTGTCCTCAAGCAATTTAGTTGACAAACTGAAAGTGATTAAGAAAAACTTTTACGAACTCTTTTGTTTTTGTTTACATATATATGCTTAAGTAGCACCCAGGTTTTCAGCAAAGAATATGACTAACCATGCCAAAAATAACTCTTAGAAATTATATTAACTCATATCAATGACATAAGCAACTAGCGAGCAATAATAAAATATCTCAAGTGCCAACACTTTGTCAAAACAATCGTGATATAATATGACAATAGTGGTATCTCGCTAGCCCTTTCTGAGACTGCAAAACATAAATGCAGAGCACCTCCAAAGTTCAAGCAGCGACTAAACATTCTAATTCATGGTAGAAAAGATCCAGTCATGCTGCACCCAACATTAACTATACACAATGCATGAGGATGACAATAGTGCTCTCAGGTCTGGAGCTTATTTGGGAAGGTGATGACTCAACATAAAAGTAAATAGATAGTCCGTTCGCAGAGGGAAGCAGGGATTTGCAGAGGTGCCAGATCTCAAAGCTTAAAACAGATATAGATATAATTTTGGGAGGTACACCCTTCCTGTCAACGTTACCACCAAGAGTTATCAATATCTTCCATGCTAAACACATTAGCGGCGGTTCCCAAGCGGTAAAAGTAAAGGTTTACTCCCCCTCCACCAACAATCACACTCCACGGCTAGCCGAATCCATGGGTACCGTCCATACCAACAATATTCCAGGGGGAGTTTTGTTTAATTATTTGTAATTTTTGATTTCGGGACTGGGAATCCCTATTACCGCCTCTCTCGTGCAAGGACGAGTGAATAAACACTCATCATGAGAATAACCCGCTTAACATCGAAGATACTGACCGCCCCTGTCGCTCCATGAGCGGTCCGGGCACAAAAACAGATGTTCATTTGAATTTTTAGAGGTGGCACATGCAAATTTACTTGGAACGGTAGGGTAATACCGCATATAGGTAGATATAGTAGACTCATCCGGAATAACTTAGGTTTAAGGGTTTTGATGCACAAGTAGTATTCCCGCTTAGTACAGGTGAAGGCTAGCAAAAAGATTGAGAAGCGGCCAGCTAGAGAGCGAAAACGGTCGTGAACATGCATTACGAATAATCAACATTGACTACTAGCATGAGTAGGATATGGACACCATGAACATAAATATCATGAAGGCTATGTTGGTTTTGATTCAACTACATGCGTGAACATGTGCCAAGTCAAGCCACTTGAAACATTCAGAGGAGGATACCATATCATCATACCACGTCACAATCATTTTAATGCATGTTGACAGCCAAGATAAATCATTATCCACTCCTAGCTACTTAAGCATGGCATGGGCAACTATAATCTCTAATTGTCATTGCAAACATGTTTGATCATAATATGCTGAATCAAGGATACTAGGCTAAACATATTTACAAAAACAAAAACAAGTTGAGTTCATACCTGCTTTTCTCTGCCACAGTCACTTCATCAAATTTCTTCATTATTGCCTTTCACTTGCACGGCCGAATGATATGAAAATAATAGTAGTGCAAGAGTATCGTGACTAAGCTGGAATCTGCAAACATTTTATTCAAGACGAGAAGACAAGGTAACATGGGCTCTTTGTTAGATTAACAATAGTGCATATGAGAGTCACTCAACATTTTCATAGTGGTCTTCTCCTTGGTAAGACTCAAATAAAAGGAAAAGAATTTCAGAGAAACACACACTGAAATGTTTTTGGAGTTTTTGGTTTTTCCTGAAGAAAGCAAATTAAAGAGGGAAAAACAAAAACGAGAAAAACTATTTACACGGGAAAGCTCCCAACAAGAAAAAGAAGAAGTGAGAAATCTTTTTTTGTTTTCTTTTGATACTACAATTAAATTAAGCTAGAAAGAAAAGCTGAAAAGAAGTAGGAAATATTTTTGTATTTTCTCAAAGTTTTTCAAACACGCAAGAAGAAAGCGAGAAAATAAATCTAGCATGGATAATACAATGAAAAAGTATGAACACCGACAACTGGAATGAAATGTGTGAACATGAATATAATGTCGGTGGAAATACGTACTCCCCTAAGCTTAGGCTTTTGGCCTAGCTTGGTAATCATCATCCGTAGTAACCATCCGGTCCTAAGTCGAAGTGAGGTGGAGGCGGCACCTGAGCGTCCTACTCCTGGGGCTCCTCCTCGGCAGCTGCTAGGTTATTCCGGTAGGTTAGCTACGAGGAACTCGGTCAGCCCAGCATTTGGAACAAATTGAGCAAACTCTTGATGGAATCCGGCCTCCTCCATGAAGGCATCATGCGGCCATTCGCACGGCCGCACCTCCGCCGTTCTCGGGGTGTGAAGGTCATTGTCCGATGATTCCCCAATGACTGATTTGGCATTTTTCTTGGAGGAAAACTTCCTAAAGAAATCCATCTTATTCCTATAATAAAAATTCTAAAAATTTAGTCCACAAAATTTTCTTAACAAAACTTTGTAACATTGATAGCAACTACTCCCAAGGATGCGTAGAGGCCATAAAAAGCATTCAAACTACTTAGAACTCTAAGAATTCAACATGCAAGCTCATCTACATCAGCACCAAGAGTAGCTAATTATTCTAAAAATAACCCACTAAATCAAAAACTAATTGGAGCAATGGAGGAGTCACATACCAAGTAGCAATCCCCCCAAACAGTTTCAGAAAAGGAGCTTCGAGCAAAGAGATCGAAATCCGTGGGTTTGAGAGCAAGAACATGGGAATGGAAGCTATGGTGATTTTATTCTAGAGGTAGGGGATGACATGGGCTAAAGGGATAAGTGAGGGGGCCCACGTGGGGGCCACAACCCACTAGGGCGCGCGTGGGGTTGCTGGCGCGCCCTGGTGTCTTGTGGGCACCAGGTGCACCCCCTCTGATGTTATTTGCACCAAAAATTCAGAAATATTAAGAAAAAAAATCATATCAAATTTTCAGAACATTCTGAGGACTTTTATTTTTGGGTCATTTTTTTATTGCACGGAGAAAATAGAAAACAGGATAAACATGGCATTTTATTTTATTTGACTAAGTAAAACAAAAAACAAAAGGTGAGAGCAGAGAGTTGTGCCTACTAGATTCATCAACCTCATACCTCTAAAAAATGATCCATTAATAAGGTTGATCAAGTCTTATTAAGAACCACTTCTGATTAGCATGAAACCGAAGAACTTTCGTAAACCACTAAGTTACCTCATGGGGATATGCATATCCCCAACAATAAGTATATCATATTTCTTTTTGGCAGTAGGTAGAGGTAATTGAAAACTTCCAATAGTGATTGTCGGAGATTCTTCAATAACATTTATACCATTCACTTGGAATTGTTTCTTCGGGAAGTGCACCGTATGCTCATTACCATTGATATGAAAAGTGACTTTGCTTTTATTGCAATCAATAACAGCCCCTGCAGTATTCAAAAAGGGTCCACCAAGGATAATCGACATGTTGTCGTCCTCGGGCATCTCAAGAATAACAAAGTCCGTTAAGATAGTAACATTTGCAACAATAACGGGCACATCCTCACAAATACCGATAGGTTTGGCAGTTGATTTGTAAGACATTTGCAATGATATGTCAGTAGGTGTGAGTTTATTCAAATCAAGTCTTTTATATAAGTAGAAAGGCATAACACTAACACCGGCTCCCAAATCACACAAAGCAGTTTTGACATAATTTCTTTTAATGGAGCAAGGTATAGTTGGTATTCCAGGGTCTCCAAGTTTTTAAGGTACTCCATCCTTAAAAGAATCAATTAGCAAGCATGGTGGAGATTTCAGCTTCAGGTATCTTTCTTTTATTAGTGATGATGTCTTTCATGTATTTTGCATAAGGGGCCATCTTTAGGATATCAGTTAAGCGGGTACGCAAAAAAGACTGGCCTAATCATTTCAGCAAGCGTTCAAATTCTTCATCATCCTTTTTCTTAGATGGTTTAGGTGGAAAGGGCATAGGTTTATGAACCCATGACTCTCTTTCCTTACCATGTTTTCTAGCCACAAAGTCTCTTTTATCATAACATTTATTTTTAGGTTGTGGGTTATCAAGATCAACAGCAGGATCTATTTCAACATCATTATCTGGTTCTTTACCATTGTTTGGTTGAGCATCCTCATGAACATCATCATTATCATTTTCATTATCACTAGGTGAATGTTAATTACCAGATTGAGTTTTAGCATCAGAAATAGAGACATCATTATTATTAGGAGGTTTTTGTATCTCAGGTTCACTAGAAGTATGCAGAGTCCTATCGTTTTTCTTTTTCTTTTTCCTCTTAGAAGGACTAGGTGCATCGACATTAATTCTTTGAGAGTCTTGTTCAATTCTTTTAGGATGACCTTCAGGATAGAGTGGTTCTTGGGTCATTCTACCTCCTCTAGTTACTACTCTAGCAGCAAAATCATTCATATTATTATTCATTTCATCAAGCAATTCCTTTTGAGATTTAGCAACTTGTTCTAACTAAGTTTGAACCATAGAGGCATGCTTTCCTACACCTCTAACATCATTACTGATTCTAAATAGCAAGTCACTCAAGCGAGCAATCATATCGGAATTGTATTTCAATTGTTTCAGAACATGTGCATTGAAATGATCTTGCTTCATAATATAGTTGTCAAACTCATACAAGCATTGACTAGGATATTTATTGTAAGGGATATCCCTTTCATCAAACTTTAATAAAGAATTTACCTCTACCACTTGTGGAGGCGGTGGTGTGTCAAGGTCATGTATTTCTTCAATAGGTGGTAAATTCTTAACATCCTCAGCTTTAATACCTTTTTCCTTCATACATTTCTTTGCCTCTTGCATATCTTCAGGACTGAGAAATAAGATACCCCTCTTCTTCCGAGTGGGTTTAAGTGGTGGTTCAAGGAGAGTCCAATCATCATAATTATTCAATATATTATTCAATAATTCCTCAGCTTGTTCAACAATTCGTTCCCTGAAAACACAACCAGCACAACTATCTAGGAAGTCCCTAGAAGCATCAGTTAGTCCATTATAGAAGATATCAAGTATTTCATTTTTCTTAAGAGGAGGATTAGGCAAAGCATTAAGTAATTGTAGAAGCCTCTCCCAAGCTTGTGGGAGACTCTCTTCTTCAATTTGCACAAAGTTAAATATTTCCTGTAAGGCAGCTTGTTTCTTATGAGCAGGAAAATATTTTTCAGAGAAGTAGTAAATCATATCCTGGGGACTATGCACACAACCAGGAGCAAGAGTATTGTACCATGTCTTAGCATCACCCTTTAATGAGAACGGAAATAACTTAAGAATATAGTAGTAGTGAATCTTCTCGTCATTAGCAAAGAGGGTGGCTATATCATTCAGCTTAGTAAGATGTGCCACTACAGTTTCAGTTTCATAGCCACGGAAAGGATCAGTTTCAACCAAAGTAATTAACTCTGGGTCGACACAGAATTCATAATCCTTATCGGTAACAAAGATAGGTGAAGTAGCAAACTTAGGATCACATTTCATTCTAGCATTCAAAGTCTTTTCCTTATACTTGCGTAGTAATTTCTTAAGATCATCTCTATCCTTACAAGAAAGGATTTCTCAAGCTATCTCTCCGTCCAAAACATAACCTTCAGGTATCTTGGGCATTTCAAATCTAGGAGAGCTAGGTCTAATAGGTGTTTCATAGTCATAAGTTTCAAGAGCTTCATCAATTTCATCAATCTCATTTGTTTCAGTAATTTCATTCTCTTTAGCTCTAGCAATTTTTTCATCAAGAAATTCACCTAGTGGCACATTATCATCAAGCATGGTACTAGCATCATCATAAGCATCATTCATAGCAGAAGTAGCATCATCAATAACTTGCGACATATCAGGATTACTAGCATGTGGTGGTGTTGCAAGCTTACTCATAACTGAAGGTGAATCAAGTGCGGAGCTAGATTGCAGTTCCTTACCTCCCCTCGTCTTAGAGGGAAAAATCTTTGTTTTTGGATCGTTTAGATTCTTCATAGTGATCAATTGATATAAATCCCAAGTGACTCAACAAATATAGCTATGCTCCCCGGCAACGGTGCCAGAAAAAGGTCTTGATAACCCACAAGTATAGGGGATCGCAACAGTTTTCGAGGGTAGAGTATTCAACCCAAATTTATAGATTCGACGCAAGGGGAGCCAAAGAATATTTGTGAGTATTAGCAGCTGAGTTGTCAATTCAACCACACCTGGAGATTAAATATCTATAGCAGAGTGATCAGTAGCACAGTAGTATGATAGTTTTGATAGCAGTGGTAGCAGTAACGGTAATAGTAGCCGTGACAACAATAGTTTTTGTAGCAGTTGGAACAGTAACAGCAGCAATAGTAACTTAGCAAGAACAATAAGTGGAAAACTCGTAGGCACTGGATCGATGAACTCGTTGGACGATATTCATCATATAACAGTCATAACCTAGGGCGACACAGAACTAGCTCCAGTTCATAAATGTAACGTAGGCATGTATTCCGTAAATAGTCATACGTGCTTATGGAAAAGAACTTGCATGACATCTTTTGTCCTACCCTCCCGTGGCAGCGAGGTCCATAAGGAAACTAAGGTATACTAAGGCGTCCTTTTAATAGAGAACCGGAACAAAGCATTAACACATGGTGAATACATGAACTCCTCAAACTACGGTCATCACCGGAAAGTATCCCGACTATTGTCACTCCGGGGTTTACGGATCATAAGACGTAATAGGTGCGTATGACTAGCAAGATCGGATCAAGAAAATAGATATAACGGTGATAAAATAAACGGTTCAGATCTGAAATAATGGCACTCGGGCCCTAATGACAAGCATTAAGTGTGGCAAAGTCATAGCAACATCAATCTCAGAACATAGTGGATACTAGGGATCAAGCCCTAACAAAACTAACTCGATTACATGATGAATCTCATCCAACTCCTCACCGACCAGCAAGCCTACGAAGGAATTACTCACTCCCGGTGGGGAGCATCATGGAATTGGCGATGGAGAAGGGTTGATGATGACGAAGACCGAAGATTCCCCTCTCCGGAGCCCCAAACGGGCTCCAGATCTGGCCTCCCGAGCAAGAATAGGAGGTGGCGGCGGCTCTGTATCGTAAAACTCGATGAAATTTTGTCTCTGATTTATTTCCCCAAAAATAGGATTTTATAGCATCGGAATTAGGGTCAGTGGGGCCCTGAGGTGGGCACAACCCACCAGGGCGTGCCTAGGGGGGCTGGCGCGCCCTGGTGTCTTGTGCCCAGCCAGGCTCCCCCTCCGGTGGTTCTTGGCTCTAGTATTTCTTATTTATTGTCAAATATATCTCCAAAAAGTTTTGTCCAGTTCTGAGAACTTTTATTTCTGCACAAAAAACAACACCATGGTAGTTCTGCTGAAAACAGCATCAGTCCGGGTTAGTTTCATTCAAATCATGCAAATTAGAGTCCAAAACAAGGGCAAAAGTGTGAGGAAAAGTAGATACAACGGAGACATATCATGAAGCTCCGCGAGGAACTTCACCACACCCGAGAGCTACTCCGTCAAACCAAGATGAGGCCATACAAGATCAAGAAGGATGGAGCCCCTGAGGGGCGACCAGCTATCGCTTACAAAGGAGGAGTACCCCCAGCTAGAGATGCACCCACACGTCGTCGTCGCATGAGCGTGAAGGAGTACCGTGTGCTCTTCACCGACCCACCGATGAAGCGTCGTCGGGATGGACCTCCTCATTCTCCGACCCCTTCGACCGGAGACGATGCCCGTACGGATGATGATCGGGAGGAAGATCTTGAGGAGCGTGAGTACGAGACCGAGCACTCCACCACTTGAGTCCGAGAACCCCTAGGGTGGGATAAGTCATGTACCCCTCATGCGAAGTCGAGTCCGTGTAATGGTTCATATGGAACCATGTATGCTTGTTGTTTGTTTTGTTATTTGTGTCCTGATGCAAGTCGCACTTTTTCCTTAGGCAACATGCAAGCGACTCCATCGTCTATCTTATCTTAATATATGTGTGGTCTTTCGACCTTTGTTTTATCACACTTGCACTATACCAACCCCCTTACGCGTGCTTTCTCCATTATTGCTTTTCTCCATCTCCCGGTCATTTGACTTGGCTGCTCCAAACAGGATGGTGACTGCAACCCGCAACAGATCCTTCAGCAACCCTGAAGCCGGCAACTCCAGCCAGCAATAGGGAGATGGTGGGGCTGCTCACGCTAGAGAGCACCCGGAGCAGCCACATGGCGACATTCCCCCGCCACCACCTCCATCAGAGAACATGACCATAGCTCAATTTCTCCAAGTTCTCCGGGAGGAACGCCAAGCCAACACTGCCGCTATCCAGTAGATAGCTCAAGTCCTTGTGAACAACCAGCAGCAAGGCAGGAACGGCAATGGCCGCTCCACCATGTCTGAGTTCATGAGGAATTTGCCCCCAACCTTCACTGAGATTGCGGAACCTCTAGATGCCGATGACTGGATCCGCACCATCAAGGACCTCCTTGCACTGGTCAACTGCAACGAGGATCGTGAGAAGGTGTTTTATGCCTCTCACTGCCTCAGAGGTACCGCCAGAGCTTGGTGGGTTTGATTCAAGGTCATGCAAGGCGACCGTGTGGTCACCTGGGCTGACTTCAAGGAAGGATTCCGCACCGTCCACATTCCTTCTAGGATCATGGCTATCAAGAAGAGAGAATTCCGAGCGCTCAAGCAAGGAGGTGGCTCTGTCAAGGAGTATATGCAAAAGTTCAACCTGCTGTTGAGGTATGCCCCTAAAAATGTCAGTACTGAGGCCGCTAAGATGGAACGCTTCATGGAAGGACTCCAGCAAGCCCTGCAGTATCAACTCATTGTCTGCGATTGTCGGACCTTCTTCGACCTAGTGAACAAGGTCCTCATGCTCGAAGACAAGCGTCGTGCCATGGAAGACACCCGCAAGTGCAAGATTATCAGCAAGGGTTGTTCCAGCAACCAGAAGCCTCGCTCATGGCAGCCAGCCCCAGCCAAACCAACCTATCAGCCTGAGCAGGCTAGACCTCCTGCACCTCGTCCGAGCTACCAGCCTCAGCGGTATGCCAATCGTAGTCCAGCTTACAACAACACGAATAACAACAATAGCGGCAGGAACAACAACAACTCTGGTCAAATCATATGCTTTGGATGTGGTCAACCTGGACACATATCTAAGTTGTGCCCCACCAAGAAGCCAGATGCACCGCGCCCCAATGCGCCAAACCAAGGTCAAGGCCGTGGAGCGCCACCAAGGAACCAAGCTCCCCGCAACCATCCCAAAAATGGCAAGGGTTGTATGAATCACGTCACCGCTGAGGAAGCCCAGGAAGACCCGGACGTCATACTGGGTACGTTCCTCGTCAACTCAAATCCAGCAACCGTTATGTTTGATTGTGGAGCTTCGCATTCTTTTGTTACCCAAAAGTTTGCACTAGAGAGTGGTATGAAGCCTAGACCCCTGGGTAGCCATATGTTGATTCAAACCCCGGGTTCAGTTATGAGGTCCAAGATAGAATGTAAAGGAGTCGGGATCAACATTAACAGGGTAGACTTCCTAGCAGACCTCATAGTTTTGGATTCGCCAGGTTTGGATGTGATCCTTGGCATGAACTGGTTAACCAAGCACCAAGGCTTGTTAGACTATGCCAAGAGGACTGTTACCATGACCAATAGCCAAGGAGTTGAAGTCAAGTATATCCCCAACCCTACCTCCACTCAAGCCCCTCAGGTTAATTGTCTGTTGGGAATTGAGTTGGATCAAGTGCCTGTGGTATGTGAATACCCGGATGTTTTCCCTGATGAGCTGCCCGGAATGCCTCCTGACCGCGACATTGAGTTCATCATTGAGCTAATGCCAAGAGCAGGACCCATCTATAAGAAGCCCTATAGGATGGGATCCGCAGAGTTGGCTGAACTGAAGGAGCAACTGGCTGAGCATCTCAGAAAAGGATTTATTCGCCCTAGTGCCTCCCCTTGGGGATCACCTGTTCTATTTGTGTCAAAGAGGGACGGAACTATCCCACTTTGTGTCGATTACCATTCTCTCAATGAGGTCACAATAAAGAACAAGTACCCACTTCCCAAGATTGAAGACCTGTTCGATCAGCTAAATGGTGCCAAGGTGTTTTCCAAGATCGATCTCAGGTCCGGGTACTACCAGTTGAAGGTCAGACCCCAAGACATCCCAAAGACGGCATTTGTGACCTGGTATGGCCTGTATGAATACACGGTCATGTCATTTGGGTTGACCAATGCCCCTGCCTACTTCATGTACCTCATGAACAAAGTCTTCATGGAGTATTTGGACAAGTTTTTCGTTGTCTTCATCGACGACATACTCGTCTTCTCCAAGTCTGAAGAAGAGCATGCGCAACACTTAAGATTGGTCCTAGACAAGCTTCGAGAGCACCAACTTTATGCCAAGTTCAGCAAGTACGAATTCTAGCTGCATGAAGTTGGATTCTTGGGTCATGTGTTGACTGCAGAAGGATTGTTAGTGAATCCTGCCAAGATCGAAGCCGTGACTGAACGGCAATCCCCAAGCATTGTGAAGGAAGTCAGAAGCTTCCTCAGACTCGCGGGATATTACCGCAAGTTCGTCGAAGGATTCTTGTGCACTGCTAGACCCATGACTCAACTCTTGAAGAAGCACAAGGAGTTCGAATGGACACCGAAGTGCGAAGAAAGCTTCCAAGAGCTCAAGAAGAGGTTGACGACAGCCCCAGTTTTGGCCACCTCCGATATTCACAAAGAATTTGTGATATATTGTGATGCATCCAGGACAGGGCTCGGTGGTGTTCTGATGCAAGAAGGCAGAGTCGTGGCATATCTATCCAGACAGCTACGTCCTCATGAAGAAAACTACTCTACTCACGATCTTGAGTAGGCAGCTGTAGTTCATGCCTTGAAGACATGGCGACATTACCTTCTGGGAAAGCGATGTGAGATATGCACAGACCACAAGCGTTTGAAGTATATTTTCACTCAAAGGGAGTTGATCATGAGGCAATGAAGATGGTTGGAGTTGATCAAGGACTACGACCTCAGTGTTCAATACCA
The DNA here is from genome assembly GCA_039707655.1 of Elymus sibiricus. Lineage (NCBI taxonomy): Eukaryota > Viridiplantae > Streptophyta > Magnoliopsida > Poales > Poaceae > Elymus > Elymus sibiricus. The sequence continues at coordinate 166,641,671 of CM077669.1, forward strand.
TCCTGGAAAGGCTAATGTGGTAGCAGACGCCTTAAGCAGAAAGGCTTGTTCCTTAAATGCTATGATTAAGGAAAGGCTACCCGCCTTGTATGAAGCGCTTGAAAGCCTTGGCCTGGAACTAGTTGCACCTGATTTCCTATCCAACCTCGAAGCAAGGCCTACCTTGATGGATGATATTAAGGAAACTCAGAAGAGTCATGAGAGCATAGAAGGCATCAATAGGAAGATTAAGAGAGGCAGGGCCCTAGGATTCTCAGTGGATGAGCAAGGAGTTGTATGGTTTGGGAATCGCATCTGCGTGCCCAAAAAAGTTGAGCTCAAGAATTTGATCTTGCAAGAAGCCCATGACACTCTGTATTCCATCCAGCCTAGAGGAACCAAGATGTACCAACACCTCAAAGCAAGATTCTGGTGGCATGGCATGAAAAGAGAGATAGCCACTTTTGTCACTAAGTGTGACATATGCCAGAGAGTCAAAGCTGAGCATCAGCGACCCGTTGGATTGTTACAACCTCTCAAAGTGCCTGAATGGAAGTGGGACAAGGTCGGGATGGACTTCATCACCGGTTTTCCTAGGTCAAGCAGGGGACATGATTCCATTTGGATCATTGTCGATCATCTGACCAAGGTAGCCCACTTCATTCCCGTCAAGACCACCTATGATGGAAACCAACTAGCGAACCTCTACATCAACCGTATTGTGAGTCTTCACGGAGTTTCAAAGGAGATTGTGTCAGACTGAGGCACCCAAATTACCTCGAGGTTCTGGAAGAAGTTTCAAGAAGCAATAGGAACCAAGCTATCATTCAGCACTGCTTTTCATCCCCAGACCGGAGGACAAACGGAATGAGTAAACCAGATACTTGAGGACATGCTTTGTGCCTGTGTTTTGGAGTATGGAGCCAAGTGGGAATATTGCCTACCATTCGCCGAGTTCTCCTACAACAATAGCTACCAGTCCAGTCTCCAGATGGCACCATTTGTGGTGTTGTATGGACGCAAGTTCCGCACTCCCCTCAATTGGTCAGAGACCGAAGAAGGATTAGTCTTTGGACCGGATATTCTCTGCGAAGCAGAAGAGCAAGTTCAACTCGTCAATGAGCGTCTAGAAACCACCAAGTCAAGACAGAAGAGCTACGTCGACTCACACCGCCAAGACATGAGATTCCGTGTTGGAGACTATGTCTATCTCTGAGTCACACCTCTCAAGGGGACCAAGCGCTTCCACGTCAAAGGAAAGCATGCACCAAGATATATTGGTCCCTTCAAGATCACCGCAAGACGAGGAGAAGTTTCCTACCAGCTAGAGTTACCTTCCGAGCTATCAGATGTGCACAACGTTTTCCACGTGTCACAACTCCGGAAGTGTCTCCAAGTTCCCAACCACCCCGACCTCTACAAGGACATCAACCATCAAGCCATCGACCTTCAGCCAGACCTCACTTATCATGAGAGGCCAGTTCGCATTTTGGATGAAGCTGAACGTTGCACCTGAAGCCGCACCATCAAGTAGTTCAAGGTCCAATTGAGCAACCACACTGAAGCAGAGGCAAGCTAGGAGCGTGAAGACTACCTTAGATCCGATTTCCCTTATCTATTTAGTGCTTAGACTTGTAATCTTCGGGACAAGATTCTTGTAAGGGGGGTAGGTCTGTCACACCCTGTGTTGTATCACTTTGATATGCTAAGATTTTACAAAATTTGGACCCATTTAAAACTTCTGCTTGCTTGTGATGATTGACTTGAGTGCTTTTTGCTTGAATGTTTGATTGTGTTTTAATTCACAAAAATTCTTGTTCTCTCTATGATCATCTTCTTGATCCAAAACCCTTGCCCAATGATCATGCCATGTGTATAGGACCTAAAATTATTTTCATCAAATATTATTTTGGCCAATTAGCATTTATTGAAATTAGGCTTTATAAAACCCCTGAACTGAGGTTTGTACTACAAGTCCTCAAATTGGGTGGAATGTTTTGCACCAAAGAGTTTATTTGAAACCTACCATATATATGACTTCCCAAAATCACCAAATATTATTTTTAAAGAATATTTTCCTATTTTATTTAAAGGCTTTTTCTTAAGGCCGGAAATGGTCTTTGATAGGGGAAAATTATTTTTATGCTTTCAAAATATTTGAGAAAATTTAGGGAAACTCAGTGGACATATATTTTCCATATATAAGATTTTCAACACATGGTCATGTTCAAAATATTGGACAAAACCCTCCAAAACCCTTTCTGCATATTTCCTATGTTTGAAATATTTCTATAAGAGATATTCTCAAATAAATCCAGGAAAATTCCAGCAAGTCACACATGCCATATGTGATGATCACGCAAGGTTTCATCTCAATCCCAATTGTTTTGATTCACAAAAATACCCCAAAACCCTCCCTGTCCAGATTCAAATTTGAGCAACTCTACATTGCCAACTTTCTCCAATTGATCTGAAACTTTGTGGGCATGCTCTAATCCCCAAATAATGCCACCACACCAAGTGGTGCATCAAGGAGAATAGCTTAGCATGACTAGATCTATAGAAACCTGATTCTGTTGATTTGTAGGGTTTACCAAGTTTGCATTAGCAACTTTCCTCAAATGAGCTCAAACCTTGTGATCACCCTCGTTTTGACCCACCATTTCATCCTATTAAGTCTCATAGTAAGTGGGCAAATTTACCCTACCCTAAACCTGATCAAACACCTTCTGGTGGAATGAAAAGATCAATGATTAAGCCCCCAAAGCCCTTCTCCTTGGGCTAAAATTTTTACCACACCTCTCCCTCACCCCCAGCAACCTCTAGTAAGTTTCCCACGGCCACAGCTCCATTATGGGTAGGGTGAAACCCCAATTTTCCTCTCTGGACAGCAAGAATCTCTTTCTCCCTCAGCCTTCTCTCTCCCCTCTGCCCTCCCCTTTCCTTTGCTTAACATCTACGCCACCCAGGACATCTCCAGAACCTCCCAGACGCAACAGGACAACCGGAGACGTGCGGGAATGCACGGGTGCCGGCCAAAGTCGTGCTCTGGAGCGCACAGCCGCGCTCCAGAGGGTTGACCCCACGTCCCTGGCCACCTCAGATCCCCCTCGTGCGCCAGGAGCCGCGTCTCGACATCCGCAAGACGCCAGGACAACTGCCCCCTCCTCCCTCTCTCTCCAGCGCCCCTTGCAGCGCGTGCCAGAGCGCCATCTGGCTCAGCTACCCCGCGGCCTGGAACGCGCGAGCACCAGAGCCAGGACGCCCCTCTCCTCTCTCTCCCTAGCATCCTACACCATCACCACGAACGCCCCCGAGCCACCTTGCCTCCTCCAGTGGCCGCTAGAGCCAACGCCGCGGATGCCCGTGAGCTCCGCCCACGATGGACAATGGCCCGGCTATAAGAGCAGCCCTGGGCTCTCCTTTAGCTCCTCCCTCGCCCTTTCCCGACCTTAATCGCGTGCCCGCACCACTGGTTCCACCTCACGAAGCCCAGGTGCTCGGAATCGAGCCGGTGATCCCTGGGTATAGCCCCCCTCCGGCATTCCTTTCTTCTCCTCTGGACTCCCCTCACTCCGCTGACGCGTTCCCCTGTCTCTCCCTCACGTTTTGCAGTCGGAATCATCGACTCCGACCACCTCCCAAAATGCCTCCGCCGCGGGACCTCGTCGTGGGCGACCCAGGCCTCCCCGACGACCCACTTCGGCACCCCCGAACGGAGATGACCTCCTGAAGTGATTCCCGTCCTCTCCTACCCTCGCCGTGCCCCTGAGCCTCGCCGGTGAGCTCGCCTTCCTCCTTGCACGAGAGGTTGACGACGATCTTGGAGGAGGGCCCGCCTGTCATCCTCCCATCTCCCTCTCCCGCGTCTCTCTCTCTCTCTCTCTCTCTCTCTCTGCCATCGGGCCCCGCCCGTCAGGTTTCAAACCTGGCGGCGCGCGCGTGCCAGGCTCGCCTGGGCCGGCTTCGCTGGCTGGTCTTGGCTCGGCTGGCCGTTTGAGCCCAGAGGCAGAGTGCATTTTCCTTTTTCTTTTTCTACTGATTTTCCAGAAATTCCACAGAGATAAATAAAACTCCAAATTTAATAACTCCAACTCCACAAATCTTGTAATATTGCAACCTATTTCATTATGCCACTTGTAAGAATTTTTGAAAAGGTTTTATACAATGTTTTTAGTAAAAACACTGTTTTAGGCTTTAATAGTCTCTGCTAAAATAGTTTTCACAACTTTTTACACTTCAAAACCAGAAACTAGTGTTTTTAGTATTCTTAGTTTTCACTCTAGTATTTTACAAAAGTAGTTTGACATTTTCCTGAGTGATTTATTTTCCCTGTATTGTGTTATTGCCTTATTATACCCCATTACTTTGCAACGGTAGATCACGTTCTTGACGAGGGAGTTGGACCAGAAGACTTTGAAGACCCCGAGGACTTTGTTGAGCCAGGCAAGCAGCCCCTTTACCATGCCTAAGAAACTTTTTCATGCATGTCATATAGCACCTTATGTTTCCATGAATTGATCATGATGATGTGGTGGCCACTTTGGTGGATGCCACGTTACTTTCTCGTTGATACTTGCATCGTGCATGGCCCTACCTCCTTATGAGGGTTATGCGGGTGGGAGTAGTTAGGTTGCTAAAGTAGATAGGTTGCTAAGTAGTGCTATGCAAATGGGATGGGATTATGCATGGTGTCTGAAAGGAAATGATTTCAAAGACTTTTCGAAAACCCCGTCGGGTGCCACTAATGCTCGAGGGAGATGATATTGAGCTAGGTAACCATTTAATAAAGAAGTGGAGTACCGAGACAAGTGAGTGTGTGTGTTTTCGAAAAATGGATTAGATTTAAGATTTGTCGACCGTTCCCAACCTTACATGTACAACCACGATACCCCTTATGGGACGGGGCTTTGTTGATTACTTTGGTGAGTGCTAGCAAAGAGCCCGCATTACTAGTGGCGGGAGTGACGTGGTCGCTCTCGATACGGAGTCATCCCGGAAAAGACGATCATGGGCTGTTTTTACAGACACCAAGCACATTGTTGCGTGCCCTCGTGAATGATACTTGTGATGTACATCATGAGGGATGGTACAAACGAGTGGACTCTTTGTTAGTATCGTCAGGCGAAAGGCAATGTTCGGGTACTTACCTCGGGTATGTAATATACCGCGAGTCGTGGATGACATGGAAGTTCCCCGAGTCTTGTGGGTAAAGTTGGCAACCTCTGCAGAGTGTAAAACTATTCGGATAGTCGTGTCCATGGTCAAGGACAGTTGGGTGGTGCTGCTTAAACTATGTCCGATGTCTTCACAAACTTGGCGTGTGTGTGGGATAAAGGAATACTTGAGTCAAGTCGGATGATTTGACGTGATGATTGAACATGAGATGTTGAAGCCTTGTTTATATTGATATATGTAACCTATTCTTACGAATACTTGTGAACCCATGATGCATGCTTACAAGTTGTTTGATCATGTCATTGCATTAAAAATCACCTTTCGGCAACTTACCTACTTAGTGTTATATCATGCATTGTTACACCTTGTTCCAAAACATGGGTTGCTTGCGAGTACATTCAAAGTACTCAAATGCTTGCCACTGGTTATTTAATTGGGTAGGCCTAGAAGAGCAGAAATATGGTGAAGAATTCGTTGGTGACGAACATGCGAACTAGGACGCTTCCCAGTCGGAATGCCTGTAGGATTAAGGCAGATGGCATGGGCTCACGCTTTCGTTCAAGATTTCCGCTGCTAGTTAAGTTTGGTGTTTGGCCTTCATGGCCCTATCCATGTAAGACATGACCTCGATGGTCTTTATTTGTGTAAGATGGTATGTATGGATGTAAGACTCTTGTTATTCAGCTTTTGTGTGTTCAGTGAGCATTGATCTCTGGGATCACTGTACACGTGCATTCGGTGATCACGACTTATGAGTCGGGGTCCCCACACCTCCCCTCAGCACATTGCACCCGCCACGGCAGAATTTGCCGTGGCTCCAGCGGAAGCTGACTCCGGGCCCGGCCTCCTAGCCCGCGAGGCGCCCATGGTGACCCTGGGGGACGGGGCACATCGCTGGCTCTGGAGGTGACGACCTCGAGCCCTCTGCACCGGATGGTGAGTGTGGCCCCGGCTGGGGTGACGAAGCGTTGCTGTCGAAAGGGCCCGAGACCGAGCCTTCTCGCATGGTGACGCTCGCGGATAACGTGGGCTCCCTGGAGAGCCGTGCCCTGGTACTGGCGAAGAGCAGCTCCGCCCGCTGGGGTGAGTCCCCCAGTAATGTTAGGGCGGCCTTCAATGCACTCGAGGGCGAACTCAGGAAGGAGGCTCAGTTCTGCATGGAGGAGCGACGGTTCCTTGCGGAGGGGTGGAGCCAGCTTCGGGAGGTGAAGGAGATCGACCGCCAGAGGGGTGAGGAAGCCCAGGTGTAGCGCTCCGCCATCCTATCCACCATGCGGAAGGAGGTGCACCCCATGTTGTGCCCCTGCTTGCACCTCATGTTGTAGAAGGTGCGGAATAGGGCCACCGAGGGCTTCATCCCAGGAAGCCCTAGAAGAAGATGGTGAGGAGGAAGACGGGGTTGGAATGAAGATGGAGAGCGTGGATCTGATAGTGCTCGAGGACGGCGCATAAGAAGTTAGAGAAAGGCATGAGTAAACCTCCAAAGATGGAGTGGAAGAAGAACGGGATGGTCATCGTCGTCAGCTCCCTGGCCAGCTTCGAGCCTGGCCAGATCTTGGTGGCCCCATGCTCGTTTTAAGCAGCGGCCATGAGGGGGATGAGCTTGTCTAGCCCATCCCGATTCTTGATGGTGGAGGGCAGTAGGGTCGGCCCCACCTGGGCTCCGGCGGCTACAGCGCTTCCCTTCTTGGGAGCCATGGCAAAGGTGGCGTGGATTGTAGGCGGGGAAGGAGAGCGGCGAGCAGTGCGTTCGCAAGGAAGGAGAACCCAGACGTAGAGGAAGCGTTTGGAGGAAGGAAAGAAATGACGATTCCGTTTTCGCGCGCGAGATGGTCTTAAGACCACGTGGGTGCGGTTACCGAGGCGTCGTGGGAGAAGTGGGTACGTACCCTCCCGTCATGGCCGCCACGCGTCATTGCCTGGGCACGGTAGTTTGTCAGGCCCCGCGGTGTTTTGGTCTGCGTTGTTTCGTGCTCCGCAAGCAAAACGTGCGTGCCGCGGGCCCGGGGGATACTGTCGGTCCATTGTAACCAGGGTACCACGTAACATCTACTGTCAGCCCAGTCAATGACACAAAGAAGGCCTGGTGCGGCATTCAGCCTACTGGGATATTCTGAAGATCACCCCGCGAGGCTCGGGCTCCGTGAGGCTCTTTCTCTCTCTGTGAGGGGCCCCCAGGACACCTGTCAACAGATTTCAGGAGGTCCCGCGAGGCCTCCCTCCGTGAGGCTGCCTCCCACGTGAGGCTACGCCCCCCCCCCCCCGAGGTTGCCTCCCTCGCGAGACTCTTTCTTTCTCTGCTTTGCGATGCCAGGCGGTGCTGATCAACATGATCACGTGCCCGCCACATGGGTGACGTGGTGGGGCGACAGAGACTACAAGGACTGCTCCAGTGAGCGCATGCAGAGAATCTTTCCTGATTGTGATAAAAGGGTAGCGAGCTATTGTCCTCCTCCAAGATGAGTCCCAATAATTACCCCTTTGGTGCAAGGAGACCAACATGACACTCGTCACCAGGACGGGCATCACCGACGAGCCCATGAGCACGTCATGGACAGCTCCTTTGTAGCGTGAAGACCGACTTTGTCATGGAAGACTGCGCACTTGTCCCCCTCCAAATTGCCGCTCTGTGGTTTCCCTTTTCCCGCCAATATTTTGGGAAGAGAGGCCCCAGGCAAGGATAAGAGGGACAAGTCGCCACCGTAAAACAGGGGAGGAGGATTGAGCTCTCATTCTTTTCCTGGAGAACCATTCTTCTACCTCACAACTTGTAACACTTGTGCAATAAAGAGAAAAAGCAATCCACCAAGTAGGAGTAGGGTTTTACACCAGAAGGTGAACCGAACCTGGGTAAATCCATGCGTCTCCTTCACACTTTTACGCGTAGCTTCGTCTGAGTCGAGGGGTATATTTCCCTCAGCTACCTAGTGTTCAAACCGAGTTCTTGAGAGGTTTCTCGTAGGCACAAAGCCAATCTTCGACAAATAAGAAGTGGAAAGGTGTGTTAACTGCAATATGCTTAACATTTAACAACAAAATAGTATAGTCATTCAAACTGGTACTGTGCAGTTTTAGGGCTTGTTTGGTTCATGACTAACTTTGCCACAACTAAGCTTAGGCAAAGTGTGGCTGTCACAAAAAGGGTGGCTAACAAAATGACCACCACAAGTGTGGCAATATTTTGCTAAAACTGAACCTATGACATGTGGAACATGTTTCTAGATAAGTGTGGCAATGAACCAAACACATGCCTAAGATGTTGTGGCATGACTAAGGTTAGGCATGGCAACCTGAGGCTATAAACCAAACAGGCCCGTAGACTACCCACAATGGGAAGTAACATAGAGTAGTAACATGCATATGTTACTAGTCAAATTACTACCTCCATAGTGGGTAGTAACATAGATGTGGTAGCATAGAGGTTTTCATTTATTGGCTTTTAGACTCATCTTATCTTGGTATCTATGATGTTACTCATAGTCTGAGTAACTAGCTATGTCTATCAATTTGTATCTCACCTCATTAATTAGATGCCACATCATCTTTTTCGCTTAGATTGCAGCTATGTTACTACCTATGTTTCTCCCACTTAGGTAGTCTTAAGCACACTAGTTATTGTTACATAAAAATGGAAAGGAATACGCTCACTACAACAGGCTTAAAAACAACCAAATATACTCATTCATAGAGGTATTTTTGAAAATGCATAGAACATAGCTTGTGCTTAAACATCAAATTGTATAACTCAACATCACATTATGAAAAAACTAAAATAAACAGTGGGCATGTTAACTACACTAGGCTTAACAAGAATGACATATGGCCGTTAAAACTGGCATTGATGAAATTGAACTGCAAAGTCCATACTTGCACATATAGAGCTTCATAATGTGAATAACAGAAATAAACAAAGCATACTATATAGCAATTGAATCTGGACATATATATGCAAACTACAAACAAAGGAGCAAGCAACAAGAGTCAAACAAGGCATATGCTCACTACAATAGGCTTAACAGCAAACAAATATAGTCATTCATAGTGGTATTGTCGAAATTGCATAGAACATAGCTTGTTCTTAAACATCGAATTGGATAATTGAATGACGACCCACAAGTATAGGGGATCAATCGTAGTCCTTTCGATGAGTAAGAGTGTCGAACCCAACGAGGAGCAGAAGGAAATGACAAGCGGTTTTCAGCAAGGTAATTTCTCCAGGCACTGAAATTGTGGGTAATAGATAGTTTGATAGCAAGGTAATTGGTAATAGGCAAATAACGGTAACGGTAAATAATGTGCAGCAAGGTAGCCCAATCCTATTGAGGCAAAGGACTGGCCAGAACAATCTCTAGTAATAGGCAAAGTGTTCTTGAGGGTACACGGGAATTTCATCTAGTCACTTTTATCATGTTGGTTTGATTCGTGTTCGCTACTTTGATAATTTGATATGTGGGTGGACCGGTGCTTGGGTGCTGTTCTTACTTGAACAACCTTCCACTTATGATTAACCCCCTCGCAAGCATCCGCAACTACGAGAAAAGTATTAAGATAAAATCTAACCATAGCGTTAAACGTTTGGATCCAAATCAGCCCCTTACGAAGTAGCGCATAAACTAGGGTTTAAGCTTTTGTCACTCTAGCAACCCATCATCTAATAACTACTCCACAATGCATTCCCTTAGGCCCATGAATGGTGAAGTGTCATGTAGTCGATGTTCACATGACACCACTAAGGGAATCACAACATACATATCATCAAAATATCGAACACATATCAAATTCACATGATTACTTGCAACATGACTTCTCCCGTGACCTCAAGAACAAAGGTAACTACTCACAAATAATAAACATGCTCAAGATCAGAGAGGTATTGAATAGCATAGTGGATCCTAACATATGATCTTCCACCAAATAAACCATATAGTAATCAACTACGCAAGGTAATCAACACTACTAGTCACCCACAGGTACCAATCTGAGGTTCCGGTACAAAGATTGAACACAAGAGATGAACTAGGGTTTGAGAGGAGATGGTGCTATTGAAGATGTTGATGAAGATTGGCCTCCCAAAGATGAGAGGGGTGTTGGTGATGACGATAGCTTCGATTTTCCCCTCCGGGAGGGAAGTTCCCCCGGCGGAATCGCTCCGCTGGAGGGCAAAAGTGCTCCTGCCCAAGTTCCTCCTCGAGGCGGCGGCGCTTTGTCCCAAAAGTCCTCCTCTGAATTTTTCTAGGTTAAATGTGACTATATACCAGAAGATGGGCACCGGAGGTGGGCCGAGGAGGCCACGATACACCAGGGCGCGCCCTGGTGGGTTGTACCCACCTTGCTGGCCCCGTCCGGTAGTTTTCTGCTTCAGTATTTTTTATTAAATACAAAAATAATCTCCGTAAAATTTCAGCTTCATTGGAGTTGTGTAGAATAGGTATCTCTGATGTGCTTTTCTTAGGTCCAGAATTCCAGCTGCCGGTATTCTTCCTCTTTGTGTAAACCTTGCATATTATGAGAGAAAAGGCATTAGAATCACTCCCCAAAGCATTATTATTCAACAAAACATAATAAATAACAGTACGAAATCATGATGAAAAATGGACGTATCAACTTCCCCAAGCTTAGACCTCGCTTGTCCTCAAGCGAAAACCGATATTGAAAGGCATGTCCACATGATTTGAGAGATAGGTGTCGATAAAAAGAAAATACGGACATAGTAGCATCATGCTTATTATCATAACAGCAACAAACTCTATCATAAAACTTATTCAATACACTTTTATCATATAGCTTCTCATGAACAAGTAAGAATTCATCACAACATAGAAGTATGAAGCATAAACCTTATTAAAAACTAACAAACTATGTTCTCAGTCAACTTTGCAACTACAATTCATCATATTTTCAGGAAGGGTCTCATGTCGGAGCCTTTTGGCAAGTCCACATACTCAGCCATCATTTAGTCTTCTATGATTGCTAACACTCACAGCATACCCATGAACAAAAAGTTTCAACCGGACACATGGGAAGATAGGGGCTTATAGTTTTGCCTCCCAACGTATTCACCTCAAGGGTGATGTCAACAATAATACCTCATGCCCACCCATATCCAACCGGATATATGTGCCTAGATTTTTCCTCACCACATGATTCTTGCAAAAGGAAAAAAATAAAAAGGAATAGGGAAGAATACTTTGACTCTTTGCATAAAAGTAAGTACATAAAAGTAAAAGATAGTCCCTTCGCAGAGGGAAGCAGAGGTTGTCATGCGCTTTTTGGTTTGTATGCCCAATCCCTTAATGTAAAAGAACGTCACGCTATATTGCCCCCCTATGATAGCAACCTTTATTATGCAGTCCGTCGCTTTTATTACTTTTCCATCATAAGTTCGTATAGCGCTCAGTTTTCTCTTACACTAATTGATCAAAACACTTTTAGAAGCAATTTTTATTGCCTTATTGCACCGATGACAACTTACTTGAAGGATCTTACTCGATCCATAGGTAGGTATGCTGGACTCTCAAAGAGTGAGTTTGGTTTTGGGTTTTTGGATGCACAAGTAGTATCTCTACTTAGTGCGGGATTTTTGGCTAGCAAAGATATTGGGCAAGCACCACATGTTGAAGGATCTATGACAATATAACTTCTATGTGGATTTGAACAAACATAAATCATTACGTTGTCTTCCTTATCCAACGTCAACAATTTTGACATATAATATTTAATGGGGGCTCACAATCATAAAATATGTCCAAGATAGTGTATTTGCATGTGAATCTTATCTTCCCTTATTAATTCTTTCATGAATTGCATCATTGACCAATGATATGTTTTTCAATCTCCAATAAATTTTACTACTTATACTTTTCCTTATGTGATGTCATTACTCACCATAAGATTAGCATATGATTCTTTTCATTTATTTTTCTTTCTTTTTATTTTGATTGCAACAAGAAAGTAGAGAGACAAAAACTCAAACTAAACTTTATTATATATCTCTCACTTGATTACATAGATAGATAGGCCACGAAACTAACACACGAAAATAGATCATACTAAACTTTTATTCAACTAAAGCAAAGGGAAACTAAAGCTTGAACTAAAATAGGTAAAGGTGAATAAAAGTGATGGTGATACGATACCGGGGCACCTCCCCCAAGCTTGGCTCAAGGCAAGGGGAGTGCCCATACCCGTGTGCTCAAGTCTCCTTTAGTGGTGGTGATGAAGAAGGTGGTGGTGATGATGAAGGTGGTGGTGAAGAAGTATGCTTGTCCTCCAGCTTCCAGGGGAAGGGCTCCCCATCATAAGTTGACGCAAGAGTCCCCTGAGTCCTGCAACTGGCAGCTAAACTCATACCTTTAAATCTTGCCTCATATTCAAAGACTTGGTTTTGAAGATCATAAACTTGGCTCTGCAGGAAATTAATTTGCTCGTTGAGGGTGGATATGATGTCCTTCACAGACCGGCCATCCACCACCTGATCACGGGTGAATTCCGTGATCATGGAGTGATTGGCACTAAGTCCGCGCTCCACCATCTTCTGGCACTTGAAAACTTCCTATTCGACCGCCTCGAGCCTAGCCTCCACGCTTCCGGTCTTCTTGGGTCCCTGAACATCGCGGATGTGGAGCACCCCCTCACGCATCTCAATGGCTTGAGGGTGCTTCATCACCTCCGGCAAGTATGGGTTGATGACCTTCTCGAAGAACTTGTCCTTGGAGGAGCTTGGTGGAGCCATGGAGATCTAGATCTGACGAGAAAACAGCAAGAAACAAGAACAGAGGATTTTTCTGCGATGCGGTCGTCAAAACAGTCGAGGGTATATATAGAGAATTTTTATTCTTGGAAAACAAGCATATGGAAGGAAAACAGAGTCGGGAAGGTGTCCGAGGTGGGCACAACCCACTAGGGCACGCCCAGGGGTGCCTAGCGTGCCCTGGTATAGCATGCTCACCTCGATCACCTTCCGGTTTATTTCTTTATTTCCAAAATTTTCTAATATTCCAAAACTGACAAAAAATATTTTTGCGGATTTTTCGGAGTCCGTTTACTTACCGTATCACGTACCTCCTATTTTTTAGAATTCTGGAGTGTTCCGGAAGGTTTCTTTTATGTGTTCCTCCGGTGTCATGGTTTGGATAACATTGCTTTCAACGTTAATAGGCGTACCTGAGATATAATGCTTAATTCTCTGTCCATTGACCACCTTCGGGTTAGTACCTTCGGCGTTATTAATCTTGATAGCTCCAGAACGATAAACCTCTTCGACAATATATGGTCCTTCCCATATGGAGAGAAGCTTACCTGCAAAAAAATCTTAAACGAGAGTTGAACAAAAGAACATAGTCTCCTATTTTGAATTCCCGCTTTTGGATTCTTTTGTCATGCCATCTTTTTACTTTTTCTTTGTATAGTTTGGCGTTTTCATAGGCTTGGGTTCTCCATTCATCAAGCGAGCTAATATCAAATAGCCTCTTCTCACTGGCAAGTTCGAAATCATAGTTAAGTTCTTTAATTGCCCAAAATGCTTTATGTTCTAATTCTAGAGGCAAATGACAAGCTTTACCATATACCATTTTGTATGGAGACATACACATAGGATTTTTATAAGCTGTTCTATAGGCCCAAAGTGCATCATCTAATTTCTTAGACCAATTCTTACGAGACCTATTGACAGTTTTTTGTAATATTAATTTAATTTCTCTATTGCTAAGTTCAATTTGACCACTAGATTGAGGATGATAGGGTGATGCAATTATATGGTTAACATCATATTTAGCAAGCATCTTACGGAAAGCACCATGAATAAAGTGTGAACCACCATCAGTCATTAAATATCTAGGGACTCCAAACCTCGGGAAGATAACCTCTTTAAGCATTTTAATGGAGGTGTGGTGATCAGCACTACTAGTTGGAATAGCTTCTACCCACTTAGTGACATAATCAAGAGCAACCAAAATATGAGTGTACCCATTAGAGGAAGGAAAAGGTCCCATATAATCAAAACCCCAAACATCAAATGGTTCAACAACAAGTGAATAATTCATTGGCATTTCCTGACGCTTACCGATATTACCAATTCTTTGACATTCATCACAAGAAAAGAAAAACTTACGGGCATCTTTCAAGAGAGTAGGCCAATAGAAACCAGATTGCAATACCTTGTGAGCAGTTCTATCTCCCGCATGATGTCCTCCATAAGCTACGGAATGACATTTCCGTAGGATTTGTTCCAGTTCATGCTCAGGTACACAATGTCTAATAATACCATCTACTCCTTCTTTATAAAGATGTGGGTCATCCCAAAAGTAAGGTCTCAAGTCATAGAAGAATTTTTTTCTTTTGTTGGTATGTGAAGCTAGGTGGTATATATTTAGCGACAATGTAATTAGCATAATCAGCATACCAAGGGGTGTTTTGAGAAACATTTATTGCAGCTAACTGTTCGTCAGGGAAACTATCATCAATAGGTAGTGGTCAACAAGAATATTTTCTAACCTAGACAAGTTATCAGCTACGGGGTTCTCAGCTCCCTTCCTATCAACAATATGCAAGTCAAATTCTTGGAGCAAGAGAACCCACCTAATAAGTCTAGGTTTAGCATCATTCTTATCCATAAGATATTTTATAGCAGCATGGTCGGTGTGAACAATTACTTTTGAGTCAACAATATAGGATCTAAATTTATCACAAGCAAACACGACCGCTAAAAATTCTTTTTCAATAGTAGCATAATTTTGTTGAGCACTGTCTAGAGTTTTGCTAGCATAATGGATAACATTCAATTTCTTATCTACTCTTTGTCCTAGAATAGCACCAACATCATAATCACTAGCATCACACATAATTTCAAAAGGCAAGTTCCAATCAGGTGGTTGAACAATAGGTGTAGAGGTTAAGGCTGGCTTCCACATAATCATCATCAAAAATAAAAGGACTATCCTTTTGCAAAAGATTAGTTAGAGGCCTAGAAATTTTAGAGAAGTCTTTAATGAACCTCCTATAAAAACCAGCATGACCAAGGAAACTGCGAATACCTTTAATATCTTTAGGACATGGCATTTTCTCAATTGCATCAACTTTAGCTTTATCCACCTCAATACCTCATTCAGATATCGTATGCCCCAAGACAATGCCTTCATTAACCGTAAAGTAGCACTTCTCCCAATTCAAGACAAGATTAGTTTGTTCACATCTCTGCAAAACTCGATCAAGGTTGCTTAAGTAATCATCAAAAGAAGTTCCATAAACGGAAAAATCATCCATGAAAACCTCCACAATCTTTTCACAGAAATCAGAGAATATAGCAGTCATACATCTTTGAAAAGTAGCAGGTGCATTGCATAAACTGAAAGGCATACGTCTATAAGCATAGGTTCCAAAAGGGCAAGTAAAGGTGGTTTTCTCTTGATCAGATTGTGACACAGGTATTTGAGAGAAACCAAAATATCCATCTAGGAAGCAAAAGTGTGTGTGCTTAGATAATCTTTCTAGCATTTGATCAATGAAAGGTAGAGGGTAATGATCCTTCCAAGTAGCTTTATTTAATTTTCTAAAATCAATTACCATTCTATAGCCAGTAACAATTCTTTGTGGAATGAGTTCATTCTTATCATTGGGAACAACCGTAATACCTCCTTTCCTAGGGACACAATGAACTGGACTTATCCATCTACTATAAGCAATAGGATAGATTATACATGCTTCCAGAAGTTTTAGTATTTCAGTTCTTACCACTTCCTTCATCTTAGGATTCAATCGCCGTTGGTGATCAACAACGGGTTTAGCATCAGGTTCCATATTAATCTTGTGCTGACATAGAGTGGGACTAATGCCCTTAAGATCATCAAGAGTATATCCAATAGCAGCCCTATGCTTCGTTAGAACTTTTAATAATCTTTCTTCTTCATGTTCTGAAAGGTTAGCACTAATAATAACAGGATATATCTTTTTCTCATCAAGATAAGCATACTTCAAAGTGGCAGGCAATTGTTTCAATTCAAACATAGGATCACCTTTAGGTGGAGGAGGACCTCCAAGAGTTTCAATAGGCAAATTGTGTTTCAGGAGAGGTTGTTGTTCAAAGAAAATTCGATCTATTTCATTTCTTTCACGCAAGTGCATATCATTTTCATGGTCAAGCAAATATTGTTCTAGTGGATCAGTAGGAGGCACGGAAATAGAAGCAAGACCAATTATTTCATCCTTACTAGATAACGCTTTATCACGAGGTTGTCTACTAACCTTGGACAAATTAAACTCATGAGACACATTACCAAAACTGACACCGACAGTTTGTTTTTCACAATCTATCTTAGCATTGACGGTGCTTAAGAAAGGTCTACCAAAGATAATGGGACAAAAGTCATCTTGTGGGGAAACAAGAACTAGAAAATCAGTAGGGTATTTCACTTTCCCACACAAGACTTCAACATCTCTAATAATCCCAAGTGGTGTGATAGTGTCTCTATTAGCAAGTTTAATAGTAACAGCAATGTCTTCTATTTCAGCAGGTGCTATTTCATCCATAATTTCTTGGTATAAAGTAAAAGGGATAGCACTCACACTAGCACCCAAATCACATAAACCATGATAGCAATGATCTCCTATTTTGACTGAGACAACAGGCATGCCTTCTATGGGTCTATGTTTATCTTTTTCATTGGGTTTAGCAATTCTAGTAGCTTCATCACAGAAGTAGATAACATGCCCATCAATATTTTCTACCAAGAGATCTTTAATCATAGAAACACTAGGTTCTACTTTAATTTGCTCAGGGGGCTTAGATATTTTTAGATTACTCTTTCGAACCACAGTTGATACCTTAACATGTTCCTTTATCCTAACAGGGAAAGGTGGTTTTTCAATATAAGCGGTAGGCAGAACTGTATCAACATTGTAAAAGATGGTTTCTTCTTTAGCTATGACCGGTTCTTTAATTTCTTCTTTAATAGGGGGATGATATTTAAACCGCTTCTCCTTAGGGAGATCAACGTGAGTAGCAAATGCTTCGCAGAAAGAGGCTACTATCTCAGAGTCAAGTCCATATTTAGTGCTAAACATGTGAAAAGTATCGGTATTCATAAAAGATTTAACACAATCTGTCGGCGTTCTGGGAACGGGGGTACCCAGACCTGCCTGCGTGCGGCCCAGGGCATGGCCACTTTGTCAGCCAGGCACGGCCTGGCGAGACCGCACCCAAGACAAGGCCCTCACGAGGGCCCTAAGCTTGCAAGGGAGGCAGCACCAAGATCAGCGAAGGATGGGCCTCCTCAGGCCCTCTCCGGAGCGGCGGAGATCTCTATGCAGAACCCGGCCTCAGGAGTCAAGGATGACGCAAGGAAGGACAGGCGGGCGCCAGCGCGCCAGGCGGTGCAGTTTCCCCTTTCGTGCAAAGGGAGCAAGGACGTACGCGGGTTCCCAAAGCGCCCCCCAAAGGTTTCCATTCCGGTGCAACAAGACCACGACCACGAGCCCAGCAGGACGGATGTCATCGCCGAGCCCACCTCTGCATCATCGACAGCTACTTTGCAGGCTAAGACCACCTTTGTACAGGGCGGGGATGTACTCCTGTCCCCCTTCGAATTTGGCCGTTGTGGGATCCCTTCCCGCCATTGCGATAAGGGAAGAGGACCCGGGCCGCTGCTATAAATAGAGGATAGGCTGCACCGTAGAGGGAGGGACAACAGACAAGGCAGAGAGCCAAGAACACCACTCGAGCGCCCTCGCGAAGCTCCTCACCACTGTACTAGTTCATCCACCACACCTCCTCGTGAGGCAATCCACCAAAGCAGGAGTAGGGTTTTACGCTTCACAACGGCCCGAACCTGGGTAAATCATCGTGCGAGTTCATCGTCCTAACCATCGAGTAGCAAGCAAGGCAGGGCGAGGCTGCAGGGGATCTTCGCACACGCCCCTGTGTTCGAACTTCTTGGGGTTTTGCGGAGCCCGAAATCCGACATTTGGCGCACCAGGTAGGGGGCGTGTCGAAATCTTCCTCGAAGCCTCACTCTTCCCTCGCCGCACCGCCCCGATGGCCAGCGCCGGACAAGCTTCCTCTGGCCATGGCGGATCCGTCTTCACCAATCCCACCGCTGCAGACCGAGACCCACGCCCCAGCGGCACGACGCTGGGCGGTCAGTATCAAGCCGCCAGTGTCGTCTCTGCCATCGTCGCCCCTCGCACCACCGAAGCGCACGGCGGACGGGCAGCGCCCCCGACACCGACATCGCTCTGCACCTACATGGGAGACCTCGACGCGCACGATGCGTTGCTGATGGGAAGCGAGATGCTTGGCCACCGCCCGACGCACGGGGGCTTCGACGCATGGGCTGACCACATCGCTGAGCTGGTCGCCGTCGCGCGGAGGGCCATGGCCACCAGCCCTCCTTCGCGGCCACAGGCGTCAGGCGCCGGGGGCTCGTTCGCCACGCCTGTCGCCCAGCCCGCCTGCGGCGTGCCCCCTCAGACCCCGGACGAGCCTGAACGGGGCCCGCCGCACGCCGTGCTCCTTCTCCTCCGAATTCCGGTGACCGGTTTCGGGGCGCCACCCGGCCCCGACGATGGAGCGCACAGAGGAAACAACGGGGCGCCCCGCGCGCGCACCGACTCGCACTCTCGTACCCCTGCGGACCGTCAACAGCCTGGGTTGACCAGGCGGGAGCGCGCCATCCTGCGCAGGGAGCAGGCGGCGCAGGCATCCGGACAAGCAAGCAACCACGGCGAAGGCGCACCGGATCGCCAAGGTAATAATCCCCGTCAGGAAGCACGCGGCCCACCCAGCGGCGGTGGCAGAGGTAAGCAACTTCGAGCTGGGGCTTGTCGCAGGAGGGTCTGCGGGCTGCGCGCACAGGGCGGCGCCCCGCCGCCGCTCGAAGGGGCCGTCCCCGGCGCCCCTCCGGATGGCTCAGGAGGAGAACCGGGCCCTTATGTAGAGCCCTATGTACCAAGCTACGTCGTACCTCCGGACGGTGGGATGGATCAGGCGCCTGCCGCAGGCGCCAACACCCCCCAAGAATAGGGGGTACCCTGGGCGTCCTCCCCAAGCCGGGCCTGGGGGCTTCCACCGACGGAGCATCTGGCCTGGACAATGTGAGCGGGAGAAAGAGGGAGGACGCCCCCGGGCCCGCGGGGAACGGCGCAAGCCGTCGCCCTCGCGAGCAAGCAACACCTAGCCAAGCCCCGAGGCCTCAGGAGAAACGGCCTGGGGGGAGCAGCAAGACACAAGTAGCGTGGGCCACCCGCGGCAACCGGAGCGCCGGCGCAGCCTCAGGAGGCTGGGCCTCACGAGGCCCTCAAGACACTATCCGGCCGGCGCCCCGACGCTTCACGAGGCGGCTTCATCGACAAAACACCTTTATGACTGCGCCGGATGCATTGTGCTCATGTTTGGGCCGCGGGAGCGCAATCCTGCGGCTACGCGGGGAACAATGCATTCGGGTTTTGGTCATAGAGGCACGCAACCGAGCAAAAATGCACGGGATGGCTCTTGACGGAGTTGGGAGCAACCGGGCCGTGCGCCTGGGGGCTTGCCCAGCTATCTACGGCCGTGACACTCTCACATAATAATGAGTGGGTTATATACGCCCGGAGCCCCCCGAGGACACGGAGGGGTTCCCACCCACGCCCAAGTGGAAGCCCCATGCTCCGCGCTGGCGGACAAAACTGCCCTCCAATGGCTATGCCCACGCAATGTGGATGCCCTACGCTCCGCACTGGGGGAAGATGAAGATAAAGACTAGTCTAGGCGCCGGACGCGGCTGTTATTTGCTCTTCTGATGTTTGAATTTGCCAACTTTTCTGGAACAAAGCTCGGGGTTTTCTTCAACCATGTTTTAAAAAAAGGGGTCAGGGATTTATTTTCGTCGCCATTTCCTATCTTGGGTTCTCTCTCTTCGAGTCGAGCACTCGCCTGCTTCCCTCCCCCTCGCACCCCGTGAGCGGGGGCTGGGGGGCACGGTGCTCGCACCTCGCCAAGGCCATGGCGCCCGGATCCTCGCGTGGCACTCCCGGGTGAGTCAACAGGCGCGTGTCGCTTCATACTCGCTCGGGGGCTCCACCCATGACCCGACACGCCATCTCGGAGCCCCGGGAGGCCCGCGCCTCCCGAGGCAGGAAACAAATTTTTTTGGGGAGCCGCTTGAGCGTCAAGGGGGGCTCCTGAGCAACGCGCCTCAGGAGCCTTACCGGTCATATAGCCACTCGCCCCTTGATGTCGTCCTGGTGATCCGTTCGGCATCAAGGGTGTCGAGGCCTCACCTCGTAGTTGCGTCCTGGTGATCCGGACGTACATTACGGTGGTCGAGGAATGTGCGGGACTGGGACCTGCCGATGTAAAGCTGCTTGAGCGTCAAAGGGGGCTCCTGAGCAACGCGCCTCAGGAACCTTACCGATCATATAGCCACTCGCCCCTTGATGTCCTCCTGGTGATCCGGTCGACATCAAGGGTGTCGAGGCCTCACCTCGTAGTTGCGTCCTGGTGATCCGGACGTACATTACGGTGGTCGAGGAATGTGCGGGACTGGGGCCTGCAGACACAGAGTGCCGAAAGGGCTCCCAACCTGCCTCACTCATAAGAAGAAGAAGTCCCCAGGACGTCTGGACTCCCCAAGCGCCATAGCCAAACTTCCCCGACGAAAATCCTACTGCGAGCATGTCAAGCTAAGTACCCTAGCCGTGATCAGCAGAATGTTTCAATTAACAAAGACACAAAAACCACGACGCACGATAAGGGTACTAACAAGGGCGCAAGCGTCGAAGCTCACTACACGCCCATAGGGCCCCCTTGGTTCTTTGATTACAGGAAAGGAAGAAGAGGAGGAGAAAGAAAGTAAGGAAGCCCCCTCGGGGGCTGCAGCTCCGGGAGCCCTGGCGTCGGTGCACCAGCACTCAGTCAGATTCCTCCTCTTCCTTCACGGGCCCGTGGAGGCACGCCGGCGTGGCCGCTTCGGGAGCGGAGGAGCGACGCCGCGGCGGCTGGCTATCCCCTGAGGTCCGGGCGCGCCGGCGCGGTGGGCGCGCCATAGCTGCTATCGCTCGGGCTCTCCTCGAAAGGGGTGTCGCTGCTGCTGGAGACGCGGCGCCCGTCGTGAAGGGCAAGCTCATCTCCAAGATCGCCGCGGCCGTCGTCTTCCGGGCAGCACCCCAGGCACTCGCCCTCTCCACCGAAGATCTTGACGAAGAGCATCGCCACCCCGTCATACTTGAAGTGACGGGTGTGCCTCCCCTCCAAGCCACGGGCGCGGGCAAACGTCTGCCACCCGCGGTTCAGGTACACGTAACCCCTGGGGGTGACCTCGACCTCCACCCACGAAGCTGCGCTGCAACAGCCGTCGGCCTGCAGCCATAGGCCAGCAGGCCCCCCGGCCGGCAGCGCCTCCGCGAAGAAGCACGGGAGTTGAAACCAAGCGGCCTCCGGCCTCTCCGCCCAGACCACAAACTCCTGGGCCATGTCGGCTGAATGGATCCACGGGCGCGGCGGCCGGGTGGCCACCGCCAGCCTCCCACTGCGGGCGCCACCACCACCACTACTGCGGCCGCCCGCGCTGGACGGAACCCCCCCGCGGCTGCCAATGGTAACCCCGGGCCGCGTTGGTGCACACCCGCGCCCGCGGGGAACCACCACCGGCGTCGTGGCATATTTCCGGGGACAACCACGGCCCCTCCTGGGCGGCGGTGAGGCAGGGCTCTCCTCGGAGGCCTTCCCTTTCTCGGCGGCGGAAAACTTCCTCACTGAAGCCATAGCTGGGAGAACGGCAGCTTGAAGGTTGGGGGGCAAATAAAATGGAGATGTGTTGAGGGTTTTCTCGCCCTCACCCATTTATATACGACCAAGGGCCAACCAGTGCCCCCTCGCATCCCGGGCAGTGATGGCGCCACTGCGCATCCCAGCCCTTGTCATCTGGAGCGTCGTGGGGAGTACAGGCGTCGGACGCTCCTCGGGCGCCGCGGGGCAGGCCCGGGTGGCGTGCGACTCTCCCCCACATCAATTCATCGGCTCCCGAAGGGTCACATCCGCGTGGCCCAAAGGGAGAAGGCCGAGGGAGCAGACGCATTCAAGAAAAGGTAATGATGGCCGGCGCGGCGCGCAGGCGTCGCATCAGTTTGACCTGGGAGGTCCCTGATGACCTCGGGAGTGAGGACGGCATCCACTGGGCGCGCAACGTATGTCGAGCCTGGCCCGCAGGCGTCTTCGGCCCGCGGCGCTTCGGGCCACCCTCAACAGCTTCGCCCGAAGGCCAGCTCGAGCGCGCCTTGGGCCCGGGGGCTACTGTCGGCGTTCTGGGAATGGGGGTACCCAGACCTGCCTGCCTGCGGCCCAGGGCATGGCCCACTTTGTCAGCCAGGCATGGCCTGGCGAGACCGCACCCAAGACAAGGCCCTCACGAGGGCCCTAAGCTCGCGAGGGAGGCAGCACCAAGATCATCGAAGGATGGGCCTCCTCAGGCCCTCTCCGGAGCGGTGGAGATCTCTATGCAGAACCTGGCCTCAGGAGTCAAGGATGACGCAAGGAAGGACAGGCGGGCGCCAGCGCGCCAGGCGGTGCAGTTTCCCCTTTCGTGCAAAGGGAGCAAGGACGTACGCGGGTTCCCAACGCGCCCCCCAAAGGTTTCCATTCCGGTGCAACAAGACCATGACCATGAGCCCAGCAGGACAGATGTCATCGCCGAGCCCACCTCTACATCATCGACGGCTACTTTGCAGGCGAAGACCACCTTTGGACTGGGCGGGGATGTACTCCTGTCCCCCTTCGAATTTGGCCGTTGTGGGATCCCTTCCCGCCATTGCGATAAGGGAAGAGGACCCGGGCCGCTTCTATAAATAGAGGATAGGCTACACCATAGAGGGAGGGACAACAGACAAGGCAGAGAGCCAAGAACACCACTCGAGCGCCCTCGCGAAGCTCCTCACCACTGTACTAGTTCATCCACCACACCTCCTCATGAGGCAATCTACCAAAGCAGGAGTAGAGTTTTACGCTTCACAGCGGCCCGAACCTGGGTAAATCATCGTGTGCATCTGCTTCCTCGTCATCGTGCGAGTTCATCGTCCTAACCATCGAGTAGCGAGCTAGGCAGGGCGAGGCTGCGGGGATCTTCGCACATGCCCCTGTGTTCGAACTTTTTGGGGTTTTGTGGAGCCCGAAATCCGACACAATCAAACTCGAGATTTATACCTAACTCATTACCTTCATCGAGTTCCCAATCTTCAGAGTTGCGTTTAATTCTTTCTAAGAGATCCCACTTGAATTCAATAGTCTTCTTCATATAAGAACCAGCACAAGAAGTATCGATCATGGATTGATCATTATGAGAAAGCCGAGCATAAAAATTATGAATGATAACTTCTCTCGGAATGTCATGATTGGGGCATGAATATAGCATTGACTTAAGCCTCTCCCAAGCTAGAGCGATACTTTCTCCTTCACGAGGCCAAAAATTATATATATAATTCGGATCACGATGAACTAGATGCATGGGATAAACTTTTGGTGGAATTCCAATTGCAAACGATTCCAGTTCCACGATCTAAGATCATCATATAGCCTATACCATGTCAATGCTTTTCCCTCCAAAGATAAAGGGAAAACCTTCTTCTTAACTTCATCTCTGGGTAAACCTGCAAGCTTAAATAATCCACATATTTCGTTCACATATAATAGATGCATATCAGGATGTTCAGTTCCATCTCCTGCATAGGGTTTAGCAAGCAGTTGTTCTACCATACCCGAAGGAATTTCATAAGTAATATTTTCAGTAGGTGCAGTAGGTTGACGGGCAACTAATTGTGGTTCCGGTCGAGGTGAAGATACCCCGAACAAACCCCTCAAAGGATTGTTCTCCATAGTAGCAAGTAGCAATAAATTTCAGCACGTAGTATAAGTTTTTCCTTACCGATTTCCACTTACCAAGAGCGCTTCACTCCCCGGCAACGGCACCAGAAAAGAGTCTTGATGACCCACAAGTATAGGGGATCAATCGTAGTCCTTTCGATAAGTAAGAGTGTCGAACCCAACGAGGAGCAGAAGGAAATAACAAGCGGTTTTCAGCAAGGTAATTTCTGCAAGCACTGAAATTCTGGGTAACAGATAGTTTGATAGCAAGGTAATTGGTAACAGGCAAGTAACAGTAACGGTAAATAAGGTGCAGCAAGGTAGCCCAATCCTTTTGAGGCAAAGGACAGGCCAGAACAATCTCTAGTAATAGGCAAATTGTTCTTGAGGGTACACGGGAATTTCATCTAGTCACGTTTATCATGTTGGTTTGATTCGTGTTCGCTACTTTGATAGTTTGATATGTGGGTGGACCGGTGCTTGGGTGCTGTTCTTACTTGAACAACCTCCCACTTCTGATTAACCCCCTCGCAAGCATCCGCAACTACGAGAAAAGTATTAAGATAAAATATAACCATAGCATTAAACGTTTGGATCCAAATCAGCCCCTTACGAAGTAGCGCATAAACTAGGGTTTAAGCTTCTGTCACTCTAGCAACCCATCATCTAATAACTACTCCACAATGCATTTCCTTAGGCCCATGAATGGTGAAGTGTCATGTAGTCGACGTTCACATGACAGCACTAAGGGAATCACAACATACATATCATCAAAATATCGAACACATATCAAATTCACATGATTACTTGCAACATGACTTCTCCCGTGACCTCAAGAACAAAGGTAACTACTCACAAATAATAAACATGCTCAAGATCATAGAGGTATTGAATAGCATAATGGATCTGAACATATGATCTTCCACCAAATAAACCATATAGTAATCAACTACGCAAGGTAATCAACACTACTAGTCACCCACAGGTACCAATCTGAGGTTCCGGTACAAAGATTGAACACAAGAGATGAACTAGGGTTTGAGAGGAGATGGTGCTGTTGAATATGTTGATGAAGATTGGCCTCCCAAAGATGAGAGGGGTGTTGGTGATGACGATAGCTGTTGGAAATATGCCTTAGAGGCAATAATAAATTGGTTATTATTATATTTCCTTGTTCATGATAATCGTTTATTATCCATGCTATAATTGTATTGATTGGAAACTCAAATACATGTGTGGGTACATAGACAACACTGTGTCCCTAGTAAGCCTCTAGTTGACTAGCTTGTTGATCAAAGATGGTTAAGGTTTCCTAGCCATGGACATGAGATGTCATTTGATAACGGGATCACATCATTAGGAGAATGATGTGATGGACAAGACCCAAACTGTAAACGTAGCATTTGATCGTGTCAGTTTATTGCTATTGTTTTCTGCATGTCAAGTATCTGTTCCTTTGACCATGAGATCATGCAACTCACTGACACCGGAGGAATACCTTGTGTGTATCAAACGTCGCAACGTAACTGGGTGACTATAAAGGTGCTCTACAGGTATCTCCGAGGGTGTCTGTTGGGTTGGCATGGATCAAGACTGGGATTTGTTACTCCGTGTGACGGAGAGGTATCTCAGGGCCCACTCGGTAATACAACATCACAATGAGCCTTGCAAGCAATGTGACTAAAGTGTTAGCCACGAGATCTTGTATTACGGAACGAGTAAAGAGACTTGCCGGTAACGAGATTGAACTAGGTATAGTGATACCGACGATCGAATCTCGGGCAAGTAACATACCGAAGAACAAAGGGAACAGCATACGGGATTAACTGAATCCTTGACATAGAGGTTCGACCGATAAAGATCTTCGTAGAATATGTAGGAGCCAATATGGGCATCCAGGTCCCGCTATTGGTTATTGGCCGTAGAGGTGTCTCGGTCATGTCTACATAGTTCTCGAACCCGCAGGGTCTACACACTTAACGTTTGGTGACGATTAGTATAATTGAGTTATTATGTTGGTGACCGAAAGTTGTTCGGAGTCCCGGATAAGATCCCGGACATGACGAGTATCTCCGGAATAGTCCGGAGGTAAAGATTGATATATGTGATAATAGTGTTTTGATCTCTGGAAGGGTTCCGGAGTTCACCGGAAGGGGTTCCGGATGTTTACCGAAGTGTTCGGGTGCAGCAACACTTTATATGAGCCAAAGGGATAAAGCCCACAAGGTATTGGAAAGTGCAAAAGTAGTTTTGCTGCCGCGTAAGCGGTACTACCGCTTGGTGAAGCGGTACTACCGCCGGAGCGGTACTACCGCTTGTGTGAAGCGGTACTACCGCCCGAGCGGTACTACCGCTTGTGTGAAGCGGTACTACCGCCCAAGCGGTACTACCGCTTGTGTGAAGCGGTACTACCGCTTGTGCGCGGCTGTGCACGGTTCGGCAGGGATCCGAGTTGGACTCTTTCCCTGCGGGCCAAACCGACCTTGTGCGGGCAAAACCGACCCGGAGGAGGCTTTTACTCCAAGTTTAGACCCCAAGGCTCAACATATAAATAGAGGGGCAGGGCTAGCACACGGAATACATCAAGATTTCCCCAAGCCGTGTGCGGCAACCCTAACCCTCTAGTTCCTCCGTCATAATCTCCGTAGCGCTTGGCGAAGCCCTGCAGAGATTGTTCCTCACCACCATCACCACGCCGTCGTGCTGCTGGAACTCAACCACTACTTCATCATCGCTCGCTGGATCGAGGAGGTGAAGGCGTCATCAAGCCGTACGTGTGTTGAACGCGGAGGTGCCGTCCGTTCGGCGCTAGTTCGTGATCGGATCGAGGGACGACTTGCGATTTGGATCGCGGAGACGTTCGACTACATCAACCGCGTTTATTAAACGCTTCCGCTTAGCGATCTACAAGGGTATGTAGATTCACTCTCCCTCTCGTAGATGCTCATCACCATGGATAGATCTTGTGTGTGCGTAGGAAAATTTTTGTTTCCCATGCAACGTTCCCCAACAGTGGCATCATGAGCCAGGTCTATGCGTAGATGAGATCTCGAGTAGAACACAAACGAGTTGTGGGCGTGGGTGTATACATATTGCTTGCCGTTACTAGTTGATATTTGATTCGGCGGTACTGTGAGATGAAGCGGCCCGGACCGACATTACGCGTACACTTACGCGAGACAGGTTCCTTCAACTGACATGTAACTTCGTTGCATAAAGATGGCTAGCGGGTGTCTGTCTCTCTCACTTTAGTTGAATCGATTTCAATGAAGAGGGTTCTTTTAGAAGATCAAAAAGCAATCACTACACCACGTTGTGGTTTTGCGTAGGTAAGAACGGTTCTTGCAAACCCGTAGCAGCCACGTAAAATTTGCAACAACAATTAGAGGACGTCTAACTTGTTTTTGCAGGGTATGTTGTGATGTGATATGGCCAATTACATGATGAGATATATGTGATGTATGAGATGATCATGTGTTGTATAGAATATCACGACTTGCATGTCGATGAGTACGGCAACTGGCAGGAGCCATAGAGTTGTCTTTAATTATTGTATGACCTGCGTGTCAATCATTAAGCGCTATGTAATGCTTTACTTTATCGCTAAACGTTAGCTATAGTCGTGGAAGCAACAGTCGGCGCGACAACCTTATGGCGACACGTTGATGGAGATCAAGATGATGGAGATCATGGTGTCATGCCGGTGACGATGGAGATCATGCCGGTGCTTTGGAGATGGAGATCAAAAGCACAAGTTCATGGCCATATCATGTCACTTATGATTTGCATGTGATGTTAATCCTTTTTATGCATCTTATTTTGCTTAGGACGACGGTAGCATTATAAGGTGATCCCTCACTTAAATTTCAAGATAAATTGTGTTCTCCCCAAGTGTGCACCGTTGCGAAAGTTCGTCGTTTCGAGACACGCCGTGATGATCGGGTGTGATAGACTCTACGTTCGCATACAACGGGTGTAAGCCATGTTACACGTGCGGAACACTCGGGTTAAACTTGACGAGCCTAGCATGTACAGACATGGCCTCGGAACACAAGAGACCGAAAGGTCGAACATGAGTCATATAGTAGATATGATCAACATGAAGATGTTCACCATTGAAACCACCTCAACTCACGTGATGATCGGACTTGAGTTGGTGGATTTGGATCATGTTACACTCGAATGATCGGAGGGATGTCAATTTGAGTGGGAGTTTTTTAAATATGATTAACTAAACTCATTATCTAAGAACAATAGTCTAAGTTGTCTTTGCTATATTTATGTTGTAGATCATGGCTCGCGCAGTAGCACCCCTGAATTTTAATGCGTTCCTAGAGAAAGCTAAGTTGAAAGATGATGGAAGTAACTTTGTGGACTGGGCCCGTAATCTAAGGATTATCCTTACGGCTTCCCAGAAGGCTTATGTCCTTGATGCACCGCTTGGTGATCCACCCGCTCCAGTTGAGTCTCTAGACGTTGTGAACGCCTGGCAGGCTCGTTCTGATGATTACTCAATAGTTCAATGTGCAATGTTGTATGGCTTAGAACCGGGACTTCAAAGACGTTTTGAACGTCATGGAGCATATGAGATGTTCCAGGAATTGAAGTTTATCTTTCAGAAGAATGCCCGGATCGAGAGATATGAGATCTCCGATAAGTTCTATGCTTGCAAAATGGAGGAGAACGGGTCTATCAGTGATCACGTGCTCAGAATGTCTGGGTACTCCACCCGTCTGGCTGAGTTAGGGATGCCCCTTCCGCCAGAGGCTATCACTGACAGAGTTCTTCAATCATTGCCACCTAGCTACAAGAGCTTCGTGTTGAACTATAACATGCACGGGATGAACAAGTCAGTCGCCGAGCTGTTTGCGATGCTGAAAACCGCTGAGTCTGAAATTCAGAAGGAGCATCAAGTGTTGATGGTCAATAAAACCACTAGTTTCAAGAAAAATGGCAAGGGTAAGAAGGGTAACTCCAAGCAGAGTGGCAAAGCAGTTGCTCCTCTCGTGAAGAAACCCAAGGCTGGACCCAAACCAGAAACTGTGTGTTTTCATTGCAAGGGAACTGGACACTGGAAGCGGAATTGCCCCAAGTATTTGGCTGACAAGAAGGCGGCCAACAACAAACAAGGTATATATGATATATATGTTATTGATGTGTACCTTACCAACTCTCGTTGTAGTGCCTGGGTATTTGATACCGGTGCGGTTGCTCATATTTGCAACTCAAAACAGGAACTGCGGAATAGACGGAGGCTGGCAAAGGACGAAGTGACGATGCGCGTGGGAAATGGTTCCAAGGTTGATGTGATCGCCGTCGGCACGCTCGCTCTTCGATTACCGTCGGGATTAGTGATGAACCTAAATAAGTGTTATTTGGTGCCTGCGTTAAGCATGAACATTATATCTGGATCTTGTTTATTGCGAGACGGTTACTCATTTAAATCAGAGAATAATGGTTGTTCTATTTATATGAGTAAAATCTTTTATGGTCATGCACCCAATGTGAGGGGTTTATTCTTATTGAATCTCGATAGTAATGATACACATGTTCATAACATTGATGCCAAAAGATGTAGAATTGATAATGATAATACCACTTTCTTGTGGCACTGCCGTTTAGGTCATATTGGCGTAAAACGCATGAAGAAGCTCCGTGCTGATGGACTTTTGGAGTCACTTGATTTTGAATCACTTGACACATGTGAGCCATGCCTCATGGGCAAGATGACTAAAACTCCGTTCTCTGGTACAATGGAACGGGCAAGTGACTTATTGGAAATCATACATACTGATGTGTGCGGTCCGATGAGCATTGAGGCGCGCGGTGGTTATCGTTACTTTCTCACCTTCACTGATGACTTAAGTAGATATGGGTATATTTACTTAATGAAACACAAGTCTGAAACATTTGAAAAGTTCAAACAATTTCAGAGTGAAGTTGAGAATCATCGTAACAAGAAGATTAAATTCCTACGATCTGATCGAGGAGGAGAATATCTGAGTTATGAGTTTGGCAGTCACTTAAGACAGTGTGGAATTGTTTCACAATTGACACCGCCTGGAACACCACAGCGTAATGGTGTGTCCGAACGTCGTAATCGAACCTTATTGGATATGGTGCGATCTATGATGTCTCTTGCCGATTTGCCACTATCGTTTTGGGGTTATGCATTAGAGACAGCTGCATTCACTTTAAATAGGGCACCATCGAAATCCGTTGAGACGACGCCATATGAACTTTGGTTTGGCAAGAAGCCAAAACTGTCGTTTCTTAAAGTTTGGGGATGTGATGCTTATGTCAAAAAGCTTCAGCCTGAAAAGCTGGAACCCAAAGCGGAGAAATGCGTCTTCATAGGATACCCAAAAGAGACAATTGGGTATACCTTCTACCTCAGATCCGAGGGCAAAGTGTTTGTCGCTAAAAACGGAACATTTCTTGAGAAAGAGTTTCTCTCGAAAGAATTGAGTGGGAGGAAGATAGAACTTGATGAGGTTGTTGAACCTTTACTTCAACCTGAGAGTAGCGCAGCGCAAAAAGTTGTTTCTGTGGAGCCTACATTAGCTGAAGAGGAAGTTAATGATGATGATCATGAAGCTTTGGATCAAGTTGCTATCAAACCTCGTAGGTCGACAAGGACGCGTACTGCTCCCGAGTGGTACGGCAACCCTGTCTTAGACATCATGTTGTTAGACAACGATGAACCTACGAGCTATGGAGAAGCGATGATGAGCCCGGAT
Source organism: Elymus sibiricus (assembly GCA_039707655.1). Lineage (NCBI taxonomy): Eukaryota > Viridiplantae > Streptophyta > Magnoliopsida > Poales > Poaceae > Elymus > Elymus sibiricus. The sequence continues at coordinate 166,672,394 of CM077669.1, forward strand.
TCCGAGAAGTGGTTAGAGGCCATGAAATCCGAGATGGGATCCATGTATGAAAACAAAGTATGGACTTTGGAAGTATTACCTGAAGGGCGTAAGGCCATTCAGAACAAATGGATCTTTAAGAGGAAGACGGACGCGGACGGCAATGTCACCGTCTATAAAGCTCGACTTGTGGCAAAGGGTTTTTCACAAGTTCAAGGAGTTGACTACGATGAGACCTTCTCACCCGTAGCGATGCTTAAGTCCGTCAGAATCATGTTAGCAATAGCTGCCTTTTTCGATTATGAAATTTGGCAGATGGATGTCAAAACAGCGTTCCTTAACGGTTACCTTAAGGAAGAGTTGTATATGATGCAACCAGAAGGTTTTGTCGATCCAGAGAATGCTGACAAAGTTTGCAAACTCCAGCGATCCATTTATGGACTGGTGCAAGCATCTCGGAGTTGGAATCTTCGTTTTGATGAGGTGATCAAAGCGTTCGAGTTTATACAAGTTTACGGAGAAGCTTGTATTTACAAGAAAGTGAGTGGGAGCTCTATAGCGTTTCTAATATTATATGTGGATGACATATTGCTGATTGGAAACAATATAGAAATGCTGGAAAGTGTAAAGGAATATTTGAACAAGAGTTTTTCAATGAAGGACCTAGGAGAAGCTGCTTTCATATTAGGCATCAAGATCTATAGAGATAGATCAAGACGTTTAATAGGACTTTCACAAAGCACATACCTTGATAAGATTTTGAAGAAGTTCAAAATGGATCAGTCCAAGAAGGGGTTCTTGCCTGTTTTGCAAGGTGTGAAGTTGAGTAAGACTCAATGCCCAGTGACTGCAGAAGATAGAGAAAAGATGAGTGTCATCCCCTATGCTTCAGCCATAGGCTCTATCATGTATGCAATGCTGTGCACAAGACCCGATGTCAGCCTTGCCATAAGTATGGTCGGAAGGTTTCAAGGTGATCCAGGAATGGAACACTGGACGGCGGTCAAGAATATCCTGAAGTACCTGAAAAGGACTAAGGACATGTTTCTCGTTTATGGAGGTGATCAAGAGCTCGTCGTAAAGGGTTACGTCGATGCAAGCTTTGACACTGATCCGGATGACTCTAAGTCGCAAACCGGATACGTATTTATTCTTAATGGGGGTGCGGTTAGCTGGTGCAGTTCCAAGCAAAGCGTGGTAGCAGATTCTACATGCGAAGCGGAGTACATCGCTGCCTCGGAGGCGGCGAAGGAAGGTGTCTGGATGAAGGAGTTCATGACAGATCTTGGAGTAGTGCCTAGTGCACTTGACCCAATGACTCTGTTTTGTGATAATACTGGTGCCATTGCTCTAGCCAAGGAACCAAGATTTCACAAGAGGACCAGACACATAAAGCGACTATTCAATTCCATCCGTGATTACATCAAGGAGGACGACATAAATATTTGCAAAGTACACACGGATCTGAATGTTGCAGATCCGATGACTAAACCTCTTCCAAGGGCTAAACATGAACAACACCAGAACTGCATGGGTGTTCGATTCATTACAATGTAAATCACATAGTGATGTGAACTAGATTATTGACTCTAGTGCAAGTGGGAGACTGTTGGAAATATGCCCTAGAGGCAATAATAAATTGGTTATTATTATATTTCCTTGTTCATGATAATCGTTTATTATCCATGCTATAATTGTATTGATTGGAAACTCAAATACATGTGTGGGTACATAGACAACACTGTGTCCCTAGTAAGCCTCTAGTTGACTAGCTTGTTGATCAAAGATGGTTAAGGTTTCCTAGCCATGGACATGAGATGTCATTTGATAACGGGATCACATCATTAGGAGAATGATGTGATGGACAAGACCCAAACTGTAAACGTAGCATTTGATCGTGTCAGTTTATTGCTATTGTTTTCTGCATGTCAAGTATCTGTTCCTTTGACCATGAGATCATGCAACTCACTGACACCGGAGGAATACCTTGTGTGTATCAAACGTCGCAACGTAACTGGGTGACTATAAAGGTGCTCTACAGGTATCTCCGAGGGTGTCTGTTGGGTTGGCATGGATCAAGACTGGGATTTGTTACTCCGTGTGACGGAGAGGTATCTCAGGGCCCACTCGGTAATACAACATCACAATGAGCCTTGCAAGCAATGTGACTAAAGTGTTAGCCACGAGATCTTGTATTACGGAACGAGTAAAGAGACTTGCCGGTAACGAGATTGAACTAGGTATAGTGATACCGACGATCGAATCTCGGGCAAGTAACATACCGAAGAACAAAGGGAACAGCATACGGGATTAACTGAATCCTTGACATAGAGGTTCGACCGATAAAGATCTTCATAGAATATGTAGGAGCCAATATGGGCATCCAGGTCCCGCTATTGGTTATTGGCCGTAGAGGTGTCTCGGTCATGTCTACATAGTTCTCGAACCCGCAGGGTCTACACACTTAACGTTTGGTGACGATTAGTATAATTGAGTTATTATGTTGGTGACCGAAAGTTGTTCGGAGTCCCGGATAAGATCCCGGACATGACGAGTATCTCCGGAATAGTCCGGAGGTAAAGATTGATATATGTGATAATAGTGTTTTGATCTCTGGAAGGGTTCCGGAGTTCACCGGAAGGGGTTCCGGATGTTTACCGAAGTGTTCGGGTGCAGCAACACTTTATATGAGCCAAAGGGATAAAGCCCACAAGGTATTGGAAAGTGCAAAAGTAGTTTTGCTGCCGCGTAAGCGGTACTACCGCTTGGTGAAGCGGTACTACCGCCGGAGCGGTACTACCGCTTGTGTGAAGCGGTACTACCGCCCGAGCGGTACTACCGCTTGTGTGAAGCGGTACTACCGCCCGAGCGGTACTACCGCTTGTGTGAAGCGGTACTACCGCTTGTGCGCGGCTGTGCACGGTTCGGCAGGGATCCGAGTTGGACTCTTTCCCTGCGGGCCAAACCGACCTTGTGCGGGCAAAACCGACCCGGAGGAGGCTTTTACTCCAAGTTTAGACCCCAAGGCTCAACATATAAATAGAGGGGCAGGGCTAGCACACGGAATACATCAAGATTTCCCCAAGCCGTGTGCGGCAACCCTAACCCTCTAGTTCCTCCGTCATAATCTCCGTAGCGCTTGGCGAAGCCCTGCAGAGATTGTTCCTCACCACCATCACCACGCCGTCGTGCTGCTGGAACTCAACCACTACTTCATCATCGCTCGCTGGATCGAGGAGGTGAAGGCGTCATCAAGCCGTACGTGTGTTGAACGCGGAGGTGCCGTCCGTTCGGCGCTAGTTCGTGATCGGATCGAGGGACGACTTGCGATTTGGATCGCGGAGACGTTCGACTACATCAACCGCGTTTATTAAACGCTTCCGCTTAGCGATCTACAAGGGTATGTAGATTCACTCTCCCTCTCGTAGATGCTCATCACCATGGATAGATCTTGTGTGTGCGTAGGAAAATTTTTGTTTCCCATGCAACGTTCCCCAACAATAGCTTCAATTTCCCCCTCTGGGAGGGAAGTTCCCCTGGCGGAATCACTCCGCCGGAGGGCAAAAGTGCTCCTGCCCAAGTTCCGCCTCAGGGCGGCGGCGCTTCGTCCCGAAAGTCCTCCTTTGATTTTTTTTTTCTAGGTTAAATGTGACTATATACCAGAAGATGGGCACCGGAGGTGGGCCAAGGAGGCCACGATACACCAGGGCGCGCCCAGGGGGGTCTGGCGCGCCCTGGTGGGTTGTTCCCACCTGGCTGGCCCCCTCTGGTAGTTTTCTGCTCCAGTGTTTTTTATTAATTACAAAAATAATCTTCGTAAAATTTCAGCTTCATTGGAGTTGTGCAGAATAGGTATCTCTAATGTGCTTTTCTTAGGTCCAGAATTCCAGCTGCCGGTATTCTCCCTCTTTGTGTAAACCTTGCATATTATGAGAGAAAAGGCATTAGAATCACTCCCCAAAGCATTATTATTCAACAAAATATAATAAATAACAGTAGGAAATCATGATGCAAAATGGACGTATCATTGAACATCACATGTGAAAATACTAAAATAAACAGTGGGCGTGTTAAGTACACCAGGTTTAACAGAAACCACATATGCCCGTTTAAACATGTATTGATGAAATTTAACTGCACAGTCCATACATTTTGCATGAGTGAAATAATTAAGCATAATATGGGTTTACTCACTCCTTACAGATGGGCTCCATCACATTGGAAGAGCATGAATTATGGGTGTTCTCCCTATTGTCGCAAATGGGCTCCTTCCCCTAGCAAGAGCAGAGGTGCAAGGTGCCCTCCCTAATGTCGCAGATGCGATCCTTCCCCTTGGAAGAGCACGGCTATAGGGTGCCCTCAATGATGTCATAGATGTGCTCTTTCCCCTTGGAAGAGACGGATAGGGTGCCCTTGTCATCGTCGATGTCATCGTCGTCGTCGATGACGTGTGACTTGGCAGCTGACAATGCCGAGCCAACGCCATAGAACGTGTCCTTCATAAATGACAAAAGGTGCTCGCTGGCGATGAAGGAAGGAAAATTCTTGATAGCGAAGCATAGGAGATGAGCGGCGGGGCCATTCAAGAGGTCAGCGGGGGTTGAACCCGAGCGGTGGGGGTGGGCCACTTAACCTGTGACATAACCCGTGTCAAGCCGTCGTTGTCAACGAGCTCGATGTCGTCGCCGGCTACGTAGATATACATCCATACTCGAGCCCGCTATTCTGAAGCCTCATCGTCTTGAGATTCCTCGGCGGCCTAGGTGGCCACCTCATCATCGTAGTCATCTTCCCTGGCGTCCTCGGCGGTCACGTCATCATCGTGGTCAGTTTCCCCTGCGTCCTCGGCGGCCACCTCGCCATCCTCGAGCGGACATTACCCGATATACCTCCTTATGGCCATTCGCTCCTCGAGATACCGAGGAAGCATAGCTTGGATTAGGCTGCGACGTTCTGTAGTGGGGGATGGGGATCTGTGAGAAAGGGGGTGTTTAGCAGTATCGAGACGGGTGGTTAACTTGCACGGGGAGAGCAGGAAAGGTTGATGGTGGAAGCGAGGCGGTGGCGGCGACAAGCTATCTAGGGCACGAGCAAGGGAGAAGTGGTGTGTGTGGGTGGCGGTGTGGAGGGGGCCAGGGTGGTTTTTGAGGAAATGTAGTGGCTACTGGCAATTTTACTAGGCGGGAGTGAAATGCCAGGGCTAGTGAATTTTTTATGAAGGGATTGAAGTGGTGCCGGATCAACAAACATCGCAAACAGCCCAAACATAATAACTGTGTGCTGTTAAAGTGAAAACCCACGGAACCACCAAAATTTAAATTGATTAAGGCGGGTAGGTATTTTTAAGATTTCTCAAGGCGAGTTGCTGCAAACGTAAAAATGTGAGATGTGTGTCATACATTACGATTAATCGCACAAGATACACTGCGTGTGTGTTTGTATGCCCACTCTATCTAAAGGAGCTGAGAGCCTCCACGGTGTCTGTCATATCAGATTTGGGTTTTCACTATACGCATGGCCCATTTAGAGTGGCTGGCGGTTGCGAGGAAAGCCTCGTGTTATCCTTGTGCATCGTGGCCAGAAGTCACCAGTGGACTGTGCTGGTGTGACAGGCACGGGCATGGCACACGGTTAGTCTGGGGAACCGTGTCTACTGTGTCGACAATCGCAGACAGTTGTGTCATCCGACTCGTTTGCAATTTATATAACAACATTGGAAAAAACGCGAGAAAGGGTCAGAATACAAACACACCTACATGTGGACCATATATATGTATGAAAAGGGTGTTGTGATGTTCAAATACGGAATGCACAACTTTCATGTGGCATGCACAAGTCTCGCAAAGCGCACGGTACTGCTAGTCTGTGCACCCCCCCCCCCCACTTCGAAACACATGCTCTCGGACTAGGTCTGCAATCTCCCTACCATAACACAAATACAAAATGACGCCCTGAATGTGGCCCAACTATATGTATATGAAAAGGTGGTGTGATATTTGAATACCATATGCATAGGTTTTTTATGTGGCACATGCCTCTCACAACCGGGAATTACCTGCCCACGTGAAGGTTTCATGTATATGCAATACTGTGTTGCCCCCCCCACCACACACACACACTTCGAGCTGTTGGGACGGCATATCAGCACGACATATGGCAACACATAGCAATAATCAACATCTTGGTCGAATTAACATCCCCCTCAACTTCGAGCCATCGGGAGGGTATATGTATATATAGTACTCTCTCACTACCAACCAAAGTGACAGACCACGTAGGTCCACGGATGGGTGTGTCAACCATAACCACGCAAGGGAGTGTACTCTAGAGACAACCATCTCATGCATGTGGCCTAGACATATGTGTATATATGAAGTGGTGTGTGATTTTTAAATGCCAAATACACAACTTTTGCATGACACATGCATGTACATCGCCCTCACAAACCTGGAAGTACCGTAAAGAGGTTCACGACCCGGTGCATATTTGTCGGTTTAAGTGGGAAGGTCGGCGATTCATGTATGAGCTCAAACTTTGGTCTGGAATTTCACCATTAACTACACCGTAACAAATACAAAGAAGAATATCCACCAAGCTTGGTCAAATTAGCATATGTTGTCGTCGGTTTAAGTAACAGGTCATGCGGGCCCATAGATTAGATGATCGTCCATAACCACGCGAGGGAGTGTCCGAAGACAACACCGGCTAGCACGTGCATATATATGCGGCCCAAACACATATGTATGCAAGCGTTGTGTGATGTATTCAAATACGAAATGTACAACTTTCAAGTGCCATCTGTGTCACGTGTACCAGATAGTCCCCCGTCCGGAGGGTCACAACCCATAATATATGTGTGCCCCCATCCCACACTTCGAGCCGGTGGGAGGGATTCATCTGTGTGTATGCATGTACTCTAATTTTTGTCACAAATGTCCCTATGAACTACGTATAGCAACATATACCAAAAAGAATCCATAAATGGTCAAATCAATCTCTCTACTGCCGCCGGTGAAAGTGATGGACCACATTGGCCCATGGAGGGGTGTGACGTTGATAACTACGTGAGGGAGTGTTTGACAGCCAATGACTGTATGAGGCCAAGACTCATATGTGTGTGGGGGGGATCTGCCTCCAAGAACAATGTTCGAACACTGGGGCGCTTGGCTTAGTGACCTACAACACAACGAAAAACACAACAAGATCGATGACGATCTCACTCCCTCTCACTGGAAACAACAGGGACGCATGAGCTACCCAGGTTTGGGCCATCGTGTGGTGTAAAACCCTACTCCTGCTTGTGATTTGGTCGCTTTGCAAAAGGAGGAGCTTGAGGCTCCAATACACGGGGTGTTGGGGAGAGAATGGTTCGATCTCTTACATGGATGTGGCTCTGCCCCCTTTGTAGTGCCTTGGGGCTCATCCCCGAAAACATTTGTGGGAAAGGGTGGCCACAGGACGGCAATTCGAAAGGGGACAGGAGTCAGACCTGTCCTGACTAAAGGTGTTCTTCGCCTAATAAAGCCTTCTTCGTGACGCGTTCGTGGGCTCGAGGATGACCTTTGTCTTGGCGCGTCGAGCCTTCCTGGTCCTCTTTCACTGAAGTAGCAAGCTTTTGGAACCTGCTTTTGGAGGGGCGGAGGGTGCTACTACTGAATCAGCAAAAAGGAAAATGTACCCGGCCACGCCTGCTGGCACAGCCTCTGTCACCCTTCCCCACACGGGTACGTCACCCATGTGCCCGTTGTGGGGTCCTGCATAGGTTCTGTGCGCCAAGCCTCACGGCATGGCTCCTCATGGGGAGCCTCGCAAGGCGATCCAGTACTTGGCGGATCAGGCCAGGCGTAGCCTGGCAGCGAGGGGCCTCGCGAAACTAGTCACCCCGCGAGGCGGTCTCTCCGGAGCGGCTGACGCCGAGCCATCCTCTCACGGGCCGGCCCACCTGTGGCCTCCGGTCCCAGAGGCAGATGGGTCATGGTATCCTGGTTCCCACTAGGCCGACAGTAGCCCCTGGGCCCGCGGCATGCATGTTCCATCCGTTCGGGACGAAGTGACACAGGGCCCATCGAGCTAATGATTCCAGGGGCGACGCATGGCGGGTTCTACGGGCCGGTGCCTCCACTGCTCGTGACGCCTCGGCTATAAAGCCGAGTTGCGTAGGGTGTTGGGGATCCATTTCCCTTCCTGCTCGCAATTGACTCCTTGGTCTCGCGCTCCTCCACTATCCCAATCTCAGTCGGCAGTCGCCGCAGCCATGGTCTTCAAAATGAAACTCTCGTTTGCCTAGAAAAGGTAAGGGAGCGGCGGAGGAGGCGGAGCCACCCAAGCCAGTGCTGGCGAGAAGCAGGGGCCGGGGTTGTGCCCCGGCTGCGGCGGCGAGGATTCCCCCTGGGGCCGGACGCTGGACTTGGCCACCGCAGCGGAGGCCGGCCCCAACAGTCACGGAGCACCTGCAGTCCGAGGTCGCGGACAGTGTGGTGCTCGCAGTCGCGCGGGGTGTCGGTGTCAAAACCGGTGGATCTCGGGTAGGGGGTCCCGAACTATGGATCTTGGATTGATGGGTAATAGTAGACAAGGGAGACGATATTTACCCAGGTTCGGGCCCTCTTAATGGAGGTAAAACCCTACGTCCTGCTTTGTTTTGTATTGATGATTGGGTATCGAGTACAGAGTTGATCTACCTCGAGATTGTATGTAGTGGTGTAAACCCTAAGATCTATGATTGTAATCTCTGATGATCTGATTGTCTCTAATGACTAGCCTGGTCTCGGCTTATATAACACACCAGAGGCCTAGGATAACAAGAGTCCTAGTTGGCTACGTCGGTGGAGAGGAGTCCTTGTCTTAATCACCAAGTCTTGTGGAATCTTCCTCGTATGCATCATGGGCTGTCCGAACTGGCCCATTAGTGAACTGCCCTGGGGGTTTCCCATCTCCGATCTTGAGGATTGCCGAGGTGTATCCGAATAGTTCACACGTCGGGCATCCGAGGAGCCCCTTTAATTTCTTGGCCTTTAACAATGCCTTATTATTTTTTACGCCACACCTCAGGTTTGAAGTGTTTCCCGTGCGGCGGTGCCCTCTTGCGTCTGAACTCCAATGCCGATCTGCATCCGAGGTGTCTTTTTGCAGCCGAGCTCCAACGCCGAACTGCATCCGAGGTGTCATAGATTAACTCGGTCTTGAAAAAGTTGAAGGAGTTTATCCGAACTTAATGCCGGAAATAGTCTTTTATGAAGCCAGCCATTCGCATGCGAGCTTTATGTTGGACTGCTTTCGAGGTGTCTCCGATCTTGAGCTTTATGCAGGACTGCTTCCGAGCTCCAATGCTGGACTTCATCCGAGCTCCAACGATGATCAGCGTCCGAGGTGTCATAGATTACCTCGGTCTTTAAAAAATTGAAGGAATTCAACCGAGCTTAATTCCGGAAATGCCCTCTATGGAGTCAGCCACTTGCGCCCGAACTTTATGCCGGGTTGCTTCCAAGGTGGTGCACCCCCCCGGCCGTGGGCTGATTTTTTGTGGATATTTTCGATTGGTGCAATTTATTCTCTGTCGAGATATATAGCCAGTAGCCCTCAAGGTGCATGTCGGTCTAAAACCCAGGATGCTCCCGAAGGATAAAATAAAACCACTAATCCCAGTAGCCCCTGAGACTCAGGGCGATTCGCGAAATCGGCATGAGGATCAATTCCTTGCTCGGCGGCATACTTTAGGAATTAAAATGCGTTGTGCAGTAGCCCCCGAGACTCAGGTTGGGTGCGGCCGACCAACCCGAGGGTCGTAATCTCGTCGGAAACTGTTTTGCACTTAAATTTTCTGCATTGAATCGTCAATGCAGTAGCCCCCGAGCCTTAATTTGGGCACGGGTGGTCGAATTAAGGATCGATATTTGTTTGACACAAACTTTGTTATGTTTGACCTAATTTATTTGTAATGATTCTATGTATCCAAGTACTTTACATCATTAATGCTCGAATCTGCATTGTACACGACTTTGTTGACCAACCATCGGCTTCAACCTCCTCGGCTAGTAGCCGAGGAGTGTTTGTCCTACTTTATAAAGCCTTTATAAGGGCAAAGATTTACGGCAAACAAGGCAATCCGGCCATACGGTTTTATAAACAAAGGTACGCGGAGAGATATGTTATATTACTATGTAAGAAACATCTTCTGGGAAAAATAGTTCATTTATAAGTTCCTTTTCCTTGGATATCATGTTGACCATGATCGTGAAACCTCAACTCCGATCAATGTGGGAGGAAAATATTGAGGATTTAGTTCGGGGAATGTTCCCGAACTCTATGGTCTTTATTGAACCGAAATTTTCACTTCTGTCGTTGCCGACCAATTATATTCTTAAGATGGCTTGCTTTCGGATTCACCCAGTCTGAGGTACTAATCCGGATGACCTGGAAGTAACAATCACAGAGGTGCTCCCTTTACCGCCTAGCTGAACAATCGGGAACGTAGGGGGTAAGCACAGGAGCTAGGCAACCCAGCTTGGCCAAAGTCTTAAATAAAATTGATGCATATTTATGGCTTTATAACGACGATTACGGAAGGTAGCACTTGCATATTGAATACAAATGCTTTTATGCTATATGCTATTTTGACTCTTTTGTGACCGTTTATCAGTTGAGAGTGGCCCATCGTCGGCTTCTACCCCTTTGTAGATGCTACGCAGGGTGTTTCCGCAGTAATAAGACAACCCTTAGCGGACGTCTCGGTGCCCATAGGCGGTTGTGTTAGCGGAAATGAGGCAATCCGATATGTAGGCTTTTAAAGGAGCTTAAAGTTTGGGAGGCCAGTTACTAGCCCCTGGTTAGTGTTCGGCGTTAGCCGAGGTCAATCCATTAACACTCCGGCCAAATTTATGAAAGGCCCACGGGGTAACCTCTATGGGTCTATAGTTTGACAGAGTCATCGGATCGCCGACCAGTTTACGCCTATCATGACAGTTAGTCTTCGGCTTTCTCAAGTGAGGTACTTAACTAGTCGAGCTGGAAATGCAATCGCAGTGATTCTCCCTTTACACCCTTGGCCGAACAATACGGAACGCAAGGGGCAAGCACATGAGCCGGGCAACCCGACTATTGACCAAAGACATGATTCGAAACAGAGGCATTTAAAGCAATATTCAAGATGCCGAGGTGCAGGTCGGTAGGGAAGATGCCGAACTACGGGTCGGTAAAGATTTCCCCAGCTGAATTATTACATGGGGCACCCCAATCAAGAGGATGTCTCCGCCTCCTAAAGGAAAAACATACAAATAGCTTAAAAGTGCCATAAGCTCGAAAAGCCAAAAAACTTATGTAAAAACTTTGACGTCCGAACTAAATCAAGTTTTTTGGTGCCAATCCAAAATTGGTCTTAAAATTAATGCGTGCTTAAGTCGTGCTTTAACATGATACATCCGATCTCCGGACTCCAAGCGTGTCAGCCTTTGGCTTCAACCTCCATATCCCGAAGGCGGAGTGTTTCTCCGAGGCCTGTTTAGCGAACTAAACTCGAGCGGCTTTAGAAGGAAACCAGGCTATCCGGTTATTAACCACACATTAGCGTCGGAAAAAGGAGTAGTAGAAAAAGACTTTGCAACGACAAAGAAGAAAACATTTATTATAAAACGACTCATAAAATTTAAGAGCCCCCGGTTAAATTGGGTAAAGAAAGTTGTTTTTTGAACAAACAACATTTTTAACAAAGAAAGTTCTTGTTTTAAAACAAAAACATAACGCTTGGTTGAACCGAACAAAAATTTACAAACTTAAGAAATTTGAGCATGAAAGTGACTTAGCTGGTTAATATGCTCGGTGTGGATGATGCGGTTCAAGCTACGACGGGACAAGGTCACAGCCCCCAAGCCGGTCACGAGGTAGCCGAGGAAGAGCTTGGCTTGATGAAGTGACAACACAACACTTCCAAAGGGCCAAGGTGAAACCCCCAGTCCAGCCGAGGAGACAGAGCAGTTCGGCAGCATGTCGGTGAAGCCCCCACGCCAGTCGACCATGTTGACGACGCGATTTGGTTGATGGAGGTGGGACGACGATGTCGGCACGCTGAGGTGACGACGTGACACAGCCGAAGTCGATTACCTACACGCATGAAGTAGCACAAGCCAGATAATAATAAAATAAAAATTCTTTAAAGAATTACTTATACGAAATAAATTATTTAGAAGAGATGCGGCCTGGCGCAATGCAGATGTCGACACGGGGCGTCGGCGCAGCGAGGTGAAAAAAATCCAAATTCGCAGGGTCACCCGAATTTGCGCTAGGGTGACAACAGAATTTGGTCAACAAAGGCGGGACAACGACGTTGGTACGCCGGGGTGACAATGCCATCCTATCTAAATCCTTTACCTGCACACATAAAACAGTGCAAGCCGGACATAATAATAATATTTTTGTATAAGCAATTTACGCAGAGTATGGATAATAAAACAAATATGACCTCTCTGTTGCATAAGTCGAATTGACAGCACAAGGACGTCAATGTGGATTAGAGTCCACTGGCTCAGCACAGATAACCTACGCACAAAATTGTACAAATTACAAGTACAATGATCTTTGGTGGTACTAAACAACATGAACAAATTTAATAGGAGAAATATCACCTAATTGTTCGTAGTGGTTGAAGTTGGTTGATCTCTCGTAACTTGAGCGTCTCACGTCTGCAGCCGCGGGACGAGAACAGACTCTGCCGAATTGCATTGACAAAGCCAGTTGCCAAGAACTGATCGGAAGCCCCTGGTCTAGCCAACATGATGAAGCTGGTCGGCTTGTGACGCCGAAGTCCCCGGAGCAGGTTGATGAAGAGATGGCGAAGCCCCCGGTCTAGCCGAGGTGATGGAGCAGGTCGGCTGGTGATGCCGAAGTCTCATGTCAGCCGAGGTGTCGAAGGAGATCAGCATGGTGGATGTCGGCTTGAAGAAGCGATGGCGCGGCGATGCCGACGCAGGTCGGAATTTGTGATGCCGTCAATGTTGGCTTGATGAAGCAACGGCACACCCGACCCATGCAACCCGTGGGGTGATGCCCTTGTCTTAACGATTGTTTGTCCTTCACGATGCCGAACTCTTGGTCGGCTCGCCGAGGTGGTGGTTGTCATCGACTCGATGGAGCGACGGCGCAGTCGATCTTGACGCGGGTCGATAGCTGTGGAGCAACGTGGTCGGGCCGGTTTGACATGGCGCGATGCTGAAGATCGCCTCGGAAAAGACTCAAAATTTGTGGGCACGTTTTTGAGAACAACACACAATACCCTAGAAAAAAATTCCTTAAAAACGATGTCCAATGTCCCGTTCATGAAGAAAGATGAATTCGGGCCGAATTCGTTCTCGCGCAGAAAACATATCCGAAAATTGATGCACTCATCGGACGTTTCCTGGAGTTTGAACGGTCAGATCGAGCTAAAATTTTGAGGGGTGATCGTTATAGGACTTCGGCAGCCGACGAACGGTGGGATTTTCCAACGGATGTCCGAGTTAGATATTGGACACCTCGCCCCAAACTCATCCAGATTCCCGTCCAGATTCGACAGGGCTCCGGTATATCGGAGATTGCTGGAGATTCCTCCATCGGAACGCGATGAAATTTTGCAGGGTTGTTGTAGATACAATTCTGCACAATTCCACCAAAGTAATCGTCAAAGCGACGCTCGAGAAAACGGGTACGACAAACACAAATTTGCTGTCCAGAAAAAACGGTTGCCAATCTGCAGACGAGTCATCGATCCTTCTGGCGATTCCACAGCGGAACTCTCAATGAAAGCACCAATGTCGGTGTCAAAACCGGCGGATCTTGGGTAAGAGGGCACGAACCTAGGTAAATATCGTCTCCCTTCTCTCCTGTTACCCATCAATTCAAGATCCACAGTTCGGGACCCCCTACCCGAGATCCACCGGTTTTGACACCGACAAGGGGCGCGGCGGGGCACGCTCCCCCTCTCCTCTGGAAGATGCCCCCACGGCGCAAGCCCATGCGGTGCAGGTCGCACACGAGTTCATCGTGGGGCTGCACCGCAGGCCTGGCAGCTGGCTTCGGCTTTCGGACTCCTTCACGAGGGTGCTGGTGAACCTCGGGCCCTCGGGCCTATGGCTGTAGGCGGACGGCTACTGGGACGGCCCCTCCTGGGTCGTGGTGAAGTCCCCCCTGGGGTTCATGTTTCTAGACCGGGGGTGGAAACCGTTTGCTCGTTCCCATGATTTGGAGCGCGGGCAAGTACTGGACTTCGGGTTTGACAGCGACACAACCCTCTTCGTGAAGTTATTCGGGGTAGCCAGCGGCCGCATGGAATGCTGCGGGGAGAGCAGAAGCCGAAGCGACTCCGACTCGTCCTGCGGGAGCAAAAGCGACAAGAGCCTCCAGAGAGTGAAGAGCGAAGACGAGGACTCCGGCTAGGCGCTGGCAGTGCCTGTGGCGAGTGTAAAGCCCAAGATGCGATCCTATCCTTATTTTTGCTCGAGGGCCTCGACAGGGATAGAAGCGCATCTTGTCATTTCGAAAGAATGGATATCATTACAAGTACATGTAAAGAAGAGATGAGTATATAGAATTGGCTTACACTCGCCATAAGATAAATCATGATCACATCAATACAACAACATATACAATCATCATACATAAGAGAAGGGTCCAACTACAGACGAAATCAAACGATAAAATGACATCCATCCTTGCTATCCCAGGCTGCCGGCCTGGAACCCATCCTATGATCGATGAAGAAGAAGAAGAACTCCAAATCAAAACAAGCATCGCTCTCACGTCAAAGCATCGCATTACCTGTACCTGCAACTGTAGTTGTAGTAATCTGTGAGCCACGGGGACTCAGCAATCTCATTTCCAAGGGTATCAAGACTAGCAAATCTTAATGGGTAAGGTATGGTTAAGTGGTGAGGCTGCAGCAAGCACTAAGCATTTATTTGAGTGGCTAACTTACGAGTACAAGAATAAGGGGGTGATTGTCGCATAAACGGACGTGAACTAGTAATGATCACTAAGTGATCCTGAACAACTACTTACGAGTCAAACATAACCCCACCGTGTTCTCTTTCAGTTCAAAAATTCACGAGAAGAGACAGTCACGGTTACGCACACATTTGGTGTATTTTATTAGAGTTTACTTCAAGTTCTCTATGACCGGATGTTAAACAAATTTCCAAGTTGCCACATAACCGTGGGCACGGCTTCTCGAAAAGATTTAACCCTGCAGTGATGCTCCAACTCATCCATCACAAACTAACCACAAGCTGCGTTGGAATTCCTCAACCACGGGATAACTCGTGGTATTTGCGGAATCCCGATGGAAAATCTCAACCTCGAGATAGCCCGAAGTGTCCTCGAAATCCCGTGCACACGATGTTCGAGAAAGGTAAAACGAATCCAGCAAGGCCGCCCGACGTGCCGACAATCCCGATAGGAGCCGCGTATCTCGTTCTCAAGGCACAACCGGATGGGTCACACTATGAGTCAAACCAAACCCCGAGTTTTCCTGCGGTGGCCCTGCAGTCTGCCTGTTTGGGACCAACACCATCAGCACTGGCCCCCATGTATTATGTTGAATTAATCCACGGGTTCATGATGCCCTATGCATTACTAACGGTGTTCAATATTATTATGTTGAGAAAATGTAGTACCAATGTTGGGCCTTGCTACATGAGTTTTATCCCAAAACAAAAATCAAGGGGGTCCCCATAACAACCCCGAGCATGTTAGGAGTGCTCAATATGGAACATAACACCGGTACACAAGTAACTAGGGCGGCAAAAGTGGAACAAAACACCAAGCCAAAGGCCAAGCCTTCCACCTTTTACCAAGTATATATGTGCATTAAATTAAATAGCAATAATATTGTGATATCTCAAAAACATCCATGTTGGCACATGGGAACAATTGCACTTGCAACTAACAATGCTATAAGAAGGGCTGAGCAAGCGGTAACATATCCAAACAATAGTTTGCTGGGATGTGGAGGGTTAGGGGCTTATCATGGCATTTTTGGAGGCTTGACAAACAAGTGGTAGGTAGCGAGACATAGCGATAAAAATGACACAACTAGCATGGCAATGACAGTAGTGGTATCCAGGGAAATGGTCATCTTGCCTGAGATCCCGCTTGGAAGAAGAACGAATCCTTGAAGAAGACGATCCAACGTAGTCGAACGAATCCTCACACTCCGAACGCTTTCGGAACTCTATCGAGAAGAAGCAATCTGAAAACAACAATCAACACATGATAAACACCACAACATATGCACGACATGATGCACATCAAATATGATGCATGTTATGCATGACATGGCAAAGCACAACAATCAACTTCTACACATTAAATGAAGCTCAATATGCAACGAGTTGCATATTGACGAAACTCCATATTTGAATTACATAGTTCACTCCCGTTTAGGTACACGACAATTTTAAATGTTGTTAAACATGGAAAGAGGTGAAGCATAATAAACTAGATATTTAGGCAAGTTTAAATGAGGCCGGAAACAACATATAGCATTTCCAAATGACCCCATATGTTAATTTCGCAATTGGTCCAGATCTGAACTAACCATATTTTATATTTGTTAAACAGCAAAACAAAATGCACCATGTGATTCTACACGTCATTCTAAGCGATTTACATATGTAGATCATTTAAAACGGAGCTACGGCCTAAAAGATATGACCAACACAAGATGAATATGCCATGAATGCAAAATGCATGCAAACGACAACCACAACATCCCAAATTGTAGATGCAGCAAGATATCATGAAACTACATGAGATTCTAAGCAAGTTTCATATAAGGCATGTTAAAAACGGAGCAACGGTTCAACCACAACAACCAACACAAGTTTTTGCTATAATCTGCCCAAAACAGCAACATGGCATTTTGCACACCTCAAACTAACAGGCTACAAGAATCTAAAATGCACAAACAAGACATGGGGCTGTAGCTTACATAATGCACAACAACTCATCTCATAGCAGCTAGTTGAATGAAGCATGTATCAATAGCAAACGAGCTCACAAGATGGCATTAAAATATAGCAGTTTAGGACTTAGTGTAAATAACAGTTTTCAACAGAGCAGTTTTTCACGAAATATTGGCAGCAATAAAACTACATGCTACAAGGCATATATTCGCATGAAACATAACAGCATGGTAGAGGACATGATGCACTACAATTCATTCCATTATGGCAACATCAATTATACACAGATTCATGGAAAACATCAACACAACATGGCATTCTGAAATAACCAGATTCTCAGACTTAGTGAAAATTAGAGTAGACAAGAGCAGCAGTTTTTTAACAGATTAACATCTTTGACAGCGGAATTAATTAGGATGCAAAACCTCTACATGAGAACAATTCGCACAACATGGCAGAGCATAACATGCTTAACAAAAGACTCCATGGTGGCAACTACAAAAGAGTCCTAGAACACTAGCAAATCACATGGCAATATGACAACAAAATAACAGTTTCAGACTTCGTGAAATTTAACAATCTCCCAAAACTGCAGCTTGACTAGGCATGTTGACATAGCAACAACAGTAGCATAACAATCATCTATAGGCATGGCAAGGACACTAACAGCAAGTAGACATGTCACACTACAAATTACTCCAATGGCACAACTTCATAGGAGGCATGGTTTGCTTAACACGAAGCACGCAAAACTGAACTTACCGTTAACAGATTACAATTTTGACGATTACGGTGAGATGCACTTTTGCAATAGATTTTTAGGCATGTAGATGACCTCTAATATGGATGCAAATGATGCCATGATGGAGAGCACAATGAGTAGAACATTTTTCATATATATATCACTCTAATCCGATGAACAGGTGCAAAGTTACAATAGTGTGAACATGCTTATATATACCTGCTTCAAGGAGCTTTAATATTTCAGTTCTTACCACTTCCTTCATCTTAGGATTCAATCGCCGTTGATGATCAACAACGGGTTTAGCATCAGGTTCCATATTAATCTTGTGCTGACATAGAGTGGGACTAATGCCCTTAAGATCATCAAGAGTATATCCAATAGCAGCCTGGTGCTTCCTCAGAATTTTTAATAATCTTTCTTCTTCATGTTCTGAAAGGTTAGCACTAATAATAACAGGATATATCTTTTTCTCATCAAGATAAGCATACTTCAAAGTATCAGGCAATTGCCTTAATTCAAACACAGGATCACCTTTAGATGGAGGAGGACCTCCAAGAGTTTCAATAGGCAAATTGTGTTTTAGGAGAGGTTGTTGTTCAAAGAAAATTATATCTATTTCATTTCTTTCACGCAAGTGCATATCATTTTCATGGTCAACCAAATATTGTTCTAGTGGATCAGTAGGAGCCACGATAATAGAAGCAAGACCAATTATTTCACCCTTACTAGATACTTCTCTATCACAAGGTCATCTACTAAACTTGGAGAAATTAAATTCGTGAGACACATCACCGAAACTAACACCGACAGTTTGTTTTTCACAATCTATCTTAGCATTGACGGTACTCAAGAAAGGTCTACCAAAGATAATGGGACAAAAGTCATCTTGTGGGGAACCAAGGACTAGAAAATCAGTAGGATATTTTACTTTCCCACACAAGACTTCAACATCTCTAACAATCACAAGTAGTGTGATGGTGTCTCTATTAGCAAGTTTAATAGTAACATCAATGTCTTCTATTTCAGCGGGTGCTATGTCATTCATAATTTCTTTGTATAAAGTAGAAGGAATAGCACTAACACTAGCACCCAAGTCACATAAACCATGATAGCAATGATCTCCTATTTTGACTGAGACAACAGGCATGCCCACTACGGGTCTATGTTTATCTTTTTCATCAGGTTTGGCAATTCTAGCAGCTTCATCACAGAAGTAAATAACATGCCCATCAATATTTTCTACCAAGAGATCTTTAACCATAGCAACACTAGGTTCTACTTTAATTTGCTCAGAGGGCTTAGGTGCTCTAATATTACTCTTGCGAACCACAGTTGATACCTTAGCATGTTCCTTTATCCTAATAGGGAAAGGTGGTTTTTCAATATAAGCGGTAGGCACAACTAGATCAACATTGTAAATGATGGTTTCATCTTTAGTTTTCACCGGTTCTTTAATTTTCTCTTTAATAGGGGGGCGATATTTAAACCACTTCTCCTTAGGGAGATCAACATGAGTAGCAAATGATTCACAGAAAGAGGCTACTATCTCATAGTCAAGTCCATATTTAGTGCTAAACTTGTGAAAAGCATCGGTATTCATAAAAGATTTAACACAATCAAACTTAAGCTTTATACCTGACTCGTTACCTTCGTCGAGTTCCCAATCTTCAGAGTTGCATTTAATTCTTTCTAAGATATCCCATTTGAATCCAATAGTCTTCTTCATAAAAGAACCAGTACAAGAAGTATCGAGCATGGATTGATCATTATGAGAAAGCCGAGCATAAAAATTCTGAATAATAACTTCTCTCGGAATATCATGATTGGGGCATGAATATAACATTGACTTAAGCCTCCCCCAAGCTAGAGCGATGCTTTCTCCTTCACGAGGCCAAAAATTATATATATAATTCCGATCACGTTGAACTAGATGCATGGGATAAAACTTTTGATGGAATTCCAATTGCAATCGATTCCAGTTCCATGATCCAATATCATCACATAGCATATACCATGTCAATGCTTTTCCCTTCAAATATAAAGGGAAAACCTTCTTCTTAGCTTCATCTCGGGATAAACCTACAAGCTTAAATAATCCACAAATTTTGTTCACATATAATAGGTGCATATCAGGATGTTCAGTTCCATCTCCAGCATAACGTTTAGCAAGCAGTTGTTCTACCATACCTGAAGGAATTTCATAACCAATATTTTCAGTAGGTGCGGTAGGTTGAGGGGCAACTAATTGTGGTTCCGGTTGAGGTGAAGATACCCCGAACAAACCCCTCAAAGGATTGTTTTCCATAGTAGCAAGTGACAATAAATTTCAGCATGTAGTATAAGTTTTTCCTTACCAATTTCCACTTACCAAGAGCGCTTCACTCCCCGGCAACGGCGCCAGAAAAGAGTCTTGATGACCCACAAGTATAGGGGATCAATCGTAGTCTTTTAGATAAGTAAGAGTGTCGAACCCAACGAGGAGCAGAAGGAAATGACAAGCGGTTTTCAGCAAGGTAATTTCTGCAAGCACTGAAATTGTAGGTGATAGGTAGTTTGATAGCAGGATAATTGGTAACAAGCAAGTAACGGTAACGGTAAATAAAGTGCAGCAAGGTATCCCAATCCTTTTGTGGCAAAGGACAGGCCAGAACAATCTCTTATAATAGGCAAAGTGTTCTTGAGGGTACACGAGAATTTCATCTAGTCACTTTTATCATGTTGGTTTGATTTGCGTTCGCTACTTTGATAATTCGATATGTGGGTGGACCCGTGCTTGGGTGTTGTTTTTACTTGAACAACCTCCCACTTATGATTAACCCCCTCGCAAGCATCTGCAACTACGAGAAAAGTATTAAGATAAAATCTAACCATAGCCTTAAACATTTGGATCCAAATCAGCCCCTTACGAAGTAGTGCATAAACTAGAGTTTAAGCTTCTGTGTAACGCCCAAGATGCGGTCCTATCCCTATTAAGGCGCGAGGGCCTCGACGGGGATAGAAGCGCATCTAGTCGTTTCGCAAGTACAGAAATCATTGCATACATGTAATGAAGAGATGAGTATATGAGTTGGCTTACACTCGCCACAAGCTATCTTACAAGTTCACACAATTATTCATACATTCATCCAGAAGACAGGGTCCGACTACGGACGAAACCAAATGATAAAAGAAAGCAATGAAACTGCCTTGCTAGCCCAAGAACACCACCACGAAGCTCCCCTACTCATCCGGATACGTGACGTACATACGCCTACGTTCTTCATCGTACTCCCACTGGAGCTGAGACACATCATCTGGCACGAACTCGTCAACACCTATACCTGTATTGTTGTAATCTGTGAGCCACAGGGACTCAGCAATCTCATAACCTTGGTACCGAGACTATGTAAGCCAATATGTGAGGAATGGTTAAGTGGTGAGGCTGCAGCAAGCACTAAACATGTATTTGGTGGCTAACTTACGAGAACAAGAATTAAACATGCTGGTCTACGCATAGCGGTCGTTTACTAGAATGATCACTAAGTGATCCTGAACACCTACTTATGTCAAACATAACCCCACCGTGTTCTCACTCGGTTCATGTTCACGAGCAGAGACAGTCACGGGTACGCACACAGTTGGTGTATTTTATTTGAGTTTACTTCAAGTTAACTATAACCGGGTGTTAAACAAATTTCCAAGTTGCCAAAAACCGCGGGCACGGCTTCTCGAAAAGATTTAACCCTGCAGGGGTGCTCCAACTCATCCATCACAAACTAACCACACGCCGCGGGAATAACCTCGACCACGAATCCCGTGATCTCCTAGGAAATTCCGTTGGAAAACCTCAACCTCGAGATAGACCAAAGTATCCTCGGAATTCCTCGCGCAAGACATTCGAGAAAGGTAAAACAAGTCCAGCAAGACCTCCCGACGTGTCGACGATCCCCATAGGAGCCGCGTATCTCGTTCTCAGGACACGGCGGACTGTCCAAACTTCCGGTAGGCCAATCACAGAGTTGCCCCTGGCGGCCATCGGCGGTTGACAGGTTGGACCAACACTCATGAGGAGCAATGGCTCGGGGGTTTATTAAATTATCCACGGGGTTGCAAAGCCCTATGCTTTTTTTAGGTTATTTAGCAAATGTACTACCAAAGTTGGGTCTTGCCAGACAACTTTTAATGTAAAACGAATAGTCAAGGGGGTCCCCATAACAACCCCGAGCATGTTAGGAGCGCAAAATATGGAACATAACACCGGTAACAAGTAACTAAGGCGGCAAAAGTGGAACAAAACACCGGGCAAAAGGCCAAGCCTTCCACCGTTGCCAAGTATATATGTGCATTAAATTAAATAACAGTAAATAAGCTGATATTCCAGATATCCATGTTGACACATGGAAACATCTTCCACCTGCAACTAGCAACGCTATAAGATAAGGGCTGAGCAGCGGTAACGTAGCCAATCAATGTTTTGCTACGAAGTGGAGGGTTAGAGGCTTTCATGGCAATTTAGGAGGCTGACAGTTTAAGTGTTAGGTAACGAAACATAATGGTAGAAGCGAGACATCTAGCATAGCAAAAATAGTGTCGGGATCCAGGTACGATCATCTTGCCTGTTGGGTCTTCAGAGGGACAAAGAGCTGGGTCCTCGTAGTTGTTCTCGTCAGGATCCTCGTACTCGGGCTCGACACTCGGGTCTACCCAAAGAGAAACAGCACCAAATAAACATACACACAAAGTGCAATGCGCAATCAAAGATGATGCATGACCAATTTGAAGTATTTAACATGGCAACCCTATGCTAGTCATGTTTCTCATGCAATTATTAAGTTCTTTAGTATTCTGAACAGAACCTCAAGGTTAGTTATTTGAACATGCATGATCATGGCAAATATGGATGCTCCATGGAAAAACGATGCAAATGCATATGTAGAACGTTGCAAACGGAGTAACGAGGCTGACGGTACACTCACGACAAGGTACGAACGTTAACGGAGACAAACACAAAGATGAAGAAGGCCATGGGCTATTCTTTGGTATTCCAAGGATACCACTGGATTGGAAATGAAAATCTAGCAAGAATAGAGCTAAAGATCATGCAAACCCATTGGGTATAACTCCCACAAGTCACAAAACATTCAAACACACAATCTGTCCACAACCAGCAACATGTCATCTTGTAACACACATAACCAGAGCTACAGCAAGTTTCAAATCACAACCAAGGCATGGACATGAAGTATACAGCATGCTCAACAATTCATCTATCTACAGGAACATGAAAGGAAGCATGGTTCAATGGCAAATGAGCTCACAAGATGGCATGTTGAATCAGGTTTTTAGGGACTTTAGTGAAAATTCCAGTTTAACAGATTCTGAGTTAACATGATGGCATCTTGATAGCAACAAATACATATGCTACAGGGAATTTCATGGCATGAAAATTAACAGGTTGATAGAGGGCAACATGTACTTCAATTAACTACATGATGGCAGTATCAAAATATGCATATATCAATGGCTATAATCCTCACAATATGACATATTGAGAATAGCAGATTCACAGACTTAGTGAAATTCAACAAGGGGCAAACAGGGCACTTATTAACAGAATGTCAAGTTGACAGCAAGTTTAAATAAGATGCAATAGCTCTACCTACAAACACTTGGCACACAGTAACAGAGGATGACAAGCACAACAATGCACTCCATTGTGCCAACTGCAAACGAGCAACATATACATGGGAATCATCAAGACAACATGGCAACAAAATAACAGATTTCAACACTTGGAATTATTTGAGCATGTGAAAACAGAATTTTTGGTGGCATGTTGACATCAGGAATGCCACTCATAACATGAACTATCATGGCATGCAAAAATACCAGGGGCTAGAGCACACACTAATGATCATCTTTCATGTTGACAAGTTCATAATATATTGCAAGAATTAAATCGTTTGAAAAAGACAAAATGACATATTATCACAAAACAACATTTTCACAAACTTGGCCAAATGATAAAACTAATACCACCATTGGATTCACTGCATTTTTCTACCCCAAAAACATATATCACAAGCCTATGTTCCTATGGACAAAACTCCCACAATCCCATTCGCAAAATCTGCCTATACACATATAACATGGTACATGCTAGATTTGGCATGTCCCAACTAGGCACTGACAGATCTGGAAATAACCCAAAATGGCATATTTCCTTAAAAGGTAAAAACACAAAAAACACTGAAAATGCACAAAACAAAATAAAAACACACAAGGGACCCATCTGGCATTGACACCAGGGCCCAGGGGGAATGACATGTAGGCCCTGGGCCCACTGTCAGGGCTCCACGCATAGAACAAAAAATGGGGGGTTTATTGGGCTCCCGGGGGGGATCGAACCCAGGTCTCACCGGTTGAATCCCAGGCGCAGTGCCACTGCGCTACGGCGCGGTCAACTGACAGAGGAGGGGCGCTACACTTCCTTACTAAACAAAGGCTCGCCCTTTGCTTCCTAACCACCGAGAGGAGGACGATGCTCCGGCGACCAACGGCGGTGACCGCCGGGGAATACAAGCATCGGCGGGGGCGCGGGATACTACGGGGGTTCCATTCCACGACTATGGGGGTTCCTACGCGCGCGGAGGCAGGGGCTCGAGCTCGAGCTCGGCTCGGGCATGGCGCTTGCGCGCTCGGACAGGTGAAGACAACGGCGATCGGGAGAAAGAAACAAGCGGGAGAGGGACGGGGCGAACGGAGGCTCACCAAGGTCCCTCGGGACGCGGAGATGCAGACGCAAGGCGAAGAAGAAGGTCGAGGACGCCTGAAGCAGCGGAGCACCTGGGCCGCGTCGCCGGCGACGTCGTACCCGAGGCGATGGGGAACCTCCCTGCCAGCTAGCGTTGGGAATTGGATGCCGGAGACACCGGGGACCTTTTGGGCATCCTGGACGGAGCGGAGGAAGCCGCCGAAGGCGATCGACGACGACGGAGACGGCCGGCGCACCTCTGCTCCTTCTCTGAATCTACTGAACCTCTCTGCTCTCTCTCACGGGGGCGCCATCAGGAGGAGGCGAAGGACGGAGGGAGGAGTGGCGGCGACGCGAGGGAAGGGGGGAGGAACCCTAGGGATGCGGGCCAGCTAAATAGGCAGGGGCTGACGGGACGGCCTCGACGTCCGTGAGGAGCTCACGGCGCCGGGAGCTTGCGCTCTCTCTCTCGCGCTGACAGAGGGCGACGGGGCAGGTGGCCGCTAGTCCTGCTGGGCCAGGGAAGGTTTGGAGGCCCATGTGGGGGTTGCGGCGATGGGCCTCTCTCTCTCTCGCAAGAGTTTTCCGGGGATTTTTTAAAACATCATACACAAAATAAATGCCAGGGCAGATGAAAGGAAGCCTTTGAGAAATAAAAAATACGTTTTGAAATCACAAAAACATGCCCTATTTAATAAAACTAGTTTGGGAATTTTTAGAGAAAATAATTAATTCACTTATAATTAGCATATGAATCTGTTTTGCAAAGTCTAAATAGGAAACTCTAGGAGAACATGTTTAAGAACTAAACAACAATTCTTTCCAGAATATTTATAAGAAGTGTAACATTTTTAATAGATGGAAAAGGGCAAGTGAATTCACCACATATTGCATTTTTTGAAATAAGAAGAGGTGGTTTTTTAGAAATTGTGGAGAGGGATTTCACACCATAATAGCACATGTCTCCATGCACACCAACACCACAAACACACAGACTCACATCCCACTTCACAAGCATGACAAGCAAGGCATGATGTAACTTATGGAATGATGCTTATGATGCCATGATGCAAAATGTCATGAAGCAAATATTATTACTCAAACCACATGATGGCATTCATTGAGGTTCACACATAGAAATATTACAAAGGTGGCAAGGGAATGCACTTGGGCTGTTACATTCTGTCACTCTAGCAACCCATCATCTAATAACTACTCCACAATGCATTCCTTTAGGCCCAAGGATGGTGAAGTGTCATGTAGTCGATGTTCACATGACAACACTAAGGCAATCACAACATACATATCATCAAAATATCAAACACATATCAAATTCACATGATTACTTGTAACATGACTTCTCTCGTGACCTCAAGAACAAAGGTAACTACTCACAAATAATATTCATGCTCAAGATCAGAGGGGTATTGAATAGCATAATGGATCTGAACATATGATCTTCCACCAAATAAACCATATAGTAATCAACTACAAGATGTAATCAACACTACTAGTCACCCACAGGTACCAATCTGAGGTTCCGGTACAAAGATTGAACACAAGATATGAACTAGGGTTTGAGAGGAGATGGTGATGTTGAAGATGTTGATGAAGATTGGCCTCCCAAAGATGAGAGGGGTGTTGGTGATGACGATGGCTTCGATTTCCCCCTCCGGGAGGGAAGTTCCCCCGGTGGAATCGCTTCGCCGGAGGGCAAAAATGCTCCTGCCCAAGTTCCGCCTCGAGACGATGGCGTTCCGTCCCGAAAGTCCTGTCCTTACTTTTTATAGGTCAAAAGACTTTATATACCAGAAGATGGGCACCAGAGGTGGACCGTGCTAGGCACAACCCGTCAGGGCGCGCCTGGGGGGCCTGGCGCGCCCTAGTGTCTTGTGCTCACCAGGGTGGCCCCCTCTGGTAGTTATTGGCTCTAGTATTTTTTTTATATTCCAAAATAATTCTCCGTAAAGTTTTAGCTTACTTGGAGATGTGCAGAATATGTATCTCTGATGTGCTTTTTCAGGTCCAGAATTCCAGTTGCCTGTATTCTCCCTCTTTGTGTAAACCTTGCATATTATGAGAGAAAAGGCATTAGAATCACTCCCTAAAGCATTATTATTCATCAAAACATTATAAATAACAGTAGGAAATCATGATGCAAAATGGACGTATCAATAGACTGTTTGGCATTGGCTAGTCAAAGTTGCCCTCGTGAAGGTGTGAAGACAATGACACCGGATTACAATTACAACCTTAACGATGCTTTTCTCCTCGGCGGCGTGTGTGTATTCTTGTGTGGGTTGTCAGGTCGCCATATGTGCCTTGTTTTACACGCATGATGTTACAGTTTTCACCTAGTCTTTCGTTAATTAACCACGCAACTATTTTCTTCTTAACAAATGTTGTCATTTTGAGAGAGAAAATTGTCCGCCTACCGACCGTGCATGCCGGAGCAAAACAGAGAAGTTGTATCACCTTGCAGGAGATCCAACCTATAAATCTCGCTAGACTACCTGCATACCTGGGGCATAGCAATTTCAAATTCATCCTGCCCGCACAAGCTCCGTCGCTGTCCACTGGCCGTGTACTTTCCATCGCCCTGGTCAACATTTGGGCGTTCCTTTTCCTTTACGTTGTGTGCGCGGGCTAGAGCGGTTGACGGCTGGGAAAAACCTCCGCGCGGGTCCATCTCGCAGCCACGGCGTGCGTGCTTGGTTGTGTCTGGGTTGAAAAAGAGCGCGTCGGGAGCGGCGATCGTGGGTTGCCAGCGCATCTAACGTGTGGTGGGTAGGGTTTTTTTTACCGTTCTCGTTTGCACACGGTTGCGGCCCTTCTGCTCTAGGCATGGTTGGCCCATGTGTCGGTCTCGTGGGTGCATAAGCCTTCTAGTATTGGTCCCCGACGTGGGCAGCCTGTTGGGGAACGGAGCATGAATTTCAAAAATTTCCTACGCTCACGCAAGATCTATCCATGGAGATGCATCGCTACGAGAGGGGAGAGTGTGTCTACGTACCCTCGTAGACCGTTAGCGGAAGCGTCTCACAACGCGGTTGATGTAGTCGAACAATCCTTCGAGCTCCATCGATCGAGTACCGAACGTACGGCACCTCCGAGTTCTACACACGTGCAGCTCGGTGACGTTCCTCGCCTTCTTGATCCAGCAAGACGTCGAGGTAGTAGATGAGTTCCGGCAGCACGACGGCGTGGCGACGGTGACGGTGAAGTGATTCCGGCAGGGCTTCGCCGAAGCTCTCCGAAAATATGACCGAGGTGGAAAACAGAGATCGGGGCACCGCACACGGCTATGGGACAATTGTGTGTTTGGGGTGCCCCCTTGCCCCCGTATATAAAGGATGAGAGGGAGGAGGCCGGCCCCCTAGGGGTGTGCCAAGTGTGGGGAGTCCTACTAGGACTCCTTAGTCCTAGTAGGATTCCACCTCCCATACGGAGTAGGAAAGGGGGAAGGGAGAGGGAAAGGAAAGAGGGGGCTGCGCCCCCTCCCCTAGTCCAATTCGGTTTGGGCAAGGGGGGGCGCGTGCCTCCTCACGTGGCCTGCCTCTCCTTTTCCCGTATGGCCCAATAAGGCCCATTACTTCTCCCGGTGAATTCCCGTAACTCCCCGGTACTCCGAAAAATACCCGAATCACTCGGAACCTTTCCGACGTACGAATATAGCCTTCCAATATATGAATCTTTACCTCTCGGACATTCCGAGACTCCTCGTCATGTCCGTGATCTCATCCGGGACTCCGAACAACATTCGGTCACCAATCACATAACTCATATAATAATATATTGTCATCGAACCTTAAGTGTGCGGACCCTACGGGTTCGGGAATGATGTAGACATGACCGAGACGACTCTCCGGTCAATAACCAACAGCGGAACCTGGATGCTCATATTGGTTCCTACATATTCCACGAAGATCTTTATCGGTGAACCTCATATGACAACATACGTTGTTCCCTTTGTCCGGCGGTATGTTACTTGCCCGAGATTCGATCGTTGGTATCCAATACCTAGTTCAATCTCGTTACTGGCAAGTCTCTTTACTCGTTCCGTAATACATCATCTTGTAACTAACCCTTTAGTCATGGTGCTTGCAAGGCTTCTGTGATGCTGTATTACCGAGAGGGCCCAGAGATACCTCTCCGATAGTCGGAGTGACAAATCCCAATCTCGATCCATGCCAACTCAACAAACACTTTCAGAGATACCTGTAGTGCACCTTTATAATCACCCAGTAACGTTGTGACGTTTGATACACCCAAAGTATTCCTACGGTATCCGGGAGTTGCATGATCTCATGGTCAGAGGAACGTGTATTTGACATAGTGAAAGCAATAGCAATAAACTGAACGATCATTTGCTATGCTAACGGTTGGGTCATGTCCATCACATCATTCTCCTAATGATGTGATCCCGTTATCAAATGACAACTCATGTCCATGGTCAGGAAACCTTGACCATCTTTTGATCAACGAGCTAGTCTAGTAGAGGCATACTAGGGACATAGTATTTGTCTATTATCCACACATGTATTTAGTTTCCGGTCAATACAATTCTAGCATGAATAATAAACTATTATCATGAACGGGGAAATATAGATAATAACTAATTTATTATTGCCTCTAGGGCATATTTCCAACAGTCTCCCACTTGCACTAGAGTCAATAATCTAGATTACATCTCCATGTAATTAACACTTAATCAGTTCTAAAGCTGATCATGTTTTGCTTGTGAGAGAGGTTTTAGTCAACGGGTCTGCAATATTCAGATCCGTGTGTTCTTGGCAAATCTCTAAGTTATATGTAGATGCTGCTACCACACTCTGTTTGGAGCTACTCCAAAAGATTTCCCCACTATACTTATCCGGTCTGAGACTCATAGTCTTTCGGATTAGTGTTTAAAGCTTGCATCGACGTAACCCCTTACGACGAACTCTTTATCATCTCTATTCCTGAGAAATTCTTCCTTAGTCATCTTAAGGATAATTTGACCGCTGTCCAGTGATCTACTCCTGGATCACTTTGGTACCTCTTTTGCCAGACACATGGCAAGGCACACAGCTTGGCATACTTTATAGAACCTACGGCCGAGGCATAGAGGATAACCTTCATCCATTCTATTTATTTTGCCGTGGTCGAGATTTGAGTCTTACTCAACTTCACACCTTTCACCACAGTCAAGAACTCCTTCTTTGACTGATCCATTTTGAACTTCTTCAAAATCTTGTCAAGGTATATGTTTTGTGAAAGTCATATGAGGCGTCTCAATCTATCTCTATAGATTTTGATGCCTAACATGTAAACAACCTTTACCTAGATCTTCAAGTCTTACTCCACTTCACACCAGCCAAGAACTTATTTCTTTTGACTTAATCCATTTTGAACTTCTTCAAAATCTCATCAAGGTGTGTGAAAATCTTTTATTAGGTGTCTTGATCTATCTCTATAGATCTCGATGCCCAAACCGTGGATAACTCAAAAACAGGTTTTATTGAAAAACTCCTTTCAATTAATTCTTTATGCTTTCCAGAAATTCTACATCATTTCCAATCACATATACTTATTAGAAATGTTATAGAGCTCCCACTCACTTTGTTGTAAATACAAGTTTCTCCATAAACTTGCATAAACCCAAACGCTTTGATCACTTCATCAAAGCGAGTATTCCAGCTCCGAGATGCTTGCACCAGTCCATAGATGGATCGCTGGAGCTTGCATACTTTGTTAGCACCTTTAGGATCGACAAAACCTTCCGGTTGCATCATATACAATTCTTCCTTAAGGAATCCATTAAGGAATGCCATTTTGACGTCCATTTGCCAGATTTCATAATCATAAAATGTGGCAATTGCTAACATAATTCTGACAGACTTTAGCATCGCTACGGGTGAGAAAGTCTCATCGTAGTCAACTCCTTGAACTTGTCGATAACCTTTAGCAACAAGTCGTGCTTTATAGACGGTGACATTACCATCAGCGTCCGTCTTCTTCTTAAAGATCCATTTATTTTTAATAGCTCGCCGTTCATCAGGCAAGTCTACCAAAGTCCACATTTTGTTCTCATACATGGATCTAATCTCGGATTTCATGGCCTCAAGCCATTTGTCGGAATCCGGGCTCGCCATCGTTTCTTCATAGTTCGTAGGTTCACCGTTGTCTAACAACATGACCTCCAAGACAGGATTGCCGTACCAATCTGGTGCGGAGCGTGTCCTGGTTGACCTACGAGGTTCTGTAGCAACTTGATCCGAAGCTTCATGATCATCATCATCTACTTCCTCTCTGGTCTGTGTCGGTGTCACAGAAATTTCTTTCTGTGGCGTACTACTATCCAGAGGAGGTACAATTACCTCATCAAGTTCTACTTTCCTCCCACTCACTTCTTTCGAGAGAAACTCCTTCTCTAGAAAGGATCCATTCTTAGCAACGAATACTTTGCCTTCGGATCTGTGGTAGAAGGTGTACCCAACAGTCTCCTTTGGGTATCCTATGAAGACGCACTTATCCGCTTTGGGTTCGAGCTTGTCTGGATGAAGCCTTTTGACATAAGCATTGCATCCCCAAACTTTCAGAAACGGCAGCTTAGGTTTCTTGCCAAACCACAGTTCATACAGTGTCGTCTCAACGGATTTAGACGGTGCCCTATTTAAAGTGAATGCAGCTGTCATTAATGCATAACCCCAAAATGATAGTGGCAAATCGGTAAGAGACATCATAGAACGCACCATATCTAATAGAGTACGATTACGACGTTCGGACACACCATTACGCTGTGGTGTTCCAGGTGGCGTGAGCTGTGAAACAATTCCACATTGTCTTAAGTGATTGCCAAACTCGTAACTCAAATATTCTCCTCCATGATCAGATCGTAAGAACTTTATTTTCTTGTTACGATGGTTCTCTACTTCACTCTGAAATTCTTTGAATTTTTCAAATGTTTCAGATTTATGCTTCATCAAGTAGACATAGCCATATCTACTCAAATCATCTGTGAACGTGAGAACATAACGATATCCACCGCGCACCTCAACACTCATCGGACCGCATACATCGGTATGTATTATTTCCAATAAGTTGGTTGCTCGCTCCATTGTTCCGAAGAACGGAGTTTTAGTCATCTTGCCAATAAGGCACGGTTCACATGTCTCAAATGATTCATAATCAAGAGATTCCAAAAACCCATCTGCATGGAGTTTCTTCATGTGTTTAACACTGATATGACCTAAGCAGCAGTGCCACAAATATGTGGTACTATCATCATCTTTTGGCATTCGTGTTATGAACATATGTATTACTACGATCAAGATTCAATAAACCTTTCATTTAAGTGCATGATCATCAATGATATTATCCAAATAGAATAACAATTATTCTCTGAATTGAATAACCGTCTTGCAATAAACACTATCAGATATAATGTTCATGCTTAACGCAAGCACCAAATAACAATTATTTAGGTTCATCACTAATCCTGAAGGTAGAGAGAGCGTGGCGATGGTGATCACATCAACCTTGGAGACACTTCCAATGCACATCGTCACCTCGTTCTTTAGCTAGCCCTCGTTTATTCCGAAGCTCCATGTTTCAAGTTGCAAGCAACTGAACAAGTATCAAATACCCAGGTGCTCCTACGAGTACTAGTAAGGTACACATCAATAACATGTATATCAAATATCTTTGTTGACATTGCCAGTCTTATTATCTGCCAGTTACTTTGGGGAAGTTCCGCTCCTTGTGACATTTCCCTTTGCAATGGGAGCACTAAGTCTCGGGTTTGGTTCAGCCTTGGGTTTCTTCGCGTGAGCGGCAACTGTTTTACCGTTCTTCTTGAAGTTCCCTTTTCTTTCCCTTGACCTTCTTGAAACTAGTGGTCTTATTAACCATCAACACTTGATGCTCCCTTTTTGATTTCTACATCCGCAGATTGTAGCATCGTGAATAGCTTAAGGATCTTCTATCCCTTGCATGTTTATAGTTCATCACGAAGATCCAGTAGCTTAGTGATAGTGACTGGAGAACTCTATCAATCACCACTTTATTCGGAAGTCTAACTCCCACTTGATTCAAGTGTTTGAAGTACTCAGACATTCTGAGTACATGCTCACTAATGGAGCTGTTCTCCTCCATCTTGTAGCTATAGAACTTGTCGAAGGTGTCATACCTCTCGACCCGGGTGTGAGCTTGAAAAACAAAATTTCAGCTCTTGGAACATCTCATATGCTCCGTGTTGCTCAAAACATATTTGGAGCTCCGGTTCTAAGCCGTAAAGTATGGCGCACTGAACTATCGAGTAGTCATCTTTTCTTGTCTGCCAGACGTTCATAACGTCCTCAGACGAAGCCGTAGGGGTATTTCACTGAGCGGTGCATTAAGGACCTAAGCCTTCTGTGCAGCAGTGAGGACAATCCTCAGATCACGGACCTAGTCCGCATAGTTGCTTCCATCAACTTTCAACTTCGTTTTCTCTAGGAACATAATAAAAACAGGGGAACTACAGCGCGGTCTATTGATCTACAACATAAAATTGCAAAGATTATTTAGACTATGTTCATGATAATTGAAGTTCAATTAATCAAATTACTTAAGAACTCCCACTTAGATTAACATCCCTCAAGTTGTCTAAGTGTAACATGATCCACATCAACTAAACCACGTCCGATCATCACGTGAGGTGGATTAGTTATCAATGGTGAACATCTTTCATGTTGATCATATCTACTATATGACTCATGTTCGACCTTTCGGTATCTTGTGTTCCGAGGCCATGTCTGTACATGCTAGGCTCGTCAAGTTTAACCCAAGTATTTTGCGTGTGTAAAACTGGCTTACACCCGTTGTATGCAAACGAAAGAATCCATCACACCCGATCATCACGTGGTGCTTAGAAGCGTCGAACCTTCGCAACGGTGCATACTAGGGGAGAACACTTATCTTGAAATTTAGTGAAGGGATCATCTTATAATGCTACCGTCGTCCTAAGCAAAATAAGATGCATAAAAGGATTAACATCACATGCAATTCAATATATGTGACATGATATGGCCATCATCGTCTTGTGCTTTTGATCTCCATCAGCAAAGCACCGTCATGATCTCCATCGTCACCGGGTTGACACCTTGATCTCCATTGTAGCGTCGTGACACCTTGATCTCCATCGTAGCGTCGTGACACCTTGATCTCCATCATAGCGTCGTGGTCGTCTCGCCAATTATTGCTATTACTACTACTACTGCTAACTCATAGCGGTAAAGTAAAGCAATTACATAGCGTTGGCATTGCATACAATAAAGAGACAACCATAAGGCTCCTGCCGGTTGCCTGATAATTTACAAAACATGATCATCTCATACAACAACTTATATCACATCATGTCTTGGCCATATCACATCACCAGCATACCCTGCAAAAACAAGTTAGACGTCCTCTACTTTGTAGTTGCACGTGGCTGCTACGGGTTTGCAAGAACCGTTCTTACCTACGCAAAACCACAACGTGGTGTAGTGATTGCTTTTTGATCTTCTAAAAGAACCCTCTTCATTGAAACCGATTCAACTAAAGTGAGAGAGACAGACACCCGCCAGTCACCTTTATGCAACGAGTGCATGTAGCGGTGAAACCTGTCTCGCGTAAGCGTACGCGTAATGTCGGTCCGGGCCGCTTCATCTCACAATACCGCCGAATCAAGTATCAACTAGTAACGGCAAGCAATATGTATACACCCACGCCCACAACTCACTTGTGTTCTACTCGTGCAAATCACATCTACGCATAGACCTGGCTCGGATGCCACTGTTGGGGAACGGAGCATGAATTTCAAAAATTTCCTACGCTCACGCAAGATCTATCCATGGAGATGCATCGCTACGAGAGGGGAGAGTGTGTCTACGTACCCTCATAGACCGTTAGCGGAAGCGTCTCACAACGCGGTTGATGTAGTCGAACAATCCTTCGAGCTCCACCGATCGAGTACCGAACGTACGGCACCTCCGAGTTCTACACACGTGCAGCTCGGTGACGTTCCTCGCCTTCTTGATCCAGCAAGACGTCGAGGTAGTAGATGAGTTTCGTCAGCACGACGGCGTGGCGACGGTGACGGTGAAGTGATTCCGGCAGGGCTTCGCCGAAGCTCTCCGAAAATATGACCGAGGTGGAAAACAGAGATCGGGGCACCGCACACGGCTATGGGACAATTGTGTGTTTTGGGGTGCCCCCTTGCCCCCGTATATAAAGGATGAGAGGGAGGAGGCCGGCCCCCTAGGGGTGCGCCAAGTGTGGGGAGTCCTACTAGGACTCCTTAGTCCTAGTAGGATTCCACCTCCCATACGGAGTAGGAAAGGGGGAAGGGAGAGGGAAAGGAAAGAGGGGGCTGCGCCCCCTCCCCTAGTCCAATTCGGTTTGGGCAAGGGGGGGCGCGCCTCCTCACGTGGCCTGCCTCTCCTTTTCCCGTATGGCCCAATAAGGCCCATTACTTCTCCCGGTGAATTCCCGTAACTCCCCGGTACTCCGAAAAATACCCGAATCACTTGGAACCTTTCCGACGTCCGAATATAGCCTTCCAATATATGAATCTTTACCTCTCGGACATTCCGAGACTCCTCGTCATGTCCGTGATCTCATCCGGGACTCCGACCAACATTCGGTCACCAATCACATAACTCATATAATACTATATTGTCATCGAACCTTAAGTGTGCGGACCCTACGGGTTCGGGAATGATGTAGACATGACCGAGACGACTCTCCGGTCAATAACCAACAGCGGAACCTGGATGCTCATATTGGTTCCTACATATTCCACGAAGATCTTTATCGGTGAACCTCATATGACAACATACGTTGTTCCCTTTGTCCGGCGGTATGTTACTTGCCCGAGATTCGATCGTTGGTATCCAATACCTAGTTCAATCTCGTTACTGGCAAGTCTCTTTACTCGTTCCGTAATACATCATCTTGTAACTAACCCTTTAGTCACGGTGCTTGCAAGGCTTCTGTGATGCTGTATTACCGAGAGGGCCCAGAGATACCTCTCCGATAGTCGGAGTGACAAATCCCAATCTCGATCCATGCCAACTCAACAAACACTTTCGGAGATATCTGTAGTGCACCTTTATAATCACCCAGTAACGTTGTGACGTTTGATACACCCAAAGTATTCCTACGGTATCCGGGAGTTGCATGATCTCATGGTTAGAGGAACGTGTATTTGACATAGTGAAAGCAATAGCAATAAACTGAACGATCATTTGCTATGCTAACGGTTGGGTCATGTCCATCACATCATTCTTCTAATGATGTGGTCCCGTTATCAAATGACAACTCATGTCCATGGTCAGGAAACCTTGACCATGTTTTGATCAACGAGCTAGTCTAGTAGAGGCATACTAGAGACATAGTATTTGTCTATTATCCACACATGTATTTAGTTTCCGGTCAATACAATTCTAGCATGAATAATAAACTATTATCATGAACGGGGAAATATAGATAATAACTAATTTATTATTGCCTCTAGGGCATATTTCCAACACAGCCCCCTTCGGCTCGCAGGGTAAAGTGGTGCCACGGCCTTTTCATTTTCCTACGCGTGGCTGGTTTCGTGTTTGCCCCTGTGGGCAGCCCCCGCTTGCCCTTGGTCCCATCCGTCGGTGAGGTTACGTTGTTTCTTTCGGTTCCTCTAGGAGTTACAACTCCTACTGTTATTGTTGCTGACCCGGGTGTCCTTTTGCTGACGGGGGTTCCGTTGCTGACCCGGGGCGTTCTGTTGTTGACCGGGGGTGTGCTCCCCTTTTCTGCTCCTCCTATGCCTCACCTCTCAGTTCACTTCTCCAGCCTACCCCTCCTCGTCCTCATCCGGTCGCCCTCGTCGCTCGTCGTCGCTGCCCATCGATCGCCATCGCCCCGTTGGTTGCCTGTCTGTCCCGTCACCGCCTTGTTTCGTCATGGCTCCTCGCGCTCCTGCTGCTGCGTTTGGTTAGGTTGAGCTTTCTCTTCCACGCGGTTGATTCCCGTTGCTTCCATTGTACACTGATTTGTTCTTGCTTGCGTTCTGGTTTCTTGTTGTTTGTCGGGCTGCTGCGTCTGCTTTGATGTGCGTTTGTGTGGTTGCTTGTTCCTTCTTCCCGAGCTGAGGTTCTGCCTGTTCATCTTCTTGTCATCTGCTCGATGAAATGCGTGGCTCGGTTCCTGTCGGTGTGAGGGTTTTTTTTGCCCGAGCCATGAATGCGTATATGGTGTGTTAGATGTGTTGCGTGATGCTTCTAGCGGCTCAATTGGTTCGTAGATTTTACTGGTTTGGCTCGGGTTTGCCCTACCTTGTTGGTTGCTTTCTCTTCTATCTAGCCAGGACATGGTGTGTTCATATTTCTCTTTGGCTTCTTCGGCTGCTAGGTTCGGTTTGGTCCAAGTGCATAATGTGGCTTGCCTGCGTATGCGTGTTTGTTGGTTGGCTGGACAATGTACTACTTCCAAGGGTTGGCTGGGTTAGTTTTTTTTTTAGCCGGGCGAACCCCTTTCCATTAAAGAAATAACGGAAATACAGAGTTTGTCTGACCAACCAAGGAAGCTGGAAAGGAGAAGCGAGCTCAAAGCATCCCTGGGAAACCTACTGCAAGCACTCGTCATCGAGCAGCTCACCATAGGGCGAAAACCCAGGGACACCACAATGAACCACCTAACCTAACCAAAAGTCTAGGAGATAAACCCAACAGTTTTACAGGAGAACATGAACCATAGCTCGCACACATATCGAGCATCATGCAAAAGCCCACACATGGGGAGCACAAATCAACATAAAAACCAACAGATCATGAGATAGCTTCAGCGGCTTCGATCACCCTGGAACAGCTTCAATCTTCAGATAACATCTCCCGGAGCCGCGCAGATCCTCATCAAGTTCGACGAGTTGAGCTTCAGCATCTTCGCCCCTCGCTCCATAGCCTCTCGGTCAGCTCCAGTCATCAGACCTGCCCAGTAGTTAATGTAGCCACAAGCAGAGTATACTACATCAAAGGGGGATCTCAATTTTTTGTTTTCAAAGGTAGCACGATTACGACAATTCCAGATTGTCCAGCAAATAGCTGCCAGGCCAAATGTATAGTACTTTGCTCCATCAGGAATATAAGCATAGCACCAGGAAAAATATTGCCAAATGTTATTTGGTCCCAAGCTAGTCCCCAGGACGCAACCAACGGTTCTCCACACCACCCCAGTCACCCTAACCAACGGTTGGCTGGGTTAGTTTAGGACTGCTTTGGTTGCCTTTTTATCTTGGTCTAGATTTGCTTGGGCATGGGGTCTGCCATGCCTCATTTCTGTTTGGGTTTGCTTGTGGGCTATATGTGCTTTAATGCTTCTGTCCATATGCTTTAATGCTTCTGATGTTTGACTGGATCTTTTCGTTTGTCTATTAAATTTTTGTATGGTCTTCCTAGGCATGTGTGTGCTGCGATTGTCATCTTTGTTTGCCTTTGTTCTTTCTGTTTGCTTCTTTTGGTCTAGGATTTACCATGGCTTGTATTTATGTGTTTGTTTCTGAAGAACAGGGATGGTGCAAAGGGCTTTTCTGTCAGAGGCGAGTCTGTGAATTACTATGCGCTTGCTTATGTTAATTTATTTTACATGTGTTGCAGGCCTGCCTTTGTGCAGATCGTCTTCTGCCGCGGTTCAGTTCACGCGACGCCTCGCCGCCGTTCTTTCGTCTTGCCAAGGTTTCATTTCCTTCCTTCCGCTTTTTTTCCATGCGTTCCTTTAAAATTCAATCTTCTGCTTGCTTCTAACCGTGTGTGCTACTTGTTTTGTGTGGTATTGTGTCTTATCTACAATTACTTGTTGTTGATTGTTCATTGTGGCTACTTCTACTTATTGTTCTTAATTTCTCCTTTAGAGAGACGTGATCCAATTGGTTAGGATGTCTGTTTGTCAAGTTATATGGTGTGTTTGTAGTTCTATCAATTATGCAAGACGGTAAAACTTTCAAGCTAACATGATACTACAACAAGTGACTACAGATTTTGCATAGTTACAAACAACATCGATTTACCTGAAAGTATCACCATGAACAAAACTGCTTGACGAAGTTAACATTTCTTCATAGATAGTGTTGACAATGTGTTGCCTAACAACTGGGAGAGATTGATTACAGATGCCTCCGGCACCTTGAAATCAAACCATACCTGCCAATACAGTGTACTGTTTAGGTACATTTAAGCCTGGTTTATGTTTTAACAACTAAGGCTCAATCTGCTACACACATTAATGATGAATTCATGTTATGAGTTACAAAATACAAAATCTAAAATGACATGGTTTTAGAAAGTTGGGTGGGTTGAATGAACCAAATTGTTTCAAGCACATGTCATCTTCGTCGTGGGCTAAAAGCTCTATATGTTTTCCTCGATGAATTTTTGAAAGAAAATACAATGTGCCTTTATTTACCATGGATTGATGGAGTTCACATGTGTTTTCATTGTTTCTTGTAAATGATTTCTTAAACGGCCTTTTATGGTTGCCCACTATACGATTTAATTTGGCCTGAAGGGTAGCTCTTTTGAGTACATGTTTGGAATATGCAGTAAGGTGAATGGTGCCGGAAATAACTGTATGCTGACAAGATGTGATTCCCCGCTATCCAGTCACTATAAAACATTGAGGTGGTGTTGGAAACTATGAAATTGGATTTCTCTTAATTTTCTTATTATAGAGGTGTATTTAATTTGGAGCCTCGATGGTATCTATATCCAATCTGTATATCTACAAGTAGTGTTTTTTGTGTATTATGATCCCCCGTCAGAACAAAAATAGTATAAATTTACTGCTTTCAACCATAACTCATTGAATGAATTTGTAAGCATCAGCAAACTGTTCACCAGTTAGAATTTCAAAGAGGGTTTTATATAGGCCCTATTTTCATTTTGATATGTCCACGGCATCCTTGCATTAATAATGTATGACATTGTTTATTCATTTTCAGATGTTCTATTCAGTGCTAATGCTACATGTATGTGCTTATTAAGTCAGCATGGGTGATTTGTTTGATGCCCGTATAGAGATGCTATTTTGTTTTATATGTAACAGCCCGAGACCGACGCTTCAGATGCCTTCCGGTTAGTTCGAGTTTCGCCGTGTGATTTATTTGTTTGACGCATTCATCATCGCATCATTCGCATCATCTGCATAGCATCGGCACTCCGTTGCCGTCAATTTTCAAAACTTGCATCTGTTCCTAGTTGCCGGTTCTTCCCATTCTCATCGTCGAATGTTTCGAGACCAACCACACACGCACACACCCGCGGCATCGTTAAAATATTGTTTTTAAAAGTGAGTATATAACTTTCTTCGAATGGGTTGAAAGTTGGCGTGTGGTCTTATTATATTGTAGGTAGACCGCTTGCCAAATTTCATCGCATTCGGAGTCCGTTTGATGCCCGAACCGTTAACCTATAGCGGCATTATAGCCGGTTTATTCGTCAGATGTTTTTGGTTTTAAAACTCTGTGCCGAGCCGCACCACCTTCCCTCTCTTCTTAGCCCAATGCCACTCTACACAGCTCACTAGACCCACCTAACACCTAGCCATCGCCGGAGCCGTCTGATTGCGATCAGAGGCTCCGAATTCGTCCCCAAACCCCCCTAACCCTCAAACCCTAGCTACACTGCTATATATGGACGCCCTACCCTGCTTGTTTTGGAAACCCTAGAGCCTCCCCTCGTTTTCCGCGCCCCTCCTACCACCAGCCTCCACCTTGCCCCTGTCTCCTCCCACATCCAGCGTCGCGGGCCCGCGAAGCCCATCTAGAGCCCGCCCCGGGCCCGGACCGGACAGAGCCGTCGTCGCGCGCACGTCCTCCCATGGCGCCCGCGCGAGGATCCCGAGCTCCTTCAACCGCGCACCCCGGCGACCTCCTCCCTTCACCGCCCGGCTACCCCACGTCGGAGCCGAACCCAGCGCCGCCGCGCCTCCCCTTCTTGTTATTCTCTCTCCTCTCCTCGCTAATCTCTCTCTCCCTCATCTTCTTGCACAGGAGCTGCACAGCCATGGCCGTCGCCGATCTGCTCCAACCGGCGACCTCCGAGCGTGCCACCGCCCGAATCCAAACCCCCATGTCCAGATCCATCTGTACCCGTCGTTCGCCGGCCTCCCCATGCCCGTCGACCGTCTCTACCGGCGCCGTTGACTGCGCCAAGGTTCCTGCCCTCGTACACGCGCATGCGGGAGAACGACGAGCAGCCAATGCCTGTTTGCCCATGGGCCACGCGACCGCCAGGCCCAGCGTCGCCTCTCCCAAGGCCCAGCGCACGTCCTCGGCCCACCGACCGGCCAATGAGGCCCAAGGTGAGCATCCCCGCGAATCCCGGTTGCTCTCTGCTATTAGACGTCGTGGGCGATGTTTAGTTATATTGTGCAGGCCCTGTTGAGCCCATCAATGTGCAGATTCGGCCCATGTAGTGTTTTTCCCTGTTGCAGTTTTATCAACTATCCAGGGGATTACCAGATTTGCAGAAAACCCCCCGATCTTCATGCATATCATAACTCACCAACCATGCATCATATGTAAAAACTTTATATATGTAAATTGTTCAGAATTTTGTGTAGATTAATTAAATCCCACTTTCATCCATGTTTAAAATGTTTAAACTTGCTGTTTGTTTAAATTTGCGTAAATGCCATGCGAAAATGATTTATTTCATAACTAAATAAACGTAGCTCCGATTAAGATGATCCACATATGTAACTTGCTTAGAAAAACGTGTAGAATCACGTGGTACACTTCAGTTTCCTGTTTAATAAATATAAAATATGCTTAGGACAGATCTGGACCAAATTCATAATTTGCATATGGGGTCGTTTGGGAAATGCTACATGTTGCTTCCGGCCTCATTTAAAATGCCTAGATGATGTAGTTGTGTATGCTTCACGTCTTGCCATGATGAACAACATTTAAAATGATTGTTTAGTTAAACAACATTAACCGCATTTCTCATAATATGAAGAGTTATTATTATGTTATATGTATGTTCTCCTTCTCCATTTAAAATTGTTTTAATTCCATATTCACTTTATGACATGACCACCCATGTTAAACAACATTTAATATTGATGAGTACCTAAACGAGAGTGAACTAAATAATTTGAATATGGAGTTTCGTCAATATGCAAGTTGCATATTGAACTTCACTTAATTTGTAATGTTTGATTGTTGCATCTTGTCATGCCTTGCATAATTAAACCGGACATGCATCATATTTGTTTGTGCATCATGTCATGACTATGTTGTGGTGTTTACCGTGTCATTTGTTTGTTTCCGGATTGCTTCTTCTCGATAGAGTTCTGAAAGCGTGTCAGAGTGTGAGGATTCGTTCGACTACGTTGGTTCGACTTCTTCACAGATTCGTTCTTCTTCCATGCGGGATCTCAGGCAAGATGATCATTTCCCTGGATACCACTACTATCATTGTCATGCTAGTTGTCTCGTTTCTATCGCTATGTCTTGCTACCTACCACTTGTTTGTCAAGCCATGATAAGCCTCTAACCCTCCACCTTCCCAACAAACCATTGTTTGGCTAAGTTATCGCTTGCTCGGCCCCTTCTTATAGTGTTGCTAGTTGCAGGTGCAGGTTATTCCATGTGACAACATGGATATATAGGGATATCACAATATTCTTGCTATTTAATTTAATGCACCTATACACTTGGTAAAGGGTGGAAGGCTCGGCCTTTTTCCTGGTGTTTTGTTCCACTCTTGCTGCCTTAGTTTCCGAGTACCGGTGTTATGTTCCATATTGAGCGCTCCTAACATGCTTGGGGTTGTAAGAATACTGAATACCCTTAGTAATGCATAGGGAGTTAGCGCTACCCGTAGATTTATTCAACATAATACAGGGTGGGCCAGTGCTGATGGTGCTGGTCCAAACTAGAGCATCGTGCGGGCTACCTGGGGCAACTCGGGACGTCAGTTAATGTATGCTTAGCTCATCCATCGTGTCCTAAGAACGAGATATGCGGCTCCAATCGGGATTGTCGACACGTCGGGTGGCCTTGCTGGATTTGTTTTACCCTTCTCGAATGTCTTGTGCACCGGGATTCCGAAGATACTTTGGGCTATCTCGAGGTTGAGGTTTTACGGCGCAGCTTGTGGTTAGTTTGTGATGGATGAGTTGGAGCACCCCTGCAGGGTTAAATATTTTTGGAAGCCGTGCCCGCGGTTATGTGGCAACTTGGAAATTTTATAATATCTGGTAATAGAAAACTTGAATTAAACCCAATTAAAATACACCAACCGTGTGCGTAACCGTGACCGTCTCTTTTCAAGGGAGTTTGGAAAGAGAACACGGTGGGGTTATGATTGACTCGTAAGTAGGTGTTCAGGATCACTTCTTGATCATTATTAGCTCATGTTCGTTTATGCGTAGATCACTCTTCTTATTCTTGTACTCGTAAGTTAGCCGCTCAAATAAATGTTTAGTGCTTGTTGCAGCCTCATCACTTAACCATTTCCTCACCCATTAAGCTTTGCTAGTGTTGATACCCTTGAAAATGAGATTGCTGAGTCCCCGTGGCTCACAGATTACTACCACAACAGTTGCAGGTACAGGTAATGCGATGCTTTGACGTGAGAGTGATACTTGTTTGATTTCGAGTTCTTCTTCTTCATCGATCATAGGATGGGTTCCAGGCCGGCAACCTGGGATAGCAAGGATGGATGTCGCTTTTATCGTTTGATTTCGTTCGTAGTCAGGCCCTGCTCTTCTGTATGGTGATTGAATGTATTGATGTATTGATGTGATCATGATTTTAGCTTGTGGCGAGTGTAAGCCAATTCCATATACTCACCTCCTCTTTGCATGTACTTGTAACGATATCCATTCTTGCGAAACGACAAGATGCGCTTATATCCCTATCTAGGCCCTCGAGCCAAAATAAGGATAGGACCGCATCTTGGGCGTTACATTATAGTTCATCTTTTCCATTAATTTCTTAATAGTCTCGATGACTTTTAATGAAATGACACCATAATCTGTCATATGGTGATAGGAAATATGGTTACATGGAATTAGGTATCTTAGATAAAAAAACTACTATCAAATAAAATCTGCATATGAGTTTCCATATCTCTTGGTTATTTATGTATGTGTTACATATTATTCCTAACCAATTACTTAGTATTACTTAGAGTGTGTTTGTTTGGGCTACAATTTCCATGGCTGCAGCTGAAGGAGCGACTGTAGCTGCAGAGAGGCTTCATAGCATGGTAACATTG
Organism: Elymus sibiricus; assembly: GCA_039707655.1. Taxonomy (NCBI): domain Eukaryota; kingdom Viridiplantae; phylum Streptophyta; class Magnoliopsida; order Poales; family Poaceae; genus Elymus; species Elymus sibiricus. The sequence continues at coordinate 166,716,044 of CM077669.1, forward strand.
TTTATGAGAAGAATCCACGACGGACTAATAACCTACTTCTTCTTGGAGTTTTCTACTGTAAGTTTATGACTTGGTGCTAGCTAAAGCTTCTATTTTCTACCAAAACTGCTATTAAATATCTGGATGATTATTATTTAAATACCTGGATGATTATTCCGCACAAACAAAGTCATTGTCATTTTAACACAAGAAGCAAGCAGTGTCCCATAACACAAATAGCTACTGTTTGTGTTGAGTAGCAAAATTCATTCATTAGTTATGGGGCATCAAGAAGAGCAAACACCAATGCGGTGAGACATACTTGTTCCATATAACCATGTAGAAAGTAGTAAAGCCTTTCACCTTGGCGAGGCACTGTGATCAACGTCCTAGCTCAAGCATGCCATAGCTCCTTGTATAATGCGTCGCTAGAACTCCCTGCACAAAGGATTTATTATGTGAACGAGGCATACAATTGAAGGGGCCTTTCACCTTAATTTATAGTGGCGGATTTTAGCACTTGATCACGAGTTAATTTAACCAGTATTACCATATCTAAACTGGTACTGCATGCAGGGATCAGGGATCCACCACTTGCGTGACGTGGTAGCACCAATTTACAATATAACCATAAGATTTTATTTCTCGGAATATAGGAGCTGCACGGACCACACCACCCTGTTCCATTTCATCAATGAACCAAGAGTTTTACAGCGGGTAAGAGGCCAGGGTGCGCACAACCATAAGAAGTTGAAGATAAAACACATTGTGATTATTCAACACCGAATTTGAGAATTTGAGGTGCACCAAATTGAGCATTTTTCCCCATTAAACAGGTCAGAATTTGCAAACATCCAAAAGGAAAGGAAAAGATAATGTATCAACCAAACTGTCAAAACTACGTAGAAATTATCTATGTCTTTTTGTTTTCATCAAGGCACAACAAAAAGCGCCAAACAATCAACCTAGACAACAATATTACTAAAAGTTATTTTGTGCTAGAAAACAATGCCGGGTCTCCTTGAATTATACCCAAGTCCACATCTCTACTTCCTTAGCATCCACCCAGGAACTCATTACTCTCCAGTGAAGCTCAATTCAGGTAGAACAAGCTAAGGAAACGCACAACAACCCCAAACTACAATAGCAAAGGAACCGAACCTGAGGCACCCGAGGCGCTGGAATTCGCCATCTTTGCCGCCCAGTCCAAACGACGCCCGGCCAGAACTGAGGAGTGTGGGCTGATATGCTCGCCCCATGCGCGCCTCCACGGATCTTGCCCCACTCCACGGCCATGGCAACGGCCAGTGCGGAGCACGCACGACACTACGGCGGCGAGCACGAGACAATGGAGGCGGCGAGCACGAGACAATGGAGGGGATCACGCAGCGCGTCGCGGCGGTGTAGGTGGCTCGCAAGTCGACCGTGTGCGGTGGGTGTCGGAGAGCTCACTTGTGGTTGCAACAGTGCGAGGCGAGGGGGAGCTCGCGTCGCGACGGCGACTGGTGTATGCGGGCGCGCAGTAGCCGTGAGCGGACACCAGCGGTGTGGCTGCCGCATGCCGTAGTGGGGCACAGTGTGTTGGCGCCGCCTCCTCGCAGCGCCGCTCTTCTTCTACCTCTTGCTCTCTCAGCTCAAGGATTCTCTCTTCTCTCTATGTTTCTCTCAAGAACAGAACACACACACGCACACACATGCACCAAGGAAGACCAAAATGGCTTTGCCAAGAGAAACTTCCTTGATGCCTACCGTGGCTACATTGTGTCCTCAGCCCTCACTGCCTCCTATTACTCAATGCAAAGTATATATACACACGGCCAGCACCAATGCCATCTAAACTCACGCCACTACTTTGACCCACTAACTAACTACCTAGCTAGCATGCACACACGCACACACTTCTGCCATGCATGCACACACAACGGCCAGCCACACACATTGGCTTGGTCCGGTTATTATTCAACTGACTAACAGCACACATGTCCCGGCTTGAGTCGCTTCCAAGTTTCTGCAGGCCACTAGCTGAACTGGCGCATGCCACAACTAATGCGTCCGATTCTTGCTCCCTGTCCACCTACACGCAACTCGGCCATCTGACTCGCGGAGCTTTGACGCATGCATCTAACTAAACATGCATGACTCGACTCACTCGATGAAATAAACATGATGAACACCTATACAGCAAGGTTAATTCTAACAATCACCCCCTTAACCTTGTTGTCACTTGTTCCCCACATGAAACCCACGGCCGTCGATGTAGTCGGTGCAACGCGTAGATGGCCGCCAATGCCATCTTGTCACGCCGATTGTCGCCACCGTCGCTGGCCACGATGAGAGGGACACCTCCTATGCCTTCACCGCGAGTGTGCCGCCGCAACACACTCGCTGCCTCACGTTCACCACCGGTGCTGTAACTCACCGATGACTAACCTCCATGTTGTCGATGATGACGCACCTTGTCGACGACTCGGACATGGAACTCCTTATGGCAATGGCCTCCGCTCCATGGCCATCACCTCCTTGCCGCCGGTGCCGCAACTTACCGGGCAGCATACCTCTCTCCATCGCTCGTGACGCAGCTTGACGAGGATGAAGACACGCACCGGCCGCTAGCAGCATCGCGCCACCAACGGCGTCCACCTTGCGCCGCCGACGTCCCCCTCACATGGAGTCCGCCGCGCCGTCACCACCACCTCGGATCGACAAGGCTCTGATGCCAATTGTTGGCGCCGCCTCCTCGCAGCGCCGCTCTTCTTCTACCTCTTGCTCTCTCAGCTCAAGGATTCTCTCTTCTCTCTATGTTTCTCTCAAGAACAGAACACACACACATGCACCAAGGAAGACCAAAATGGCTTTGCCAAGAGAAACTTCCTTGATGCCCACCGTGGCTACATTGTGTCCTCAGCCCTCACTGCCTCCTATTACTAAATGCAAAGTATATATACACACGGCCAGCACCAATGCCATCTAAACTCACGCCACTACTTTGACCCACTAACTAACTACCTAGCTAGCATGCACACATGCACACACTTCTGCCATGCATGCACACACAACGGCCAGCCACACACATTGGCTTGGTCCGGTTATTATTCGACTGACTAACAGCACACATGTCCCGGCTTGAGTCGCTTCCAAGTTTCTGCAGGCCACTAGCTGAACTGGCGCATGCCACAACTAATGCGTCCGATTCTTGCTCCCTGTCCACCTGCACGCAACTCGGCCATCTGACTCGCGGAGCTTTGACGCATGCATCTAACTAACATGCCTGACTCGACTCACTCGATGAAATAAACATGATGGACACCTATACAACAAGGTTAATTCTAACACAGTGCAACGGTAGCAACCCTCCACGACGTGCCGAGGTGCGGCGTCCCCTCCTGCCACCTGTGTAACTCACAGCAGCGAGCTGGCGATGTCTGTGTGTATAGGAGAGGAGAGGCGGAGAGCGTGACGGGATAACCTTATCTCTTTGGTCATTTCACATTTTAGCCCTTATAGTTTCCCTCATTCGTAAATAAGTTATATACCTTGCATGTATGCCCAATTAATGTTAGCTTTCAGTCACACTTTTAAATAATTCATTTTTATGCATTTTTAAAATCATATGGACCCATACAACTATTTTTTGGCATTCCCCCACTACAGTGTCTTTAGTACATTTTATCGTGTCGTTCATGTGTATAGCTTCTTAGATCTCTATTTGAACCTACCAATGATATAATCCATGGAATTTTTACGGTAAGCAAGTATTTGCTTTTGGTTCTTGATTTGACTTGGGCTATCATGCTGCCATACACCACCGTATTGTCTTGTGCAGACAGCAATGGTGGCTAGTGTAAGTAGGGATGACGGATCTGAAGTGAGTCTACCGATCCTAAAATGTTGAACCGGATTGTTTTTAAACAGTGACTTTTCTCTGCGCCAACCAGGGGCGGTAGTCCCACGTATTTATCTGTTAGAGCTTCGATCATGATGTTCAGAGCTGTGCAAACCTCCACACTATGATCAACAGTAGTAGTAGGACTAAAATAGATGCTTGATATGTACTGTATATTACTCCCCCCGTCCCAAAATAAGTATTGTAAATTTTATACTAAACTAGTACAATTTTTGTACTAGATCATCGACACTTATTTTGGGACGGAATGAGTACTACATATGAACATGCTACGTAAGTATCTACTCCCTCCGTCTAGAAATACTTGTCGTAGAAATGAATAAAAATGAATGTATCTAGAATTAAAATAAGTCTAATATGTCCATTTCTTTGACAAGTATTTCCGGACGGAGGGAGTATTTGCTTATGCTTCGAGAATTTTATTGACAGTTTTTTTACAAATCTTACTCACATGATTTGAATGCTTAGTTCGCTCTCATTTTTTGCATCAGGGGCGCAACGGGTCATCTGAACCATCTTCATAGCACGATCAATGTCCAAAGACAATGATGTGAACCAGTGTCACAAATATGATTATGTTGTAGGTCGTCTTAACAATACCACTTCAGAATCGAAGGACATTCTACACAAAACAAACAAGTATTATTGGGGGATGGGCTGGACTTCAGAATCGAAGGACATTCTACACAAAACAAACAAGTATTATTGGGGGTGGGCTGGACGATAATACGGAAGGCATTTTTGCTTTAGGCAATGACAACCCATCAATCACACCCACCATGAAGAGTTGCATAGACGAAGAAGTCATTTTCGATATCGATGGCACATGCAGCGGTACCTGATGTTCATCACTTCATACCTATATCTGTCTACATGATGCATCTCTGCCTATATATGTAGTTTGCTTGCTAAAAACATTGTACATAAGCTATCGTAAACTTCTTAGAACTCCATGTATCAGCATCGTACCTAAGTATCTATTTCCTTATGCTCTAATCGGTGTCTAAATATTCTTACATGCATGGTTTGAATGCTTGGTTTGCTCATGGCCTTTGCGCCATCGGCGCAACGGGTCATCTAGTAAACTGAAAAGAGAACGAGACTCCGCACACTTGAATGCTTTTTTTTTAGGAACGCACACTTGAATGCTAAGAAAATAATTCAGATTCAACACCAAAAATGACTAGCAGATGAATTCTTGAAAATTAAGCGACAAGAGTCAGATTCAAGAGGCTGCTGCAACAGCCTTGGATTTAGCAATAAATAATGAAAAGTGGCAGTTTTATCGAATTTTAACACACACCAGACAGGCCTACAAACAAGACAGATGAGATGGTTCCGCAAACAAAAAACCATTTCCATGCACCACGGAGCTTTAAACCTTCAACTATCTGTTCAAATGGTGTTGGGGAACTTCCGATACAGATAGCCCATTTCCCTAGCACTTCAGGCCAAACACAAACTATTCATATGCACTGAGCCACCTTCTGGTACAAATCCTGTGGCCAATTCCTGCTCATGTTGCTTGCCACAAGGTTCGCAATCTGCTCATCACAAAAATATTGCATCAGAAATTGCAGGAGCATTTCTGTTACGATTTAGCAACGTAAAAACAGTTGGCGCTTTTTCTTCCCTGCCGATACCGACAGAAAAATAAGTTTACGTATGCATAGTTAGCATGAATGCTGTGTTGTGCACCGGGAAAGGTCTACTATCACTCTGTATTTTCCCTTCTCGAGCTGGTTCAGTTTTGCTAGAGGCAGTCTTTAGAAGCCTACACTCACCATGGATAAAATTATCCTGCAGCTACGTATCGGCAAAAGGCTAGGCATAGCTACCAACCTGCCTGATGGTTGGTTGCTAAGCACATTCCGCAACATGTTGGTAGTCCAATACGTGTTTGCCGAATAGGGACTCTAAATTTGCCGAATGTTGGCTTACCCACGTGTTGCCTACGTCTTGGCTAGCCAAAAGTTGGCCAGGGTTAAATTGGCTACAAAGCAACGGGATAGACACAATAAATAAATAAACAGGATAAGAATACCTTTGACTTGACAGCACGAAGGGTCCCATCGGTATCTCTAACATTGTCCATGCAGTTTAGAGCAACCTTCAGGAGATCTGGCACACAAGCATGAACATGGGGTGATAAATTCCTGAATACATCGACTGATACATTCGGAGACTGTGGATCCAAATGAAGAAATGGAAGTTTGATTGTTTCCCTCAGAGCGTCAACAGTTTGTCCAGCACGAGCCAGCCTATAAATGTGAAGAATAGCTTCAAGCTGTCTCAGTACAATTTGCTGTTCAGAAATGAGATCCTTGTCTTGAACACTGCAAGCGAGTTTCCACATGATTAATTAAGTTTTCAAAGCATAAATAACCAAGTCACATGACGTAAAGCAGAAGATAGGAGGTAATTAACCTGGCTTCAGAAGAATATCTGGCTGTCTCCAAAATTTCATTGCCAGATTGAATTTGAGCAACAGCACGGCTTTCGCCATCTAACATATTGTGTGCCAGGGCACATACTGCATCCGATAGACACTTGTTTACTGTCTGAAGTGCCATGGCGAAAGATCCAACTCTTTTGTGGATTTCTACTGACTGTTATTTCATGTAAAAAGTAAAGTAACATGAGATGGATACATGATAGCTCAAACGAGACTGAATTGCTGCAAATTAAAATATGTCCTCTCACAGAGTAAATATACTAATACTACATAGATCAATAACATGAAGTAAATGGATTCAGATACATGTGCATCACATCGAAGTTGATAAACCATGCATTTTACATGTGCCAATGAAGACTAATTGATGGCATGTCATCTTGAGAATACTACTGCAGAATATAATATGATAACCAGTGTTCAAGCAGCTAGAATCAGTCCTAAGACGGGTCATATCGCTTTAAGAGCAGAGAAGTTTGATTCTTTCAACTCAGCTATGAACGTGATGAGATAAAAATAATTCAATAGAAATATAAATCCATGACAGTAATAAAATAACTTGTGCTCTTGCTGATCCTTTTGTGAATCCCAACCTAGGAAGATACAAAATAAAATGTTCCCTAAAGCAGAAGAACCCAAAAAAATCTGAAAACATTTGGGTTCAAGAATTAAACATACTTTGTCATAGAGCCCTGCCTCTTGACACCGATAGGCAGCTTCAAGCAAGAATTGCTGCCTACTTCTCCAATCCATCATGTACTTTTTTAGTTCTCCTTCTCCCATTCCACTTGGACCAAGCAAAAGTTGAATACCACCATCCCTTAGTAATATCTCTGTGAGCAGTTGCTTCAACATTGAACTTCGTTGACGTTGTTGATCAGCATTCCCTTGACCAATCCATGATACCTCTCCTCCACCCATTGCAGCAGCAGCCTGTGCATAATACTCCAAGGCCAAATCAAGGTTGCCATTGCGCAAGTAAATAGAGCCATATTGCCGTATAATACTGGCAGCTTCTGCGCAAGCATCCATTATACCCATCTTCTGGCCTGATCCAACTCCCTCAGGGAGAATACCATGATCGGCTAGAGTAATTGAAATATGCACAGCATCAAAATGGCATCCTTCCTCTCCAACTTCTTTAGACAAATAAAGAATTGCTGGAAGTGATTGGATGCTTAAGAGCAGAATATAGGGATAGACCAAGGGATCTTTTCCACTTTTTGTATAATATGATGGCTCAAATTTGTTCAGATAATTTTGTAAATCCTCCAGCGTATAAGGAACCAAGCCTTCATTCGCAACATTAGAAGAAGATGCACTGGAGTATTCCCGCAGAGCTGACAACTTGAACCACAAGAAATCCTCTATAGTATTGAAAAGTGTTGGCAAATCTTTAAGTAATCTGTCAATTTGCCGTCGACAGCCACAAATTATGGCATAAAGAAGCAACTTCTTCCTATCATAACCAGGACGGCCTGGTCGGTCACCCATTCTGAGCATTTTTTCACATTCCTCAGAAGCCGTCAGAGCAGTCTCTGATGACACAGCACCATTAGTAGTAATCCATTCTGCAAGCTGCCAGAGGACATATTATATGTATGTTTCCTATTAATAACAAGTGAAAATCATTATTCATGGATACTTTACCAAAGGGGCGAAGTTGTAAGCAGCACGAGATGATTGAGCAACTTGCCTTGCTTCATCATAATACCCAGTTCTTAAGCAGAAATAAATCTACAAAAGATGGAACAATAATACATAAATACATTTCTCGTTGAAAAGGTACGTACAGAACTTGTATAGGTCATAATAAAAAAATGAGTTGCATGATGATGATAATCCTATTGTTTTTTCTCATGCTACTTTGACTTACTCATGTGATGCTTTAATCCCACTGACTGGAACATGTGGAGTTGATTAGATGTGATGAACTGTTCACTAGGATATCTTGTGATAATTCTAACATTCTATACGGCATGTCATGCTTGATAACCCTATATACTTGTCTTGTGCTATGGATAAGATTTCTGAGATTACATCTTTGAGATCTATTCATAGCACCTATGCCTATCAACACAAGTTCAGTTTGATTTATGAGTATGGTATAGATGACAAGTTCTTGGTTTGAGAACCATCTACCATCAAACAACATATCTCATAGGTGTGTAATCACGAAATAAAATTCAAATAAATCCAATGGCCCCAACAAGAAATCATTTTCTGTGGTGATTGATTAATTTTAGTAAGTCTAAAAATAGGTCAGTCAATAACTCCGCCTATGTTGTCTCACCATAGCCGGTCCCTAGCCCGGGTAAAGGAGGAGGGTTGTGATAGGCTTGGCGAGCCAACGTCAAAACTCGGCCACTCTTATGGAGATGAAACCCAACAGATTTTCGTTGGGGCGTAACCCTCTCAGCGACGCGCCACATCGGAACCCGGGTGTGGTGTCAAATGGGCAAGGGCCGGGCCGTCACCCCCTGGTGGCGCGTCGTATCATGATCTGGATACGGTGGCAAGTGAGCAAGGATCGGTTCATTGCATCCTTTGTGGCGCGCTACATCGGCGCCCGGGTGTAGTGGAAAATGAGCAAGGGTCTTCGCATTTGACTCGACGAGTGCGAAGGGTAAGGAAGCTAGCCGAGCCTAGGAGGATCCCCTTAGGTAGCTGGAACGTAGGGACTCTGACAGGCAAGCTTCGGGAGCTAATTGATACATCGGTGAGGAGAGGTGTTGATATCCTTTGCGTCCAAGAGACCAAATGGAGGGGACAGAAGGCGAAGGAGGTGGAGGGTACCAGCTTCAAGCCACGGTACACGGAGACGACTGCAAACAAAAATGGAGTAGGCATCTTGATCAACAAGAGCCTCAAGTATGGAGTGGTAGACGTCAAGAGACGTGGGGACCGGATTATCATGGTCAAGCTGGTAGTTGGGGACTTAGTTCTCAATGTTACCAACGCGTATGCCCCGCAAGTAGGCCACAATGAGAACACCAAGAGGGGGTTATGGGAAGGCCTGGAGGACATGATTAGGAGTATGCCGATTGGCAAGAGGCTCTTCATAGGAGGAGATCTCAATGGCCACGTGGGCACATCTAACACAGGTTTTGAAGGGGTGCATGGGGGCTTTGGCTATGGCATCAGGAATCAAGAAGGAGAAGATGTCTTAAGCTTTGCGCTGGCCTACGACATGATCATAGCTAACACCCTCTTTAAGAAGAGAGAATCACATCTAGTGACTTTTAGTAGTGGTCAACACTCTAGCCAAATTGATTTCATCCTCTTGAGAAGAGAAGACAGGCGTGTGTGCCTAGACTATAAGGTGATACCTGGAGAGAGTGTTGTCCCTCAGTATAAGCTTGTGGTTGCTGACTTCCGCTTTCGGATTCGTGTCCAGCGGGACAAGCGTGCCGAAGTCGCTAGAACGAAGTGGTGGAAGATCGGGGGGGGGGGGGGGGGGGGGCAGCTTAGGCGTTCAAGGAGAGGGTCATTAAGGAGGGCCCTTGGGAGGAAGGAGGTGATGCAGACAACATGTGGATGAAGATGGCAACTTGCATTCGTAAGGTGGCCTCATAGGAGTTTGGAGTGTCAAGGGGAAGTAGAAGCGAAGCTAAAGATACCTGGTGGTGGAACGATGATGTCCAGAAGGCGATTAAGGAGAAGAAAGATTGTTTCAGACGCCTATACCTGGATAGGAGTGTGGACAACATAGAGAAGTACAAGATGGCAAAAATCAGTTTGGTTTCATGCCTGGGAGGTCGACCATGGAAGCCATTTTCTTGATACGACAACTTATGGAGAGATACAGGGAGCAAAAGAAGGACCTACATATGGTGTTCATTGACTTGGAGAAGGCCTATGATAAGATACCACGGAATGTCATGTGGTGGGCCTTGGAGAAACACAAAGTCCCAGCAAAGTACATTACCCTCATCAAGGATATGTACGATAATGTTGTGTCAAGTGTTCGAACAAGTGAGGGCGACACTGATGACTTCCCAATTAAAATAGGACTACACCAGGGGTCAGCTTTGAGCCTTATCTTTTTGCCGTGGTGATGGATGAGGTCACAAGGGATATACAAGGAGATATCCCATGGTGTATGCTCTTTGCGGACGATGTGGTGCTAGTCGATGATAGTCGAACGGGGGTCAACGGGAAGTTAGAGCTATGGAGACAAACATTGGAATCGAAAGGTTTTAGACTTAGTAGAACTAAAACCGAGTACATGAAGTGCGGTTTCGGTACTACTAGGCATGAGGAGGAGGAGGAGGTTAGCCTTGATAGGCAGGTGGTGCCTCAGAAGGACAGGGCAGCCCGGTGCATGTAGCTCCCGCTTGCGCAGGGTCCGGGGAAGGGTCCGACCACTTTGGGTCTATTGTACGCAGCCTTTCCCTACATTTCTGCAAGAGGCTGTTTCCAGGACTTGAACCCGTGACCTCATGGTCACAAGGCAGCAGCTTTACCACTGCGCCAAGGCTCCCCTTCCGATATTTGGGGTCAATGTTGCAGAAGGATGGGGATATCGATGAAGATGTGAACCATCGAATTAAAGCCGAATGGATGAAGTGGCGCCAAGCTTCTGGCATTCTCTATGACAAGAGAGTGCCACAAAAGCTAAAAGGCAAGTTCTATAGGACGGCGGTTCGACCCGCAATGTTGTATGGCGCTACGTGTTGGCCGACTAAAAGGCGACATGTGCAACAGTTAGGGGTGGCGGAGATGCGCATGTTGAGATGGATGTGTGGCTACACAAGGAAGGACCGAGTACGGAATGATGATATACGAGATAGAGTTGGGGTAGCGCCGATTGAAGAGAAGCTTGCCCAACATCGTCTAAGATGGTTTGGGCATATTCAGCGCAGGCCTCCGGAAGCACCGGTGCATAGCGGACGGCTAAAGCGTGCTGATAATGTCAAAAGAGGTCGGGGTAGACCGAACTTTACATGGGAGGAGTCCGTAAAGAGAGACCTGAAGGATTGGAGCACCGCCAAAGAACTAGCCATGGACAGGGTGCGTGGAAGCTTGCTATCCATGTGCCAGAACCATGAGTTGATCACGAGATCTTATGGGTTTCACCTCTAGCCTACCCCAACTTGTTTGGGACTAAAGGCTTTCATGACAGGCCTAAGATTAAGTTGAACAAAACAGTCTCCCTTTATAAACCAATAGTTGGACCATGCTTCATCTTGATGCTCTAATGAAGTGATATGCTAAACGTATCAATTCCTTGTGTACTACTCTTATCTTATTCTAGTGGCAATTTTCCATTTAACCTATTCAACTTATTTTCATGAGTTTTATGTTGCCATTACTAGATAGAAAAAAAATGATGTCAGCTACAATTTTTATTCGATGTTTAGCACAATCAAACAGGCAAATTAAACCTGCTGCCATGTTGTATCCACTGGTGGCTGTCTACGAAGATCACTTGCATCAAAGTCTAACGCGCCATGATCCCGCAACCGGACCTGTCAATTCATAAAGATAAAAAAATTGCATTTGGTTACAGATTTAAACAATGCAGAAAAAAGGAAGATTAATCATCAAACTCAAAACAGACCCGAAGAAATGCACGAATCTTTTGAAGATTGCCAACCGATCCACCAAGAGCAGCCTAGAACCACAAAGCATAACACACAGATTAACCATAATCGATCTTTTACATTAACAGGGTTCACAAAATATAAACCAACAATAAAGGAAAACATCATTTGGTTAGAAAAATATTAACAGGATGGTAGAGGGCTAATTGAGAATTTGAGATAGTACAAAAAAACACAAAAATGAATGCAAGAGTAAATCAAACAATCACCACTGACTTCATCACTAACTACACTGGTAAGTAAAAAAAATCCCAAATAGACAGGCATATAAGATCACTCCATCTTCAGGGAACTCAATAATGAAAAGCAACATGGGAGCACTTGAGATGCCAAATTAACACAATGTCATATGTATAGAACAGAAGTACCAATAGGCCATAGCACAACACGGAAAAAATCCAGGTAAATACAAAACAAATATTATTATTCAGAAATCTTACATAGCACTTGGGAAATCTTTTTTTCATTTTCAGAAGTGAATTTGGATAGAAGTATTCAGTAATTAAATGCTACACAGAAATACTCACTAGTGCTGGCTGGCTGTTGATGGTCTCAATTATGTATTTCTCATGACCCCATTCAAGGTGTCGCCTTGCTCCAACCACTAGTGACATTTTTCTTGAAACGTTTCTATGAGTTGACCCTTCCCCTACTAACGCCTGAATTAGACAAACAGGGAAAGCACCTTAAATAAATCACAATGAAATAAGAGAAACAAGGAAATATCATAGACATTATATAGTTGATATTGCATCCTGTAATACTGTTCTATATAATTTAAGGGTTATTACCTGAATCAAATGCCACACTTTCTGCATGGTCACTGACTTTGAGCCAGTGGCATCAAGAGACAAGGACTCGTAAGCAGCTCTGAAAGCTGTAGCAGGCTAACCAAAAAAAAGGTCTCAGTAAGCATTAGTACAATTTGGTGCATCAATAGAACTTATTGCCCCAATGATAGCATACAAAAATAGACACTTAAGATATTTATCAAACCTAAATTAATTGGAGAAAAACAGGATGACTAGCAGACATGAATACTAATCTGCACATGCCCAATAAGGCGCTGACATATCAAATCTTGACATAGAAGCTTACACTGAAAGGCAGACTGCGTCCTCTAGCATCGTTGAGTTCCTTCACAACCCCCGCGTAAACTGAAGATTTACTATCAATTATGGTCTTGTTAGGTATGGGCATGACTTCCGCAGCAGGCAGCCCTGATGAAGCTTGAAGACTGGAAGCTGAAGATGGCATCAGAGCATGACGAGACTGACCACCAGCTAGATTGGTGTTTCTCTTTGGTAATGTAGAAAGTCGGCTTAGACTCTGCAAGAAATCTCTCTTCTCCTTCTGCCAGTCATCCTACAACAAAGTTACTAAAAAATGTTAGAACTGGATAGTAAAGGTATGTTTGGATCGTAAATAAAGTGTGCCCTGCCAATTTTTTGGTATGACCAAAACATTGGTCTTTTTGGGGATGAGGACCAACATTTTGGCATGCCAATCTCCTTTCCCAACCTAGTTCATTTAATTTTTCTAGCCAATGTTGGCCAATCCATGGGCAAGCAAAACCTCAACCAAAAATTTGGTTAGCCAATATTTTAGTAGGGCAACCTTGACACAAACCAAACACACCCTAAAACAAATCAAAGCATCCACTACCAAAGCATATTAAATTGCTAAGTTGTCAGCATAGCAATTGAAAAATGAAGGCATTAGCTCAATGGTAGAACTTGCTCTGACCTGTTAGTTACAACACTTAGCATTACAAAACTACCACAGATATTGCTACTTTCTGAAAGGTGCAACAGATTTGATTCAAATAACACGAACAAAAGCATGGATGGTAGTGGTACAGACCTCAAAGGCTACCCTGACATATCACATATATCAAGATGCTCCAAAAGGTTGCTATATGAACTTATGAAGCCACTATCGTAGCTACTAGCTCTGCTACAAAAATAAAGCTGAATAGAATAAAAGCAAAAGGCAACTAACCTCAAGAACTTGCATCATATAATTGTTAAAACTCTTTAAGTTGTCCTTTTGTGCTCCTTGGATGGATGAGACAATTGCCATTTCATGAAGCTGAAAACACAAACTCCGTGATGCGCTCCATGAAATTCAGAAGAGAAATAACTAAAGAGAGAGGAGGTGTTCACCTGTCGCAGGTATTCCTCGACAGAAGTTGCTTCCGATGGAAAAACATCCTCAAAGGTGGTCTACAATAAAAAAAAAAACAATGCCACTATAATGTATACTGATAACATGTTGCCTGAGTGATATTCAAGAGCTGTAGGTGTACAAATAGCAAGCAAGGGGATATACACATTGACCAACAGGGTAGAAAACAGTATTGAGGTAATATGTGCTGGCCTAATTGGTGGCAAAAGATTGTTACACTATGATAAGTAGTAACATCTGACTTGACCACTCACAACGATATTTTCTGCCTTTGAGTAGGAAGCTTTAAATGAAAAAACTACATTGCCTCAACTGAGACTAGAAAACATTATTTCAGATAAGCGAGTGATTTGCAGCCTCCAGACATAGGGAGTGTGTATTAATAAAGTGGATTATTACAAGCTCGAAAAAAAAAAGACTAGGGAATGTGTGTCTAAAAGTTAAACTGGGACCTTATGTAAGAAACTAAGAAGGTGAAGTTATTCATGTTATTCTTTTCTTTCAGTTAACCAGCACGAGTTCTGCCTCTTCATGAAGTAGGGAAGTTATTAATACTGCTAATCGAAGAAAACAAGTGAAGAGCCCCAATAGTCGGCTATGGATGAAAGAAAAAAGAGTGCAGCACAAAATGTCAAGACTTCGAAAATCGACTGCCTCGTCTAAACGACCGACACATAAGGTTATCTATATAGCATTCTCTGAAATGAACCCTACATGCATTTTCCAGGTTTACAAGCTAATCACCTTGAGTTCGAATGACTTGAGGTCCCTGGTGAGCTGCTCAGCATTGATCCCCTCGCGCGCCAGCAACCTGCAGATGCACAGCCGAAACCCAAGTCCATTCAAAATACCAGAAGCAGCAATCCGGATTCGAACGAAACACGACGGGGAGATGGGCAGATAGGCTCTCTCAGAGTTAACCAAAGGGGTCCAGGAGAGCAACCTGGTGGCGGAGAGCGACTGGGACGGTGCCTCAGCGCGGATCGTCTTCGCCTTGAGCTTGGTGGAGAGCACCTCGAGCTGGTCCAGATTCCTCTGCGCGGGCCAACAACAACGAACCATCAGGCGGAAGAAAGCAAGGGAGGCTCGGGCGCGGCAAGAGATAGATGCGGGCGAGGAGCGCAAGGAAGAGCGCGATGCGGCACCTGGAGGGTAGGGAAGTGAGGGGTGGGGGCGGCCTGCTCGAGGAGCTTGGTGGAGGTGTTGAGCAGCTCTGACCAGCCGCCCATCTCCGTGTCTCCTCCGCCATCGGCGCCGACGCCGGCCATCGCCGCCGTAGATGGAGGTGTTCGCGGGGAGCTATCTGTGCTCCGGCGCCGCGCTCGAACTGGGGGTTTTGGAGGGGGGAGGGGGGAGGACTTTTGAGCTATGGCCACGGCCTGGGAGGTGAGGAGGGGCGACGGGGGGGCTTCCGCCGGAGAGGGGTCTCGGCCGGAGTAGGCAGTCGGCCGCCGGAGAGGAGCGCCCGCCGGAGTAGGGAGTCGGCTGCTGTTGGAGACAGGGAGCGGGCGGCGCAATAGAGAGGAGCAGGGCGGGAGATGGGGGCTACCCGCCGGTCATGCAGCTTTGCCGGAGAGAGACACGGCGAGGAGCAGCGCATAAGGGGACCGGCGGCGGCGGCTCACTGCGGAGGAACCCTAGCGCCTGCTATCGCGGGAGCGGGGGAAGAGAACGTGCTGCGAGGGGTCAGGGTGGGGGTTCGCGTGTGGGGGTTTAATTGGATTTATGCCGCTGCAACTTTCACGAGTTGGTAAAATGCCATTACAATTCTGCACATTGGAAAAATGTCATTACAATTCTTCCATCCTCCTCTATATGCCATTATGTTAAATTTAAGACAAAAATACCCTTGTCTTCCTCCTTTCACCTCCCCTCATCTTCTCTTCTACCAAACTGACCTGCCATTACCTCCGGTGAGCACAGGGCCGTGCGAAAAATAACTTCCAGCACCGACCATGCATGTTGTATGGGGCCACGCGACATCTTGGACGGCGCCGCCGGATGGGTTGTGCAACCGCTGCAGCTGTCTCCCACAAGAATGCTACCTCAGTAGTCATGTACGCACAATTTTTA
Organism: Elymus sibiricus; assembly: GCA_039707655.1. Classification (NCBI taxonomy): domain Eukaryota; kingdom Viridiplantae; phylum Streptophyta; class Magnoliopsida; order Poales; family Poaceae; genus Elymus; species Elymus sibiricus. The sequence continues at coordinate 166,732,248 of CM077669.1, forward strand.
CAGCCAAGATACGGTATTGTGGTGTCATGTCACGCCGGCAAGACAGGCGTATAGATGACCTGTGTAGAACCACTCAACGATGCAGTGGGACCAAACGTTCGCACGCATGTGCCTTTGGCCGGCTGCAAATCAATTACTCCCTCTGTCCCATAATGTAAGAACGTTTTTGACACTAAACGTTCTTATATTATGGGACGGAGGGAGTAGCTAGCAAGCGTGGCTAGCTTTGCACATGAGAAATTAATCAACAAATCAATCAGCTATATAGCGTGGATAGCTTTGTACAGGAGGAATTAATCATTTTTGTTGTCTGCTATATACGTGCGTGTCGAGGTCAGTTCAATCCTCCGTAGACCATGCGGTTGTAAGACTAGCAGGAAAGAAAGATGCTTGCCGGAGTTAATGGCACGGTTGTCAGCTTGGTAGAAGAGAAGATGATGGGGGGGTGAAAGAATGAAGACAAGGGTATTTGTGTCTTAAATTTAATATAATGGCATATAGAGGAAGTTGGAAGAGTTGTAATGGCATTTTCCCAACATGCAGAATTGTAATGGCATTTTCCCAACCAGGCAATTGGATCGCACTTCTGACGCGCTTCAACATTTTCAACAACACGCAATACATGAGCGTGAGCCATGGATATAGCACATGGGTGGAATAGAATATGGTGATAGATATCAAAGGAGTCAAAAGGTGGGAAAGTCTCACATAAACTAGGCGAATCAACGAGCTATCGAGATGCCCATCGATCGATATCAATGTGAGGAGCAGGGATTGCCATGCAACAGATGCACTAGAGCTATAAGTGTATGAAAGCTCAAATGAAACTAAGTGGGTGTGCATCCAACTTGCTTACTCATGAAGACCTCGGGCATTTGAGGAAGCCCGTCATTGAAATATACAAGCCAAGTTCTATAACGAAAAATCCCCGCTAATATATGAAAGTGACAAAACAGGAGACTCTCTGTATGAAGAACATGGTGCCACTTTGAGGCACAAGTGTGGTAAAGGATAGTAGCAAAGTCCCTTCTCTCTTTTTCTCTCATTTTTATTTTTTCTGTTCTTTTCTTTTTTTTCTTTTTTTCTCTTTTTTGTGGTGAGGTCATTTGGCCTCCCTATTTTTATTTTTCGTCCGAAGTCTCATCCCAACTTGTGGGGAATCATAGTATCCATAATCCTTTACTCACTGGGAAAATGCTCTAATGATGATGATCATCACACTTTTATTTACTTACAACTCAAAATTATAACTCAATGAAGAATAATATGACTCTATATGAATGCCTCTGGCAGTGTACCAGGATGTGCAATGATCTAGCGTAGCATGTAATGAATGATGAACGGTGGCTTTGCCACAAATACTATGTCAACTTTATATGATCATGCAAATCAATATGGTGATGAACACACATGTCATGTGACGGAAAAATGGAAGTTGCATGGCAATATATCTCGAAATGGCTATGGAAATGTCATAATAGGTAGGTATGGTGGCTCTTTTGAGGAAGATATAAGGTGGCTTATGTGTGATAGAGCGAATCATATCACGGGTGTTTGGATGCACGGGCGAAATTTGTACCAACCCTCGAGGCGAGAACGGGCAATGCACGGTACCAAAGAGGCTAGCAAATTGCGGAAAGGTGAGAGTGCGTATATCCATGGACTCACATTAGTCATAAAGAACTCATATACTTATTGTGAAGCCTTATTAGCTCTATTGAAACAAAGCACTTGCGCATGCCCCTAGGGAGGAGGTTGGGAGGAGTTAACCATTGCCCCCCCGATTCGAACAACACGATAGGATTTCATTTCAGACATAAAAACGCCCACACATCATCACCATGCCATGGCCAATACTTACATGAGAATTGAACAACAAATTTTAATACCAATATTTCTACTAACCAATGATCATGAACCTATATCCTTTCATATTACTACATCAATATAATCAACACACGTTTCTTCTTTAGTTAGCTACGTGATTTTTTTATTATACCCCCCTTGAATACCTATCCTTTTTGGACTAATCTTATAACGTGTACAAATTACCATTCCTATTGCCTTATACTCCCAAAAAAATATTTAAGTGAAGCATGAGATTTCAACTATTTCTAAAAATATGTCCATCGTCATGCTTTAACAAGATATAAGTGAAGCACTAGAGCAACTGCCTAGCTCAAAAGATATAAGTGAAGCACATAGAGTATTCTAACAAATTATGATGGAAGGGTATCTCTCTCGAAAAGTGTTTCCAGCAAACGATGATTGTGGAAAACTAAAAAGAAAAAAAAACTATAATATATTACCCTCCAAGCAAAACTCATATCATGTGATGAATAAAAATATAGCTCCAAGTGGCATACCGATAGATTGGAGACGAAAGAGAGGATCCCTTCTGGGGCATTCCCAAGCTTAGACGCTTGGGTCTTCCTTGAATATTACCTTGGGGTGCCTTGGGCATCCCCAAGCTTAGGGTCTTGCTGCTCCTTATTCCTTCGTCCATGGTTGTCTCACCCAAAACTGGAAAACTTCAGCACCGAAAACTCAACAAAACCTCATGAGATCCGTTAGTATAATAGACATATCAAATACTTTCGGTATTGTTATAAATTGATTCATATTTTATTATTGTATAATATATATTGTATTCCAAATTCTCCATGGCTCATACCCCCCGAGACAATCCATAGCATCATCAAAACAAGCAAACTATGCAAGCAAAAAACAGAATTTGTCTAAAAGAGAACAATTTGTAATGATCTGTACTAATACCATACTTTTGTAACTCCGAAAATTATGAAAAATTAGGACAACCTGGTCAATTTGTATACCAACACTGTGTAATAAATTCAGATCAAAAAGAATTTCCAGTAAAATCAGAGAAATTTTGCACTGGGCGTAAAACTTTCTGTTTTTGCACAACATCAATTCTACTATCTTCCAAATCAATCCCAAAGGCTTTACTTGGCACAAGCACTAACTGAAACACAAAAACACTACCATAACAGTATCAACAAAAGTGTAAACTCGAAATAACAGAAAGTAAAAAAGCAAATTTAAAGATAACTATTGGGTTGCCTCCCAACAAGCATTATTGTTTTATGCCCCTAGCTAGGCATAATTCACTGTTTCAAGTATTGGTATCCTTCAAATTGATTCCATAGGTGGACTCATAATAGATTCATAAGGTGGTTTAATTATCTTTCTAGGAAAGTGTTCCATCCCTTTCTTTAATAGGAATTGGAATCTTATATTACCTTCTTTCATGTCAATAATAGCACCTATAATTCATAAGAAAGGCCTACTAGGTATAATAAGACAAGACGGATTGCATTCAATATCAAGAACAACGAAATCCACAGGCACATAATTTCTATTAGCAAGAATAAGGACATCATTTATTCTACCCAATGGTTTCTTAATAGTAGAGTCCGCTAAATGCAAGTTGAGGGAAGATTCATTTATATCGGTGAGACATAGCAACATCACATAAAGATTTCGGTATAGTAGAAACACTAGCACCAAGGTCACACAAAGCATTGCATTATAATCTTTAAGCTTTATTTTAATAGCAGGTTCCCATTCATCATGCAATTTTCTAGGTATTGAAACTTCTAGCTCAAGCTTTTCTTCATGAGCTTTTATCATAGCATCCACAATATGCTTAATAAAGGCTTTATTTTGTTCGTAAGCATTAGGTGAACTTATCATGGATTACAACAGGGAAGTACATTCAACCAAAGATCAACTATCATAATTAAAGTCCTTGTAATCCAAATTCGTGGGCACATTACTATGTAAAGTTTTGACCGCTCCAAACCCACTTTTTCATTTTTATCATTAAGATCATCACCCTCGGAACAATTGGGACGCCTTATAATTAAATTTGACTCATCTCCAGTCCCTTTCTCATCAAGTTTCAGATTGGTAAACAAAGATTCAATAGGAGAAACACCAATCATTTTAATATCTTCATCGTGATTACGATAAAAACCAGGAGGAATCACTTTTTCTAGGAACTCCCGCTTAGCTCTCAACCTAGCGGTCCTCTCCTTACTTTCATTAATAGATATTTGGATGGATTTAACAAACTCATTAATATCATGCTTGGGTGTCAAAGTTTTACTTTTAAGAGTTTTAACATCATGAGCAATCCTATCCATGTTTCTAGCCATATCGTCAACTTTATGTAGTTTTTTTTTTACCATAGTATTGAAATCTTTCGAGAACTAGTAAATTATTTAATGTTGTTCTCAACTTCAAAGGGTATCCTATTATTATTATTGGAAGAATTACCATAGGACTTATCATAAGAATTACCATAATTATTAGAGGAATTACCGGGATACGGTCTAGGATTGAAATTACCTCTATAAGCATTGTTATTGAAATTATTTCTAGAGACAAAATTCACATAAATAGCATCATTATTTTGCTCAATAAAAGTAGACAGTGGCACATCATTCGGATCAACATGTACATTCTTATTTGCAACCATATTCATAAGGGAATCCAACTTATTACTCAAAGTAGCGATTTCTTCAACAAAATTTACCTTCTTACCAGTTGGAGCTCGTTCGGTGTGCCATTGAGAATAATTTGTGATGATATTATCCAGTTTTGTAGCTTCTCCCAATATAATTTCCATAAGGGTACCACCTGCAGCAGAGTCTAGAAGATTTCTCGACACAAAGTTAGTCCCGCGTAGAAATTTTGTATATATCCATCAACTTAAGCCATGAGTGGGACAATTTCTAATCATTAATTTCATTCTCTCCCAAGCTTGTGCAAAATGTTCTTGCTCATGTTGTTTAAAATTGATAATTTGATTTTTGATAGATATAATCTTAGCAGGAGGAAAATACTTAGCAATACAAGCATGCTTACACTTATCCCAAGTTCCAATATTATTGCGAGGCAAGGATGAAAACCAAGTTTTACCTTTATTTCTTAGCGAGAAAGGAAATAATTTCAACTTAACCGCATCATTATCCACATCATTTTTATTTTGCATATCACATAATTCAATGAAAGTATTAAGGTGTGAAGCAGCGTCCTCATTAGGACTTCCAGCAAATTGTTCTTTCATAACAAGATTTTGCAAATTGGCATTTATATCAAAAGTTTCCACACTAGTGGCAGGTGGTATAGGAGTACTAATAAATTTTATTATTATTATTATTATTTGAAATGTCACACAATTTGGTATTTTCTTGAGACATAGCGATAAAGCAAGCAAACTAACAAGCAAACAAGTCAACTAGATAACTAAGCAAGCAAGCAAATAGAAATATTTTTGTATTTTTGTTTTTTATGTAAAAGCAAATATAAAGATAAAATAAAAGACAAGCAAAAAGTAGAACAAGTGATTGATAGTTTGTGCGAAAGGGACCTTCAAGCAAAGTTGGTGATGTCTCCCCGACAACGGCAACATAAATTATTTCTGCTACTTGTGAGTTGCGTTGGGTTTTTCCCCAAAGAGGAAAGGTGAAGCAATATAGTAGCAATAAGTATTTCCCTCGATGAGAACCAAGGTTATCGAACCAGTAGGAGAATCGCAACAAATCGTCTTTCAAGCGGTATGTGCACACACAAAAGCAAACACTTGCACCCAACGCGAACAAGAGGTTTGTCAAGCCCCTTGAACTCGTTACTTGCAAGGATTACTTCTGACAGTGGTAGATATATAATGATAAAAGCAAAATAAAAGAAAATTAAATAAATTGCAGAAAGGTATTTTTGGGTTTTTAGCAAATATGATTAAGTAGACCTGGGGCCATAATGTTCACTAGAGGCTTCTCTCTCGAAAGTAGCATATGATGGGTAGACAAATTACTGTTGGGTAATTGATAGAAAAGCACATAGTTATGATTATGTTTTCATGGCAATGATCATGTATATAGGCATCACGTGTGTGACAAGTAGACCAAAACGATTCTGCATGTACTAGTATTACTCCACCAATCGACAATTATCTAGCATGCATCTATGGTATTAAGTTTATGCAAACAGAGTAATGCTTTAAGCAAGATGACATGGCGTAGACAAAGTAAGTACAAGAAATATGTTAAATTCCCACCGTTTTATCCGTAGTAGCAACAATACAATACATGTGTTATCCCCTTTTGTCACTAGGATATAGAGCACCGCAAGATTGAACCCACTACAACGCACACCTCCTACTGAAGATAAATCAATCTAGTTGGCCAAACCAAACCGATAGATATGAGAGACTTACGAAACTTTAAAAATCATGCATAATACAATTCAGAGAAGACTCAGTTACTTTTCATGAATAATCTTATCATAAACCCACAATTCATCGGATCCCAACAAATACACCGCAAAAGAAGATTACATCGGATAGATCAACGCGAGAATCACGAAGAAATTTATATTGAAGATCAAAGAGAGAGAAGAACCCATCTAGCTACTAGTTATGGACCCGTAGGTCTATGGTGAACTACTCACACATCATCATGGAGGCAGCAAGGTTGATGAAGATGGCCTCCGTGATGGATTCCACCTCCGGCAGAGTACCAGAAAAGGCTTCCAGATGGGATCGCGGAAGAATAGAGACTTGCAACGGCGGATTTTTTTTCTGGTGGCTCTCTGTTGCTTTCCCGATTTTAGAGAATTTATGGAGGTGGAATTAGGTCAGACGGAGCCACGTGGGGCCCATAAGGCATCAGGGCGCGCCTACCTCCTGGGCGAGCCCTGTAGCCTTGCCATCTCCTTGCTTCTCGTTTGGAATCCTCCTGAAGCTTCTAGGGCCTCTCTTGTCCAGAAAAAAATCGTCAAAAAGTTCCATAGCGCTTGGACTCCGTTTGGTACTGATTTCCTCGGAAACCAAATACAAGCAAAAAACAAAAACTGGTACTGGGACTGGGTTAATAGGTTAGTCCCAAAAATGATATAAAATAGCATATTATTGCATATAAAGTATCCAAGATTGATAATATAATAGCATGGAACAATCAAAAACTCAATACGTCAGAGACGTATCAAGGATTATGAACGTTGGCTGACAAAGGTGTGGCGGCAACTATATCCGGAGATGGGTCAGAGAACATTTTGGGTGCTTCGGCGGTGTTTTTTGCGGGACCGACGGGTGATGACCCACAAGTATAGGGGATCAATCGTAGTCCTTTCGATAAGTAAGAGTGTCGAACCCAATGAGGAGCAGAAGGAAATGACAAGCGGTTTTCAGCAAGGTAATTTCTGCAAGCACTGAAATTGTAGGTAACAGATAGTTTGATAGCAAGATAATTGGTAGCAAGCAAGTAACGGTAACGGTAAACAAGGTGCAACAAGGTAGCCCAATCCTGTTGAGGCAAAGGACATGCCAGAACAATCACTAGTAATAGGCAAAGTGTTCTTGAGGGTACACGGGAATTTCGTCTAGTCACTTTTATCATGTTGGTTTGATTCGTGTTCGCTACTTTGATAATTTGATATGTGGGTGGACCGGTGCTAAGGTGCTGTTCTTACTTGAACTAACAACCTACTTATGATTAACCCCCTCGCAAGCATCCGCAACTACGAGAAAAGTATTAAGACAAAGTCTAACCATAGCATTAAACATGTGGATCCAAATCAGCCCCTTACGAAGTAACGCATAAACTAGGGTTTAAGCTTCTGTCACTCTAGCAACCCATCATCTAATAACTACTCCACAATGCATTCCCTTAGGCCCATGAATGGTGAAGTGTCATGTAGTCGACGTTCACATGACACCACTAAGGGAATCACAACATACATATCATCAAAATATCGAACACATATCAAATTCACATGATTACTTGCAACATGACTTCTCCCATGACCTCAAGAACAAAGGTAACTACTCACAAATAATAAGCATTCTCAAGATCAGAGAAGTATTGAATAGCATATTAGATCTGAACATATAATCTTCCACCAAATAAACCATATAGTAATCAACTACGCAAGGTAATCAACATTACTAGTCACCCACATGTACCAATCTGAGGTTCCGGTACAAAGATTGAACACAAGAGATGAACTAGGGTTTGAGAGGAGATGGTGTTGTTGAAGATGTTGATGAAGATTGGCCTCCCAAAGATGAGAGGGGTGTTGGTGATGACGATAGCTTCGATTTCCCCCTCCGGGAGGGAAGTTCCCCCGGCGGAATCGCTCCGCCGGAGGGCAAAAGTGCTCCTGCCCAAGTTCCGCCTCGAGGCGGCGGCGCTTCCTCCCGAAAGTCCTCCTCTTATTTTTTCTAGGTCAAGAGATACCTTATACCAGAAGATGGGCACCGAAGGTGGGCCAGGCTGAGCACAACCCATCAGGGCGCACCTAGGGGCGCCTGGCGCGCCCTGGTGGGTTGTGCCCACCTGGGGGGCCTCCTCCGGTAGTTTCCAGCTCCAGTATTTTTTATTAAATGTAAAAATAATCTCCTTAAAATTTCAGCTTCATTGGAGTTGTGCAGAATAGGTATCTCTGACGTGCTTTTCTTGGGTCCAGAATTCCAGCTGCCGGTATTCTCCCTCTTTGTGTAAACCTTGCATATTATGAGAGAAAAGGCATTAGAATCACTCCCCAAAGCATTATTATTCAACAAAACAAAGTAGATAACAGTAGGAAATCATGATGCAAAATGGACGTATCAACTCCCCCAAGCTTAGACCTCGCTTGTCCTCAAGCGAAAGCCGATATTGAAAAGCATGTCCACATGGTTTGAGAGAGAGGTGTCGATAAAAATAAAATACGGACATTGAAGCATCATGCTTATTATCATAACAGCAATAAACTCTAACATAGGAACTTATTTTAATACATTTTTATCATATAGCTTCTCATGAACAAGTAACAATTCATCACAACCTAGAAGTATGAAGCATAAACCTCACTGGGAACCAACAAACTATGTTCTTAGTCAACTTTGCAACTACAATTCATCATATTTTCAGGAAGGGTCTCATGTAGGAGCCTTTTGGCAAGTCCACATACTCAACCATCATTTAGTCTTCTATGATTGCTAACGCTCACGGCATACCCATGAACAAAAAGTTTCAACCGGACACGTAGGAAGATAGGGGCTTATAGTTTTGCCTCCCAACTCACTCACCTTAAGGATGATGTCAACAATAATAACTCATGATCACCCATATCCAACTGGATATATGTGCCTAGATCTTTCCTCACCACATGATGCTTGCAAAAGAAAAAGTAAAAAGGAATAGGGAAGAATACTTTGACTCTTGCATAAAAGTAAGTGCATAAAAGTAAAAGATAGGCCCTTCGCAGAGGGAAGCAGAGGTTGTGATGCGCTTATTGGTTTGTATGCCCAATCCCTTAATGTAAAAGAACGTCACGCTATATTGCCCCGTATGATAGCAACCTTTATTATGCAGTCCGTCACTTTTAGTACTTTGCCATCATAAGTTCGTATAACGCTCAATTTTCTCTTACACTAATTGATCAAAACACTTTTAGACGCAATTTTTATTGCCTTGTTGCACCGATGACAACTTACTTGAAGGATCTTTCTCGATCCATAGGTAGGTATGGTGGACACTCAAAGAAAGAGTTTGGTTTGGGTTTTTGGAGGCACAAGTAGTATCTCTACTTAGTGCGGAATTTTTGGCTAGCAAAGATATTGGGCAAGCACCACATGTTAAAGGATCTATGACAATATAACTTCTATGTGGATATGAACAAACATAAATCATTACGTTGTCTTCCTCGTCCAACGTCAACAATTTTGACATATAATATTTGATGGGGGCTCACAATCATAAAAGATGTCCAAGATAGTGTATTTGCATGTGAATCTTCCCTTCCCTTATTAATTCTTTCATGAATTGCATCATTGACCAATGCTATGTTTGTCAATCTCCAACAAATTTTACTACTTATACTTTTCCTTATGTGACATCATTACTCACCATAAGATTAGCATATAATTTTTTCATTTGTTTCTTTTCCATTATTTGATTGCAACAAGAAAGTAGAGAGGCAAAAACTCAAACTAAACTTTATTATATAACTTTCACTCGATTACATAGATAGATAGGCCACGAAGCTAACACATGAAAATAGATCATACTAAAACTTTTATTCAACTAAAGCAAAGGGAAACTAAAGATCGAACTAAAATAGGTAAAGGTGAATAAAAGTGGTGGTGATACGATACCGGGGCACCTCCCCCAAGCTTGGCTTAAGCCAAGGGGAGTGCCCATACCCGTGTGCCCAAGTCTCCTTTGGTGGTGGTGATGAAGAAGGTGGAGATGTGGTGTCACACTCTAGCTTCAAAATATGCTCCAATTTGCGGATGACCCTCCTAAGGTTGTTGATGTGCTCTTGCAGCAAAATATTTTCACGGATGAGAAATTTATTCTGAACACGAACCGCTTCGAAAGCTCTAAAGGCTTCGATTTCAATAGGGGTGAGATGACTGTAATAAGGTTGAAGGATATCTTCTTCCTCTCCCTCCTTTGCTGGCATGAATTGATCCCCTTCGGGGAGATGATCCACCATAGCCTCCTTAGCCTTCTCCTCCTTGTTAGCTTTCTCCGGCTCCTCCCTCTTCAACTCTATCTTCATTAGCCAAGCATCTTCTTCCACGTTGTTAGAAGAGGGAGAAGACATGATGCCTGACTTGACAGATCTGACAGGAAAACAACAAGAAACAAGAACAGAGGATTTTTCGACGATGCGGTCGTCAAAACAACCGGGGGTATATATAGAGAATTTTTATTCTTGGGAAACAAGTATTTGGAAGGAAAACGGAGTCGGGAAGGCATCCGAGGTGGGCACAACTGTAACAGCCCAAGAGCATTCCTTCCATATTTGTAACATTTGTCATGTGTGGACCTTCATGTTGTGTCCTTGGGAATTGATTAATATATTTGCTTCATGACATTCCTCATGCATCATGGCATAATCACATAAATTATTAGTGTATCATACTTGCTTGTCTTGCTTGTGATGTGGAGTTGTTGTGGTGAGTGTGTGTGTTGTGGTGTGGTGTGCAGGCTAGTGGAGAAGCCTCTCCCAATTTCTAGAGAACTATGCCATCTCCCTCTCTCTTTTCAAATAATAAAACTTGTGGTATTTTATGGGCTTCTTATTTTCCATAAAAATGTTGAACCCCTCTTAAATATTCTGTAAAGATTTGTCAACCAACTCTCAGTCATGCTTTCTTTTTCATGTTTTTTTAATCTTTGCAAAAACAGGTTCTAATTAATATTATAAGTGAATTATTTACTTGCCCGAAAAATGCCCAATCTAATTTTGTTAAATAGGGGGTAATTTTGTGAGTTCAAAACTATCTTGGTTTTTCTCTAAATCTTTTTCTAGCTTCCCTAAGTTTTTCTTTGGTTTCTGTTTTGTTTTAAAAAGGAAAAGCGTTCTGTGGGAGAGAGAGAGAGAGAGAGGAGCAGAGCCCACTTGGGCCTTCGACCTCACTCAGGCCCAGCAGCATCGAGCCAGTGCAGCCCAGCTAGCCCCCCGCGCGTTTGTCGTCGTCAACCTGTACAGCAGGACATCCAGGATGTCCACATCGCAAGTCCGTTGATTTGACGGCCGGCGCTCGCCCCTAGCGCCTATAAAGCGTGTCCCCGGTACCGTAGGCGCTCCCCGCAATCCATTCCTCCCTCCTCCCCGCCGCACCGCCGCAGGTAGGTCTCCCCCAAGCATCGCCGTCGCCCTGCTCGCCATGAACCGGCCGAGCTTCTGCTCGTGCCCGGTGTAGCTCGACGCCGTCGTGCCCGCCCCTCCCGTGGCCGTGGTTCGAACCGCGGAGGCAGGCCCGTCGTCCCCGACAATGAGCTCGACACCTGCAGCCCCCGAAGTGTGACTCCCTGGGTTTTGCTACAGTGATGATTGTAATTAAGCTACAGTAATGACCAAGTGATTAAGCTAATCTTTTGCTAAACAGTGCTTGATCACCTTTGATTCAAATATCATTTAAAACTCCACTTTGAAATCAAATTCAATTGGCAAGTGAAATTTGAAGTTGCTCAAATATTTATGCAAAAATGTTCATCATTTAGCAAAAAATCCCTAACTATTATTTGTTAGGGAAAACAACATACCATCAAGCTAAGGTGGGCCATAGCAATTTAAAACAGCGCAAAGGAGGCATTTTAAATGCTCTTCCACTTGTAGAAAAATTCAAATAAAGTCAATTGGGCCCCAGACTTTTTCTGTCACTGCCATATATTGCAACAGAATTGTTGGGCCAATTCCCACATTTTTGCAAAATGAAATGGTGGCTCAAATAATTGTTTTGTTCTCTGGAGAAAAGAAAACAGAAAAGAAACAAAAGAAAAAGGGCAGAAGCCCACTTACCTGGCGACTGGGCCGCGCTGGCCCAGCCCACTCCCACCTGCCTCCGTCCTTCTTCCTCCGTGTCGCTCCCGTCGTGGACAGAGCCGCACCGCGCCGTCGCCGTTCGCCACGCCGACGGGAGCAGGTGGGCAAGGGGATAAGCCTCGCCCCGAGCCGCCCCCCTGTCGCCCTGGATCTCACCTGGCCCCCTCTCTCCCTCTCCCTCGCTCGCCCCCTTCCTTCCCGAGCGTAGCCGCCACCATGGACGCCGGCTAGCCGCGGCCGTAGCCACTCCCCCCTCCGTAGCCTATCCAGAAGCTCCGCCGCGACGAGCCCTTCCTCCTCGACCGCTAGACCAAGCCCCTGGAGCTCTGCGCCGTCGCCATCGACTCTTCTTCCTCCTCGGACGCCCGGAGCTCCGCCGCCTCGATTCGCCGCCATCGCCCTTCCCCGAGCCCACCGTTGCACACCTGCAGGTCCCGGTGAGCTCCAGCTCCTCTTCCCCCTCATAGATAAGCTCGCCTGCGCCCCCTAGCTAGTTGCTCCGTCGGAGCCCGAAGCGCGCGGCCGCCGACAAGCTTGTGGTCGTCGCCACCGTCGCCGTCACGCTCGCCTGAGCGCAGCACCGTGCTCCTGGTGCTCCCAGGAGCACAACACGCACACGCACGCCCCCGCTCGTGCCTCCTAGCGCCGTCCACGATGCGCGCCCGAACGCTCCTCCGCCTGAGCTCATCGCCGACGAGCCTCCGGTAACCAATTGGTCCTGGGCGTGCAACCAACGCGCTCGCCGCGTCGCATAGGATTGTCCAGCCCCTTTAGTTCGCTAGCTACCAAGCTGCGTCGCCGTTGTCGGAGACGCCCGAAGCTTGCTTCCGCCGCCGTCGACGTAGCTCCCTCCACCGGCCGTCCCAGCTCGCCCCGATGGCCGGAATGGAACGGCGGCTGCCGCAGCTCGCGAACGCAGCAAACCGCGCTCGATTTGGTGCCGCGTGGACGAAACCCGAAGCTCGCCCGTGCCCTCCGCCGCGATTTGGCGTCGCCGGCGTCGAGCCGCCGGCCGCCGCCGACGTGGCTGGACTGGGGCCACCCCCAGTGACCCTGCCAGTGGGCCAGGGGCGACCCAGTTGACCAGTTGACTTGGTCATCCAGTTGACTTGGTCAACTGGCTGACTGGGCACAGCCCAGTCACTGACCGGTGGGGCCCAACACCCCTGTGTCTATGACAGTGGGCCACCCCTGTCAGTTGGCTAATTAAGTAATTAAATTAATAAAAATAATTAGTTTAACACTAATCCCTCACTGACAAATGGACCCCACTCACTAATTAACTCTGTTTAGTTTTAAAATAACCCTGGATTTAAAATGAGTCAATGACAGGTGGGACCCACTGGTCAGGTTTGACCTGGTCAGCCCCATTGTTGACTGCTGATGCAATGCTTATGTCATGCTGACGTCACCCTGCACTGTTCTGGATAATGTTGGATTAAATAAATAGAATAATTCCAGAAATTGATTAAATCTTTGAAAAATCATAGAAAATAATCTGTATCTCAGATGAAAAAACTTTATACATGAAAGTTGATCAGAAAAATCCCACGAATCCAAATATGCCATCCATTCATCTGTCATTTGTTCCTAGCATGATGAACATGGAACTTTTCCTCTCCGGATCGTCTGTCCGATAAATCCAAAGGCCCGGGAAATATCGTCAGATATTCTCCCGCTCCGTCTGCATCGTGTAGTACTGCGTTAGTGCATGCCTAGCCCTGCATATTGCCATGTCATGCATCGTGATGCATTTGTCTGCTTTATATTTATTGTTTCTCCCCCCCTCTTCTTACCGGTAGACCCCGAATCCGACGCTACTGCCGGGTACGACTACGCCGTTGACGTTCAGCCTTTTTCCGCAGAGCAGCAAGGCAAGCAACCCCCCTTGAGCATTCCGATATCGCCTATTCCTTTCCCTCTTATTCTTGCATTAGAATTTTGCCACTGTATTAGATAGCTCCTATTCTGATGCATAGCCTGCTTTTGATAAACTGTTACTATACCCGCAATCATATCAACTGCTTGGTATAGGTTGATCAATGAATCCCCAGTGACCCCCCTTAGTCCCAGTTGCCCCTGCTTCTTCATCGACGACTCGACGACTCGAAGACCCGAAGAGTCGTTCAACCGACCGACGAGCCAGGCCCCTCACATCACCGCACACCCCTTAGTTGTACGACTCTGCAGCGCTACTATCGAGTACCGAGGGTGACACCTCGTGAAGTACTCATGATGCTAGCTCTGTAGTGCAGCTAGTCGGTCGTGGTTATCGAGGGTGATTCCTCCTTCACCACTCCCGACGATGACTCTGTCGTGCAACCCCTCAAGTGTGGGACCCTCGAGGGTGATTCCTCTAGGTCCACCTTGACGGTTTCATCGAGCGGGGACCATTGAGGGTGATTCCTCAGTTCCCGCCTTGATGTTTTATACACACAGTTACTTTGACTTGACATTTATTACATGTGAAAGACGGGACTGGAGGGACAGGCGGTACCACCCTGGTTGAGGTGGACCTGAGTTCCCGACAGTCTTGAGACGGGTCGGCCCCAAGGGTACCCGTGTGAGATGTGGTGGGATGCGCCGGTAAGGCATCCGGGTTATGTTGAGGCGTGGACGGGCAGGAGAGGCCCTTGCCACACATCCTCGAGACGGGGTGACGGGACCGCACTTTATGGGTCGCGATTGCCCCGCATTAATAAAATGCTAATGGGTTGGGTATTTGATCTGAGTTGGGTCGTTGGCCTTTTTACGCACCAAACCATCGCGTGGGAGAAGTTATGGGTACTCAGCGTCGTTGTATCAGCCGAAGCTCTTCGGACGTCAGCAATGGAGCGGCGCACGACGGATTGGACTGGACGGTGCAGCTCTTGGACTGGAGTGACTAGGTTTGTTTCCGGCCGCGTACGCATCGTGCAGGAGTGCAAGGGCAAGTGGGCCCACGAACCTGCGCGCTTAGGATTTAGACCGGCGGGTGGCCTCTTCGTTGAGCCTAAGTGGGGCGACGACGTGCTGCTATCCCGAGGCCGGGCATGACCCAGGAAAGTGTGTCCGGCTGAAGGTGATCAGGCGTGTTGGAAATGCGGTGCACCCCTGCAGGGAAGAATAATCTATTCGAATAGCCGTGTCCACGGTAACAGGACGACTTGGAGTTGTACCTTGACCTTATACAACTATAACTGTGATTTAAATTTGAAATGAATCGTGGCTCCGAGATTGCTTCCTCGCAGGGAGTCGAGGAAGAATCTCTGGGCGTGGTTACTTAATAAAATTGCTACAATAATATGACTATATATGAGTTACAGGTCTACTCTCTTCTAATGCTGCAAGATGCTGAAGATGCTAGTCTTCGATAGGACTAGGCCTTCCCCCTATTCTTGATTTCTACAGTCAGTCCAGATATAACCCCTCCCCTTGATAATGTTGCATACTTAGCATAGTTCTGATGTCAGTCTTGCGAGTACTTTGGATGAGTACTCACTGCTGCTTTGCTTTCTCTTTCCCACTCGATACGATTACCGCGTTCAGACGATGGAGCCCAGGAGATGGAGTACGCCGGAGACGACTACTACACCACCGCAGGAGCCTACTACTACATGGAGGCTGCCCCCGATGCTCAGGAGTAGTTAGGAGGTTCCCAGGCAGGAGGCCTCGCCTCTTTCGATCCGCTGTTTATGTTTGTGCTAGCCTTCTTAAGGCAAAACTTGTCTAACTTATGTCTGTACTCAGACATTATTTGCTTCCGCTGACTCGTGCTTTGTATTCGAGCCCTCGAGGCCCCTGGCTTGTAATATGAAGCTGTATGACTTTAATTTGTGTCTAGTGTTGTGTTGTGATATCGATCAGTGAGTCCCTAATCTTGGTCGTACGCATTGCGTGTATGATTAGCGTACGGTCGAGAATGGGGGCGTCACAAGTTGGTATCAGAGCCGACTGCCTGTAGGTAGCCCCCTTTCCAACTCCTTGGCCGAAGTTGAGTCTAGTCATTGAAAAACTTTTACTAACATAGTTGTGTAGCTTACGGGCCCACATCTCAATCGGGTGGTATTAGGATCCTTTATTCCTCATCTATACTCTGGGTTCTGATCTCTCTCCTCTTTCGGGTTAAAGATTTTGCTAACTATATCATTAGGTTCTCGTGATCACATCCACCGGTGATTCGCTTCGTCGACAATTGTTTTCCTTTGAAGTTATGATGCAGAACCCTGCCCCCAGGTTGCACATCCAGGGCCACGTGCAGTTACATGGGTTCTTTCGTTGTCCCTGACATTGTTGTAGCATATCGCTATGCCTCGTTGTTGTATCCCTCCACCGCGTGCCTGCGTGCCGCCTAGTTGTCTAGGTTTTTCATGCCGGACCTATCGTCTATTTTGTAACAGACTTATTGTTTGTAATAGACCTATGTATGGATCTGTATGTTGAAAATTGAACTACTATGTCATATCTATTGCACTTCCTTCTTTGTGCAATTTACTTCATGAATGGGTCATTGTCTTTGCAATTACCCAATGCTAAACTACCACTGTTAAAAATTGACAGAATGGTTAGGCCAGCTGGTCGTGGTCGTGGTGCACCTGAACCACCACCACCACCGGAATACATGGCTGGTATGATGCAACAGTTTGAGCTGAATCGCCAGTTTATGCAAGGGCTTATGGAGCAGTTCCCGAGGCCGAATATGAATCAGCAACCAGCCCCAATGACTCTGCAAGACTTCATGCGTCTCAACCCTGCGATCTACCGCAGCTCAACTCAGCCGCTTGACGCAGATGACTGGCTCCGTGACATCACTTTTGAACTGGAGTCTTCAGGCGCCCCAGTGGCTAACTATGTCACCTTTGCCTCATACTTTCTGAAGGGTCCCGCTGCTCAATGGTGGGACAACCACAGGCGCTCACAGCCTATTGGAACAATCATCACCTGGCCGGAGTTCCAAGCTGCGTTCCGTGCTCGTCACATTCCTCAGGGAATGATGGATAAGAAGAAGCGTGAATTCCGCAACCTAGTCTAGGGCAATAAGACTGTGGATGCTTATCGGCGGGAATTTCTGGACTTATCTCACTACGCTGAAGAAGACGTCGCAACTGATGCTCGTAGGTAGGAGAAGTTCCGTGAAGGCCTCCACCCGGATATCAAGCTGACACTCCTTGCTCAAGACTTCGGTAACTTTGCCACCTTGGTGAACAAGTCTATTATAGTGGAAACGGGTATGCAGGACTATAAGGACAGCAGCAAGCGCAACCGTGACATGGGCTCATCTTCGGGCTCAGGAAGTCAGAAGCGCAAGATCTGGATCCCCCACAACATGTACCATGCACCTGCTCCTGCTCCAAGGCCGTCCTATGCTGCACCTCGTCTGCCTCCACCCCCACCTAGGCAGCCGAGGCTCCCAGCTCCGCCACCACGAGCTCCTGTTCCCCCTTCTCGTCCTGAGGATGGGCTGTGCTTCAAGTGTGGTCGTCCAGGACACCGTGCTAGAGAATGCAGGCAGAACCAGAAACAGCTTGCACTGCCTTCCAACCAGCCCCGCAACAACAATGCCGGGCCTGTCAGGGACGTGTTCAAGCTAACAATATTGATCTGAATCAAGTTCAAGACCAGCCTGCTACTGTGATGGGTACTCTTCTCGTCAACTCAGTACCGGCTTCTGTATTGTTTGATACAGGAGCATCGCATTCTTTTATGTCTGAAGATTTTGCATACATGCATGACATTAAGTGTGAAGAGATGAACGTCCCAATAGTGGTAAACACCCCCGCAGGCCAATGTCAGACTTCCATTATTAGCCACAATGTTCCCATTGAAATTGAAGGGTTGGAATTCCATGCCTCCCCCATAATGCTGAAGTCTTCCAATATCGATCTCATTCTCGGAATGGATTGGTTGAAAGCGCATACCACTTCAATTGTTTGTGACACCAAAACCGTCCACCTCCTACATCCTTCGAATGAGATTGTAAGCTATCATGCTCATCTTGTTCGGAATGCTGAAGCCCGGCTATATGCTATGAATGCATTAAATGAGTCACCTCTCGAAGGGATTGAAAACATTCCAGTTGTCCGGGATTTCCAAGATGTTTTTCCGGAAGAACTTCCAGGGATTCCCCCTGCTAGAGCTGTCGAGTTTGTCATCGACTTAGTGCCAGGCACCACCCCTATTGCCAAGCGGCCATATAAGATGCCTCCGCACGAACTCCTTGAACTGAAACAAGAAATTGACAATTCACTTCGTCAAGGGTTCATTCGTCCAAGTTCCTCTGCTTGGGGAGCACCTTCTCTCTTTGTCAAGAAGAAGGATGGTATGAATCGGTTGGTCCAAGATTACCGACCCATCAACCAAGCAACCATTCAGAACAAATATCCGCTTCCTCGGATCAACGATCTGTATGATCAACTTGCTGGTTCAGCAGTGTTTTCGAAACTCGACTTAAGGTTGGGTTACCATCAGATCCGGGTTCGTGAAGAGGATATTCCCAAGACTGCATTTGTTACTCGCTATGGTTCACACGAGTACACCGTCATGTCCTTTGGCTTAACCAATGCTCCAGCAACCTTCTCTTGCCCGATGAACTATATATTCATGGACTACCTCGATAAATTCGTCGTGGTTTATCTGGATGATATTCTGGTATTCTCCAAGAACAAAGAAGAGCATGCTGAACATCTTCGTCTTATACTGGAGAGGCTTCGAGAACATCAACTCTATGCTAAGTATTCAAAGTGTGAGTTCTGGATGGACGAAGTAACCTACCTTGGTCATGTGATCTCCAAGGATGGTATTGCAGTCAACCCTGAACGAGTTCAGGCTATTCTTGACTGGACTCCCCCGAAGAATGTCAAGCAAGTCAGAAGTTTTCTCGGACTTGCCAGCTATTACCGTCGATTCGTCGAGAACTTCTCCAAGATTGCAAAGCCCTTAACCAATCTGCTTCACAAAGGTGTTAAATATGAGTGGACAGAAAAATGTCAGGAGAGCTTCCAGGCACTTAAGGACAAGCTGACGTCTGCTCCAGTGCTTTCTCCTCCGGATACTCGTAAAGACTTCATCATTTATTGTGACGCTTCGCGTCAGGGAATAGGCCGTGTCCTAATGCAAGAGCACAGGGTGGTTGCTTATGCATCTCGTCAATTGCGTCTTCATGAAGAGAACTACCCAGTTCACGACCTTGAACTTGCTGCAGTAATTAATGCACTGAAAGAGTGGCGGCAATACCTTGTTGGAAATCGTTGCGAGATCTACACCGATCATCAAAGTCTGAAGTACTTGTTTACTCAGCCAGATCTGAATCTCCGTCAACAAAGATGGATGGAACGAATAGTAGATTACAATGTGGGTATTTCTTATACCCCAGGCAAGGCTAATGTAATGGCTGATGCTTTGAGCCGCAAGTCGTACTGCAATCACCTTCAGGTTCATAAGGTTCATCCCCGTCTTCAAGAAGAATTTCGCAAGCTGAACCTCCATATTGTTCCTCAGGGTTATCTCGCTCACCCTCCTAAAGGGTCCTACAAAATGAACCTCCACGTTGTTCCCCAGGGTTCTCTTAATACCCTGGTTGCTAAACCAGATCTAGTGGACGTCATCAAGTGGATCCAGAAGTGTGACAGTGAAGTCGAGAGGATTAAATTCGATCTCGCAGAAGGAAAGCCCTCACCCTTCACTATTGCCGAGGATGGCACTTTGTACTTCAAGGGCCGCCTAGTGGTACCGTGTAAGGAGAAAAACAATGATATGACTCAGGAGGTCATGAAGGAAGCACACGACACTCCGCTGTCTATTCATCCTGGTAGTACCAAGATGTACCAAGACATTCGCCGAAGATTCTGGTGGTCTAACATGAAGCAAGACATTGCACGCTATGTTTCAGAATGTGATGTTTGCCGTCGTATCAAAGCAGAACATCAAAGGCCTGCTGGAACTCTGCAACCTATTTCTATTCCTGAATGGAAATGGGATCATGTTGAAATGGACTTCATTACTGGTTTTCCCAGATCGCAGAAAGGTAATGATGCTATTCTTGTCGTCATTGACCGACTGTCCAAAGTTGCACATTTTTTGGCTGTCAAAGAAACTATTACTGCTAGTCAGCTGTCAAATCTCTACATGTCCAGAATTGTTTCACTTCACGGTATTCCACAGGTTATCAGTTCAGACCGTGGCAGCTTATTTACTTCAAGATTCTGGGCAAGTTTCCAGGAAGCTATGGGAACTCATTTGTCATTCAGCACCGCTTTTCACCCTCAATCCCAGGGACAAGTTGAAAGAGTCAACCAGATTCTCGAAGACATGCTTCGAGCTTGTGTCATTTCTTTCGGCAAGAAGTGGGAGGAATCTCTCCCGTATGCTGAGTTCTCCTACAACAATAGCTATCAAGCTAGTCTGAAGATGGCTCCTTTTGAAGTATTATATGGACGTAAGTGTCGGACTCCTCTGAATTGGTTAGAAACTGGGGAACGTACACTTATCGGTCCGGATATTATCCAACATGCCGAAGATCAAGTCCGCATTATTCATGCAAATCTGAAGGCTGCTCAGTCTCGTCAGAAGAGTCAGTATGACCGTCATCACAAGGATATGGTCTATCAACCTGGCGAAAAGGCTTATCTTCGAGTCACGCCAATGAGAGATACACACCGTTTTGGAATCAAGGGCAAGCTGGCTCCTCGATATATTGGTCCTTTCACTGTTCTTGAAAGGCGTGGAAAAGTGGCATATCAACTGGAACTACCGCCAAACCTTTCTCAGGTTCACGATGTGTTCCATGTGTCGCAACTTCGTCGCTGCTTCAAGGATCCTATCCGAGCGGTGGATCATGATATGCTTGAACTGCAACAGGACCTTTCTTACAAAGAGCAACCGGTCCGCATTCTCGATGAAACAGAACGTCGGACTCGTCAGAAGGTTACCAAGTTCTTCAAAGTACAGTGGGCAAATCATTCTGAAGATGAAGCCACTTGGGAACGCGAAGATCATCTTCGTGCAGAATACCCCGGGCTCTTTCCTTCTACTTCTTAATTCTCGGGACGAGAATTCTTTTTAGTAAGGGAGAGTTGTGACACCCTGGATTTTGCTACAGTGATGATTGTAATTAAGCTACAGTAATGGCCAAGTGATTAAGCTAATCTTTTGCTAAACAGTGCTTGATCACCTTTGATTCAAATATCATTTAAAACTCCACTTTGAAATCAAATTCAATTGGCAAGTGAAATTTGAAGTTGCTCAAATATTTCTGCAAAAATGTTCATCATTTAGCAAAAATTCCCTAACTATTATTTGTTAGGGAAAACAACATACCATCAAGCTAAGGTGGGCCATAGCAATTTAAAACAGCGCAAAGGAGGCATTTTAAATGCTCTTCCACTTGTAGAAAAATTCAAATAAAGTCAATTGGGCCCCAGACTTTTTCTGTCACTGCCATATATTGCAACATAATTGTTGGGCCAATTCCCACATTTTTGCAAAATGAAATGGTGGCTCAAATAATTGTTTTGTTCTCTAGAGAAAAGAAAACAGAAAAGAAACAAAAGAAAAAGGGCAGAAGCCCACTTACCTGGCGACTGGGCCGCGCTGGCCCAGCCCACTCCCACCTGCCTCCGTCCTTCTTCCTCCGTGTCGCTCCCGCCGTGGACAGAGCCGCGCCGCGCCATCGCCGTTCGCCATGACGACGGGAGCAGGTGGGCGAGGGGATAAGCCTCGCCCCGAGACGCCCCCCCTGTCACCCTGGATCTCACCTGCCCCCCTCTCTCCCTCTCCCTCGCTCACCCCCTTCCTTCCCGAGCGCAGCCGCCGCCATGGACGCCGGCTAGCCGCGGCCGTAGCCACTCCCCCGCCTCCGTAGCCTATCCAGAAGCTCCGCCGCGATGAGCCCTTCCTCCTCGACCGCTGGACCAAGCCCCTGGAGCTCTGCGCCGTCGCCATCGATTCTTCTTCCTCCTCGGACGCCCGGAGCTCCGCCGCCTCGATTCGCCGCCGTCGCCCTTCCCCGAGCCCACCGTTGCACACCTGCAGGTCCCGGTGAGCTCCAGCTCCTCTTCCCCCTCGTAGATAAGCTCGCCTGCGCCCCCTAGCTAGTTGCTCCGTCGGAGCCCGAAGCGCGCGGCCGCCGACGAGCTTGTGGTCGTCGCCACCATCGCCGTCACGCTCGCCTGAGCGCAGCACCGTGCGCCTGGTGCTCCCAGGAGCACAACGCGCACACGCACGCCCCCGCTCGTGCCTCCTAGCGCCGTCCACGATGCGCGCCCGAACGCTCCTCCGCCTGAGCTCGTCGCCGACGAGCCTCCGGTGACCAATTGGTCCCGGGCGTGCAACCAACGCGCTCGCCGCGTCGCGTAGGATCGTCCAGCCCCTTTAGTTCGCTAGCTACCGCGCTGCGTCGCCGTTGCCGGAGACGCCCGAAGCTTGCTTCCACCGCCGTCGACGTAGCTCCCTCCACCGGCCGTCCCAGCTAGCCTCGATGGCCGGAATGGAACCCGAAGCTCGCCCGTGCCCTCCGCCGCGATTTGGCGTCGCCGGCGTTGAGCCGCCGGCCGCTGCCGACGTGGCTGGACTGGGGCCACCCCCAGTGACCCTGCCAGTGGGCCAGGGGCGACCCAGTTGACCAGTTGACTTGGTCAACTGGCTGACTGGGCATAGCCCAGTCACTGACCGGTGGGGCCCAACACCCCTGTGTCTATGACAGTGGGCCACCCCTGTCAGTTGGCTAATTAAGTAATTAAATTAATAAAAATAATTAGTTTAACACTAATCCCTCACTGACAAATGGACCCCACTCACTAATTAACTCTGTTTAGTTTTAAAATAACCCTGGATTTAAAATGAGTCAATGACAGGTGGGACCCACTGGTCAGGTTTGACCTGGTCAGCCCCACTGTTGACTGCTGATGCAATGCTTATGTCATGCTGACGTCACCCTGCACTGTTCTGGATAATGTTGGATTAAATAAATAGAATAATTCATGAAATTGATTAAATCTTTGAAAAATCATAGAAAATAATCTGTATCTCAGATGAAAAAACTTTATACATGAAAGTTGATCAGAAAAATCCCACGAATCCAAATATGCCATCCATTCATCTGTCATTTGTTCCTAGCATGATGAACATGGAACTTTTCCCCTCCGGATCGTCTGTCCGATAAATCCAAAGGCCCGGGAAATATCGTCAGATATTCTCCCGCTCCGTCTGCATCGTGTAGTACTGCGTTAGTGCATGCCTAGCCCTGCATATTGCCATGTCATGCATCGTGATGCATTTGTCTGCTTTATATTTATTGTTTCTCCCCCTCTTCTTACCGGTAGACCCCGAGACCGACGCTACTGCCGGGTACGACTATGCCGTTGACGTTCAGCCTTTTTCCGCAGAGCAGCAAGGCAAGCAACCCCCCTTGAGCATTCCGATACCGCCTATTCCTTTCCCTCTTATTCTTGCATTAGAATTTTGCCCCTGTATTAGATAGCTCCTATTCTGATGCATAGCCTGCTTTTGATAAACTGTTACTATACCCGCAATCATATCAACTGCTCGGTATAGGTTGATCAATGAATCCCCAGTGACCCCCCTTAGTCCCAGTTGCCCCTGCTTCTTCATCGACGACTCGACGACTCGAAGACCCCAAGAGTCGTTCAACCGACCGACGAGCCAGGCCCCTCACATCACCGCACACCCCTTAGTTGTATGACTCTGCAGCGCTACTATCGAGTACCGAGGGTGACACCTCGTGAAGTACTCATGATGCTAGCTCTGTAGTGCAGCTAGTCGGTCGTGGTTATCGAGGGTGATTCCTCCTTCACCACTCCCGACGATGACTCTGTCGTGCAACCCCTCAAGTGTGGGACCCTCGAGGGTGATTCCTCTAGGTCCACCTTGACGGTTTCATCGAGCGGGGACCATTGAGGGTGATTCCTCAGTTCCCGCCTTGATGTTTTATACACACAGTTACTTTGACTTGACATTTATTACATGTGAAAGACGGGACTGGAGGGACAGGCGGTACCACCCTGGTTGAGGTGGACCTGAGTTCCCGACAGTCTTGAGACGGGTCGGCCCCAAGGGTACCCGTGTGAGATGTGGTGGGATGCGCCGGTAAGGCATCCGGGTTATGTTGAGGCGTGGACGGGCAGGAGAGGCCCTTGCCACACATCCTCGAGACGGGGTGACGGGACTGCACTTTATGGGTCGCGATTGCCCCGCATTAATAAAATGCTAATGGGTTGGGTATTTGATCTGAGTTGGGTCGTTGGCCTTTTTACGCACCAAACCATCGCGTGGGAGAAGTTATGGGTACTCAGCGTCGTTGTATCAGCCGAAGCTCTTCGGACGTCAGCAATGGAGCGGCGCACGACGGATTGGACTGGACGGTGCAGTTCTTGGACTGGAGTGACTAGGTTTGTTTCCGGCCGCGTACGCATCGTGCAGGAGTGCAAGGGCAAGTGGGCCCACGAACCTGCGCGCTTAGGATTTAGACCGGCGGGTGGCCTCTTCGTTGAGCCTAAGTGGGGCGACGACGTGCTGCTATCCCGAGGCCGGGCATGACCCAGGAAAGTGTGTCCGGCTGAAGGTGATCAGGCGTGTTGGAAATGCGGTGCACCCCTGCAGGGAAGAATAATCTATTCGAATAGCCGTGTCCACGGTAACAGGACGACTTGGAGTTGTACCTTGACCTTATACAACTATAACTGTGATTTAAATTTGAAATGAATCGTGGCTCCGAGATTGCTTCCTCGCAGGGAGTCGAGGAAGAATCTCTGGGCGTGGTTACTTAATAAAATTGCTACAATAATATGACTATATATGAGTTACAGGTCTACTCTCTTCTAATGCTGCAAGATGCTGAAGATGCTAGTCTTCGATAGGACTAGGTCTTCCCCCTATTCTTGATTCCTACAGTCAGTCCAGATATAACCCCTCCCCTTGAAAATGTTGCATACTTAGCATAGTTCTGATGTCAGTCTTGCGAGTACTTTGGATGAGTACTCACTGCTGCTTTGCTTTCTCTTTCCCCCTCGATACGATTACCGCGTTCAGACGATGGAGCCCAGGAGATGGAGTACGCCGGAGACGACTACTACACCACCGCAGGAGCCTACTACTACGTGGAGGCTGCCCCCGACGCTCAGGAGTAGTTAGGAGGTTCCCAGGCAGGAGGCCTCGCCTCTTTCGATCCGCTGTTTATGTTTGTGCTAGCCTTCTTAAGGCAAAACTTGTCTAACTTATGTTTGTACTCAGACATTATTTGCTTCTGCTGACTCGTGCTTTGTTGAGCTTTGTATTCGAGCCCTCGAGGCCCCTGGCTTGTAATATGAAGCTGTATGACTTTAATTTGTGTCTAGTGTTGTGTTGTGATATCGATCAGTGAGTCCCTAATCTTGGTCGTACGCATTGCGTGTATGATTAGCGTACGGTCGAGAATGGGGGCGTCACACGAAGCGTCGTCTCCCCGACCCATCTTCTTCCTGCGTCCCGGATCCGTGGCGAGTGGTACTTTGGTGCTTCTCCGCGTCGTCCCCGACCCCTCTCCAGCAGCTTCTTCTTGTCCGTAGAGCCCTAGGTGAGCCTCGCTCTCGATCCGTGCCTTCTCCATCGCCGTTAGGCTGCCGTAGACGTCGCTGTAGCCGTGCCACGCCCGTGCTCTGCGCGGATCTCTGAAGATTATCTTCAGAGAAGAGCAGCACCCCTACTCCGCTCGGGCCCCTCCGCGTAGCTGGCCCTCCTGCTTGCCCGTGGTTTCCCCATAGCGGCTAGCACCTACCGCGCTTGCCCACGCTCGCCGCGCAACCTGCAGCCCCTCTGCTCGCATCCTGCTACCCAGCGGAACCGGGAGTAGTGAGACCCCGCGCCTCGCCATGCGAGCTCCCTCGCCGTGCTAGCTAGGGAGATGGACCCCCCTGCCTGTCCCGAATCCCCGCCGACGCTTGGTTTCCCCGGCCGTCGTCGCCGTTGGTCGCCGGAGCGTCGTCCTCCTCCCGGTGGTTAGGGAGAAAACAAGGCCGAGCCTTGTTTAGTTAAGAGGCCTAGCGCCACTCCTCTGTCAGTTGCCGCAACATAGCGCAGTGGTAGCCGCTCGCTCTCCTATAGAGGAGGCCTGGGTTCGATCCCCCACGAGGCATATTAGCCCCCTTTATTTTTGCTTATCCGCAGTGCCACTGACAGTGGGCCCGGTCCCCACTTGTCAGACCCACAGGGGCCCCTGGCTCACTTGTCAGACCCACAGGGGCCCCTGGCTCACTACCAAGTGGGCCCCTGGCTCACTGCCAAGTGGGATTTTGTGATATTTCCATTTTAGGAAAAGTCCCTGTTTGTTTTATGCCAAATCTGTCTATGCCAGATCTGTCAACCTAGTACTCTCCAAATTAGGCATATGAGTGACCCTAAGTGCTTAGTGGTTTTTGTGTTTGCATTTTTGGGAGTTTTACCAACAGGAAGATAGGCTTGTGATATATGTTTTTGGGGTAGAAAAATCCCAGGAATCCAGTGGTGTCATTGGTTTTGCCATTGGAGAAACTTTGTGAAAACATTATTTTGTGATGAGGTGGCATTTTGTGATTTAGGTATGATGTAATTCTTGCATGATTTGGGAAACTTGTCAACTTGTAAGTGGTAGTGTTTTGTGGGCACTAGGCCCTCGTATTTTTCCTTGCCATGATAATATTGTGGTTTAGTGGGTTTCTTGCTGTAAACATGCTAAGAAAATATTACTGTTTGCATTGCTCAAATATTTCTAAGTGTTAGAACTGTTATTTTCTTCCCATGTTGTGTTGATGATTCCCATGGATATAGTGTTTCTTTGGGGTTGGTTCAATGCCATGAATTGTTGTGCTTATCACCCTCTGTCATTTGGTGCCTTCACCTTGCCAAAGAGATTTTGCATCTTAGAGTTATTTGCTGTCAAAGATGCTATGGTGTTATAAACTGCTGCTATTCTCTTAGTGAAATTTGACTAAGTCTGAGAATCTGTAGTTATTTTTATGCCATGTTTAGGGGATGCTACCAAGTGATCTGTGATGTTTTAGCTCATGCTCAATGCTAGTGTTTTGTAGAAGTTGTTGCCCTCTATCACCCTGTTAATTTTCATGCCATGAAAGTTCCTGTAGCATATAAAAAAGTTGCTATCATGTTAACTCAGATTCTGGAAAACTGGAATTTTCACTAAGTCCCTAAAAACTGATTCAACATGCCATCTTGTGAGCTTCATTGTCATTGATCTATGCTTCCTTTCATGTTGCTGTAGATAGATGATTTGTTAAGCATGCTGTGTACTTCATGCCCATGCCTTGGTTGTGAATTAAAACTTTCTGTAGCTCTGTATATGTGTGTTGCAAGATGACATGTTGCTGTTTGTGGACAGATTGTGTGTAGAATTGTTTTGTGACTTGTGGGAGCTATATTCCATTGTTTTGCATGATCTTTGGGTCTATTCTTGATGGATTTCCATTTCCTATCCAGTGGCATTCTTGGAATACCAAGGAATAGCCCATGGCCTTCTTCCTCTTTGCTTTTGTCTCCGTTAATGTTCGTACCTTGCCGTGAGCGTACCGTGAGCTACGTTACTCCGTTTGCAACGTTCTACATATGCATTTGCATCGATTTTGCATGAAGTATTCATATTTTCCATGATCATGCATGTTCAAATAACTAAACTTGAGGTTCTGTCCAGAATACTAAAGAACTTAATAAATGCATGAGAAACATGACTAGCTTAGGGTTGCCATGTTAAAAAGTTCAAATGGATCATGCATCATCTTGTTTGTGCATTGCACCTTGTTTGTGTGTTTATTTGGTGCTGTTTCTCTTGGGTAGACGTGAGTGTTGAGCCTGAGTACGAGGATCCAGGAGAGTACAACTACGAGGACCCAACTCTTTGTCCCTCTGAAGATCCAACAGGCAAGATGATCATACCCGAATCCCGACACTATTTTTGCCTTGCTAGATGTCTCGCTTTTACCGTTATGTGTCGTTACCTACCACTTAAACTGCCAGCCTCCTAAATTGCCATGAAAGCCTCTAACCCCTCCACCACCTAGCAAAACATTGATTGGCTATGTTACCGCTGCTCAACCCTTATCTTATAGCGTTGCTAGTTGCAGCTGCAATCTTTCCATGTGTCAACATGGATAATTTGGTTCATATCACTCTATTAACTGTTATTTAAATTAATGCACTTATATATCTGGCAACGGTGGAAGGCTTGGCCTTTTGCTCAGTGTTTTGTTCCGCTTTTGCCGCACTAGTTCCGAGTACCGGTGTTATATTCCATATTTTGCGCTCCTAACATGCTCGGGGTTGTTATGGGGACCCCCTTGACCATTCGTTTTAGATTAAAACTTGTCTGGCAAGACCCAACATTGGTACTACATTTGCTAAACAACTTAATAAAATTGCATAGGGCATAGCTACCCCGTGGATAATTAATCAACAACCCGGGCCAGTGCTCCTCATGAGTGTTGGTCCAACCCAGAGCATCTTATTAACGCCGCCCGGGGCAACTCGGTGATTGGTGTGGTAACCATCGCTCATCCGTCGTGTCCTGAGAACGAGATACGCGGCTCCTATCGGGTTCGTCAACACGTCGGGCGGTCTTGCTGGACTTGTTTTACCTTTCTCGAATGTCTTGCGCGAGGAATTCCGAGTTTTCTTCGGGCTATCTCGAGGTTGCGGTTTTCCAGTGGAATTGCCTAGGAAGATCACGAGATTCGTGGTCGAGGTTGTTCCCGCGGCGTGTGGTTAGTTTGTGATGGATGAGTTGGAGCACCCCTGCAGGGTTTAATCTTTTGGAAAGCCGTGCCCGTTCTTACGTGGCAACTTGAAAATTTGTTTAACACCCGATAATAGTAAACTTGAAGTAAACTCAATAAAATACACCAACTGTGTGCGTAACCGTGATTGTCTCTGCTCGTGCACATGAACCGAGAGAGAACACGGTGGGGTTATGATTGACGTAAGTAGGTGTTCAGGATCACTTAGTGATCATGCTAGTTCACGACCGTCTTACGTAGGCCACTATATTCACATTCATGTTCTCGTAAGATTAGCCACCAAATACATGCTTAGCGCTTGCTGCAGCCTCACGACTTAACCAATTCCTCTCCGAAAGGCTTACATAGTTTCGGTACCCGGGTTATGAGATTGCTGAGTCCGTGTGGCTCACAGATTACAACAATACAGGTACAGGTGTTGACGAGTACGTGCCAGATGACTTGTTGCAGCTCCAGTGGGAGTATGATGAAGAACGTAGGCGTATGTATGTTACGTACGCAAAGGAGTAGGGAGCTTCGTGGTGGTGATCCTGGGATAGCAAGACAGTTTATCATTGCTTGTTTTTCGTTTGATTTCGTCCGTAGCCGGACCCTGTCTTCTGAATGATGTATGAATAATTTGTGTGGACTTGTAAGATAGCTTGTGGCGAGTGTAAGCCAACTCATATACTCATCTCTTCCTACATGTATGCAATGTTTTACTGTACTTGCGAAACGACGAGATGCGCTTCTATCCCCGTCGCGGCCTCGTGCCTTAATAGGGATAGGACCGCATCTTGGGCGTTACAACAACCCACCAGGGCGCGCCCAGGGGTGCGTGGCGCTCCCTGGTGTATCGTGCTCACCTCGATCACTTTCCGGTTTATTTTTTTATTTCCAAAATTCTAAAATATTCCAAAACTGACAAAAAATATTTTTGCGGATTTTTCGGAGTCCGTTTACTTACCGTATCATGTACCTCCTATTTTTAAGTATTCTGGAGTGTTCCAAAAGGTTTCTTTTATGTGTTGCTCCGGTGTCATGGTTTGGATAACATTGCTTTCAACGTTAATAGGCGTACCTGAGATATAATGCTTAATTCTTTGTCCATTGACCACCTTCGGGTTAGTACCTTCGGCGTTATTAATCTTGATAGCTCTAGAACGATAAACCTCTTCGATAATATATGGTCCTTCCCATTTTGAGAGAAGCTTTCCTGCAAAAAAATCTTAAACGAGAGTTGAACAAAAGAACATAATATCCTATTTTGAATTCCCGCTTTTGGATTCTTTTGTCATGCCATCTTTTTACTTTTTCTTTGAATAGCTTGGCATTTTCATAGGCTTGGGTTCTCCATTCATCTAGTGAGCTAATATCAAATAACCTCTTTTCACCGGCAAGTTTGAAATCATAGTTGAGTTCTTTAATTGCCCAAAATGCTTTGTGTTCTAGTTCTAGAGGCAAATGACAAGCTTTCCCATATACCATTTTGTATGGAGACATACCCATAGGATTTTTATAAGCTGTTCTATAGGCCCAAAGTGCATCATCTAATTTCTTAGACCAATTCTTACGAGACCTATTGAATTTTTTTTGTAATATTAATTTTATTTCTCTATTTCTAAGTTCAACTTGACCACTAGATTGAGGATGATAGGGTGATGCAATTCTATGGTTAACATCACATTTAGCAAGCATCTTACGGAAGGCACCATGGATAAAATGTGAACCACCATCGGTCATTAAATATCTAGGGACTCCAAACCTCGGGAAGATAACCTCTTTAAGCATTTTAATGGAGGTGTGGTGATCGGCACTACTAGTTGGAAAAGCTTCTACCCATTTAGTAACATAATCAACCGCAACCAGAATATGAGTATACCCATTGGAGGAAGGAAACGGCCCCATATAATCACAACCCCAAACGTCAAATGGTTCGACAACAAGTGAATAATTCATAGGCATTTCCTGACGCTTACCGATATTACCAATTCTTTGACATTCATCACAAGACAAGACAAACTTACGGGCATCCTTGAAGAGAGTAGGCCAATAAAAACCAGATTGCAATACCTTATGAGCAGTTCTATCTCCCGCATGATGTCCTCCATAAGCTTCAGAATGACATTTCTGTAGGATTTGTTCCTGTTCATGCTCAGGTACACAACGTCTAATAATACCATCTACTCCTTCTTTATAAAGATGTGGGTCATCCCAAAAGTAACGTCTCAAGTCATAGAATTTTTTTCTCTTTTGTTGATAAGTAAAGCTAGGTGGTATATATTTAGCGACAATGTAATTAGCATAATCATCATACCAAGGTGTGCGTTGTGAGACACTTATTGTAGCTAGCTGTTCGTCAGGGAAACTATCATCAATAGGTAGTGGGTCATCAAGAATATTTTCTAACCTAGACAAGTTGTCGGCTCGGGGTTCTCGACTCCTTTCCTATCAACGATGTGTAAGTCAAATTTTTGGAGCAATAGAACCCACCTAATGAGTCTAGGTTTAGCATCTTTCTTTTCCATAAGGTATTTTATAGCAGCATGATCGGAGTGAACAATGACTTTGGAGTCAACAATATAGGATCTAAATTTATCACAAGCAAACACAACTGCTAAAAATTCTTTTTCAGTAGTAGCATAGTTTCGTTGGGCACTGTCTAGAGTTTTACTAGCATAATGGATAACATTTAATTTTTTATCAACTCTTTGTCCTAGGATAGCACCAACAACATAATCACTAGCATCACACATAATTTCAAAAGGCACGTTCTAATCAGGTGGTTGAACGATAGGTGCAGAGGTTAAGGCTTTCTTGAGCGTTTCAAAGGCTTCCGCACAATCATCATCAAAAACAAAAGGAATATCCTTTTGCAAAAGATTAGTAAGAGGCCTAGAAATTTTAGAGAAGTCTTTAATGAACCTCCTATAAAAACCAGCATGACCAAGGAAACTTCAAATACCTTTAATATCTTTAGGACATGGCATTTTCTCAATTGCATCAACTTTAGCTTTATCCACCTCAATACCTCGTTCCGATATTTTATGCCCCAAGACAATGCCTTCATTAACCATAAAGTGGCACTTCTCCCAATTCAAGACAAGATTAGTTTGTTCACATCTTTGCAAAACTCGATCAAGGTTGCTTAAGCAATCATCAAAAGAAGTTCCGTAAACGGAAAAATCATCCATGAAAACCTCCACAATCTTTTCACAAAAATCAGAGAATATAGCAGTCATACATCTTTGAAAGGTAGCAGGTGCATTGCATAAACTAAAAGTCATAAGTCTATAAGCATAGGTTCGAAAAGGGCAAGTAAAGGTAGTTTTCTCTTGATCAGATTGTGACACGGGTATTTAAGAGAAACCAGAATATCCATCTAAGAAGCAAAAGTTTGTGTGCTTAGATAGTCTCTCTAACATTTGATCAATGAACGGTAGAGGGTAATGATCTTTTCTAGTAGCTTTATTTAATTTTCTAAAATCAATTACCAATCTATAGCCAGTAACAATTCTTTGTGGAATGAGTTCATTCTTATCATTAGGAACAACGGTAATACCTCCTTTCTTAGGAACACAATGAACGGGACTTACCCATCTACTATCAACAATAGGATAGATTATACCTGCTTCCAGAAGTTTTAGTATTTCAGTTCTTACCACTTCCTTCATCTTAGGATTCAATCGCCGTTGGTGATCAACAACGGGTTTAGCATCAGGTTCCATATTGATCTTGTGCTGACATAGAGTGGGACTAATGCCCTTAAGATCATCAAGAGTATATCCAATAGCAGCCCGGTGCTTCCTTAGAACTTTCAGTAATCTTTATTCTTCATGTTCTAAAAGGTTATCACTAATAATAACAGGATATATCTTTTTCTCATCAAGATAAGCATACTGCAAAGTGTCAGGCAATTGTTTGAGTTCAAACACAGGATCACCTTTAGGTGGAGGAGGACCTCCAAGAGTTTCAATAGGCAAATTATGTTTCAAGAGAGGTTGTTGTTCAAAGAAAATTTGATCTATTTCATTTCTTTCACGCAATTGCATATCATTTTCATGGTCAAGCAAATATTGTTCTAAGGGATCAGTAGGAGGCACAACAATAGAAGCAATACCAATTATTTCATCCTTATTAGGTAATGCTTTATCACGAGGTTGTCTACTAAACTTGGAAAAATTAAACTCATGAGACACATTACCGAAACTGACACCGACAGTTTGTTTTTCACAATCTATCTTAGCATTGACGGTGCTCAAGAAAGGTCTACCAAAGATAATGGGACAAAAGTCATCTTGTGGGGAACCAAGGACTAGAAAATCATTAGGATATTTTACTTTCCCACACAAGACTTCAACATCTCTAACAATTCCAAGTGGCATGATAGTGTCTCCATTAGCAAGTTTAATAGTGACATCAATGTCTTCCATTTCAGCAGGTGCTATTTCATCCATAATTTCTTGGTATAAGGTAAAAGGGATAGCACTCACACTAGCACCTATATCACATAAACCATGATAGCAATGATCTCCTATTTTGACTAAGACGACACGCAAGCCTTCAATGGGTCTATGTTTATCTTTTTCATCAGGTTTAGCAATTCTAGCAGCTTCATCACAAAAGTAGATAACATGCCCATCAATATTTTCTACCAAGAGATCTTTAACCATAGCAACACTAGGTTCTACTTTAATTTGCTTAGGGATTTTAGGTGCTCTTATATTACTCTTACGAACCACAGTTGATACCTTAGCATGTTCTTTTATCCTAACAGGGAAAGGTGGTTTTTCAATATAAGCGGTAGGCACAACTGGATCAACATTGTAAAAGATGGTTTCTTCTTTAGCTATGACCAGTTATTTAATTTCTGCTTTAATAGGGGGATGATATTTAAACCACTTCTCCTTAGGGAGATCAACGTAGTAGCAAATGCTTCACAGAAAGAGGCTACTATCTCAGAGTCAAGTCCATATTTAGTGCTAAACTTGTGAAAAGTATCGGTATTCATAAAAGATTTAACACAATCAAATTCAAGCTTTATACCTGACTCTTTACCTTCATCGAGTTCCCAATCTTCAGAGTTGCATTTAATTCTTTCTAAGAGATCCCACTTGAATTCAATAGTCTTCATCATATAAGAACCATCACAAGAAGTATCGAGCATGGATTGATCATTATGAGAAAGCCGAGCATAAAAATTCTGAATGATAACTTCCCTCGAAATGTCATGATTGGGGCATGCATATAAAATTGACTTAAGCCTCCCCCAAGCTAGAGCGATACTTTCTCCTTCACGAGGCCAAAAATTATATATACAATTCCGATCACGATGAACTAGATGCAAGGGATAAAACTTTTGGTGAAATTCCAATTGCAAACGATTCCAGTTCCACGATCCAAGATCATCACATAGCCTGTACCATGTCAATGCTTTTCCCTCCAAAGATAAAGTGAAAACCTTCTTCTTAACTTCATCTCCGGGTAAACCTGCAAGCTTAAATAATCCACAAATCTCGTTCACATATAAAAGGTGCATATCAGGATGTTCAGTTCCGTCTCCTGCATAAGGTTTAGCAAGCAGTTGTTCTAACATACCCGAAGGAATTTCATAAGTAACATTTTCAGTAGGTGCTGTAGGTTGAGGGGCAACTAATTGTGGTTCCGGTCGAGGTGAAGATACCCCGAACAAACCCCTCAAAGGATTGTTCTCCATAGTAGCAAGTAGCAATAAATTTCAGCACGTAGTATAAGTTTTTCCTTACCGATTTCCACTTACCAAGAGTGCTTCACTCCCCGGGAACGGCGCCAGAAAAGATTCTTGATGACCCACAAGTATAGGGGATCAATCGTAGTCCTTTCGATAAGTAAGAGTGTCGAACCCAACGAGGAGCAGAAGGAAATGACAAGCGGTTTTCAGCAAGGTAATTTCTGCAAGCACTGAAATTGTAGGTAACAGATAGTTTGATAGCAAGATAATTGGTAGCAAGCAAGTAACGGTAACGGTAAACAAGGTGCAGCAAGGTAGCCCAATCCTTTTGAGGCAAAGGACAGGCCAGAACAATCACTAGTAATAGGCAAAGTGTTCTTGAGGGTACACGGGAATTTCGTCTAGTCACTTTTATCATGTTGGTTTGATTCGTGTTCGCTACTTTGATAATTTGATATGTGGGTGGACCGGTGCTAAGGTGCTGTTCTTACTTGAACTAACAACCTACTTATGATTAACCCCCTCGCAAGCATCCGCAACTACGAGAAAAGTATTAAGACAAAGTCTAACCATAGCATTAAACACGTGGATCCAAATCAGCCCCTTACGAAGTAGCGCATAAACTAGGGTTTAAGCTTCTATCACTCTAGCAACCCATCATCTAATAACTACTCCACAATGCATTCCCTTAGGCCCATGAATGGTGACGTGTCATGTAGTCGACGTTCACATGACACCACTAAGGGAATCACAACATACATATCATCAAAATATCGAACACATATCACATTCACATGATTACTTGCAACATGACTTCTCCCGTGACCTCAAGAACAAATGTAACTACTCACAAATAATAAGCATGCTCAAGATCAGAGAAGTATTGAATAGCATATTAGATCTGAACATATAATCTTCCACCAAATAAACCATATAGTAATCAACTGCGCAAGGTAATCAACACTACTAGTCACCCACATGTACCAATCTGAGGTTCCGGTACAAAGATTGAACACAAGAGATGAACTAGGGTTTGAGAGGAGATGGTGTTGTTGAAGATGTTGATGAAGATTGGCCTCCGAAAGATGAGAGGGGTGTTGGTGATGACGATAGCTTCGATTTCCCCCTCTGGGAGGGAAGTTCCCCCGGCGGAATCGCTTCGCCGGAGGGCAAAAGTGCTCCTGCCCAAGTTTCGCCTCGAGGCGGCGGCGCTTTGTCCCGAAAGTCCTCCTCTGATATTTTCTAGGTCAAGAGAGACCTTATACCAGAAGATGGGCACCGGAGGTGGGTCAGGCTCAGCACAACACATCAGGGCGCGCCTAGGGGGGCCTGGCGCGCCCTGGTGGGTTGTGCCCACCTGGGGGGCCTCCTCCGGTAGTTTCCAGCTCCAGTATTTTTTATTAAATGTAAAAATAATCTCCGTAAAATTTCAGCTTCATTGGAGTTGTGCAGAATAGGTATCTCTGACGTGCTTTTCTTGGGTCCAGAATTCCAGCTGCCGGTATTCTCCCTCTTTGTGTAAACCTTGCATATTATGAGAGAAAAGGCATTAGAATCACTCCCCAAAGCATTATTATTCAACAAAACAAAGTAAATAACGGTAGGAAATCATGATGCAAAATGGACGTATCAACGGGCCCTACAATTTTAGAAGCACTTGCATGCAGTGGCTAGTGAGGCGCTCGCGCTTGCCCAAGATCGAAACCTTCGGAAAGTGACCATCGCGTCGGACTGCTTTGAAGTCATCATTAACATCAAGAATGGGGCATCTTCTTCCTATGCTTCGATCCTGAGAGAAATTGATAATAGTAGTATAAATTTTGAGAGTGTTAGCTTTTCTTTGAGTTTAGACAGTCCAACTTTGAAGCTCATCCGATAGCGAAGGGAGCTTCTTTTCTTTCGGTTGGGCGCCTTGTGTGACTAGGAGTTACTTCGGATATTGCTTGTATTTTGAACCTTATGAAAATTGGATAAAATCCTAGTTACCCCTCAAAAAAATATAATAGGCAACTCCTATTTGGTGCCTTATCAGTCTCAAAAAAGGTGTGCCTTAAGGGCCGCTTTTACATATTTTGCAAGCCACACACACACACACACCTTGGGCTCATCCCACTTTTTCTTTTCTCTTCCCCTTCCTCGACGTCAGCATCATCTCTCTTCTCCTTATCTTTCTTCTTCCTTCATCATGATTCCCTTCTTTTTATCTTTATTTTTATGGTGTTGGAACCCTAATCCGCTCTCCAGGCAGTAGATCGATCGGTTTCGGTTTCTGAAGGATCGTTTCACGCATCCGCTTCTATACATCAAAGCTTCTGAAGGACCGTCATGGATTCTGAAGGTTTGTGTTCCTCTCCCTTCTCTTGTCCTCTCGATTTGACTCCATCGATGTTGCTCTATTTATATATTTGCTCATATTCAGCTATTGAGAGGTTACTCAAGTAGTAGTTGTTGCGGGTTTTTAGGGTTTGTGTTGTTGCGAGTTAGGATTTCTACTATTGATGATGCTGATCTATGTATGATCCCCTCGTATGCAAGCTTTTCTCGTTTGATTACCATGGTAGAACCCTAGGTTAGAGCCATCTTGTGTCTAGAACCACTGCTTTGTTTGTAGAGCTCATGGATATGTTCCTTATCAGGATGTTTTAGTAGTTTGATCAATTCTTGCTGTGGGGAGGAGGTGGAGTCATTGCTTATCTAATAGGTATAAGTGTGTTGTGGTTTTGTCAACCCGACAGATGTCCTCGTGAACGGACTTAGGTGTGAGGCCATCGCCGCTAGGTGGCGACTCGAAGGGGTTAAACGAGAGATAGAGAGAGTCGGGTTTACCCAGGTTCGGCCCCTCCAATGGAGGTAATAGCCTACGTCCTGCTTTGTGTGTATTTGATGAGTAGATCTCGATTACAAGGATGCGGAATCGCTAACCTAGCTATCGAGATGGTTGTAACTTCCGTTCTTCGGGCCCTAAGGACCTGCCTTTATATACAGGTCAAGTCCTAGGGTTTACAATAGAGTCCGGGTCATATCATGACCCGTGACCTACAACATCTCTAACTTGTCTTGCATCTTAAGGAAACTCAACCGACATCCTTAGCTTCATGGGCTTTGAGCCGCCGTCTTCAGGTATTGGGCCGTCTGGCGACTCGAGTCAGCCACCGCTTCGTTTATCTTCGTCTTCTTGATACGGCCCATCTTAAGTTTGATTGTAGAGTTGTTGATATGTTAACCCGGCCCAGTATGGCGGGTTATACCTTGGAATTATATCCCCGACATTAGGCCCTAGATTGATTTGAATCCGTTCATGTCAATAGATCTTTCCTTCCTTTGGCGGCTCATCCTTGGACTGGTACCTTCTATGAATTTCATAACGCCGGCTTGTTCTACTCCCACACTTGTTATTTTCCCAGTGTTCATTTATTGTGATGTCATCTGTCGTAAGTCTGGAAAAACAATAACGACATCATGGTGAATCTGGTCATATCTGTTTATCCCGAAAATCGAGGCATTTTTGTTTCCCGAAATTTACTGTATTCCCTCGATTGTCGCGCCTGTCAGTTGCCCTTTCGAGCTCATTCCCTTTAAATATTTACCGAAGGGCCCCTGATTCACTTTCCACTTCTTCTCTTTGCTTCTTCTTCTTCCTCGAGTCCGGAAGCTTCTCGTACCACCGCCGCGGTTTCCTCATCTCGGCAATCTCCCTCGAGGTCGTCGCGGTATTTCTTCTTCGTCAGTCAATCCTCTGCGCGCTTCCGCCGCCACCAGTGACCACTCGAGTAAGTCATCTTTCTTATGACCTAGATCCATTATAGCACCCCAAGGTTCTTGAGTTCTTCGGCAACCTTTCTCCAATTCATCACCATTGCTAACTCCGTGAGTGGATCCCGTGAACGTAATCACCAAAGTAAAGCGGTAGAGATACCAACTCCGTTTCGCGTGTGATATGCTTTAATCCTCCCCAGCGGTAGATGAACTGTACTGTCATTGCTTCTCTACTCCTTTGCTAGGATTAGAAAATATTTTTGCTTTTTTGAACTATTCTTAGATCCAAAATTGTTGCTACTCCGAGGGAAACTTGTTTGTCTCACACTTAGGAAAACTTCCAGAATTCTTTGGTCCTTAGTGCATGTAACGACCCGAACCTGATAAGATTCGATGTCTCTGTGCTTACTGTGCTAGTCCCTGGATCAATAGCTAGCACACACAGTACAAAATGAAATACCAAGAATAATCCACATGTCATAAGTATTACATCGCAGATCCAGAACATAGTTTATTACAAACTGCTTAGCTCGAAGGCTAGCTCAAAATAAAACACAACAGAAAGCATAAACGATAATTGTGGAGTCCCAACACCACCACTGGCAAAGCTGAGTGTAGTCATCCTAACCCTATGCGCATCACTCACACGTCGTATAAAATCCTGCAACATAAAACATTGCAGCCACAAAGGGTCAATACTTTGAATGTATTGGCAAATCACACCAAAATTGTTATAACAGACCTACCAGATCTACATGTAAGGATATGACAAAGGAAAGGCTTATGGTTTGATTTTGCAGAAAGCTGATTTTATCTTACTTCTACCTACTAATAAAGTATTTAATATTTACTACACTTTAGTTCATTAATTGTTAAACTCGACTGCCTCCAATTTAACCCGCCTATGAGAGCCTCCGAGGATCATAGGTATAACTAAGCCCACTTCACATTTAATTAATATTGAGATGAAAAGATCTTCCAGAGGTTTCAAGTCCAGCCGCTCAATATTGTCCATAACCGGGGACACGGCTAATCATGATTAATTTTTACACTCTGCAGAGGTCAGTACGCTTTACCCACTGGACCCAACCCAAAGATTGAGACGAAGTCTTTCAGAAACAGTCACCTAGTCCCAAAGGAGGCCCGTACCAACTATCCCGCTACATCTGCTGGCACATCCGGGTAAGGTTTCTAGAACTGATCAACTAAGCCAGAGCCCATATTAGCCAGTGGTCACACATGGAAGCTACTTGATATGAAACATGTCCAACATTTTTAAACCCAGGCAGCATTCCCCACCATTCCTGAGTCATGTAGAGCCTCCCGAAGGATACATACTTGCCGACTGGTCCCAACAAACCATTCCGCCCAGATGATTCATTAATTAAACAATAATATTGCAGAGCCTCCCGGAGGATACAATAAAATGCATGTGGTTACTTTGTTCATCACTTAAATACTCTCACAACTTCCATGTATCACACAAAACCCAATCCACATCTACCATAGCAAGGCTAAGCAATAACTGCAATATAATGGTACCCAATATGGCGACAAGGATTATTAGGATCAGACTAAGCATATGGCTATCCTACCTGGGTTTAGCATATCATACCAACATAAAAAATCCTACACATGCATAAAATAATAGTGTGACATACAATCATAATGCAAAAAGAATCAATTGAATTGAATCAACGGTTTGAAAGATATGGCCTCCGGAAGTTGGAATTCAAATTTGAATGAATTCAAATTTAACAGTGCACAAGTGTGAAAATTTTGGTTCTACTGTATTCTACTGGTCATTGTGAACTCACAAGAAAAAGAATTACCTAAAAAGGATTTACAGATTAAAATTTAGAGCTAACTGAAAATTGGGTGAAATTCTGTCCAAAAGAACAAACAGATCAAAACAGGAGCTGTTGCGGCACTGTAGCGCATGCCATGTGTCGCGCGAGGATTCACCAAGGGGGGTTGTGCGTGCGCTGCTCACCGCAACCAAAAGAAAACGACGGCGCTGGACCCGGGCATTGGCGGCGGCGGTCCACCGGTGGTTCCCCGACGAGGGCGAGGTGGCGGTAGGGTGCGGCGTGGAACAACGGTGACGATGGTGGTGCTACGGGCGACAAGGGCTTCCTATGCTGGGTCCGGTGACGGTGCGAACTCCGGCGCGCTCCGGTGCCTCGTCTCAGCGTCGGGTGGCTCGCTCCACTGCGTGAACTAAGGTCAGGGAGAGAGAGGAGTCCAAGAGGAAGAGGACAGAAGGTGAGGGAGGTGCTGGAAACCTCCGTAGGCGATGAACCAGCCGGCGTCAGAAGCTTCAGGTGAGAACTCCGGCGAGATCCAATCGGGGGTTCCAGGGCATGGGAGTAGGCGATTTGGGGAAAAATCGGAAGAGGGGGAGGAGGTGGAATACTTATAAGATGATCCCGTGGTCAAGGGGCAACGGATCGATCGACTCGATCGAGTTCGGATCGGAATTGGATGTCCAGGACGAACACGTCCGAGGAAGGGGATGACATCGTGGGGTCGGCTCGTCAGCGACAGAGCAAAGGAAGTAAAAAAACATAAAAGAGAGCCAACGGGTGGTCTGCTTGCTGTGGAAATGGGCCGCCGGC
Source organism: Elymus sibiricus (assembly GCA_039707655.1). Taxonomy (NCBI): domain Eukaryota; kingdom Viridiplantae; phylum Streptophyta; class Magnoliopsida; order Poales; family Poaceae; genus Elymus; species Elymus sibiricus. The sequence continues at coordinate 166,773,407 of CM077669.1, forward strand.
CTGCAGCTGCTGCGCGCGTGAGCGAGGGATAGAGATAGGCTCGCCACTGTGGCCCAAGTGAATAAACGAGATTCTTGGAAATCCGATTTACTACAGAAGTTTAAATGTCCAAAACAAATATCAAAACAATCGAAAGACTTACTAAAACTTACAGTAATTTATTATAGCTATAGAAGAAAACAGTGAACATTTTTATAGTCCAAATATAAACAAAACTACACATAAAGTTTTATAAAATATTACTTTGGGCTTTATAAATCTTGCATAAAATATTTTTCAACTCCAGAGAAATATGCAAATAAAATTTTAAAGCATTTCCAACTACAGGAAGAAGTCATGTTTTCTTCTCTCAATATTTTTTTCCTTGAGTTGAAAATGATTTGGAATCATTGTAATATCAAAATAAGAATCAAATGAATATTCGGGAAAGTCCTTTTATTCCCTCTCCTTAGAATATTCCAGAACCGCCAAAATTTCAAACATGCATAGAAATCATTATGCAAATGAATGCTCCTATTAACATTCCAAATTTAAAAATTTGGGATGTTACAAATCTACCCCCCTTAGAATGAATCTCTTCCTCGAGATTCGAGTTGGCTAGCATTGGTTAAAGTTGGGTACTTGATATAATCCATATTCCAAAGTTTTCGGGCTTACTCATTGCATGTATCTAAAACTCCATTGACATGCATAAATATGATGCACCAATATTGATAGAACGGTCATGATATTGGAACTTGATTAAGATCTTACCGAAGACTGGTGCATTATTAGCTCTTCCCACCATCATGTGGTTAACATGGCTCTTGTTGAAAGGATTTGGCTTCTTCTCTTCAGAGTTCCTATCTTCGTTCCTTGGCTCAGTGCAATCTCGTGCAAAATGTCCTTGCTTCTTGCAATTGAAACATGTCATCTGGCTCATATCCTTCCTAGGCGTCGAAGGGTTGGATGTGTGACTGTTATGCCTTCCATTGTTGTCGCCATGATTATGACCACCATGGTTATGCCCATTGCCATGATGATGATTGTGACCATTATGAACATCCACTGCAGAATTATAGTACCCAGATGTTGAGGAAGTACGAGGCTTCTGGTGAGGTCCTGAATTGTACCTGTTATTGTGCTTCCTCTTGCGGTTCTCCACCTCTTGATGCTTCCCTTCAAGGACAATTGCTTTATCAATAAGTTGCTGACAGTTATTAAAGGTGGCCACTGTCAACTGAACGCCCAAGTCATCATTTAGGCCCTCTAAGAATTTCTCCTGTCTAGCTGCATCAGTGTTGACATCATTAGGAGCATAACGTGCAAGATTATTAAATTCCTCTACATATTCATTCACGGTGCGACCTCCCTGACGCAAGCTGCGAAACTCCTTCTTTTTCAGACTCATGGCACCAGCAGACACATGGGCATCACGGAAACCTGCTTGAAACTGCGCCCAGGTGATAGTAGCAATAGGGTAAGTGGCCAAGTAGTTGTCCCACCAAGCTGCGGCAAGCCCCTCCAACAAATGTGAGGCAAACCTCACTCTCTCTGCATCAGTGCATCCACTAGTCTCAATGTTCCTATTAACTAAGCGAAGCCAATCATCAGCTACAATAGGTTCGGGGCTGCTAGAAAACCTCTGAGGATTCAGCCTCAAGAAACGAGTAAGTGCATCCACTGGTGGTGGTGGAGGTGGATTGTTGTTGTTGTTGTTCCCCATGTTCTGAGTGAGCAGCTGGATCAACTGGGCCTGTCCTTGAAGAAATTGTTGCATGTATGGTGGCACGTCATTGTTGTTGTTGTTGTCTCCTGAACCACTAGCTCTAGTACGTCTTGACGACATCTGGTGGGTAAGCATAGATGAGATATAGACAAAATTAGGCCTAAGGGGAAAACACTACCCACATGCTAGCAACAAACTCCAAATCAAACAAATCACACAAGTCACACCACACAAGCAAAACCTACAGGTAAGGTCATATCCACAAGAGATATGATCTCATCATACTACACGTGAAACGTCTATAAAACTCAACATAATAGTGGTGGTCTACTAACTAAAACTTGTCAAATGATATTAATATAACTACATGGGTCATCTACACTTGAAAAGAGAAGGTATAAGCACGAGAGTAAAAACTAACGCGTAGAGTAAGGTTGCAAAATAAGTTTTCACTCCTATGGCTTTTACTACTCCATTTTCTAGGGTCACGACCTACAGTCAACATGGGCTCTGATACCATCTGTAACGACCCGAACCTGATAAGATTCGATGTCTCTGTGCTTACTGTGCTAGTCCCTGGATCAATAGCTAGCACACACAGTACAAAATGAAATACCAAGAATAATCCACATGTCATAAGTATTATATCGCAGATCCAGAACATAGTTTATTACAAACTTCTTAGCTCGAAGGCTAGCTCAAAATAAAACACAATGGAAAGCATAAAAGATAATTGTGGAGTCCCAACAACACCACTGGCAAAGCTGAGTGTAGTCATCGTAACCCTATGCGCATCACTCACACGTCGTATAAAATCCTGCAACATAAAACGTTGCAGCCACAAAGGCTCAATACTTTGAATGTATTGGCAAATCACACCAAAATTGTTATAACAGACCTACCAGATCTGTATGCAAGGATATGACAAAGGAAAGGCTTATGGTTTGATTTTGCAGAAAGCTGATTTTATCTTACTTCTACCTACTAATAAAGTATTTAATATTTACTACACTTTAGTTCATTAATTGTTAAACTGGACCGCCTCCAATTTAACCCGCCTATGAGAGCCTCCGAGGATAATAGGTATAACTAAGCCCACTTCACATTTAATTAATATTGAGATGAAAAGATCTTCCAAAGGTTTCAAGTCTAGCCGCTCAAAATTGTCCATAACCGGGGACATGGCTAATCATGATTAGTTTTTACACTCTGCAGAGGTTAGTACGCTTTACCCACTGGACCCAACCCAAAGATTGAGACGAAGTCTTTCAGAAACAGTCACCTAGTCCCAAAGGAGGCCCGTACCAACTATCCCGCTACATCTGCTAGCACATCCGGGTAAGGTTTCCACAACTCATCAACTAAGCCAGAGCCCATATTAGCAAGTGGTCGCACATGGAAGCTACTTGATATGAAACATGTCCAACCTTTTTAAACCTGGGCGGCATTCCCCACCGTTCCTGAGTCATGTAGAGCCTCCCGGAGGATACATACTTGCCGACTGGTTCCAACAAACCATTCCGCCTAGATGATTCATTAATTAAACATTAATATTGCAGAGCCTCCCGGAGGATACAATAAAATGCATGTGGTTACTTTGTTCATCACTTAAATACTCTCACAACTTCCATGTATCACACAAAACCCAATCCACGTCTACCATAGCAAGGCTAAGCAATAACTGCAATATAACGGTACCCAATATGGCGACAAGGATTATCAGGATCAGACTAAGCATATGGCTATCGTACCTGGGTTTAGCATATCATACCAACATAAAAAATCCTACACATGCATAAAATAATAGTGTGACATAGAACTACATGCATAGAAAATAATAGGATGAAAGATGATCAAAGGTGTAACTTGCCTTATTCCTGGTTCTCAAACTCGCACTCTTGACAATAGTTTACTTCGCACTCCGGACAATCTACACGTTTCAAACAACACCACAAATCAATCATCACACTCAAATAACACCAAATAAAACCAACAACAATAAATCATTTTTAATATCACAAAAACAGTAGCATAATAGTAGTTACAAATCATCTACAAGGTAATAGGATCATAATGCAAAAAGAATCAATTGAATTGAATCAACGGTTTGAAAGATATGGCCTCCGGAAGTTGGAATTCAAATTTGAATGAATTCAAATTTAACAGTGCACAAGTGTGAAAATTTTGGTTCTACTGTATTCTACTGGTCATTGTGAACTCACAGGAAAAAGAATTACCTAAAAAGGATTTACAGATTAAAATTCAGAGCTAACTGAAAATTGGGTGAAATTTTGTCCAAAAGAACAAACAGATCAAAACAGGAGCTGTTGCGGTACTGTAGCGCATGCCACGTGTCGCGCGAGGATTCGCCAAGGGGGGTTGTGCATGCGCTGCTCACCGCAACCAAAAGAAAACGACGGCGCCGGACCCGGGCGTTGGCGGCGGCGGTCCACCGGTGGTTCCCCGGCGAGGGTGAGGTGGAGGTAGGGTGCGGAGTGGAACAACGGTGACGATGCTGGTGCTACAGGCGACAAGGGCTTCCTCTGCTGGCTCCGGTGACGGTGCGAACTCCGGCGCGCTCCGGTGCCTCGTCTCAGCGTCGGGTGGCTCGCTCCACTGCGTGAACTAAGGTCAGGGAGAGAGAGGAGTCCAAGGGGAAGAGGACAGAAGGTGAGGGAGGTGCTGGAAACCTCCGTAGGCGACGAACCAGCCGGCGTCAAAAGCTTCAGGCAGGAACTCCGGCGAGATCCAATCGGGGGTTCCAGGGCACGGGAGTAGGCGATTTGGGGAAAAATCGGAAGAGGGGGAGGAGGTGGAATACTTATAAGATGATCCCGTGGTCAAGGGGCAACGGATCGATCGACTCGATCGAGTTCGGATCGGAATTGGATGTCCAGGACGAACAGGTCCGAGGAAGGGGATGACATCGTGGGGTCGGCTCATCAGAGACAGAGCAAAGGAAGTAAAAAAAACCTAAAAGAGAGCCAACGGGTGGTCTGCTCGCTGTTGAAATGGGCCGCCGGCCTGCAGCTGCTGCGCGTGTGAGCGAGGGATAGAGATAGGCTCGCCATTGTGGCCCAGGTGAATAAACGAGATTCCTGGAAATCCGATTTACTACAGAATTTTAAATGTCCAAAACAAATATAAAAACAATCGAAAGACTTACTGAAACTTACAGTAATTTATTATAGCTATGGAAGAAACAGTGAACATTTTTATAGTCCAAATATAAACAAAACTACACATAAAGTTTTATAAAATATTACGGCTTTGTAAATCTTGCATAAAATATTTTTCAACTCCATAGAAATATCCAAATAATTTTTTAAAGCATTTCCAACTACAGGAAGAAGTCATGTTTTCTTCTCTCAATATTTTTTCCTTGAGTTGAAAATGATTTGGAATCATTGTAATATCAAAATAAGAATCAAATGAATATTCGGGAAAGTCCTTTTATTCCCTCTCCTTAGAATATTCCAGAACCGCCAAAATTTCAAACATGCATAGAAATCATTATGCAATTGAATGCTCCTATTAACATTCCAAATTAAAAATTTGGGATGTTACAGTGCAAGTCGCCCTTACCTTTACCGGCTTAATAATTGTAACCCGCCATGCGTTTCAGTTAATGTATAGACTCCTACCCTTTACAAAACAGCCTTTCCATTGCAGATAACTAGATCTTTTAATTCGAAACATTTACTTAAGCCGCCATTTTTGCTTTATCGAGGCGACTCATTATGTCGGAGTTAAAAGCCTGCAATTGGGTGGCGACTCAAGTTTCTGACAGTTACCTTAAAGATTATGAGGAACATGGGTTTCTGCCACCTCAAAATGTGGTTGGTTGGCGAGTCGTCCTTGGAGAGGAACTCCCGAACCCTGAGGAGGGAGAGGTGGTGATATTCTTGGATCACCTTCAAAGGGGCTTTTCATCTCCCGGGTCAAAATTCTCCCGAGACGTCTTACACTTTTTCCATCTTCATCCTGAAGATCTGGGCCCTAACTCCATATCGAACCTCTGCCAGTTCCAATTATTTTGCGAGGTGTATCTTCAAACGGAACCCACTGTCTCCCTCTTTAGGGAGTTCTTCTATTTGAACCGGCAAACAGAGTGCGCAGACGGTCCCGGCTTAGAACTTGGATGGGTTTCAATTCAGAGGCAGAAGGACGTCCTTTTTCCAGCTGCCACCTTACCAAGCCATCCTAAAGGGTGGAACAAGACTTGGTTTTATTGTCGAAATACCGCTCCTGTTGATGAAAATCCCTTGCCGGGTTACAGTGTAATGCCCAAGATGCGATCCTATCCTTATTTTGGCTCGAGGGCCTCGACAGGGATAGAAGCGCATCTCGTCGTTTCGCAAAAATGGATATCATTACAAGTACATGTAAAGAAGAGACGAGTATATGGAATTGGCTTACACTCGCAACAAGCTAAATTAAGATCACATCATATAACAACATATACAATCATCATACAGAAGAGCAGGGTCCGACTACGGACGAAATCAAACGATAAAATGACATCCATCCTTGCTATCCCAGCCTGCCAGCGTGGAACCCATCCTAGATCGATGAAGAAGAAGAAGAACTCCAAATCAAACAAGCATCGCTCTCACGTCAAAGCATCGCATTACCTGTACCTGCAACTATTGTTGTAGTAATCTGTGAGCCACGGGGACTCAACAATCTCATTTCCAAGGGTATCAAGACTATTAAAGCTTAATAGGTGAGGTATGGTTAAGTGGTGAGGCTGCAGCAAGCACTAAGCATTTATTTGAGTGGCTAACTTACGAGTACAAGAATAAGGGGGGATGATCGTTGCATAAACGGATGTGAACTAGTAATGATCACTAAGTGATCCTGAACACCTACTTACGAGTCAAACATAACCCCACCGTGTTCCCTTTCGGAGCAGGCCTCACGAGAAGAGACGGTCACGGTTACGCACACGGTTGGTGTATTTTATTAGAGTTTACTTCAAGTTTGCTATGACCGGGTGTTAAACAAAGTTTCCAAGTTGCCACATAACCGCGGGCACGACTCTCATGAGAGATTTAACCCTGCAGGGGTGCTCCAACTCATCCATCACAAACTAACCACATGCCGCGGGAATAACCTCGACCACGAAACCTGTGATCTCCTTGGAGATTCTGTTGGAAAACCTCAACCGCGAGATAGCCCAAAGTATCCTCGGAATGCGCACAAGACGTTTGAGAAAGGTAAAACAAATCCAACAAGGCCGCCCGACGTGTCGACGAACCCGATAGGAGCCGTGTATCTCGTTCTCAGGACACGACCGGATGAGCACAGCGTACGGTGGTCTGATAGACATCTCCCGAGTTGCCCCGGGTTGGCCCCGCACACGACTCTAGTTTGGACCAAGACTCATGAGGAGCACTGGCCCGGGGGTTGATTAATTATCCACGGGGTCTGGAAAGTCCCTATGCAATTTTATTAGTTATTAGGCAAATTTAGTACCAATGTTGGGCCTTGCCAGAAGAGTTTTATCCTAAAACGAAAATCAAGGGGGTCCCCATAACAACCCCGAGCATGTTAGGAGCGCTCAATATGGAACATAACACCGGTACACAAGTAACTAGGGCAGCAAAAGTGGAACAAAACACCGAGCAAAAGGCCAAGCCTTCCACCTTTTACCAAGTATATATGTGCATTAAATTAAATAGCCATAATGTTGTGATATATCAAAATATCCATGTTGGCACATGGAACCATCTACACCTGCGACTAGCAACGCTATAAGAAAGGCTGAGCAAGCAGTAACATAGCCAAACAATGTTTTGCTGGGATGTGGAGGGGTTAGAGGCTTTTCATGGCAATTTGGGAGGCTAGACAACAAGTGGTAGGTAGCAAGACAGCGATAGAAATGAGACAACTAGCATGGTAATGATAATAGTGGTATCCTGGGAAATGGTCATTTTGCCTGAGATCCCGCTTGGAAGAAGATCGAGTCCATGAAGAAGACGAACCAACGTAGTCGAACGAATCCTCACACTCCGAATGCTTTCGGAACTCTATCGACAAGAAGCAATCCAAAAACAATAATCAACACATGAAAAACACCACAACTTATTCATGATATGATGCACAACAATGATGATGCATGTTATGCATGACATGGCAAAGCACAATAATCAACTCCTACACGTTAAGTGAAGCTCAATATGCAACTCGTTGCATATTGACGGAACTCCACGTTCGAATCATTTAGTTCACTCTCGTTTATTTACTCGACAATATTAAATGTTTTTAAGCATGACAAGAGGTGAAGCATAATTAAACTACACTATCCAGGCATCTTAAATGAGGTCGGAAACAACATATAGCATTTCCGAACCGACCTCATGTGTTAATTTCGACATTGGTCCAGATCTGAACTAATCATGTTTTATATTTATTAAACAGGGAAATAAAATGCACCATGAGATTCTACTCATCATTCTAGGCAATTTACATATATAGACCGTTTGAAACGGAGCTACGGTTTAAAAGATATGACAAACACAAGATGCAGATGTCATGAATATGAAATGCATGCAAACAACCACCACAAACATGTTAAATCATGGATGCAACAAGGTATTATGAAACTACATGTGATTCTAAGCAAGTTTCATGTGGGACATGTTCAAAACGGAGCAACGGTTCAACCACAACAACCAACACAAGTTTTATTTGAAATCTGCCCAAAACAGCAACATAGCATATTGCACACATGAAAACAACAAGCTACAAGATTCTAAAATACACAAACTAAGCATGGGGCAGTAGCATATAACACAAACTTCATTTCATCTTCACATATCATACTCAAAAGAGTCATGGTTCACATGGTAAGAAGCTCACAACATGGCAATAAAATATAGCAGATTAGGACTTAGTGAAAATAACAGTTTTAACAGAGCAGTTTTATCACGGAGGCATATTGGCAGCAGCAAAACTATATGCTACAGGTCATATATTAGCATGGAACTTTAAAGCATGGTAGATGACATGATGCACTACAATTCATTCCATTATGGGAACATCAAACTATGCACAGATTCATAGCAAACGTCAACACAACATGGCATCATGAAGAAGACAGATTCTCAGACTTAGTGAAAATTAGACTAGACATGAGCAGCAGTTTTTTAACAGATTGACATATTGGACAACATAAATAACTATGATGCAATCCTATTCATGGCAACAAATGGTACACCCTGGTAGACAACAGCATGCTTAACAAAAGACTCCTTTGGAGCAACCACAAAAGACCCCTAGAACACTAGCAAATCACATGGCAACATGGCAACAAAATAATAGTTTTCCAGACTTAGTATTATTTTAGCATCTCTAAACAACAACTTTTTATGGCATGTTGGCAACAAGAAAAATAACACCTAAACATGCATTTCTATAGCAACCAAAAATACCAGGGCCTAGCACACATGTCCAAGGGCATATCTCATGTTTGCAACTATTCAAAAATATTCATGGATTAATTCACACAAAAAAACAAAAGGGCATCATAGCAAAAATGACATGCACATAATTTTTTTCAAATGACAAAACTAATTGCACAGATAAATTCTATGGATTTTTCTACCCCAAAATCATATATAATATGTGGGTCTTTACTATAAAACAAATGACACAACATTTACGCGGTATTAGGACATAAACCGCTTTAGCATGTTATTTATGCAAATTAAATGCAAACATCACATCACACATTTTTTATCATGCATGAAAAAAGGATATAAATAATCTACACATTTTACATATAAGGTTTGTTTAATTCGGATGCACGCTTAAATATTTATGCGCAATGCAATTCACGACATTTATGCAAAATACAAGAAAATAGCATGTCAAACATTTTAAACATGGATGAAAGTGGGATACTGTGAATCTACACAAAATTCTAATCATTTTTCATATATAGATTATTTCGATACGATGCACGGTTAATTACTTATTGGCATTTTAAAACATGGCGTTTTTCTGAAATGCACCGGATAATTGCTAAAAACGCGGGAGCAATAAAAAACAATATGGGCCGAATCCACTCAGCACAGGATAGCTATAGTGCACATGGGCGGAGCTTAGCGTCTCACCAGTGGGCCTTTGGGCCGAAGTAGAGCGGGCCGGTGGTGGATCTGGGTCACGAAGGAAGACCTGGGCCTCATGCGGGCGACGCAGGCGCGACCAACGGCCCACATGCGCGACGTGGAGCAAGCTGGCGCTCGGGTCAACGCGAGCAGGTGAGCTCCTCTCGCGGCCATGGCGGACGGCAGGGGGCACCTCCAGCGAGGCGAGGAAGAGGCGACTGGGGCAAGGAACGGGCGCGGCGCGGCGAGGATGGAGAGATCCGACCGGTCTAGGCCGGATCCGGGCAACGACGACGGCTGGTCAGAGCTCTGGCACCGAATCTGAGGCGGCGCGGCGGGGCAGCTCCTGCAGCGAAGCAGAGGACGAGCGATGGTGAGGCACATGGCAGAGGGATGGCGAGGAGAGATGGGTGGCGCGGGGCTCGCCTGGGGCAAGTTCGCCGGCGCGACGCGCTCCCGCGACCGGCCGGCGAGGAGGCTGCCACGCCCAAGATGCGATCCTATCCTTATTTTGGCACGAGGGCCTCGACAGGGATAGAAGCGCATCTCATCGTTTCGCAAGAATGGATATCATTACAAGTACATGTAAAGAAGAGATGAGTATATGGAATTGGCTTACACTCGCCACAAGCTACATCAATATCACATCAATACAACAACATATCCAAACATCATACAGAAGAGCTGGGTCCGACTACGGACGAAAACAAACGATAAAATGACATCCATCCTTGCTATCCCAGGCTGCCGCCTGGAACCCATCCTAGATCGATGAAGAAGAAGAACTCCAAATCAAACAAGCATCGCGCTCACGTCAAAGCATCGCATTACCTATACCTGCAACTGTTGTTGTAGTAATCTGTGAGCCACGGGGACTCAGCAATCTCATGTCCAAGGGTATCAAGACTATTAAAGCTTAATGGGTGAGGTATGGTTAAGTGGTGAGGCTGCAGCAAGCACTAAGCATTTATTTGAGTGGCTAACTTACGAGTACAAGAATAAAGGGGGGATGATTGTCGCGTAAACAGACGTGATCTAATAATGATCTCTAAGAGATCCTGAACACCTACTTTCATCAAACATAACCCCACCGTGTTCTCTCTCGGATAAGGACTCACGAGAAGAGACAGTCACGGTTACGCACACGGTTGGTGTATTTTATTTGAGTTTACTTCAAGTTTGCTATGACCGGGTGTTAAACAAAGTTTCCAAGTTGCCACGTAACCGCGGGCACGGCTTTCCGAAAGATTAAACCCTGCAGGGGTGCTCCAACTCATCCATCACAAACTAACCACACGCCGCGGGAATAACCTCGACCACGAATCTCGTGATCTTTCCTAGGCAATTCCACTGAAAAACCGCAACCTCGAGATAGCCCGAAGTATTATCGGAATTCCTCGCACAAGACGTTCGAGAAAGGTAAAACAAATCCAGCAAGGCCACCCGGTGAGCCAGATCCGCATGTAGAACCGCGCGCTCTCTATCTACGGGCATCATCCGTCTATGCGAAGTGGACGGTAGCCTGAAAATGCCTCGAGTTGCCCCGAGGTGGCACCGCCGACTGCTAGGTAGGTGGACCAACACTCATGAGGAGCACTGGCCCGGGTTGTTGATTAAAGATCCGTGGGTGCCGGCGGGTCCCTATGCAATTTTATTAGTTATTAGGCAAATGTAGTACCAATGTTGGGCCTTGTCAGACAAGTTTTATCCTAAAACGAAAATCAAGGGGGTCCCCATAACAACCCCGAGCATGTTAGGAGCGCTCAATTATGGAACATAACACCGGTACACAAGTAACTAGGGCGGCAAGAGTGGAACAAAACACCGAGCAAAAGGCCAAGCCTTCCACCCTTTACCAAGTATATATGTGCATTAAATTAAATAGCAATAATATTGTGATATATCAAAATAACCATGTTGACACATGGAACAATTTGCATCTGCAACTAGCAACGCTATAAGAAAGGCTGAGCAAGCAGTAACATAGCCAAACAATGTTTGCTTGGATGGTGAGGGGTTAGAGGCTTTTCATGGCAATTTGGGAGGCTTGACATACAAGTGGTAGGTAGCGAGACTGTGATAGAAACGAGACATCTAGCATGGCAATTATAGTAATGGTATCCAGGGAAATGATCATCTTGCCTGAGATCCCGCTTGGAAGAAGAACGAATCCATGAAGAAGACGAGCCAACGTAGTCGAACGGATCCTCACACTCCGAAGCGGTTTCGGAACTCTATCGAGAAGGAGCAAATCGGGAACACAATCAACACACGATACACCACGACATATGCATGACATGATGCACTTCAAATATGATGAATGTTATGCATGACATGGCAAGCACAACAATCAACTCCTACACATTAAGTGAAGCTGAATATGCAACGAGTTGCATATTGACGAAACTCCACGTTCGAACCATTTAGTTCAATCTCGTTTATTTACTCGGCAAGATTAAATGTTGTTAACCATGGCAAGGGTGAAGCATGAACAACTACATCATCTAGGCATATTAAATGAGGCCGGAAACAACAAATAACAATTCCGGGAAGTCCCCATATGCAAATTAAGATTTCGGTACTGTTCTGCCTAGAACACAATTTTAGAGTTGTTAAACAGAAAAAATAAATGTCACCATGTTATTCTACACGTTTTTCTAGTCAAGTTATATATAAAGTTCCTTAAATTTGGAGCTACGGTTATTTAGTTATGAAATGAATCATTTTAACATGGCAATGATGCAATTTAATTAAAACAGCAAGTTAAACATTGTTAACATGCATGGAAGTGGCATATTGTGAATCTACACGAAATTTTATTCAAGTTTGATATATAAATCATTTTCATACGATTCACGCGTGTTTAGTTATTAACATTTTAAAACCAGGGCATTATGTGTAAATATGCAGTCTATTTGATAAAACGAAACTACCAACAATAGACACAGGCTGGGCTAGCCACTGCAAATGACAGTGGGGCCGCAAGGGTGGTCAACCGAGTCAATGTGGAAAGGTAACAGGGGCGCTGGGTCCCAGCTGTCATAGAGGGATGGTAAACTAAACAGACAAAATAAAATGCATGGACTGGGATTTGATCCCAGGATCTCTCGGCTGAGAGATGTGGCACTAGCCACCAACCTACAACCGGTGCTTGTGACATGAGTTGGCTCGGCCTTAGATAAAACAGGGCAAGAGCTGATCCTCTAGAGAGACAAAAAATGCAAAATAAAAGCGCAGCCACGGGGAATTGATCCTTGGTCGCCTGGGTAAAATTCAGAGGTGCTAACCAGTGCGCCATGGTTCAGATTATGATGCTTTGAGGAGTTTACTGAATATGAACAATATGCTAGCGCTGAACTGAACGAAAATGCAACAAAATGCAATGAAAAACTTGTGCGCGCTGGGATTCGATCCCAGGAGCTCCTGATGGATACGTTTGGCGCTAACCACCACGTTAAGTAACGTGTTCGTGCAGGATAACAGAGGCAATACTAAATGACATATACACAGCAGAACGGATCAGAGAAAAGAACAGAGTTTCAGTTGAGGCGGAAAGGTTCTCACAGCGGGGGAAAACAATAGGCCGGCGAACAGAGGAGGCAGCCATGGCGCGGAGGGGGCTTGCTCCGGCGCGGCTCTTCGCAGCGGGGGGGGGGGGGGGGGGGGGGGCGGGCGGATCGTGCCTTCGGGCACCGGATCCAGCGGTGCTAAGGCGAGGTCCCATGGCGGGGTGCTCCATCGGCGCCATGGTCGAACCTGGAGCTCCTGTAGGTAGCCATGGGGTTCCCTGCGGCACATACACAAGAGAGAGAGAGATCGAACCTGGAGCTCCTGTAGGTAGCCATGGGGTTCCCTGCGGCACATACACAAGAGAGAGAGAGAGAGAGCAGCCTTGAGCAGGAGGAGAACCGGAGGAAGGAGGAGAAGGGAACAGGTGGTGAGCGGGGGAGCTCGGTCTTACCGGCGAGGTCCGGCATGAGGCAGCGCAGACGGGAGGCTGCCGGAGTTGGCGTTCCTGAAGGCTGTTGTTGCCTGAAGAAAGGAGACGAACAGAGACTTCAGAGAGGAAATAATTTGGGACGGGCGGATCGTGCCTTCGGGCACCGGATCCAGCGGTGCTAAGGCGAGGTCCCATGGCGGGGTGCTCCATCGGCGCCATGGTCGAACCTGGAGCTCCTGTAGGTAGCCATGGGGTTCCCTGCGGCACATACACAAGAGAGAGAGAGAGAGCAGCCTTGAGCAGGAGGAGAACCGGAGGAAGGAGGAGAAGGGAACAGGTGGTGAGCGGGGGAGCTCGGTCTTACCGGCGAGGTCCGGCATGAGGCAGCGCAGACGGGAGGCTGCCGGAGTTGGCGTTCCTGAAGGCTGTTGTTGCCTGAAGAAAGGAGACGAACAGAGACTTCAGAGAGGAAATAATTTGGGACGGGCGGATCGTGCCTTCGGGCACCGGATCCAGCGGTGCTAAGGCGAGGTCCCATGGCGGGGTGCTCCATCGGCGCCATGGTCGAACCTGGAGCTCCTGTAGGTAGCCATGGCGTTCCCTGCGGCACATACACAAGAGAGAGAGAGCAGCCTTGAGCAGGAGGAGAACCGGAGGAAGGAGGAGAAGGGAACAGGTGGTGAGCGGGGGAGCTCGGTCTTACCGGCGAGGTCCGGCATGAGGCAGTGCAGACGGGAGGCTGCCGGAGTTGGCGTTCCTGAAGGCTGTTGTTGCCTGAAGAAAGGAGACGAACAGAGACTTCAGAGAGGAAATACTTTGAGGAAGAGAAGAAGAAAGAGAGAGAGGGCTTGGCAGAAGGGTCTCGGTGCTCCGGCGCTGAGCTCACCGGCGCGACTGCCACAGGCAAACTGCAGCAAGGGAAGCTGCGGATGCCAGGACGAGAGCTTCTCTCGGCGGCAATGGATGGTCTCCTGGAGTTGCTGCCGGTTCGGAAGGAGCTCCCGGTTGGGCGAGGAGCACCACGACAACCATGGTGGCGCTGCGAAGGAAAAGACATGGAGAGAGATGGGCATGAGAGAAAAGAGAGAGAGCTTGATGGGGAAGGAGAAGGAGGGAAGGGAGAGGTCCTGGATATTACTCCGGTGATGTTGCTGCAGGGCCGAGGAGCTGAGGAGGCCGGTGCCTCGCGAGCTCGAGCTCAGGATCGAGGAACTCCTCTCGATCCGATCAAGAGGGGCTGCTCGGCTGGGAAGACGGACACGAGGCAAGGAGGCGTCGGGGTCCTCTCCCGACCGGGATGGAGCATGGAGGAGTGTTTCGGCGGCTGGGTTGGATGCACGGTGGGGGATGTGGGTTGGGCGGCGCGGAAAACAAGGGAGGTGGTCGGAGGCTGTTCGAGGTTGGGGATCGGGAGGATCCCGAGGGAGGAGAGGCTGGCGGCGGCGGGTTGGGCAAGGTGGAGGATTTTTAGGGATTAGGTTTAGGTTGTCCAAAATTGACTAGGGGTGTTTATATATAGGGATGAGATTATGGTGGGATGAATTGCGTCTATTCGATGACGATCCGATGGCCACGAACGGAGGTGGGGTTTAATGGGCTAGGTGGGCTGTGAAGAGGGGTTGGGCTAAGATGAGAGGGAGGTGAGCCCGTGACATGAGTTTTTAAAACACAGAAAATGTCCGATAATAAAATCGATGACGGTGCCGCTACGGTCGACCGTTCGGGTATTAGACGACCTCCGATTGCGACGAAATTTGGCAGGCGGTCTACCTACAATATAATAAGACCGCACGCCAAGTTTCGACCCAATCCGAGAATATTTTTCGTGCACTTTTAAAAACGGTTTTTTTAAACGATGCCGCGGGCGCGTGCACATGTGGTTGGTCTCGAAACGGTCGACGACACGAACGGAGAGAACCGGTGACTACGAATGGATGCAGATTTTCAAAAACGAGTGACAATGCTGTGCAGATGATGCGAATGATGTGATGATGAATGCGACAACCAAACGGATCACACGACGAGAATGGAAATAAAAGGGGAATCTTCTGGAGCATTGGTCTCGGGCTGTTATAGAGGCACGGGCATCGGGCGACGGGGACGAGCGCTCGGGAGGAGCTCCTATGGCCGCGGGAGGCAGCGCGGGCTCCTCGGGCCCGATACGGCCAGGGGCGGTCCGGATCTGGGTCCGGGCGGGCTACGGCGGCAGGTGGAGGTCGAGCGGCGACGAGGCGAGCGTTGGATGGCTGCGGGCGGCGGCGCGGCTAGCCCGAGAGCGCCAAGTGGCGACGGGCTAGTCGGCCGGCACGAAATACGATGGGGGACTTTGGAGGTGGAGGCTGTCGAGTGGCTACGCGCGGAAAACAATGCATATGGCTAGGGGAGGTCATTTTTGGGCAGGGGAGGCATCTATTTATAGTAGGAGAGGCTAGGATTTGCTGTTTTTATCCATTTTTGGAACGTTTGATCCCGATCGGACGGTCCGGAAGCGGAGGGGGGCAAGGGTGGGTAGTGGGCTGTGGAGAGGGGGTGTGGGCTGAGAAGAGAGGGAGGTTGGTGATACGTCTCCAACGTATCGATAATTTATGAAGTATTCATGCCATTTTCACCTATGTTTACAATACTTTTATATGGTTTTGATGCACTTTATATGATTTATTTAGAACTAACCCGGACTGACGCTGTTTTCAGCAGAATTACCGTGGTGTTGTTTTTGTGCAGAAAATGAAAGTTCTCGGAATCGCCCGAAACTTTTTGGTGATTTTTTCTGGACCAAATAAGCAATATTGGAGCGGAGAACCACCGGAGAAGAGCCAGGAGGTGGGCACAACCCACCAGGGCGCGCCAGAGGGCCCAGACACGCCTTGGTGTATCGTGCCCTCCTCGTGTCCCATCTCGGCGTGAAACCGACGCCCAAAAATCCTACAAATATAGAAACCATCAGAAATAACCCTAGATTCTCCGCTCCACCGCCGCAACTCTCCGTATCGATGAAAAACCAATCTGGAGGCGTTCCAGTACCCTGCCGGAGAGGGTAGATCATCTCCGGTGGACATCTTCATCATCCCGGCGGAGGCCATGATGAGGAGGGAGTAGTCCACCCCCGGGGCTGAGGGTATGTACCAGTAGCTATGTGTTCAATCTCTCTCTCTCGTGTTCTCGAGATGTCACGATCTTGATTTATCACGGGCTTTGTTAATATAGTCGGATCATATGATGTTATTCCCTTGCTATCATGTTGTGATGAATTGAATCTTTCCCTTAGAGATATCGTTATGTTGGATTGAATATTGGATTTGAGAACACTTGATATATGTCTTGCATGCGGATACCCGTAGTGACAATGGGGTGTTCTATTGATTCACTTGATATATGTTTTGGTACTCAACTTGCGGATTCCCGAGGTGACATTGGGGTAATCTATGCATAGGGGTTGATACACATTCTTGTCCTACTTTCTCTGCTAGAAATCTTGGGGTACTCTTTGAGGTTCTTTGTGTTGGATTGAGTATTATGAATCTGAAATTGTTTGATGCGTATCGTATAATTAACTCATGGATACTTGTGGTGAGATTGGAGTATCTAGGTGACATTAGAGTTGGTTGATGTGTATCATATGGTGTTATTCGAGTACGAACTCTTAAATAGATCGATCGGAAAGGATAACTTTAAGGTGGTTTCGTACCCTACAAACAATTTCTTCTTATGTTCTCCGCTAGATAAGAACTTTGGAGTGATTCTTCGTTGCACGTTGAGGGATGGTTATGTGATCCAATTATATTAGCATTGTTGAGAGATTGCACTAGCAAAAGTATGGACCCTAGGCCTTGTTTTCAAGCATTGCAATACCGTTTGTGCTCACTTTTGTTACTTGCTACCTTGCTGGTTTTATATTTTCAGATTACAAAAACCTATATCTACCATCCATATTGCACTTGTATCACCATCTCTTCGCCAAACTAGTGCCCCTATACAATTTGCCATTGTATTGGGTGTGTTGGGGACTCAAGAGATTTCTTGTATTTGATTGCAATGTTGCTAGTATGAATTCTCCGAATATCCATGATGCTAATGATATGCAAAGCCACAAGCTTGGGGATGCTATGCTTGATGAAGATGATATTTTTAGTCCCCCAAGTTTTGATGAGCAAAAATATTATGATGATGGCATGCCTCCTATCTATGATGATTATGATGATGACATGTATGTTATAAAGAGTGATAGTAACCATGAAACTTGTCATCATGATTTTAATATTGAATGTGGTTATGTCAATCAAGTGTCTCACGATAGTTATTTTGTTGAGTTTGCTCCCACTACAATGAATGAGAAGAAAATTGCTTATGTGGAGAGTAATAAATTTTCTATGCTTGTGCATCATGAAAAGAATGATTTATGTGATATTTATATTGTGAAATGCCTTCATGATGCTACTGAAAATTATTATGAGGGAGGAACATATGCTTGTAGGAATTGCAATAATATCAAGTTTCCTCTCTATGTGTTCGAAGTTTTGAAGTTATGCTTGTTTTGCCTTCCTATGCTAGTTGATTCTTGTTCCCATAAATTGTTCGCCCACAAAATCCCTATGCATAGGAAGTGGGTTAGACTTAAATGTGCTTGTCATGAGATTCATGATGCTCTCTTACATGTTTCAAATACTATTCCTACATGAGCATCATTGAAATCATCATGCCTAGCTAAAAGGCTTTAAAGAAAAGCGCTTGTTGGGAGACAACCCAACACTTTTCCTTTCTGTTTTTGTGTGTTCACATGATTAAGCTACTGTATTAATCATGTTTTGTATCTTTTATTTCAATAAAGTGCCAAGTAAAGCTTTTGGGATGACTCACAAGATGAGTAGAATTGATGCTGAACCAAAACAGAAACTTTTGACTCCAGTACAGGAATCTTCATTTTTTACTAGAGCGTGATAATGATCTGAAATTTTTACAAAGTCTTCATATACAAATTCTTCAGGTTGTCCTAGTTTTTCAGAATTTTTAGAGACAAGGAAGTATGGCTATACTACATATCTTCACAGACTATTCTGTTTCTGACAGATTCTGTTTTGCATGCATAGTTTGCTTGTTTTAGTGTTTCTATAGCTTATATTTAGTGGTATAAATTATGGGAATGGTATAATACAGTAGGTATCATGTGGGAACAATTATGAATCTTGTCTTGACAGTACCTAAGTGAATGATCTATCTTTATTATACTAACCCATCTCACGAAGTTCCGTTAAGTTTTGTGTGATTGAAGTTTTCAAGTTTTGGGTGAGACACCGATATGAGGAGAATAAGAAGTGACAAGAACCTAAGCTTGGGTATGCCCAAGGCACAACCAAGGTAATATCCAAGGAATACTCAAGCTCCTAAGCTTGGGGATGCCCCGGAAGGCATCCCCTCTTTCGTCTTCAACACTATCGGTATGTCTTACTTAGAGCTATATTTTTATCCGTCACACAATATGAGCTTTGCTTGGATCGTTATTATATTTTGTTATTTTATGTTAGGTTTTATTTATAATCTTGTTTTTTCAATAAAAAGTTCCAAGAATTGTCTTAGGATGCTTGCATTGCATGTTTTGATGTGTGCTGTGTAAAAACAGAAACTTTTGCTGTAGTGTTTGAATTTTTATATTTTACTGGAATGTGGAAAGTTTCTGAAATTTTTACACAGTGTTGTCATATAAATTATTTATCATGTACTAAATTTTCATAATTTTTTGAGTTACAGAAGTACACTGGTTTAATAGATTGCTACATACTGTTCTGTTTGGACAGATTGCTGTCATAGTTTTGTTATCTACTTATCCTATAGTTTCCATAGCCTATATTGGTAGATATAAATTATGGAAACGATAGTAAACAGTAGATGATGTTTGAAAATTATTGTGCAACTTGTCTTGGCAGTACATAAAGAGTTGATTTATTATTATGTGCACTAACCTATCTCACGAGTTCTTTTCAAGTTTTGTGTGGATGAAGTTTTTGAGGATAGGTGAAACAGGGATATGAGAGGATTGAACGAGATACAAAAGCTAAAGCTTGGGGATTCCCAAGGCACCCCAAGTAAATATTTCAAGAAGTCTCATGCATCTAAGCTTGGGGATGCTATGCATCCCGCCTCTCTTCGTCAACTATCGGTTAGCCTATGTTGAGCTTAAATTCTTATTCGTTCACATGACTTGTGCTATTCTTGGAGTGCTATTTTTATTTAGTTTGATGTTTGAATAAAATAATCAGATCTGAAAATCTTTATTGAAAGAGAGAGAGTCCTCACATAGCTACTTAATTGTTTGACTACTTATTGATCTTCACTTATATCTTTTGAGAGTAGTTTGATGTTTACTCTTGTGTTTCACTTATATCCGGAGAGTAAATTGTGAATGAATTGAATATCATAAATCTAAAATTATCAATGTGCTTTATGCTTAGTAGTAGCTTCACATTTGGTTTAGAAAGTAAAATCTATTGAAGTTTGACAGTCACAATATTGGTCATACAAGCAATTCGTGAATGATTAGTATAAGGAAGAGAACTTTCACATACAAATATATTATCTTGGACATCTTCTATGATTGTGAAT
The DNA here is from genome assembly GCA_039707655.1 of Elymus sibiricus. NCBI lineage: Eukaryota > Viridiplantae > Streptophyta > Magnoliopsida > Poales > Poaceae > Elymus > Elymus sibiricus. Next base: position 166,793,763 of record CM077669.1, read on the forward strand.
ACCCATTAATTATTTTCAAACTTGAGCAAATTAGTTGAAGTTGGACAAGGAATAAAACGTAATGAGTTATGGTTGTGTATAATTGCATAGAAGTTATATTGTTATGGATCCTCCAACATGTGGTGCTTGTTTAGAACCTTTTGCTAGCCAACACTTCGTACTAAGTAGAGATACTACTTGTGCATCCAAATCCTTGAGCCAAGTTTCTTCCATAAGAGTCCACCATACCTACCTATATATGGTATTTCACTGCCATTCCAAGTAAATTTGCATGTGCCACCTCTAAAATTTTAAATGAACACCTGTTTTGTGTGCCTGGACCGCTCATGGAGCGACAGGGGGCGGTCAGTATCTTCCATGTTAAGCGGGTTATTATCATGATGAGTGTTTATTCACTCGTCCTTGCACGAGAGGGGCAGTAATAGGGATTCCCAGTCCTGAAATAAAAAAAATTGCAAATAATTAAACGAAACTCCCCGAGGAATGTTTCTGGTATGGACGATACCCGTGGATTCGGCTAGCCGTGGAGTGTGTTTGTTGGTGGAGGGGGAGTAAACCCTTACTTTTACCACTTGGGAACTGCCGCTAATGTGTTTAACATGGAAGATATTGATAACTCTTGGTCGTAACGTTGACAGGAAGGGTGCACCTCCCAAAATTATATTTATCTCTGTTTTAAACATTGAGCACTGGCACATATGCAAATCCCTGCTTCCCTCTGCGAAGGGACAATCTATTTACTTTTATGTTATTTACTTTTCATGTTGAGTCAACTTCTTATTCCAACCTACTTCTATTAGTTGGCAAGCATCATGTGGTGGGGAAAGATCTAGGTACATATGGCCAGTCAAATATATTTGATCATGACTTATTATTGTTGACAATTATCTCTATGATAAATGAGTTGGGAGGCGAAACATTAAGCCCCTATCTTTCTATGTGTTCGATGGATGCCATTTGTTCTAAAAATATGCTTTGACTACTAGCAATCATAGAAGACTATATGATGATTGAGTATGTGGAGCTCTTACTTAGACTTTGTTGAGAATAAGTTGAATTGCAATTGTTTGGTGACTAAGAACACAGGTTGTTAAGTTTCAAGAGAATTCATTGTTTGAACCATAACATGTGAATTGGTTCCTACTTTATCATGATGAGTTTTATGAGAAAATTTTGCTGGTTATGATGCTAGAAAATTGACTGAAATTATCAATGATCAAACCTATATATTATGCTAGCATTCACACTTCATAAATTAGTTCTTTTATCATTTACCTACTCAAGGACGAGCAGGAATTAAGCTTGGGGATGCTGATACGTCTCCAACGTATCGATAATTTATGAAGTATTCATGCCATATTCACCTATGTTTACAATACTTTTATAAGGTTTTGATGCACTTTATATGATTTATTTAGAACTAACTCGTACTGACGCTGTTTTCAGCGGAATTACCGTGGTGTTGTTTTTGTGCAGAAAATGAAAGTTCTCGGAATCGCCCGAAACTTTTTGGTGATTTTTTCTGGACCAAATAAGAAATATTGGAGCGGAGAACCACCGGAGAAGAACCACAAGGTGGGCACAACCCACCAGGGCGCGCCAGGGGGCCCAGGCGCGCCCTGGTGTATCGTGCCCTCCTCGTGGCCCATCTTGGCGTGAAACCGACGCCCAAAAATCCTATAAATATAGACACCATCAGAAATAACCCTAGACTCTCTGCTCCGCCGCCGCAACTCTCCGTATCGACAAAAAACCAATCCGGAGGCGTTCCAGTACCCTGCCGGAGAGGGTAGATCATCTCCGGTGGCCATCTTCATCATCCCGGTGGAGGCCATGACGAGGAGGGAGTAGTCCACCCTCGGGGCTGAGGGTATGTACCAGTAGCTATGTGTTCAATCTCTCTCTCTCGTGTTCTTGAGATGTCACGATCTTGATGTATCATGGGCTTTGTTAATATAGTCAGATCATATGATGTTATTCCCTTGCTATCATGTTGTGATGAATTGAATCTTTCCCTTTGAGATATCGTTATGTTGGATTGAATATTGGATTTGAGAACACTTGATATATGTCTTGCATGCGGATACCCATAGTGACAATGGGTTGTTCTATTGATTCACTTGATATATGTTTTGGTACTCAACTTGCGGATTCCCGAGGTGACATTGGGGTAATCTATGCATATGGGTTGATACACGTTCTTGTCCTACTTTCTCCGATAGAAATCTTGGGGTACTCTTTGAGGTTCTTTGTGTTGGATTGAGTATTATGAATCTGAAATTGTTTGATGCGTATCGTATAATTAACTCTTGGATACTTGTGGTGACATTAGAGTTGCTTGATGCGTATCATATGGTGTTATTCTAGTACGAACTCTTAAATAGATCGATCGGAAAGGATAACTTTAAGGTGGTTTCGTACCCTACAAACAATTTATTCTTATGTTCTCCGCTAGATAAGAACTTTGGAGTGATTCTTCGTTGCACATTGAGGGATGGTTATGTGACCCAATTATATTAGCATTGTTGAGAGATTGCACTAGCGAAACTACGGACCCCAGGCCTTGTTTTCAAGCATTGCAATACCGTTTGTGCTCACTTTTGTTACTTGCTACCTTGTTGTTTTTATATTTTTAGATTACAAAAACCTATTTCTACCATCCATATTGCACTTGTATCACCATCTCTTCGCCAAACTAGTGCCCCTATACAATTTGCCATTGTATTGGGTGTGTTGGGGACACAAGAGATTTCTTGTATTTGATTGTAGGGTTGTTTGAGAGAGACCATCTTCATCCTACACCTCCCACGGATTGATAAACCTTAGGTCATCCACTTGAGGGAAAATTGCTACTGTCCTACAAAACTCTGCTCTTGGAGGCCCAACAAAGTCTACAAAAATAAAGTTGCGTAGTAGACCCGTAACATGATTTTGAAATACCGAAATGTCTGATAATAAACCGATGACGGTGCCGCTACGGACGACCGTTCGGGTATCAAACGACCTCCGATTGCGACGAAATTTGGCAGGCGGTCTACCTACAATATAATAAGACCGCATGCCAAGTTTCGACCCAATCTGAGAATATTTCATACCCACTTTTAAAAACAATATTTTATCGATGTCGCGGGCACGTGCGTGTGTGGTTGGTTTTGAAACGGTCCACGGCAAAATGGAGAGAACCGACAACTACGAACGGATGCGAGTTTAGAAAAATGAAGGCAGCGGAGCGCCGATGCTATGTAGATGATGCGAATGATGTGATGATGAATGCAACAATCAAGAGGAACACATGACGAAACTCGAAATAAAAGGGGAATCTTCTGGAGCGTCGGTCTCGGGCTGTTACATACATGCCCAACCGCCTCCCATGGATCTTGAACTTCCTGGTTGGGCTCCTCAAGAGGAACGTTCCCAACACGCCCATATTTATCCAAAGTTGAGGGCTCTGCTAGCCAATGTGTTGGATTTCGGGCTCCGCAAAACCCTAAGAAGTTCGAACCCAGGGGCGTGTGCGAAGATCTCCAACGGCTTCACCCCCTCCAAGCTCACAACACAATGACCCCGCTCAATGGCGAGGAAGAAGATAGCACAAGAGAGTTTAGCCAGGTTCGGGCCGCTGCGAAGCGTAAAACCCTACTCCTGCCTTTGGTGGATTCCCTCACGAGGAGGTTTGTGGATGAACTAGTACAGTGGTGAGTTGCCTCGCGAGTGTGTTCTCGGTGGTGTCCCCCTCTACAGAGCAGCCTAGCCTCTATTTATAGCGGCCCGGGTCCTCTTCCCTGGTCGCAATGGCGGGAAGGGATCCCACAACGGCCAAATTCGAAGGGGGACAGGAGGTACACCCTATCCTGACGAAAGGTGGTCTTCGCCTGCAAAGTAGCCGGTGGTGATGCAGAGGTGGGCTCGGCGATGACGTCCGTCCTGCGGGGCTCGGGGTCTTGGTCTTGTTGCACCGGAAGGGAAACCTTTGGGGGGGCACTCCGGGAACCTGCGCACGTCCTTACCCCCCTTTGCACCAAAAGGGAAACTGTCCCCTCTGGCGCGCTGGCGCCCGCCTGGCTTGGCTGGCGTCACCCTTGACCTCCCGAGGCCGAGCACTGCATAGAGATCTCCGCCGCTCGGGAGGAGGCCTGAGGAGGCCTACTCCCCCGCGGGTCTTGGCGCTGTTTCCCTCGCGAGCTTGGGGTCTCGCGAGGGCCCTGTGCTGAGTGAGGCCGCGCTGGATCGTACTTGGTCGTCGAGCTGGGCCACGCCCTGGGCCGCTGGCAGGCAAGTCTGGGTACCCCCGTTCCCAGGACGCCGACAGTAGCCCCCGGGCCCGAGACGTGCTCGAGCTAGCTTCTGGGTGAAGCCAAGGAGGATGGCTCGAAGCACCGCGGGCCCCAACCGCCTGCGGGCCCAACTCGACGCGTGGCGCACAACGAGACGTGGGCGTCTTGGCTCCCCGAAGACGTCGGGAACCGCCCTGAGTCGAGCTGACGCGAAGCCAGCGCGCCTCCCTGGCCATCATTGCTCTTCCTTGAATGTGGCCGTCTCTTCGTGCCCTCCCCCTTTTTCGGGCCACGCGGATGTGACCCGAGGGAAGCAGGTGATGCGACGTGAAGCAGTGTGACACGCCGACCGAGTCTGGCATGCGTCGCCCGAGAAGTGCACGACGCCTCCACTTCCTACGACTTCTCGGTAACCGCTCCGTCCGACCTTCAACCGGCGCACGTTGTGGGGTCATCATTACCTGGGATCGGGGAGACGCCGGTTGGTCTCCATCCAGCTATAAATGGGCGGGGGGAGCTGAGCCCCCAGCTCATTCCTACTCCTGCCCCCTCACCTTCGTCCTTCATCTCCCCCATCATGACGCCTGTGAGGAGGGTCTCCGCCGCCGAGAAGGAAAAGGCCTGCCAGGGGGCGCCGGACCAACATCCTCCCAAAAGGAGCAGGGTTGCCCTCGTAAGTATACTGGGACGTCCCCGGCGGCGCCCCGCGGACGTGGGCGCCCCTCTGCGGGTCCTGGCGCCTTCGCTGGCGTAGCCAGAGGCGGCGGGCGCGGCGGCCGTGGCCGGGGAGGGAGACCTGCAGTCGGTGCTCGGCCACCGCGTCCGCAAGCCCGCACGGTCGACGCGGGCCCGGAGTTCCTAGTGCCGGTGGAGAGGCCGGCGAGCACTTGGCTGCAGCTCCCGCGCTTCTTAAGGGAGGTTTTGCCGGTCGACGCGCCTGCAGGTCTGTGGCTGCAGGCCGACGGTTGTTGCAGCGGCGCGTTGTGGGTGGAGGTTGAGGTTACCCCCGCAAGCAACGCCTTCTTGAGCCGCGGGTGGCAGACTTTCGCCCGCGCCCACGGCCAGGAGGGGAGGCCCACGCTCCACTTCAAGTACGGCGGCGCCGCGACGCTTTTCGTCAAGATCTTCGGGGAGGACGGCAGGCGCTTGGGGTGCTGCCCGGAGGGCGGCGGCAGCGACGATCTTGGAGGTGAGCTTGCCCTTGGCGACGGCCGCCATGCTTCCAGCAGCAGCGATACCTCCTCCGAGGAGAGCCCGAGCGACGACAGCTATGACGCCCTGCCACGCTGGCGCACCCGGACTTCGGGAGGAAGCCAGCCACGACGGCGCCACTCCCCTGCCCGGGAAGCGGCCACGCCGTCGTGCCACCGCGGTGCCATCAAGGAGGAGGAGGACTCCGATTGAGCGCCGGCGCGCCGAGGCCGGGGACTCAGGAGCGGTAGCCCCCCCCCCCGGGGGGGGGGGGGGCTCCTTCACCTTCTCTTCTTTTGCCTGCAACCAAAAATCATGGGGGGCCCTTCCGGGTGTGTAGCAAACTTTGGCGCTTGCGCCCTTTTATTAGCACTCTCATTATGTATTACGGTCACTGCGTTACTGTTAACCGAGACTTCCCCTTGATCGTGGCTAGAGTACTTAGCTTGATGCGTCCGCGGCGGGCTTCCGCGTCGTGAGGTCTTGCAGTGGCGCCTGGTGAGCTAGTGGCACTTGGAGAGCTTGGGGAGGTTCCTCCTTCGTCGTGAGGTTTGGCAGTTTGGGAGGGCCCCTTTCGGCACTCTGCGTCTGCAGGGCCCGATCTCGTGCATGCCCCGCCACCGTTAGGGCGTCCGGATCACCAGGACGAGACTAAAGGGGCGGGGCCTCGACCGCCATTGGGGCGTCCGGATCACCAGGACGAGACCAAGGGGCGATCGAGGAGCCACGCGACCAGTGAGGCTCCTGAGGCGCGATGCTCAGGAGCCCCCTTTGACGCTCAAGCGGCGCTCTACATCGGCGGGGCCCGGTCCCGTGCATGCCTCATCCACCGTTGGGGCGTTCGGATCACCAGGACGAGACCAAAGGGGCGCGGCCTCGACCGCCATTGGGGCGTCCGGATCACCAGGACGAGACCAAAGAGTGAGCGAGGAGCCATGCGACCGGTGAGGCTCCTGGGGCGCGATGCTCAGGAGCCTCCCTTGACGTTCAAGCGGCAACCAATCCTTTCTGCCTTGTCCCAGGGGGCGTGAGCCTCCAGGGGTTTTTAAGAGAGCGCACCGGGCCGCGGCGGAGCCTCCGAGCGAGGGTGAGGCAGAGCGCGCCTGCTAGCTCGCTTGAGAGCACCACACGAGGACCAGGATGCCAAGGCCACACGGGGACCAGGGTGCCTAGGCCTTGGCGAGGTGCGTGCACCGTGCCAGTAGCCCCCGCTCGCGGGGCGCGGGAGGGAGAGGCTGGCAGGCGTTATCTCAGAGGAAGAAATTTCAAGAGAGAGGACTGCAAGAAAAAAAATTCCCGTCCCTTTTCCTTTAAATAGAGTTGATAAAAACTTCGGATTTGGTTTCAGGAAAACGGCAAATTCGAACACAAGAAAAGCAAAGAACAGCCGCGTCCAGCACCTAGGCTAGTCTTCGTCTTCCCCCTGCGCGGAACATAGGGCATCCACGTTGCGTGGGCCTAGTCATTGGAGGACAGTGTTGTCCGCCAGCGCGGAGCATGGGGCTTCCACTTGGGCGTGGGTGGGAACCCCTCCGCGTCCTCGGGGGGCTCCGGGCGTAGACAACCTACTCATTATTACGTGAGAGTGTCACGGGTAAAATTTGCGGAGGTGCTGGATGTTCCAGGCATTCTGGATGGGGACTCCGTCCTGAGTCTCCAGACGGACGACGCCAGGTCTGGAGACGCGGGCGACCTTGAACGGGCCTTCCCACATGGGCGAGAGCTTGTGCAAGCCTTCCCTGGAAAGGACCCGCCTCAGGACGAGGTCTCCGACTTCGAGGGTCCTGGAGCGGATGTTACGGCAATGGTAACGCCGCAATGCCTGCTGGTACCTCGCAGCTCCGAGCGAGGCCTGGCGATGGGCCTCCTCCCCGAGCACGAGGTCCGTCCCCCGCGAGGCATCCTGACGCTCCTCGTCAAATGCCAAAACCCGCGGGGATCGGTGCTTGACTTCGTGTGGGAGGACGGCTTTGGCTCTGTAGACCAGGAAGATCGGGGTCTCGCCAGTGGGCTTAGTGGCGGTGGTGCGGATAGACCACAACACGGACCGAAGCTCATCGACCCAACCCCTGTCGCAGGCCTCAAGCTTCTTATTGAAGCTCCTTGCCTTGAGGCCCCGTAGGACTTCCGCGTTGGCGTGTTCTGCCTGACCGTTGCTTCACAGGTGTGCCACTGAGGCATAGCATATCTGCATTCCAAGGTTAGCGCAATAGGTCGTGAAGAGGTTACTTGTGAACTGCGAACCGTTATCGGTGATGATGCGGTTGGGGACGCCGAAGCGGCTCATGATGCCCTTGATGAACTTGACGGCCGATCCGGCGGGAATGGTGCGGACGGGCTCCACCTCCGCCCACTTGGTGAACTTGTCGATGGCGACGTAGAGGTAGCGGTACCCGCCTGCTGCTCGTGGAAAGGGCCCCAGTATATCCAGCCCCCAGACCGTGAAGGGCCAGGAGAGCGGGATGGTCTGGAGGCCCTGCGCGGGCTGATGAATCTGCTTGGCATGGAACTGGCAGGCCTCACAGGACCGGACCAGCTCGGTGGCGTCGTTGAGTGCCGTGGGCCAGTAGAAGCCGGTACGGAACGCCTTCCCTACAAGGGTGCGTGACGAGGAGTGGTGTCCGCAGTCTCCTCCATGAATGTCGGCCAGCAGCCCGCACCCCTGTTCTCGGGATACGCACCGCAACGTGACATCGTTCGGGCGCCTGCGGTACAGCTTGCCGTCCCGCAGACAATAAGCCGTGGCCTGTCGTACCACACGATCCACGTCTTCCTCCTTTTCCGGTAGCTTGCCGTGAAGCAGGTACGCCCTGAACTCCTCTGTCCAGTCGTCGACTTGGGGCTCCAGCGCCAAGAACAGTCGGGCTCCTGAGGCCGGACCGCAAGGTGGGGCCCCTGAGGGTGGTGCTGGAGGTAGCTCTCCACTCCGCGGCGCCTGGTCCCCGGTTGACGGTGCCGCGGATGGCTTGAAGAGCCACTCCTCGAAGATGCCCGACTCCTGAGGCTCGCGGCGCGACGCCGTCTTGGCGATGTCATCGGCCTCCTTGTTCGCACCGCGCGGGATGTGCTGCAGTTCCAAGCCCTGGAAACGTTTTTCAACCTTACGTACCTCTTCCAAGTATGCCTCCATGTGCTCGTCCTTAGGCGTATACTCCTTGTTGGAGAAGTTGACGAGGAGCTGGGAGTCGCCCTTGATGGTGAGACGCTGAATCCCCAAGGCGGCTACGGCCTTGAGGCCGGCGATTAATCCCTCGTATTCCGCGATGTTGTTGGAGACCTTCTCACCACGCTGGAAACAGAGTTGCACGGCGTAGTAGAGCTTGTCCCCGGCCGGGGAGACGAGTACAACTCCGGCGCCTGCTCCCCTGCGCGCGAAGGCCCCATCGAAGTGCATGATCCAACCCTCAGGCGCCTCGTCGCCGGGGGCAAGGGACTGGCCCTCGTCCAGCCCCCGGTCAGGAGCGTCCGTCCATTCGGCTACAAAGTCCACCAGGGCTGCCCCCTTGATGACCCTGGTTGTGCTGAGCTCTATGTTGAAGGCCTATAGCTCGATGTTCCATTCTGCCACCCTCCCTGCTGCGTTGGGGTTGCACATCACTTTCTCCAAGGGGTACGCAGAGACTACCTTGATGGGGTGCCCCTGGAAGTAATGGCGCAGTTTTCTTGAGGCGACAAGGAGTGCGAGCAAGAGCTTTTGCTGCATAGGGTAGCGCGAGCGTGCGTCCCGCAACAGGGTGTTGACGTAGTACACCGGATGCTCGACGAGGGAGAGGCCTTGCGCGCTGCCCCTCTCCGCTGCGGGCTCATGAGGCCCGGGCGCCTCGGGGGCCGTCGGGGCAACTGAGGCCTCAGGGGCATTGTCTTGGGGAGGTGAAGGCTCCTTGGCATCGTGTGAGTCACCATGCTTCTTGCCCGGGGGCCCGCCTGCGCCTGAAGGCGTAGCGTGCGTGCCGGCACGCTCTTCCCAGACCGCCACAAGCGCAGCACTGGCGGAGTGCGGGGTGGCAGCCAGGTATAGTAGTAGGGGCTCCCAGGGGCGAGGTGCCACCATTACTGGTGGGCTCGTGAGGTACTGCTTGAGGTCCTCAAACGCCGCATCCGCCTCCGGAGTCCATTCGAAGGGGCCCTTCCTCTTCATGAGCTTGAAGAACGGCAGGGCCCGCTCGCCAAGCTTTGAGATGAAACGCCCCAAGGAGGTCACGCAGCCCGCCAGCTTCTGCATTTCCTTGAGGGTCTGAGGCGGACTCATCTTTCTTATAGCCTTGACCTTCTCCGGGTTCGCCTCAATCCCTCGGTGCGACACCAAGAAACCGAGCAGTTTGCCCGACGGGACTCCAAAGACACACTTCTCGGGGTTGAGCCTCAGGTTCACCAGCCTCAGGCTGGCGAACGTCTCCTCCAGGTCCTCGATCAAGGTCCTGGCTTCTCGCGACTTGACCACGATGTCGTCGACGTAGGTGTAACAACCCGAGACCGATGCTCCAGAAGATTCCCCTTTTATTCCGTTGTCATCGTGTGATTCGTTTGATTATCGCATTCATAATCACATCATTCGCATCATCTGCATATCATCGTCACTCGTTTTCAAAAATTTGCATCCGTTCTTAGTTGCCGGTTCTCTCCGTTCTCGTCGGTGACCGTTTCGAGACCAACCACACACGCACGCGCCCGCGGCATCGATAAAATATTGTTTTCAAAGGTGTGTATAAAACTTCTCGGATTGGGTCGAAAGTTGGCATGCGGTCTTGTTATATTGTAGGTAGACCGCCTGCCAAATTTCGTCGCAAACAGTGGTCGTTTGATACCCGAACGGTCGACCATAGCGGCACCGTCATCGGTTTATTATCGGTCATTTTCGGTATTTCAAAATCATGTCATGGGCCACCAAACCTTCCCTCTCATCCCCACCAAGCCCAACTACACAGCCCAACCAACCCAACCCAACCCACCTAACCTATCCCCGCGACCGGAGCCATCCGATTGCGATCGGAGGGCTCGAAACGGTGCAAAACTCCCCCTAACCTAGCTCGCCTGCCTATTTAAAGACCCCTCTAGTCCATTTTTGGATGTCCCTAGTCCAAAACCCTAGCCTCCCCAAACTCTAGCAGCCCCGCCATTGTTTTACGTGCCAAGCCGCTGCCCTGCCACCACTTGTCGCCGCCAAGTCCACCCAGCGCCGCCGCAGCCGCCGCCCGCAGCCAATCAGGGGCTGCCACGTGCCCCCTGGCCGCTCCAAGCCGCCGCGGCCCGAGTCAGTCCAGGACAGGCCCGTCCCGGGCCACCCCGGGCCCGAACCGGCCCGCTCCTCCCGCTCGGCTCCTGCCTCCCGCACCTCGCCGGTGCGCCTCCGCCTCCCTCCGCGCCGGCGACGAGCCCTGCCGGAGCCCCTCCGCCGAGCCGCCGCCGCCGACCACCTCGCCCCCGACCAGGTCGTCCCGTCGCCCTCCTCCCTTCCCTCTCTTCTTTCTCTCCTCTCCCCTAACCTCTGCTCCCTCTCTCTCTATCTCGAGCTGCAGGGGACTGCCGCGGGGGAACCGCATCGCCACCGGCCTCCGTTCGCCGTGCCGCCTGCGAATCCGGGATGGCCGGGCTCGGATCTGCCCATTTTTGCCGTTCCTGGCACCCCCTCGAGCCCTTCTCGCCGGGATCAGACGAGCTCCTCGCCGCCGTGGCCATGGCCTCTTCTCTGGTCAGCGCGGGACAGCGCCGTCCCTGGACGCCCTCAACCCCCGATCCAAAACGAGGCGCCTGGACCGACCCGTCCCGGTGGATCTCCCCGTCCCATTTTGATTCAAACGTGGAGTTTCGTCAATATGCAACCCGTTGCATATTGAACTTCACTTAATGTGTAGTAATCGATTGTTGTGATTTGCCATGCCTTGCATATTTAAACTTGACATGCATCATATTTGTTTGTGCATCATGTCATGCATATGTTGTGGTGTTTATCATGTGTTGATTGTTGTTTTCGGATTGCTTCTTCTCGATAGAGTTCCGAAAGCGTTCGGATTGTGAGGATTCGTTCGACTACGTTGGTTCGTCTTCTTCATGGACTCGATCTTCTTCCAAGCGGGATCTCAGGCAAGATGACCCATTTCCTTGGATACCATTACTATCATTGCCATGCTAGATGTCTCGCTTCTATCGCTGTCTCGCTACCTACCACTTGTTTGACAAGCCTCCCAAATTGCCATGAAATGCCTGTAACCCCTCCACATCCCAGCAAACATTGTTTGGCTATGTTACCGCTTGCTCAGCCTTTCTTATAGCGTTGCTAGTTGCAGGTGCAATTGTTTCCAGCTATCACAATATTATTGCTATCTAATTTAATGCACATATATACTTGGTAAAGGGTGGAAGGCTTGGCCTTTTGCTCGGTGTTTTGTTCCACTCTTGCCGCCCTAGTTACTTGTGTACCGGTGTTATGTTCCATAATTGAGCGCTCCTAACATGCTCGGGGTTGTTATGGGGATCCCCTTGACTTTCGTTTTAGGATAAAACTTGTCTGGCAAGGCCCAACATTGGTACTACATTTGCTCAACATAATAATATTGAACACCGTTAGTAATGCATAGGGCGTCATGAACCCGTGGATTAATTTAACATAATACAGGGGGGCCAGTGCTGCTGGTGTTGGTCCCAAACGGGCTGCCTGCGGGGCCGCTTCGAGGAAACTCGGGGATGGGTTTTCCCCGTAGCTAGTCCCATCCGGTCGTGTCCTGATAACGAGATACACGGCTCCTATTGGGTTCGTCGACACGTCGGGCGGCCTTGCTGGATTTGTTTTACCTTTCTCGAACGTCTTGTGCGCGGGATTTCGACGACACTTCGGGCTATCTCGAAGTTGAGATTTTCCATCGGGATTCCGCAAATACTACGGGTGATTCTGAGTTGAGGAATTCCAACGCGGCGTGTGGTTAGTTTGTGATGGATGAGTTGGAGCACCCCTGCAGGGTTTAATCTTTCGGAAAGCCGTGCCCGCGGTTAAGTGGCAACTTGGAAACTTTGTTTAACACCCGGTCATAGCAAACTTGAAGTAAACTCAAATAAAATATACCAACCGTGTGCGTAACCGTGACTGTTTCTTCTCATGAGTCCTTATCCGAGAGAGAACACGGTGGGGTTATGTTTGTTCGTAAGTAGGTGTTCAGGATCTCTTAGAGATCATTACTAGTTCACGACCGTTTATACGACAATCATCCCCCCTTATTCTTGTACTCGTAAGTTAGCCACTCAAATAAAAGCTTAGTGCTTGCTGCAGCCTCACCACTTAACCATACCTCACCCATTAAGCTTTAATAGTCTTCATACCCTTGGAAATGAGATTGTTGAGTCCCTGTGGCTCACATATTACTACAACAACAGTTGCAGGTACAGGTAATGCGATGATTTGACGTGAGTGCGATGCTTGTTTGATTTGGAGTTCTTCTTCTTCTTCTTCTTCTTCTTCTTCATCGATCTAGGATGGGTTCCAGGCGGCAGCCTAGGATAGCAAGGATGGATGTCATTTTATTATTTGTTTTCGTCCGTAGTCGGACCCTGCTCTTCTGTATGATGTTTGGGATATGTTGTTGTATTGATGTGATATTGATGTAGCTTGTGGCGAGTGTAAGCCAATTCCATATACTCATCTCTTCTTTACATGTACTTGTAATGATATCCATTCTTGCGAAACGACGAGATGCGCTTTTATCCCTGTCGAGGCCCTTGTGCCAAAATAAGGATAGGATCGCATCTTAGGCGTTACAAGTTGGTATCAGAGCCTATACCGACCTAGGAGCCCCCTTGATTGATCAAACTTGGCCGAGTCGAGTCTAGTGAAAAACTATTTTGAGTCTAGTTATATCGGAGAGTAGGATTCTTTTTACTCCTCTTCTATGCTCTGGTGAGGAATTACGAATTAGGAATTTTAATTCTACTCCTCTTCTCGCTCAAACTTTTTTTAGGATCACGCGGGTATTTTGGAAACGATGCCGATGTGAAGGAATTCTGTCTTGGTGCTTCCTATTATCGAGGAGTAGAGCTCCGAGGGATTTTTGCACATCGTTATCATTCAGCTTCCTTAGTATCTCAGGACGGAGGATGTTTGAAATTGCTTCAATACTAGTAGTGGCGAGAGGAGTCCGGCATCCCCAGTACTGGTGGAGAGAGTTTGGATGTACTGCCATACTTAGTATCGTTGTGATTACGAGTGTCTGAGGTAGACGAGTTTGCGGAGTTTCTTGGATTATGCTATGGAAGGTTGCGGGTGCAGTTGTAGCTGATTACCTTGGGTACGTTCCTGGGTCCGCAACCCGAATCGCATAAACAAGAAAGACTTTGGAAATTCATAGGTGGGAGTTCAAGTAGTTACCTAGGATTATCCTTCCAGCAAATGCAGATGGGTTATGTATTTGTTTCCGGCTTAATTCTCAAGCCTCACCCTTTGTGTTGTTTTGGAGTATGCTAATTCGAGTTGCTTCGATGTCAAGTGGTGAATTCATATCTTTGCTAACCGGTGTGTTTCTCATCAAGCTAATTCATCCCTCTCCAATACTTGCAAGATCAATCCTCATATTCCTTTCCGGAGTTCGTCTCATCTCTCTCAAGTTGTCTTTGTTTTTCCCACCCTCCCGCCCTTTTCTTCAACGATTAAATTCTCATCAAAGTGCCTTTTCTATTAATGTGATGTTTCCGCTATCTTCTCTTCCGTAATGTATCCGGTGATTCATTGTGAAGATGCTCAGTGCTCAAGTTCATCATTTCTTCGTTATTGTTTTCTTTTCCGGTGGATTCAATCCAATCTCTCGGTGTTCATCATGTCCTTTTTCATTCTCTAAATGCTCTCCCATGTGGGAAGTTCTTATCCAAGCCTCTCTTGTTATTCATCTCATTATTTTATCCGGAGTGCTGAAGATATCATAGAAGATTCGTGTTATCGTTCTAATCCTCTTAAATGTTTTGAGGTTCTCACCTCATCAAGTTTTCAATTTGTACCAGTGCAAACTCTCTTCCTAAGCAATTGCTTCAACGGTGATCTCTTTGAGTGGGCTCATAACTGATACGTCTCCAACATATCTATAATTTATGAAGTATTCATGCCATGTTTAGAATAATTTTATATGATTTTATTAGAACTAACCCGGACTGACGCTGTTTTCAGCAGAACTACCATGGTGTCGTTTTTTGTGCAGAAATAAAAGTTCTCGGAATGGGCTAAAAATTTACGGAGAATATTTTAGGAAAATATAAAAAATACTGGAGCAAAAAGATACTGGAGAGGAGTCCCGAGGCAGCCACAAGCCTAGGGGGCGCGCCCCCCTAGGGCGTGCCCCCTGGCTTCTGGGCCCCTCGGGAGTCCCCTTGATGTGAGCACGACGCCAAAAATTCCTATAAATACCAAACCCCCCAGAAAGAAACCTAGATCGGGAGTTCCGCCGCCGCAAGCCTCTGTAGCCACGAAAAACCAATCGGGAGCCCGTTCCGGCACCCTGCCGAAGGGGGAACGATCACCGGAGGCCATCTTCATCATCCCGGCGGTCTCCATGACGAGGAGGGAGTAGTTCACCCTCGGGGCTGAGGGTATGTACCAGTAGCTATGTGTTTGATCTCTCTCTCTCGTGTTCTTGAGATGGAACGATCTTGATGTACCACGAGTTTTATTAATATAGATGAATCATATGGAGTTTTCCCCTCTCTATCTTCTTGTGATGAATTGAGTTTTCCCTTTGCAGTTTTCTGGTCGGATTGAGTCTTTAAAGGATTTGAGAACACTTGATGTATGACTTGCGATGGGATATCCGTGGTGACAATGGGATGTTCTATTGATCCACTTGATGTATGTTTTGGTGATCAACTTGCGGGTTCCGTGACCTTGGGAATCTATGCATAGGGGTTGGCACACGTTTTCGTCTTGACTCTCCGGTAGAAATTTTGGGGCACTCTTTGAAGTTCTTTGTGTTGGATTGAACATGATGAATCTGAAATTGTGTGATGCATATCGTATAATCAAGCCCATGGGTACTCGTGGTGACATTGGAGTATCTAGGTGACATTAGGGTTTTTGTTGATATGTATCTTAAGGTGTTATTTTAGTACGAACTCTAGGGCTGTTCGTGACACTAATAGGGATAGCTCATAAGATTGATCGGAAAAGATAACTTTGAGGTGGTTTCGTACCCTACAATAATTTCTTCATTTGTTCTCCGCTATTTGTGACTTTGGAGTGAACTCTTTGTCGCACGTGAGGGATTTACATATGATTCAACTATGTCAGTATTGTTGAGAGAACTTGCACTAGTGAAAGTATGAACCCTAGGCCTTGTTTTCAAGCATTGCAATACCGTGTGTGCTCACTTTTATCATGAGTTACCTTGCTGTTTTTATATTTTCAGATTACAAAAACCTATATCTACCATCCATATTACACTTGTATCACCATCTCTTCGCCGAACTAGTGCACCTATACAATTTACCATTGTATTGGGTGTGTTGGGGACACAAGAGACTCTTTGTTATTTGAATGCAGGGTTGTTTGAGAGAGACCATATTCATCCTACGCCTCCCACGGATTGATAAACCTTAGGTCATCCACTTGAGGGAAATTTGCTACTGTCCTACAAAACTCTGCGCTTGGAGGCCCAACACGAGTCTACAAGAAGAAGGTTGCGTAGTAGACATCAAGCTCTTTTCTGGCGCCGTTGCCGGGGAGGTGAGTGCTTGAAGGTATATCTTTAGATCTTGCAATTGAATATTTTAGTTTCCTGTTTTATCACTAGTTTAGTCTATAAAAGAAAACTACAAAAAAATGGAGTTTAGGTTGCATCATTTGTATCGTCTTTATAATGTCTTTCGTGAAAATAAGGATTCAGAAAATTGTGCTCAATTGGTAGAGGAAGAAATTATGAAAATACTTAATGAGAATTCCTTGAATGATGAGCATGATTGCAATGTGGATAGTATGAATTCTCTGAATATGCATGATGCTAATGATATGCAAAGCCACAAGCTTGGGGATGCTATGTTTGATGAAAATGATATGTTTAGTCCCCCAAGTTTTGATGAGGAAATTTATTATGATGATGGCATGACTCCTATCTATGATGATTATGATGATGACATGTATGCTATAAAGAGTGATGGTAACCATGAAACTTGTCATCATGATTTTAATATTCAAAGTGGTTATGTCAATCAAGTATCTCATGATAGTTATTTTGTTGAGTTTGCTCCCACTATTATGAATGAGAAGAAAATTGCTTATGTGGAGAGTGACAAATTTTCTATGCTTGTGGATCATGAAGATAATGCTTTATGTGATAGTTATGTTGTGAAATTCCTTCATGATGCTACTGAAAATTATTATGAGGGAGGAACATATGCTTGTAGGAATTGCAATAATATTAAGTTTCCTCTCTATGTGTTCAAAGTATTGAAGTTATGCTTGTTTTGCCTTCCTACGCTAGTTGATTCTTGCTCCCATATATTGTTTGCTCACAAAATCCCTATGCATAGGAAGTGGGTTAGACTTAAATGTGCTTGTCATGAGATTCATGATGCTCTCTTGCATGTTTCAATTACTATTCTTATGTGAGCATCATTGAAATCATCATGCCTAGCTAAAAGGCATTAAAGAAAAGCGCTTGTTGGGAGACAACCCAATATTTATACCTACTGTTTTTGTGTGTCCACATGATTAAGCTACTGTATAATCATGTTTTATAGCTTTTGTTTCAATAAAGTGCCAAGTAAAGCATTTGGGATAGTGTGGATGATAGTTGACTTGATTCTGTGCAAAAACATAAACTTTTGCTCTCAGTCCAGGAATTTTGTAAATTCACTGGAACATGATTTTGATCTGAATTTTTTTACACATGATTTATATACAAATTTCCTATATTTTCCTAATTTTTCAGAATTTTTAGAGACAGGGAAGTATGGCTACACTACAGATCTTCACAGACTGTTCTGTTTTTGACAGATTCTGTTTTGCATGCATAGTTTGCTTGTTTTAGTGTTTTTGATAGCTTATATTGAGTGATATAAATTATGGGAATGATATAATACAGTAGGTATCGTGTGGTAACAATTATGAATCTTGTCTTGACAGTACCTAAGTGAATGATTTATCTTTATTACACTAACCCTTCTCACGAAGTTCCGTTAAGTTTTGTGTGATTGAAGTTTTCAAGTTTTGGGTGAGACACCGATATGAGGAGCATAAGGAGTGACAAGAACCTAAGCTTGGGGATTCCCAAGGCACCACCAAGGTAATATCCAAGGAAGACTCAAGCGGCTAAGCTTGGGGATTCCCCGGAAGGCATCCCCTCTTTCGTCTTCAACATCGGTATATCTTACTTAGAGCTGTATTTTTATTCATCACATAATATGTGTTTTGCTTGGAGCATCATTTTATTTTCTTGTTTTCTGTTAGGTGTTGTTTATAACCTTGTTTTTCAATAAAAAATTCCATGAATTGCCTTTTAGGATGCTTGAATTGCATGTTTTATGTGTGCTGTGTATAAACAGAAACTTTTGCTGTAGTGTTTGAATTTTCATATTTTACTGGAACGTGGAAAGTTTCTGAAATTTTTACACAGTATTGTCATATAAATTTTATAGCATGTCCTAAATTTTAATAATTTTTTGATTTACATAAGTACACTGTTTTCATAAATTTCTACAGACTGTTCTGTTTAGACAGATTGCTGTCATAGTTTTGTTGTCTACTTATCCTATAGTTTCCATATCCTATATTGGTAGATATAAATTGTGGAGATGATAGTAAACAGTAGATGATGTTTGAAAATTATTGTGCAACTTGTCTTGGCAGTACATAAAGAGTTGATTTATTATTATGTGCACTAACCTATCTCACGAGTTCTTTTCGAGTTTTGTGTGGATGAAGTTTTTGAGAATAGGTGAAACCATGATATGAGAGGATTGAACGAGATACAAAAGCTCAAGCTTGGGGATGCCCAAGGCACCCCAAGTAAATATTTCAAGAAGTCTCAAGCATCTAAGCTTGGGGATGCTACGCATCCCACCTCTCTTCATCAACAATTATCGGTTAGCCTATGTTGAGCCTAAATTTTTATTCGTTCACATAATGCGTGCTATTCTTGGAGTGCTATTTTTCTTTTGCTTGCTGTTGAATAAAATACTTAAAATATGAAATTCTTAGATGAGAGAGTCTTCACATAGTTATTTAATTGTTGGCTACTCATTGATCTTCACTTATATCTTTTTGGAGTAGTTTGTCATTCACTCTCGTGCTTCACTTATATCCTATGAGTAAATGGTTGAATGAATTGAATATCATAAATCTGAAATTAAATATGCTTCATATACTTATCCCATGGGGAGTAATGACTTCACACATAATAATTATAGGTGGTAAAATTTATTGAAAGTTAGCAAACACCGCATTGGTCACTTGAACAATTCATGAAAGAATACTGAAGGAAGAGAGATTCCACATATAAATATACTATCTTGGACATCTTCTATGATTGTGAGCTCATTAATTATTTTCAAACTCGAGCAAATTAGTTAAAATTGGACAAGGAAGACAACTTAATGAGTTATGTTTGGGTATATTTGTATAGAAGTTATATTGTTATGGATCCTCCAACATGTAGTGCTTGCTTCCACCTCATACTAGCCAAAACTTCTGCACCAAGTAGAAATACTACTTGTGCATCCAAACACCCTTAAACCCAAAGTTGTTCCATATGAGTCCACCATACCTACCTATATGCGGTATTTACCTGCCTTTCCAAGTAAATTTGCATGTGCCAAACTCTAAACCTTCAAATAATATTCTGTTTTGTATGACCGAATCGCTCATATAGTGACTAGGGGCTGTCAGTATCTTCCATGCTAGGTGGGTTATTCTCACGATATGTGTTGATTCACTATCATTCATGAGAAAGTGGCTGGTATTTGGGATGCCCAGTTCCATGCTCAAAAATCAAATCAAAATATAATGAAACAAAACTCCCCCAAGATTGTTGTTTGTATGGACGGTACCCGTGGATTCGGCTCGCCGTGGAGTGTGATTGATTGGTGGAGGGGGAGTAAAAACTTTACCATTCTGTTTGGGAACTGCCTATAATGTATCTAGCATGGAAGATACCGAGATCTCTCGGTTGTTATGTTGACAATGAAAGCATACCGCTCAAAATTATTATTCATCTCTGTTTTAAAAGCTCGAGCTCTGGCACCTTTGCAAATCAATGCTTCCCTCTGCGAAGGGCCTATCTTTTACTTTCTAGTACTTACCTTTATGCAAGAGTCATGGTGATCTTCACCACTTCCTATATTTCGCCTTTTTCTCTTGGCAGGCGTCATGTGTTCGGGAATGATCTAAACATATATATCCACACAAATATATTTGATCATGAATTATTATTGTTGACAATTATCTATATGATAAATAAGTTGGGAGGCAAAAACATTAAGCCCCTATCTTTCTCTGTGTTCGATGGATGCTATTTGTTCTAAAAATATGCTTTGAGTGACAATAATCATGGAAGACTGTATGATAGTTGAGTATGTGGAATTTGCTAAATCAAAGCTCTTACATAGACCCTTCCTGAAAATAAGATGAATTGCAATTGTTCGATGACTAGGAATATGGTTTGTTAGTTTTCAAGAAACTTTCTGGCCTATACTTTAACATGTGAATAGCTTGTTACTTGATCATGAGATGTTTTATGAGATGAGCTACTGTTTATGGTTTATATTGATGCTAGAAAAAGTGATTGGAATTATCATTGATCAAACTTGTGCACTTGCTAGCATTCACACTTCATAAATTATTTCTTTTATCATTTACCTACTCGAGGACGAGCAGGAATTAAGCTTGGGGATGCTGATACGTCTCCAACGTATCTATAATTTATGAAGTATTCATGCCATGTTTACAATAATTTTATATGATTTTGGTATGATTTTATTAGAACTAACACGGACTGACGCTGTTTTCAGCAGAACTACCATGGTGTCGTTTTTTGTGCAGAAATAAAAGTTCTCGGAATGGGCTGAAAATTTACGGAGAATATTTTTGGAAAATATAAAAAATACTAGAGCAAAAAGATACCGGAGAGGAGTCCCGAGGCAGCCACAAGCCTAGGGGGCGCCCCCCCTAGGGCGCGCCCCTGGCTTGTGGGCCCCTCGGGAGTCCCCTTGACGTGAGACCGACGCCAAAAATTCCTATAAATACCAAAACCACCAGAAAGAAACCTAGATCGGGAGTTCCGCCGCCACAAGCCTATGTAGCCATGAAAAACCAATCGGGAGCCCGTTCCGGCACCCTGCCGGAGGGGGAAACCATCACCGGAGTCCATCTTCATCATCCCGACGGTCTCCATGACGAGGAGGGAGAAGTTCACCCTCGGGGCTGAGGGTATGTACCAGTAGCTATGTGTTTGATCTCTCTCTCTCTCGTGTTCTTGAGATGGCACGATCTTGATGTACCACGAGCTTTATTAATATAGATGAATCATATGGAGTTTTACCCTCTCTATCTTCTAGTGATGAATTGAGTTTTCCCTTTGAAGTTTTCTTGTCAGATTGAGTCTTTAAAGGATTTGAGAACACTTGATGTATGACTTGCGATGGGATATCCATGGTGACAATGGGATGTTCTATTGATCCACTTGATGTATGTTTTGGTGATCAACTTGCGGGTTCCGTGACCTTGGGAATCTATGCATAGGGGTTGGCACACGTTTTCGTCTTGACTCTCCGGTAGAAACTTTGGGGCACTCTTTGAAGTTCTTTGTGTTGGATTGAACATGATGAATCTGAAGTTGTGTGATGCATATCGTATAATCAAGCCCATGGGTACTCGTGGTGACATTGGAGTATCTAGGTGACATTAGGGTTTTGGTTGATATGTATCTCAAGGTGTTATTTTAGTACGAACTCTAGGTCTATTGGTGACACTTATAGGGATAGCTCATAAGATTGATCGGAAAAGATAACTTTGAGGTGGTTTCGTACCCTACAATAATTTCTTCGTTTGTTCTCCGCTATTTGTGACTTTGGAGTGAACTCTTTGTCGCACGTGAGGGATTTACATATGATTCAACTATGTCAGTATTGTTGAGAGAACTTGCACTAGTGAAAGTATGAACCCTAGGCCTTGTTTTCAAGCATTGCAATACCGTTTGTGCTCACTTTTATCATTAGTTACCTTGCTGTTTTTATATTTTCAGATTACAAAAACCTATATCTACCATCCATATTACACTTGTATCACCATCTCTTCGCCGAACTAGTGCACCTATACAATTTACCATTGTATTGGGTGTGTTGGGGACACAAAAGACTCTTTGTTATTTGATTGCAGGGTTGTTTGAGAGAGACCATCTTCATCCTACGCCTCCCACGGATTGATAAACCTTAGGTCATCCACTTGAGGGAAATTTGCTACTGTCCTACAAAACTCTGCGCTTGGAGGCCCAACACGAGTCTACAAGAAGAAGGTTGCGTAGTAGACATCAATAACCCACAAGTTTTTTCCCAGGATCTTACCTGGCTCTTTTAATCTTCCCGGAGATGTCCTCAAGTTCTTTTCAAATATGACGTAAGAATGAATTCCATCAGTCATATTCCTTCTCCAGATCGTTTCAAAATTATTTTCATCGTTGGCTCAACCTTTCCTTATTAGTTGTTCCAGAGTATCTCGGTAATTCTTGGTGCTGTTTCTCATCATCATTCTCAGAGTTGAAGACCGAAGGAGTGTTTCTCTTAAATCTTGTTCCATTCTCTTGAAGATTCATGGTTTCAGCTTCGTGTTATCCTATCAAATTCTTCTCGATCATCAGTAATTCCATCGATATCTATCCGGAGCATTTGAGTGTTGTTTTCATTTCTCGATCCTCCGAAGGCCATCTTTTCAGAAGATTTCTTCGTTCTCAGCTTTCAGCTCTCGTTCTCAAATTCTTCTCAATTGTTGTCTCTTCGTTCGTATCTCAAGTATTTCGGTGCTTCGTTCAAGTTTTCTGCTAGGCGGATCATGATCTCTTCGTTCTGGTGCATCTTCATTCATTCATTGTATCCTCATTCATTTGCAAATTCTTGCCGGTGGTTCGTTCAAGACTTCTTCAAGCTTGTTTCATCTCCATTCAATCATCTCAAGAAGAATAAGTGGTATGCCAAATCCGTTGCTTGTCATCAATTTAACTTGATGAAGGAGAGACATAACTTAAATCTTATTCTGTTCACCAAGGTGATTTCAACCCTTCTTCCGGAGTTGTTCATGATATCGAATTCTCTATTCTAGTTGCTTATCTTTTTTTTCCCGGAGTTCCAAGTTTTTGAAGTATCTCTTCGCGAAGCTTCATCTAAATCTCTGCAAGACCTCAATCTTGTTCATTTTGCATCCTTTAATTCCTTCTATCATCCTTTCGTTTAAGAATTCTTTCCGGAGGTTCTTCATGGTGGTTCATCAAGATTTCTTTCATTTTCAAGTGTTCTTCAAGATTTTGTTGGAGGTCCTCAAGTAGTCCTTATCTTGCATTTCAAGTGCAATTCTTTCTTCCTTATCTTTTGAGATGGTGCTATATCATTCTTGAATCATGAGGAGTCTCGAAGAGTAGTTGACAAGAATGATATATGTAAACCCATCATCTTCCCCATTGGAGTTATCTTGGCATGGATTTCACCTAAAGCTTTTCCTAAAGATTGTTGCAATCATGGTGTTTATCAATGATCCAAGCTCTCAATGTATCCTCTTGGTGTAAGAGGTTATGCATATCTTGTTGCTCTCTTCAATCTATCATCTTATTTTTGTCAAGATCATGTTCTTTCTTTGCTTATCCTTAATCGGAGTGTTGTGTCAACTTTTCAAGTTCCTTCCATATTATCAATTTTGCCTCCCTTTTCTACCGAAGTGCTGCCCAATTTCTTTTGGAATTCTTGCTTGTTCCTCGTGTGATTCTTCATCTCTTTGCAACCTCCAAGTTTTGTTGGTTTCACTAGTCTGTCAAAGAAGCAACTAAGCTTTACCTCTTCCTTTCGTCTTCCTCTTCCCCTTCTCATTCTAAGATCTTGGGTCGAGATCTCTTGTAAGTGGAGGAGAGTTGTAACAGCCCGAGACTGATGCTCCAGAAGATTGCCCTTTTATTCCGTTGTCATCGTGTGATTCGTTTGATTATCGCATTCATAATCGCATCATTCGCATCATCTGTATATCATCGTCACTCGTTTTCGAAAATTTGCATCCGTTCGTAGTTGCTGGTTCTCTCTGTTCTCGTCGGTGACTATTTCGAGACCAACCACACACGCACGCGCCCGCGGCATCGATAAAATATTGTTTTCAAAGGTGTGTATAAAACTTCTCGGATTGGGTCAAAAGTTGGCATGCAGTCTTGTTATATTGTAGGTAGACCGCCTGCCAAATTTCGTCGCAATCAGAGGTCGTTTGATACCCGAACGGTCGACCGTAGCGGCACCCTCATCGGTTTATTATCGGTCGTTTTCGGTATTTCAAAATCATGTCACGGGCCACCAAACCTTCCCTCTCATCCCCACCTAGCCCAACTACACAGCCCAACCAACCCAACCCAACCCACCTAACCTATCCCCACGACCGGAGCCGTCCGATTGCGATCGGAGGGCTCGAAACGGTGCAAAACTCCCCCTAACCTAGCTCCCCTGCCTATTTAAAGACCCCTCTAGTCCATTTTTGGATGTCCCCAGTCCAAAACCCTAGCCTCCCCAATCTCTAGCCGCCCCGCCATTGTTTTCCGTGCCAAGCCGCTGCCCCGCCGCCACTTGTCGCCGCCAAGTCCACCCAGCGCCGCCGCAGCCACCGCCCGCAGCCAACCAGGGGCTGCCACGTGCCCCCTGGCCGCTCCAAGCTGTGGCGGCCCACGTCAGCCCAGGCCAGGCCCGTCCTGGGCCGCCCCGGGCCCGAACCGGCCTGCTCCTCCCGCTCGGCTCCTCCCTCCCGCACCTCGCCGGTGCGCCGCCGCCTCCCTCCACGCCGGCGACGAGCCCTGCCGGAGCCCCTCCGCTGAGCCGCCGCTGCCGGCCACCTCGCCCCCGACCAGGTCGTCCCGTCGCCCTCCTCCCTTCCCCCTCTTCTTTCTCTCCTCTCCCCTAACCTCTGCTCCCTCTCTCTCTGTCCCGAGCTGCAGGGGACCGCCGCCGGGGAACCGCATCGCCACCGGCCTCCGTTCGCCGCGCCGCCTGCGGATCCGGGATGGCCGGGCTCGGATCTGCCCATTTTTGCCGTTCTCGGCACCCCCTTGAGCCCTTCTTGCCGGGATCCGATGAGCTCCTCGCCGCCGTGGCCATGGCCTCTTCTCTGGTCAGCGCGGGACAGCGCCGTCCCTGGACGCCCTCAACCCCCGATCCAAAACGAGGCGCCTGGACCGACCCGTCCCGGTGGATCTCCCCGTCCCGTTTTCCCCGAGGTGGTTTTTTTTTCTAAGTCTTTAAACTGCGTGCATTTTCAGCATCTTTGCATTTTGAGAAGGCCATAACTTTGTGCATATGTATCCGTTTGTGATGGGCAATATATGAAAATGCATCTACTTTCCGTGCTCTACATGATAGAATCACTTGCATGAATTATAGGGATCATCTATAGGTACCAATCTGTGTTGCAAAAGTGCATCTCATCGTAATATGCAAATCTGTTATTTTATTCGATCTTCCGCGGATGGTTGCATCTCAACCGTAGGACTTTTGCATGTGGTGTTTTCATGAGTATTGCCCTATGTTATGTCCACTATCATGCCATGCCTCTGGTCGCTAGGTAGGAATTCATTAACATGTCAATTTCTTGCTCTCAAGTGGCTATCACGTTAATACTGAAATCTGTTAACGATGAGTTCCGTTTTGCGAGCATCATATTAAGAAACCATGCATCCTATGTAATTGTGCCAATGGAATGATTTGAAGTGTGTCATGTATACTTGCTGTTAGAGTCCTTGCCATGCCTATAAATGATTGCTATGCCACTGTTATTGCCATGTCAACATGCATAGTCAATACTGTAGTTTTGGGAGATAGCTAAATTTCACAAAGTCTGAAACTGTTATTTTGTTGCCATGTTGTCATGTGATTTGCTATTGATCTAGGAGTCTTTTGTGGTTGCTCCCAAGGAGTCTTTTGTTAAGCATGTTGTTTTCTACCAGGTTGTTCCTTTTGATGCCATGTATAGGATTTGCATCATAGTTATATTCATTGTCCAATATGTCAATCTGTTAAAAACTGCTGCTCATGTCTACCCTAATTTTCACTAAGTCTGAGAATCTGTTTTCTTCATGATGGCATGTTGAGTTGATGTTTGCTATGATTCTATGCATAATTAGACCTTGCCACCATGGAATGAATTGTAGTGCATCATGTCTACTTCCATGCTGTTAAGTTTCATGCCAATATATGCCCTGTAGCATATAGTTTTATTGCTGCCAATATGCCTTCGTGAAAATCTGCTATGCTAAAACCTGTTATTTTCACTAAGTCCTAATCTGCTATATTTTGTTGCCATGTTATGAGCTTCATACCATGTGATCCATGACTCTTTTGAGTATGATATGTGAAGATGAAATGTAGTGTGTGTTATATGCTACTGCCCCATGCTTAGTTTGTGCATTTTAGAATCTTGTAGCTTGTTGTTTTCATGTGTGCAATATGCTATGTTGCTGTTTTGGACAGATTTGAACTAAAACTTGTATTGGTGATTGTGGTTGAACCGTAGCTCCGTTTTGGACATGCCATATATGAAACTTACTTAGAATCTCATGTAGTTTCATAATAACTTGCTGCATTCATGATTTGAAGTGGTTGTGGTTGTCTTTTTCATGCATTTTGCATTCATGTCATGTTCATCTTGTGAGGGTCATATCTTTTAGACCGTAGCTCCGTTTGAGATGTTCTATATATGTAAATCGACTAGAATGACGAGTAGAATCTCATTGTGCGTCTTATTTCCCTTTTTAATAAATATAAAACATGGTTAGTTCAGATCTGGACCAGTTTCGAAATTAACTCTTGAGGTCGTTTCGGAAATACTATATGTTGTTTCCGACCTCATTTAAGATGCCTAGATAGTGTAGTTTCATTATGCTTCACCTCTTGCCATGTTAACAACATTTAAACATGCCGTGTAAATAAACGAGAGTGAACTAAATGTTTCAAACGTGGAGTTTCATCAATATGCAACCCGTTGCATATTGAACTTCACTTAATGTGTAGTAATCGATTGTTGTGATTTGCCATGCCTTGCATATTTAAACTTGACATGCATCATATTTGTTTGTGCATCATGTCATGCATATGTTGTGGTGTTTATCATGTGTTGATTGTTGTTTTCGGATTGCTTCTTCTCGATAGAGTTCCGAAAGCGTTCGGATTGTGAGGATTCGTTCGACTACGTTGGTTCGTCTTCTTCATGGACTCGATCTTCTTCCAAGCGGGATCTCAGGCAAGATGAACCATTTCCTTGGATACCATTACTATCATTGCCATGCTAGATGTCTCGCTTCTATCGCTGTCTCGCTACCTACCACTTGTTTGACAAGCCTCCCAAATTGCCATGAAATGCCTGTAACCCCTCCACATCCCAGCAAACATTGTTTGGCTATGTTACCGCTTGCTCAGCCTTTCTTATAGCGTTGCTAGTTGCAGGTGCAATTGTTTCCAGCTATCACAATATTATTGCTATCTAATTTAATGCACATATATACTTGGTAAAGGGTGGAAGGCTTGGCCTTTTGCTCGGTGTTTTGTTCCACTCTTGCCGCCCTAGTTACTTGTGTACCGGTGTTATGTTCCATAATTGAGCGCTCCTAACATGCTCGGGGTTGTTATGGGGATCCCCTTGACTTTCGTTTTAGGATAAAACTTGTCTGGCAAGGCCCAACATTGGTACTACATTTGCTCAACATAATAATATTGAACACCGTTAGTAATGCATAGGGCGTCATGAACCCATGGATTAATTTAACATAATACAGGGGGGCCAGTGCTGTTGGTGTTGGTCCCAAACGGGCTGCCTGCGGGGCCGCCTCGAGGAAACTCGGGGATGGGTTTTCCCCGTAGCTAGTCCCATCCGGTCGTGTCCTGAGAACGAGATACGCGGCTCCTATCGGGTTTGTCGACACGTCGGGCAGCCTTGCTGGATTTGTTTTACCTTTCTCGAACGTCTTGTGCGTGGGATTTCGACAACACTTTGGGCTATCTCGAAGTTGAGATTTTCCACCGGGATTCCGCAAATACTACGGGTGATTCCGAGTTGAGGAATTCCAATGCGGCGTGTGGTTAGTTTGTGATGGATGAGTTGGAGCACCCCTGCAGGGTTTAATCTTTCGGAAAGCCGTGCCCGCGGTTAAGTGGCAACTTGGAAACTTTGTTTAACACCGGGTCATAGCAAACTTGAAGTAAACTCAAATAAAATACACCAACCGTGTGCGTGACCATGACTGTCTCTTCTTGTGAGTCCTTATCCGAGAGAGAACACGGTGGGGTTATGTTTGTTCGTAAGTAGGTGTTCAGAATCTCTTAGAGATCATTACTAGTTCACGACCGTTTATACGACAATCATCCCCCCTTATTCTTGTACTCGTAAGTTAGCCACTCAAATAAAAGCTTAGTGCTTGCTGCAGCCTCACCACTTAACCATACCTCACCCATTAAGCTTTAATAGTCTTGATACCCTTGGAAATGAGATTGCTGAGTCCCTGTGGCTCACAGATTACTACAACAATAGTTGCAGGTATAGGTAATGCGACGATTTGACGTGAGCGCGATGCTTGTTTGATTTGGAGTTCTTCTTCTTCTTCATCGATCTAGGATGGGTTCCAGGCGGCAGCCTGGGATAGCAAGGATGGATGTCATTTTATCGTTTGTTTTCGTCCGTAGTCGGACCCTGCTCTTCTGTATGATGTTTGGGATATGTTGTTGTATTGATGTGATATTGATGTAGCTTGTGGCGAGTGTAAGCCAATTCCATATACTCATCTCTTCTTTACATGTACTTGTAATGATATCCATTCTTGCGAAACGACGAGATGCGCTTCTATCCCTGTCGAGGCCCTCGTGCCAAAATAAGGATAGGATTGCATCTTGGGCATTACAGTAGGCTTCCGCGTTCCTCCCGAGCTGCTACCCCAGGGCGATGTGCATTAGCCGCTGGAAGGTTGCGCCAGCGTTCCGTAGCCCGAGGGCAGGCACGTGTAGCAGAACACACCACTCGTGGTGAGGAAGGCTGTCTTCTCAACGTCTTCCACCGCCATCTTGATCTGATGGTAGCCCGAGAAAGCGTCCAGGAAGCATAAAAGGTCGCACTCGGCGGTGGAGTCCACGATCTGGTCGATGCGCGACAGCGGGAACGGGTCCTGGGGGCAGGCCTTGTTGAGGTTCGTGAAGTCGACACACATGCGCTCCTTCCCACACTTCTTCGGGACGACTACTGGATTGGCGAGCCACTCCGGATACTGCACCTCTCGGATGACTCCGGCCTCCTTCAGCTTGCCAACCTCTTGGGTGATGAACGCCTGCTTCTCTTGAGCCTGCCTCCTCGCCTTTTGTTTCATTGGGCGTGCATTGGGACACACCATGCGGTGGTGCTCGATCACATCCCTCGGGACCCCCACCAGGTCAGAAGCGTTCCACCCGAACGCATCCTTGTTCGTGCGAAGGAAGGCTACCAACGCCTCCTCCTGCTTCTGGGGCAGGCCGGCACCGATGGTGAAGGTAAGGCCAGGATTGTCGTTGCCTACAGGCACCTGCTTCGTTTCAGCCCGGTTCTGAGAGAACAGCTGCTTCTTCTTCACCGGCGCAACGTTGACGACGCCCCCGGTGCCCTCCGCAGACTGCGGAGCGTCCCCATCATTGAGGCGTGCCACGGCCGCCGCTTTGTAGGCGAGCTTGAGCGCGTGGGCTGCGTCCTTGGCGTCTCCGGCGACGGAGAGGATGCCTCCGCTCCCGGGCATCTTGATGTCACACCCAAGATGCCGTCCTATCCCTATTAAGGCTTGTGGCCTCGACGGGGATAGAAGCGCATCTCGTCGTTCGCAAGTGCAGTAAAACATTGCAATATATGTAGGAAGAGATGAGTATATGAGTTGGCTTACACTCGCCACAAGTTATCTTACAAGTTCACACAAATTTATTCATACATCAATCAGAAGGCAGGGTCCGGCTACGGACGAAATCAAACGATAAAAGAAGCCAATGTAAAACTGTCTTGCTATCCCAGGATCACCACCACGAAGCTCCCTACTCGTCTGGATAAGTAACATACATACGTTTACTCTCTTCGTCGTACTCCCATTGGAGTTGAGTCACATCTTCTGGCACGTTCTGATCAACACCTGCACCTATATTGTTGTAATCTGTGAGCCACAGGGACTCAGCAATCTCATAACCCGGGTACCGAAACTATGTAAGCCATTGGGTAAGGAATTGGTTAAGTGGTGAGGCTGCAGCAAGCGCTAAGCATATATTTGGTGGCTAACTTACGAGAACATGAATGTAAATATGGTGGCATACGTAAGACGATCGTGAAGTAGCATGATCACTAAGTGATCCTGAACACCTACTTACGTCAATCATAACCCCACCGTGTTCTCTCTCGGTTCATGTTCACGAGCAGAGACAGTCATGGTTACGCACACAGTTGGTGTATTTTATTTGAATTTACTTCAAGTTTACTATAACCGGGTGTTAAACAAGTTTCCAAGTTGCCACGTAACCGCGGGCACGGCATTCCGAAAAGATTAAACCCTGCAGGGGTGCTCCAACTCATCCATCACAAACTAACCACACGCCGCGGGAATAACCTCGACCACGAATCTCGTGATCTTCCTAGGCAATTCCACGGGAAAACCGCAACCTCGAGATAGCCCGAAGAAAACCAGAATTCCGCGCGCAAGACATTCGAGAAAGGTAAAACAAGTCCAGCAAGACCACCCGACGTGTGGACGAACCCGATAGGAGCCACGTATCTCGTTCTCAGGACACGACAGATAAGCGACGCGTACGGTGGCCTGATAGAAATCACCCAAGTTGCCCTGGGGTGGCCCCGCACAGTGCTCTAGGTTGGACCAACACTCATGAGGAGCACTGGCCCGGGGGTTGATTAATTATCCACGGGGTAGCTATGCCCTATGCAATTTTATTTAGTTGTTAGCAAATGTAGTACCAAAGTTGGGTCTTGCCAGACAAGTTTTAATCTAAAACAAATGGTCAAGGGGGTCCCCATAACAACCCCGAGCATGTTAGGAGCGCAAAATATGGAATATAACACCGGTACTCGGAACTAATGCGGCAAAAGCGGAACAAAACACTGAGCAAAAGGCCAAGCCTTCCACCGTTGCCAGATATATATGTGCATTAAATTAAATAACAATAAATAGAGTTATATAAACAAAATCCATGTTGACACATGGAAAGCTTGCACCTGCAACTAGCAACGCTATAAGATAAGGGCTGAGCAGCGGTAACGTAGCCAATCAATGTTTGCTAGGTAGTGGAGGGGTTAGAGGCTTTCATGGCAATTTGGAGGCCGACAGTTTAAGTGGTAGGTAACGGAAAACATAACGGTAACAGCGAGACATCTAGCAAGGCAAAAATAGTGTCGGGATCCGGGTATGATCATCTTGCCTGTTGGTTCTTCAGAGGGACAAAGAGCTGGGTCCTCGTAGTTGTACTCTCCGGGTTCCTCGTACTCAGGCTCAACACTCGCGTCTACCCAGAGAGAATAGCAACCAATAAACAAACAACGAGGTGCAATGCACAAACAAGATGATGCATGGTCATATTAAGAAATATAGCATGGCAAGCCTATGCTAGTCCTGTTTCACATAAATTTATTAAGTTGTTTAGTATTCTGGACAGAACCTCAATGTTACTTATTTGAACATGCATGATCATGGAAAATATGGATGCTTCATGCAAAATCGATGCAAATGCATATGTAGAACGTTGCAAACAGAGTAACGTAGCTCACGGTACGCTCACGACAAGGTACGAACGTTAACGGAGACAAAACACAACATGAGACAATCTCTGGGCTATACCTTGGTATTCCAAGGATGCCACTGGATAGGAAATGAAAATCTAGCAATAATAGAGCTAAAGGTCAAGCAAAACTATGGAGTATAGCTCCCACAAGTCACAAAACATTCAAACACACAATCTGTCCACAAACAGCAACATGGCATCTTGCGACACTCATAAAAAGAGCTACAACAAGTTTTAAATCAAAACCAAGGCATGTACAGAAACTATACGGCATGCTTAACAAATCATCCATCTACAGAAACTTTAAAGGAAGCATGGATCAATAGCAAATATGCTCACAAGATAGCATGTTGAATCAGTTTTTAGGGACTTAGTGAAAATTCCAGTTTTATAGAATCTGAGTTAACCAGATGGCATATTAACAGCACTATTTATATATGCTAGAGGGCATTTCATGGCATGAAAATTAAAAGGATGGTAGAGGGCAACACCCACTCCAATTCATTAGCACTGAGGATGAGCTAGAACACAACATATCACTTGATAGCATCCTCTAAACATGTCATGATTATAACAGCAACTTAGCAAGGCAAAACTGGACACATGTTAACAGAATAGCAACTTGACAGCAGGTTTTAAATATGATGCAAGGGCTTAATGCTCAAGTTCTTAGCACAATTAGGTATAGCATGAATAGCTCAACAAAACATGTTAAGGCCCCAAACTCAAAGAACACTACATTCATGGGAACCATCCTCTAAATATGGCAAGAAAATAACATCATTCAACACTTGGCAAAATTTGAGACATGAAACCAGTGTTATTTTCTTAGCATGTTAACAGCAAGAAACCCACTTATCCACAAGCTTAACATGCCAAACAAAAATACCAGGGTCTAGTACCCACTAAATACTAGCATATTCATGTTGACAAGTTTCCCAAAAGATGCTTGGATTAAATCATGTGAAAATGACAAGATGGCATATTGGGAGAAAAATGACATTTTGCAAACTTTCTCTTATGACCAAACAAAGTACACCATTGGATTCCTTGGGAAATTCTACCCCAAAATCATATATTACACTCATATGTCCATGTCAATAAATTGCCCAAAACTCAATTCGAAAATACACACATGCACTTATAAGTCACTTATTACCCTATTTGAACATCTCCTAAAATGGCAGTGTCCTGATCTGGAATACTACCAGAAATTAAAAAAAAACACAAACAGAGAAGACAAAAATAAAACAAACAAATAAAAAAAAGGAGGGGGTCCCACTGGCAGTGAGCCAGGGCCCCCTGAGTGGCTCACAAGGTGGCCCCATGGCCCACCTGTCACACACACACAGGAGCACACACACTCAGAAAATAAATAAAAAGGGGCGATGTGCCCACTGGGGATCGAACCCACGCCCCCCTGGTCGAGCCGGTTCGGTCGAACCACTCGGCCACTCGCTCGCATCTGACCAGAGACAGGCTGCACAGCACATAACACATCCCTTGGCGAGAGGCCTGGCCCCACGCGACAGAGACACACACACTCATCTCACCGGCGACGAACAGAGGCGGAGCACTCGCGACGGAGGGGGCCTCCGACGACCAAACCGAGCGGCGGATGGCACCACTACACGCGCCACAACATCCCGCACACGCACGCACACGCATAGGGCCTGAGACGCGCTAGAACGCTCCCGGCGTTGAGGAACTCCGGCGGCGACATCGGAGTCGAACAGCGAGCTACGAGGAAGGGATCGAGCACTACAATGCAAAAACGGAACCTTCGCACGGTCTGGAGCTCAAGCACATACGCGCACACGCAAGAACTGGACGGAACACTCGCCAGCGACGAGGTCCGACGGCGGCGAGAACCTGACTACGCGGAGACGGCGCTACACGATGCAATCGCACGCAGGAAGCTAGCGGGGACGGGAAGAAGCTCACAGGGAGGCGCTCGCGTCGATGAACGGGCTTGAGGAAGACGGACGGCGACGAATTTGAACGGCGACGACCGGCGGGCACGGAGGAAGAAGGCAGCAATTCCGGCGATTCTTGGCGTCCCGCGACGATGCAGAGGACGACGAGGAAGAAGAGGATGACGCAGAGCGATCCCAACGCTCGCCTGCTCGAGGGGCTCGCCGGAGATGCACCCGCGAAGATCGGCGCTCTCTGAACCCGCTCACTCACTGAATCTGGGGGAAGAACGAACCTGGCGGCGGCGGCGAAGGAAGAGGGGGAAACCCTAGGGTCAGGCACGCACGCCGAGGGGGGATTTATAGGCCGGGAGGCATAGCACTAGCCTCGCCACCCTGGCCATGGCGGGTCCCCGCGCGGAAGCTCTCTGAGAGGGAGCTGGAAAGCGAGGAAGAAGAAAGGCGGAAGGAGAGGCTGATGCGCGGGCCCGGGGCGCGCCACGCTGGTGGGTACGAGCGCACTGCCTAGCTGGGCCGCGGGAGGAAGGAAGCCCAGGTGGGCCGGCACTCTCTCTCTGCGTAAAAATAAAACACAGGGCCTTTCTATTTAAATAAAACAACACAAGAGAAAAAATAACCAGGCATGTTTGAGAAAGAATTTGGGAGGAAGAAAATATGTTTTGGAATCACCAAATTGTACCGTATTCAAATAAAATGGAGTTGGCATTTTTAGGGCAACAAAAATAAATGCATATTTTAATTCAAATAGCAATCTGTTTTGGAGAAAGAGGTTGGATGCATTTCAAACATGATTAGGAGCTGGTTTAGAATACATTTTGGAATATTTGGAAGATGCCCACCATTTTTAATATATGAAAACAGCAAGTAAAACATTAGCATGTGGTATATTTGAATAAGAGATAGAGGGGGATGGTTTGCTTATGGAAAAGAGGTAGAACCTTAACCACACACCATCACATCCACAACACAACCACTCACATCACAACAATCACAAGCACAAGCATGGCGATAATTAATATGCACTTGGTATGATGACCATGATGGCATGATGCATGAAATGACTAAGATACATGAAATCACAAGAGGCAAGATGAAACTCAAATCATATGATGGCATTGATAACATCCATGGAAGGTCACACATGAGAAATATATTACAAATAGCAAAGGAATGCTCTTGGGCTGTTACAACTCTCCCCCACTACATGAGGATCTCGTCCCGAGATCTAGGAATGGAAGAATTCTGGAAATTCGGAACGGAGATGGTCCTCTCGTTCCCAAGTGGCTTCTTTGTCGGAGTGATGTGACCACTTCACCTTTAGAAACTTGATTGACTTGTTGCGAGTCTTATGCTCAGTTTCTTCAAGGATAGCAACTGGATGCTCATGATAGGATAGGTCTTCCTGGAGATCAATTTCTTGGAGATCAACGGTGCGCTCGGGAGTCTTGAAACACTTCCGGAGCTGAGAGACGTGAAACACATCATGCACATTTGCGAAATTGGGAGGAAGCTCGAGTTGGTAGGCAAGGTCACCCCTCTTGCCCACAATCTTGAAAGGACCCACAAAGCGTGGAGCAAGCTTTCCTTTGATGCCAAAGCGTTGAGTGCCCTTCATGGGAGACACTCTGAGATAGACAAAATCATCGATCTGAAAGGTCATGTCACGATGCTTGCTATCGTAATAGCTCTTTTGGCGGGATTGAGCTGCTTTGAGATTTGCACGAATGACATGGCACATTTCTTCTGCTTCAGTGATCATGTCATTACGAAGGATTTGACGCTCACCGGTTTCAGACCAATTGAGCGGGGTGCGGCACTTCCTGCCATAGAGAATCTCGAAAGGAGCTTTGCCGGAACTTGCTTGGAAGCTATTGTTGTATGAGAACTCAGCAAGCGGGAGACAATCTTCCCACTTCATGCGAAATGAAATCACACAAGCTCTGAGCATATCTTCAAGGATTTGATTGACTCTCTCAACTTGACCACCAGTCTGAGGATGGAAAGATGTGCTGAAATGGAGATTAGTCCCCATTGCAGTCTGGAAGGAATCCCAAAACTTGGAAGTGAAGATGCTTCCACGATCTGAGGATATGAGCTTAGGAACACCGTGCAAAGAAACTATCCTTGACGTGTACACCTCTGCTAGCTGAGCTGCCGAGATAGATTCTTTGACCGGAAGGAAGTGGGCAACTTTGGTGAGCTTGTCGATGACCACGAAGATGGCATCATTCCCTCTCTTGGACTTAGGAAACCCAGTGACGAAATCCATTTCAACATGATCGAATTTCCACTCTGGGATAGGCAAAGGTTGAAGGAGGCCTGCTGGATGTTGATGTTCCGCCTTCACTCTGCGACAAACATCACACTCGTTCACGAACTGAGCAATCTCGCATTTCATACGAGTCCACCAGAAGGTTTGCTTGAGGTCTTGATACATTTTGGAACTCCCTGGATGCATTGAGAGGAGGGAATTATGTGCTTCATCCATGATAACCATCCTGAGATCACCTTTCGGAACCACCAGACGGTCCTCGAAGAACAAGGTGTCTTTGTCATCAACACAGAAGCACTTATACTTTGGAATGCTCTTGGCCACACCTTTCTTCACTTTCTTCACCATAGCATCAAGAAGCTGAGCTTGGTGAACCTGATCTTCTAGAGTCGGAGAGACTTGAAGATTTGCAAGAAAACCTTGAGGAACAATTTGGAGATTGAGCTTGCGGAATGCTTCACAAAGCTCGGGTTGAAGAGGCTTGAGAATAAGTCTGTTGCAGTACGCCTTTCTGCTCAGCGCGTCTGCAATGACATTTTCTTTTCCCGGAGTATATTCAATGCTTGGATTGAAGTCCTCGATCATTTCCACCCAACGTGACTGCCGAAGATTGAGATTGGGTTGGGTGAAAATGTACTTCAAGCTCTTGTGGTCGGTGAACACCTCAACTGGTCTTCCCAAAAACAGATGTCTCCACGTCATCAGAGCATGCACAACTGCCGCCAGCTCAAGATCATGAGTGGGGTAGTTCTTCTTGCTAGGCTTCAGCTGCCGCGAGGTATAAGCCACAACCTTCTTATCTTGCATGATAATGCCACCGAGACCTTGGAGAGAAGCATCACAAAATACTTGGAAAGGCTTGGATTGCTCGGGAGGAACAAGAACTGGAGCCAAAGTCAGCTTCTGTTTGAGTGTATTGAACGCCACATCACACTCAGGAGACCACACAAACTTGACATTCTTCTGAAGGGGGTTGGACAGAGGCTTAGCAATTTGAGAGAAGTTCTCGACGAATCTTCTGCAATAGCTTGCAAGGCCGAGGAAGCTACGAAGCTGCTTGACATTCTGAGGAGGCTCGCACTTCACAATTGCCTCAACTTTCTCAGGGTGCACTTTAATGCCCTCGGCAGAGATGACATGCCCAAGGTACACCACTTCATTGAGCCAAAACTCACACTTTGAGAACTTAGCATAAAACCGATGTTCTCTTAGCTTGTCAAGCACAAGCCTGAGATGTACTGCATGCTCTTCTCCAGTCTCCGAGAATACGAGAATATCATCCAAATACACCAAGACGAACTCATTCTTGAAAGGAGAGAATATGAAGTTCATCATTCTGGAGAAGGCCAGAGGCGCATTTGCTAGACCAAAAGACATGACGGTGTACTCATAAGAGCGAAAACTCGTCCTGAAAGCAGTCTTTGGAATATCTTCTTCACGAATGCGGATTTGATGATAGCCCATACGGAGATCTAACTTCGAGAAAACCTTGGCACCTTTCAATTGCTCAAACAACTCATTGATGTTGGGAAGTGGGTATTTGTTCCTGATTGTCTTCTTGTTCAATGGACGGTAATCGACGCATAGTCGGTCCGTGCCATCCTTCTTCTTGACAAACAGTACACCACAACCCCAAGGTGAAGAACTTGGTCTGATCAGACCCAGACGCTCTTGTTCATCTAGCTGTTTCTTCAATTCTTTCGGCTCTTCGGGGCCAAGCTTATAAGGACGCTTGCACACCGGTTCAGTTCCAGGCTCGAGTTCAATCACAAATTCCACTGGCCTGTGAGGAGGCATTCCTGGCAACTCTTCTGGAAAGATATCTTCATACTCCGAGACAACGGGAATTTGAGAGATGGCAGAAATCTCACCCTTCTCATTGAGAGAAAATAGACGAATCGTGTCATCGCGAGCAGCAAAAATGATCACATCTTCAGAAGGATGAGTCAATTGGACTTCTTTAGCTTTGCAATCAACATAAGCCTTGTTCATCGCCAGGAAATCCATGCCAAGAATAAGATCAATATCGGAATTGCCGAGCACAATTGGAGAGGCCAGAAAAGAATAATTGCCCATCTTGATAGAAACATCCGGAACAACCTTGTTAGCGCTCATGAGAGTGCCGGGAGAAACAACATGCAATGCTTTGCTCAAATATTCAGAATCGAAGTCATGCTTGGAGAAGAATGTTTTTGACATGAATGAATGCGATGCACCAGTGTCAAACAAAACTTTTGCAGGAATAGAATTAACTGGGAGATTACCCATGATCACTTGAGAAGAATCCTCTGCTTCAGCTGCATTCACCATGTTCACTCTTGTTGACTTGGGATTATGCTTCACCATAGCACTGCCTGGGGGCCTGATAGGAGGAGGAGGCGGGAGACGCCGCTGGTTGTTGCACTTGTTGGAGTAATGGCCCTTCTGACCACACTTGTGACAAGTAACCTCTGAGAGCGGACGGAAGTTGCCTGGAGGAGGAGCATTTGCTGACTTGGGAGCCTGAGGCCTTTGCTGAAATCCTGGGTTGGGTGGGTGGGAAGGACCACGACCACCGTGCTGCCTCTGCTGCTGAGGGGGACGAAACGGAGGAGGAGGAGGAACCCAATACTTCTGCTGCTTAGGAATCATCTGAGAGTTGGAAGAAGAAGAATATGATTCCCTGGATCGCTTCCTTGAGTTCTCTAATCTGAGCTGAGTTGCCTCGACCTTTAGAGCCATGTTGTAGAACTGATCAAACTCACGAGGCTCTTGCAGGACTAGACCCGGCTGAAGTTCATCCTTGAGACCACCTCTGAACTAATAAATCATTGACTTCTCATCGGGAACATCTTGCTTAGCATAGCGGGCCAGATTCTGGAACTCGATGTTATACTAATAGACAGACTTGCTCCCCTGCTTTAAATTCCTGAACTTCTCACGCATCTCCTCGACAAAGCTCGTCGGGATATGATGAGCTCTGAAGTCACGACAGAAATCATCCCAGCTGATAACACGATCACCTCTAGAATCCTTGTACTGCTGCCACCAATCTGCTGCCTGACCCTTGAGCTAGAAAGTCGCAAACTTGACATAGTCCGCAGGTCTGACATTGCTGCACTCAAAATGCTCGTTCATGTCACGGAGCCAGTCGTCTGCATCGAGAGGCTGCTCACAACAGGTGTAGGACTTGGGTTGATTTGCGAGGAACTGGTTCAGAGTTGCGAACTGAGGTTGATTCTGAAAATTCCCTTGATGACCTTGCTGTCCCTGCTCTCTTTCCTGCAGCAACCTGAGCAACATCTGGGTATTCACATTGGTTGCGGCCATCACTGCTTGCCATGCCTCCGGACGTGGAGGTGGTGGTGGGGGTGGTGGAGGATCAGACTGCTCCCCCTCACGACCTGGGTTCCCACGAGTTGCCGGAGCCATCCTGAAGATGGACAGAATAATCAGCAAACCATTGATAAGATGATTGAAATAAGCTGAATCAACGGCTTGAAAGAAATTGCAACAGAATATCATCAATTGCATTCAAACTGCAAATAGTAAGAACGCTTTCTGCAGGATCTTGATAACATCATTAGAACATGAAGCCACTTGAAATAACACAAAAGTATTGAGCTAAGGTTGCTCGGAACAAATGTACAACCATTATACATCTGTCGGAAGATGATCCTAAGAACTACTGGAATTCCCACCTAAGAATTTCTGAAGTCTTTCTTGTTTATGCGATTCGGGTTGCGGACCCAGGAACGTACCCAAGGTAATCAGCTACAACTGCACCCGCAACCTTCCACACCATAATTCAAGAAACTCCGCAAACTCGTCTACCTCAGACGCTCGTAATCATAACGATACTAAACATGGCAGTACCCCGGACGCCTCCCCAGTACTGGGTGACTCCGATCTTATCTCGCCACGAGAAGTATTGAAGCAATTTCGAACACCCTCCGTCCTGAGATACTAAGGAAACTGAACGATAACGATGTGTCAAGAATCCCCTGGAGCTCAACTCCCCGGAAGAAATCAAGTCAGACAGGAGGCACCAAGACAGAACTCCGTCACATCGGTATCATATAGATTCCAAAATATCCGCGTGATCCTAAAAAAAAATTTGAGCGAGAAGAGGAGTAGAATGAAAATTCCTAAGTCGAATACCTCACCAGAGTATAGAAGAGGAGAAAAAGAATCCTACTCTCCGATATAACTAGACTCAAAATAGTTATTTTACTAGACTCGACTCGGCCAAGTTCGATCAAGCAAGGGGCTCCTATGGTCGGTATGGCTCTGAATACCAACTTGTCACACCCAAGATGCGGTCCTATCCCTATTAAGGCTTGTGGCCTCGATGGGGATAGAAGCGCATCTCGTCGTTCGCAAGTACAGTAAAACATTGCAATACTTGTAGGAAGAGATGAGTATATGAGTTGTCTTACACTCGCCACAAGCTATCTTACAAGTTCACACAAATTTATTCATACATCAATCAGAAGGCAGGGTCCGGCTACGGACGAAATCAAACGATAAAAGAAGCAAATGTAAAACTGTCTTGCTATCCCAGGATCACCACCACGAAGCTCCCTACTCGTCTGGATAAGTAACATACATACGTCTACTCTCTTCGTCGTACTCCCACTGGAGCTGAGTCACATCTTCTGGCACGATCTCATCAACACCTGCACCTGTATTGTTGTAATCTGTGAGCCACAGGGACTCAACAATCTCATAACCCGGGTACCAAAACTATGTAAGCCATTGGGTAAGGAATTGGTTAAGTGGTGAGGCTGCAGCAAGCGCTAAGCATATATTTGGTGGCTAACTTACGAGAACATGAATGTAAATATGGTGGCATACGTAAGACGATCGTGAACTAGCATGATCACTAAGTGATCCTGAACACCTACTTACGTCAATCATAACCCCACCGTGTTCTCTCTCGGTTCATGTTCACGAGCAGAGATAGTCACGGTTACGCACACAGTTGGTGTATTTTATTTGAGTTTACTTCAAGTTTACTATAACCGGGTGTTAAACAAGTTTCCAAGTTGCCACGTAACCGTGGGCACGGCTTTCCGAAAAGATTAAACCCTGCAAGGGAGCTCCAACTCATCCATCACAAACTAACCACACGCCGCGGGAATAACCTCGACCACGAATCTCGTGATCTTCCTAGGCAATTCCACGGTAAAACCGCAACCTCGAGATAGCCCGAAGAAAACCGGAATTCCTCGCGCAAGACATTCGAGAAAGGTAAAACAAGTCCAGCAAGACCACCCGACGTGTTGACGAACCCGATAGGAGCCGCGTATCTCGTTCTCAGGACACGACAGATAAGCGACGCGTACGGTGGCCTGATAGAAATCACCCAAGTTGCCCTGGGGTGGCCCCGCACAGTGCTCTAGTTTGGACCAACACTCATGAGGAGCACTGGCCCGGCGATTGATTAATTATCCACGGGGTAGCTATGCCCTATGCAATTTTATTAAGTTGTTAGCAAATGTAGTACCAAAGTTGGGTCTTGCCAGACAAGTTTTAATCTAAAACAAATGGTCAAGGGGGTCCCCATAACAACCCCGAGCATGTTAGGAGCGCAAAATATGGAATATAACACCGGTACTCGGAACTAATGCGGCAAAAGCGGAACAAAACACTAAGCAAAAGGCCAAGCCTTCCACCGTTGCCAGATATATATGTGCATTAAATTAAATAACAATAAATAGAGTGATATAAACAAAATCCATGTTGACACATGGAAAGCTTGCACCTGCAACTAGCAACGCTATAAGATAAGGGCTGAGCAGCGGTAACGTAGCCAATCAATATTTGCTAGGTAGTGGAGGGGTTAGAGGTTTTCATGGCAATTTGGAGGCCGACAGTTTAAGTGGTTGGTAACGGAAAACATAACGGTAACAGCGAGACATCTAGCAAGGCAAAAATAGTGTCGGGATCCGGGTATGATCATCTTGCCTGTTGGTTCTTCAGAGGGACAAAGAGCTGGGTCCTCGTAGTTGTACTCTCCGGGTTCCTCGTACTCAGGCTCAACACTCGCGTCTACCCAGAGAGAACAGCAACCAATAAACAAACAGCGAGGTGCAATGCACACACAAGATGATGCATGGTCATACTAAGAAATATAGCATGGCAAGCCTATGCTAGTCCTGTTTCACATGCATTTATTAAGATGTTTAGTATTCTGGACAGAACCTCAATGTTACTTATTTGAACATGCATGATCATGGAAAATATGGATGCTTCATGCAAAATCGATGCAAATGCATATGTAGAACGTTGCAAACGGAGTAACGTAGCTCACGGTACGCTCACGACAAGGTACGAACGTTAACGGAGACAAAACACAACATGAGACAATCTCTGGGCTGTACCTTGGTATTGCAAGGATTCCACTGGATAGGAAATGAAAATCTAGCAATAATAGAGCTAAAGATCAAGCAAAACTATGGAGTATAGCTCCCACAAGTCACAAAACATTCAAACACACAATCTGTCCACAAACAACAACATGGCATCTAGCGACACTCATAACAAGAGCTACAGCAAGTTTTAAATCAAAACCAAGGCATGTACAGAAACTATACGACATGCTTAACAAATCATCCATCTACACAAACTTGAAAGGAAGCATGAATCAATAGCAAATATGCTCACAAGATGGCATGTTGAATCAGTTTTTAGGGACGGTGAAAATTCCAGTTTTATAGAATCTGAGTTAACCAGATGGCATATTAACAGCACTATTTATATATGCTAGAGGGCATTTCAT
Organism: Elymus sibiricus; assembly: GCA_039707655.1. Classification (NCBI taxonomy): domain Eukaryota; kingdom Viridiplantae; phylum Streptophyta; class Magnoliopsida; order Poales; family Poaceae; genus Elymus; species Elymus sibiricus. Next base: position 166,836,165 of record CM077669.1, read on the forward strand.
CGCATGAAAATTAAAAGGATGGTAGAGGGCAACACCCACTCCAACTCATTAGCACTGAGCATGAGCTAGAACACAACATATCACTTGATAGCATCCTCTAAACATGGCATGATTATAACAGCAACTTCTCAGACTTAGCCAAAATTTAGCAAGGCAAAACTGGACACATGTTAACAGAATAGCAACTTGACAACAGGTTTTAAATATGATGCAAGGGCTTAATGCTCAAGTTCTTAGCACAATTAGGTAGAGCATGAATAGCTCAACAAAACATGTTAAGGCCCCAAACTCAAAGAACACTACATTCATGGGAACCATCCTCTAAACATGGCAAGAAAATAACACCATTCAACACTTGGCAAAATTTGAGACATGAAACCAGTGTTATTTTCTTAGCATGTTAACAGTAAGAAACCCACTTATCCACAAGCTTAACATGCCAAACAAAAATACCAGGGTCTAGTACCCACTAAATACTAGCATATTCATGTTGACAAGTTTCCCAAAAGATGCTTGGATTAAATCATGTGAAAATGACAAGATGGCATATTGGGACAAAAATGACATTTTGCAAACTTGCTCTTATGACCAAACAAAGTACACCATTGGATTCCTTGGGAAATTCTACCCCAAAACCATATATTACACTCATATGTCCATGTCAATAAATTGCCCAAAACTCAATTCGAAAATACACACATGCACTTATAAGTCACTTATTACCCTATTTGAACATCTCCTAAAATGGCAGTGTCCTGATCTGGAATACTACCAGAAATGAAAAAAAAAAAACTGAGAAGACAAAAATAAAACAAACAAATAAAAAAAAGGAGGGGGTCCCACTAGCAGTGAGCCAGGGCCCCCTGAGTGGCTCACAAGGTGGCCCCATGGCCTACCTGTCACACACACACACAGGAGCACACACACTCAGAAAAAAAAGGGGGCGATGTGCCCACTGGGGATCGAACCCACGCCCCCCTGGTCGAGCCGGTTCGGTCGAACCACTCGGCCACTCGCTCGCATCAGACCAGAGACAGGCTGCACAGCACATAACACATCCCTTGGCGAGAGGCCTGGCCCCACGCGACAGAGACACACACACTCATCTCACCGGCAACGAACAGAGGTGGAGCACTCGTGACGGAGGGGGCCTTCGATGACCAAACCGAGCAGAGGATGGCACCACTACACGCGCCACAACATCCCGCACACACACGCACACGCACAGGGCCAGAGACGCGCTAGAACGCTCCCGGCGTTGAGGAACTCCGGCGGCGACGGCGGAGTCGAACAGCGAGCTACGAGGAAGGGATCGAGCACTAGAATGCAAAAACGGAACCTTCGCACGGTCTGGAGCTCAAGCACATACGCGCACACGCAAGAACTGGACGGAACACTCGCCGGCGACGAGGTCCGACTGCGGCAAGAACCTGACTATGCGGAGACGGCGCTACACGATGCAATCGCACGCAGGAAGCTAGCGGGGACGGGAAGAAGCTCATAGGGAGGCGCTCGCGTCGATGAACGGGCTTGAGGAAGATGAGCGGCGACGAATTTGAACGGCGACGACCGGTGGGCGCAGAGGAAGAAGGCAGCAATTCCGGCGATTCTTGGCGTCCCGCGACGATGTAGAGGACGACAAGGAAGAAGAGGATGACGCGGAGCGATCCCGACACTCCCCTGCTCGAGGGGCTCGCCGGAGATGCACCCGCGAAGATCGGCGCTATCTGAACCCGCTCACTCACTGAATCTGGGGGAAGAACGAACCTGGCGGCGGCGGCGAAGGAAGAGGGGGAAACCCTAGGGGAAGGCACGCACGCCGAGGGGGGATTTATAGGCTGGGAGGCACAACACTAGCCTTGCCACCCTGGCCATGGCGGGTCCCCGCGCGGGAGCTCTCTGAGAGGGAGCTGGAAAGCGAGGAAGAAGAAAGGAGGAAGGAGAGGCTGACGCGCAGGCCCGGGGCGCGCCACGCTGGCGGGAATCAGCGCACTACCTAGCTGGGCCGCGGGAGGAAGGAAGCCCAGGTGGGCCGGTACTCTCTCTCTGCGTAAAAATAAAACACAGGGCCTTTCTATTTAAATAAAACAGCACAAGAGAAAAAATAATCAGGCATGTTTGAGAAAGAATTTGGGAGGAAGAAAATATGTTTTGGAATCACCAAATTGTACCCTATTCAAATAAAATGGAGTTGGCATTTTTAGGGAAACAAAAATAAATGCATATTTTAATTCAAATAGCAATCTGTTTTGGAGAAAGAGGTTGGACGCATTTCAAACATGATTAGGAGCTGGTTTAGAATACATTTTGGAATATTTGGAAGATGCCCAACATTTTTAATATATGAAAACAGCAAGTAAAACATTAGCATGTGGTATATTTGAATAAGAGAGAGAGGGGGATGGTTTGCTTATGGAAAAGAGGTAGAACCTTAACCACACACCATCACATCCACAACACAACCACTCACATCACAACAATCACAAGCACAAGCATGGCGATAATTAATATGCACTTGGTATGATGAGCATGATGGCATGATGCATGAAATGACTAAGATACATGAAATGACAAGAGGCAAGATGAAACTCAAATCATATGATGGCATTGATAACATCCATGGAAGGTCACACATGAGAAATATATTACAAATAGCAAAGGAATGCTCTTGGGCTGTTACACTTGATGACGTTGTAGCTTGGGTGCATTGCCGCCATGAACTGGGCGAGGGCGGGGTAGCCAAGTATTGCGTTGTAAGGGAGGTGGATGTGGGCAACGTCGAAGTCGATCTGCTTGGTGCGGTAATTGGAGCGGGTGCCGAAGGTGACGGGGAGGCGCACCCGCCCCAAGGGGGCGACGGAGCCCTCGGCTATCCCAGAGAAGGGCCTTGAAGGGGCGAGCTGGCCTTGGGGCACCTGTAGCGCGTTGAAGGTCTCCACGGAGAGGACGTTGAGGCCGGCCCCGCCGTCTATGAGGGTTTTGGTGACGGCCATGCTGTTGATGGTTGGTGTGCACAGCATGGGGAGCGTACCGGCAACAACCGTTGTTCTAGGGCAGTCGTCGGGGCCGAAGGTGATGTCGATTTCCGGCCACGTTCGATGCTGCGGAGTCTCGGACCGTGGGCGAATCGCGCTTGCCTGGCGGAGGAACTGCTTGACTTGGCGGTTGGAGGCAAGCGCCTACGATCCGCCAAGGATGCAAGCGACCGCAGGGTCGACACTGCGAGCCGAGGCGCCACTGTGCGCCAAGGGCCACCCAGCCTCGGGGGTTGCATCGGCCATGGAGCCGGTGAATCGGGGCCCGACTGCAGCCGCAGATGGTGAAGCTTCGACACGCCCCTACCTGGCGCGCCAAATGTCGGATTTCGGGCTCCGCAAAACCCTAAGAAGTTCGAACCCAGGGGCGTGTGCGAAGATCTCCAACGGCTTCACCCCCTCCAAGCTCACAACACAATGACGCCGCTCAATGGCGAGGAAGAAGATAGCACACGAGAGTTTACCCAGGTTCGGGCCGCTACGAAGCGTAAAACCCTACTCCTGCCTTTGGTGGATTGCCTCACGAGGAGGTTTGTGGATGAACTAGTACAGTGGTGAGTTGCCTCGCAAGTGTGTTCTCGGTGGTGTCCCCCTCTACAGAGCAGCCTAGCCTCTATTTATAGCGGCCCGGGTCCTCTTCCCTGGTCGCAATGGCGGGAAGGGATCCCACAATGACCAAATTCGAAGGGGGACATGAGGTACACCCTATCCTGACGAAAGGTGGTCTTCGCCTGCAAAGTAGCCGGTGGTGATGCAGAGGTGGGCTCGGCGATGATGTCCGTCCCGCAAGGCTCGGGGTCTTGGTCATGTTGCACCGGAAGGGAAACCTTTGGGGGTCACTCCGGAACCTGCGCACGTCCTTACCCCCCTTTGCACCAAAGGGGAAACTGTCCCCTCTAGCGCGCTGGCGCCCGCCTGGCCTGGCTGGCGTCACCCTTGACCTCCCGAGGCCGAGCACTGCATAGAGATGTCTGCCGCTCGGGAGGAGGCCTGAGGAGGCCTACTCCCCCGTGGGTCTTGGCGCTGTTTCCCTCGCGAGCTTGGGGTCTCGCGAGGGCCCTGTGCTGAGTGAGGCCACGTTGGACCGTACTTGGTCGTCGAGGTGGGCCACGCCTTGGGCCGCAGGCAGGCAAGTCTGGGTACCCCCGTTCCCAGGACGCCGACAAAATGGACTAACTGGGGTCGATTTAACCCGGTGTTGGGTATCTTGGAGGATTCTGCCGTTAAGTCCGCGCAATGGTTTAATGTGCGCTTACTCTAGCGACTTGAATGACGCTCAACGATACAGCAATTTTTCCTTGGCGGCCGGCGAAATAAACCGGATTGTAAAGAAGCTGCTAGGTGAAAACCAGGAGACTTGCAGCAAGGACGGGTTGAAACCCTTCTATGCCCTTAACCCGGCTCCTCCGGTATAAAACCTTTAAAATCTTAATCCGGCTTTTTGAACAAACTTTGAGCCTTTGCTTTCTTGCTCTGAACGTTTAATTTTGCAGGCTACATCTTCTTTCTGGAATAGTAGACACATCAAGATCGCGGCTAACAAGCCCAAAGCCGCCCCGAGCAAGAAGAAGAATAAGGCGGCTGTAGAAGGACCGTCTCATATGGACGAAATAGCTGCCACTGATAGCCGATTAGAGGTAAAATTAATCTTTTGTTTATATTTCATTGATTCTATCTGACGCCTTTTCCTCTTAGGGTGATGTTGAAACAAGCCGTGCAGGCGATGTTGAGGTAATTTCCATCTCTTCTGACTCGGAACCTTTGCCTCCGTTGAAAACAAGGCGAGTTGTTCGGAAGGTAGGCTTTTCTCACCCGGACGCTCATCTAGACCCTCACTTTATTTTGAAGAAGTCTAGGCGTCAGACCCGAAGTGGGAGTGGTGATTTTGTTGAGGGCTTACCTGATAAATCAGCTGCCCGAAAATGACCAGCCAAGGTACTTAATATTCCAAACTTCCAAGGAAAATCTGACTTGATGTGTCAACTTTTTGACTCCTATGTCTTGGTTAATCAGGAGTCGCCACCTTCGTCGGACGACTCAAGTGCATCCAAACTGGCGCCCTTTGCTATCAATGATGGGTAAATTCCTTATCAATTCGTCTATTTGAGCGAACTATTGTCTCTTCTCATTCATCATATTATACTTTTTAACCTGGCAGGGCCAAAGCCAAGAAAAAGAAGACTAACGGGTCTTCTATTAACCCTGGAGCCCCTGAGCCGGAGATTCCTGATCCGGTGGCTCATGAAGTCCATGTTGATCATCCTGAAGACCCTCAGGATATTCAAAACGATTTACCTCCTCCATCTAAACCAACCAATACCGATGCCGTAATTGTTGAAGCTACATCAGCAGTTAACCCTGACCCGCCCAATCCTTCAGTAACAAACAAAGATACCCCTGAAATTATTATTACTGGGATGGGTTATACTGCTCCTAAGATTTCCAGGGTGTTAACAAAGGTTGTTGCTAAGGATGAAGCGGTAATGCATGAAAAAGGGAAGACCAAGTTGGAGCTTCCAAATTATGAGAATTATATTGTTGAAGATCTTCATGCTGCCTGTTTGGACCGCCTGGCTACAAGCCGTGAGATGGAAATCGGCCTTGTTAGCATGATGAAAAATAAATATGAGGTATGTTCTCCTTTATATGCTCTCATCATGTATCCTTTTGTAGCCCCTAAGGCCCAGTTTTGTCTTTCTAAGATAAGCTAGGTCTTGCGAATGTTTGACTGACTCAATCTGTAGCCCCCAAGGGCCGGCTCATCTCCTTGAGATGAGTCGGGTCTTTTGTAATAACTTTGAAGAACTTCGACCTGTAGCCCCCAAGGGCCGGCTCATCTCCTTGAGATGAGCCGGGTCTTTGATAATAACTTTAAAGAACTTCGACCTATAGCCCCCAAGGGCAGGCTCATCTCCTTGAGATGAGTCGGGTCTTTTGTAATAACTTTGAAGAACTTCGACCTGTAGCCCCCAAGGGCCGGCTCATCTCCTTGAGATGAGTCGGGTCTTTTATAATAACTTTAAAGAACTTCGACCTGTAGCCCCGAAGGGCCGGCTCATCTCCTTGAGATGAGTCGGGTCTTTTGCACATTTTAAAGTCAAAAAGAGCTGAGATACATTAGCCCCCAAGTGCCAAATACATTGCTTGCAATTTGCTTGGTACTTGACATAGAGTTTATTTATGATGCAGGAAGCTTTGAAGACAGCTGAATCCAGCATGGCCAGCTTGAAAAAAGACCAGGAGAAAGGGCAGACTTCCCAGACAGAAGTTGAAGAAAAACTTCGCCTCTCATTGATCGAGCTGGAAAACGTCAAGTCAGGCTTTTTAAAGGAGAAGAAATCCTTTGAAGATGAAAAGTCCACTTTCCTGAAGCGTGCAGAGGATGCTGAGGGCCGGCTCAAACCCATCACCGAGGAGTTTTTGGGTTAAAGCGACATATTGCCCAGATGACCCAAGCTATTTTTGGTAAGTTTATATAGCCTCTTGTCTTCTTGTGATATAGATATAATACGCCCGACGACTCATGCATTGATTTTATTTTGCAGGCCCCTGGACTAGCAGCCTTTATGATAATAGCCTATTGATGCTTAAGGCTGTTTATTCCTCGACAGAGAAACTCTATGCTGGGAGTCATCTTGCAATCAAGGCAACGATGGGGGATAAGCAGCCCTTAAAGTTTATCAAGAATGTGTTGGAGTGTCTTTCCACCATTCCTCAACATATTCCAGAGCTAAAAAGATCAGCCGCCCGATCTAGCGCGATATATGCATTGAGCCGGGCTTTAGCTTATGGAGAAGAGCTCGATCCAGCTGAGCTAGCAAAGGGCTTTCCTGAATTTAAAAATGACGGGTCAGAATTTTCCCAGGAGGATTATGCTGCCTGTGTTTAGGATGCTCAAATACTGTCAACTCAGCCGGTATCTGAGATGAAACTGAGGAACTATCAAGCAGCTTATGGCGCCAACCATGCTCGGATTCCACCACTTGATCTAACATCAAAGAGTCTGGTTCCTCAATGGCGCGAGCATATCTTTGCCTCTGAAGTTGACCCGTATCCAATCCTTGATGGCGAGGCTGTGTTCCAGGCCTTATGTTACTGCAACTAGGATGCGGACAACCTTCAGATACAGGAGCTGGAAGACCAATCGGTGGGTAACCCGGAGGCATCTCACGCGTAGAATTAGCCGCCACCGACCTGGATGATGTAGTCGGTGATCCGTGTTTTACCAATCATCACTTAAGCCCGCAAGTATGGGTGGAGAAACAATTTGTGGCTTCCTTGAACTTTTGTAATAGGGATAGCCGAAGACTGCTGTCATGCCATCATGCATATTTGTGTCTTTGCTGACACAAGATATTTATTTGTCTGGGCTTTGATCCCTCTTCTGCTTACTTTATAACCCTTTACTGATGAACGCCCTTTAGTAAAATAGAGCGGGGAGAAGTGAGTCGGCAGAAGGTCTTGACCTTCTAGATTTCAACAATCTATTTTTCTTTCAACAATGTTGAAGATTTGGATGTCTTGTCGATTGGTTGTTTATGCAAACTCAATTGTTCAATCTGGCCCTTGAAGTATGATCCAGTAGTAACTTTGAATCCGAAACTTGCTATAATGAGCAAAGTAAGGCAAAGTTGATAAGCCGGCTCAATGAGGCCTGGCAAACATTAATATTCAAAATTTAAGGTCTCTTTAGCCTTTTCAACCAATAATATAATTTTATGCTGGTCATGCAGCTGATAACCCGGTTACTGTCTATACAAACCGGTAAAAAAGTGTGCCCAAAAACATTTTATGTGATGAGTTTCAGCACATAATACTCGTTTTGGCGACTGTTTCTCGAAGCTTAGAAATATAAGGTAGCCCCTTTTGAAAGCAGTCTTCCTAGCCATGATGCAGAGGATGTAATAACATATGATCATAATGTCAAGATAATCTGCCGGCTTTAGAGGCTCGACAGGAAAAGACCGGCTTTCGAGGCTCGGGTCTTGCTTCAATGAAGCGGGTATGATAACCCATGGTTTATCCTAGCTTTCTGTATGCCGGCTCTCTCATGACTCAAGCCGGTGTTTTAACCTTAACAAGTTCAAGGTCCAAAAAGGATTGACTCGTCAAGAGTTCACGGGGTCATCTGATCGGAGTCGCATCAAGCATACAGGCAGGTTTAACCATATATGGCGATTATTTTTGCCGGGTCAAGAGGGTGAGAAAGCTAAGCCCGGTGGGCTGGAAGCCCCCAAATGCCTTTTGTATTGTGGCGTTTATGCTGGGTCACAAGGGTGGGAAAGCTAAACTCGAAGAGTTGGAAGCCCCCAGGTGCCCCTTTGTTTCGGAAAATAAAGACTCAAATTCAATTTGTAGGTTGAAACGAAAAAATATGCTGGCTTTATTTATACTCAAAACATAAAGAAGTATATACAGAAATCTCCAAGGGGGGAGGAAATTACAAAAAAGGAGTCGGCAGAGCTAAGTATAATAAGGCCACTTGTGTTCCAGGGCCGACTTATTTACCTCTTGGAGACATAAAATTTCTTCTTTGATACCCTCCAGAGCTAGTGGTACTGACCGTTATTCAACTGCTTGGGATTACTTTGAAATCCTCCTTTGTTATTATGCTGATTGCCTTGGCTAGGATGTTGCCCACTGCCATGATTTCCATGATGTTGAAAACCAGTCCTCGGGCCACGTTGAGACCCGCCAGGTCCATGTTGACCCGGGTGTCCTCCACCATTGCCTCCTGGATTATTCTAGAAAGCCTGGCTACGGAACTCTTCCATGATATAATAATTCTCCCAAGAGTGGCTAGCCGGCTTATCTTGGGTGGTGTGCTTAGGGCAAGGTGCTTTAAGCGCCTCCTCATAATTGCGAGGTTTAATCCCATTGTAAGCTCCACCGGGTCAGCCGTTCCGGCGCTGATTCTTGAAGCCTGTATTACTGTTGGCCACAAAGTCTGACCCGCCGTCAGGCTGCTTCTGCTTATTATTTTGAGCCCCTTGGTTGCCTCTTGGACCGTGCTGGCCTTTCCCTCCTTCAGCTTTTTTTAGCTTTGGTGGTCTTGTCCTCATCTGAGCCGGGATCCTTTGTGCTATCCGACTCAGCATATCTGGTGAGAACGTCCATCAAGTCGCCCATGTCTTGTACCTTTCGCTTGAGCCGTCCGAGCTTCTGGACCAAAGGCTGGAAGTGACAGTTCTTTCCCAATATTAGGACTGCCTGAGCCACCGTGATGCTGTCCGATGAGTGGATGATCTCTGTGACCCGGCGAGTCCAATGGTGAGCCGACTCGTCTACTCTATGACCGCAATGTTGTAGGTCTACTATTGTCATTGGCTTCTTGCAGGTTCCTTGGAAATTCTTGATGAATCGCTCTTTCAGCTCGGCCCATGTGTTGATGGAGTTAGGCGGCTAGTTTTTCAACCATGTCCGAGCCGGTCCATCCAACATCATGGTTAAGTATTTAGCACATACATCGTCAGTGACATCGAGCATGTCCATTGCCAACTCATAACTATCGATCCAAGACGCCGGCTCAAGATCCGCCGTGTAGTTTGGCACCTTACGAGGCCCCTTGAAGTCTTTGGGCATGCGCTCAACGCGGAGCGCCGGGGATAAGCATGGTATACCAATTGTCCTACTGTTGGACCCAGCCCCCAAACTCGCAGGTTGAGGGTGAAGCTGCTGGATCGCCCGTGCTGCTGCTTCCGCTTCTGCTTGTCGTGCGCCTCTCGCAGCATCAACAACTGCCTGGGCGTCTGATGGCACGAGACGGGTTGGAGAGACCTGAAGCTGTTGTCTTCGCCCACTACTAGAAACAGCTGGGGACTTCACTTGACGGCCCTTGCTAGCATAGGGAGTGGAATGCATCCGATCCCGGCTGTCTGAATACCGTGCGTGTTGTACCACATCAGTCTTTAGCATCTCGATAGCGTTTCTAGCCTCAACCTCAAGAGGGAAGTTTCCGTTAATAGGTAATGCTTCCAAATTCCGGCTTGCTGCCAACATGTTGTTAACAGGATTGGAAAAGTGGCCCCGCGGCGTCTGAAATCGCCGAGGCGGGGATTGAGCCGGCGGGGGTTGAGCTGGTTCCTCTTGCCGATTCCCGGGTTGTTGAACAGTTCCTGGTGTCTGTTGTGGGGTGTTAAAAAGCTGTTGTGGCTCAGGGTTCGGAGGGAGCCCGCGGTGGCGTCTTCTCTCGTAAACCGCCTCTGACGCCTCCCTTTGAAATCCTAATCGCCAGGCCTCGGCCTTAAGGCGCTCTGTCTCCTGATGTATGCGAGCCTGCAATTCCGCCATTCGTGCGTTCTTAGCATCAATTTCCTTCTGCACGTCAATTATCTGACTGCGTAATTTGGTTAGCTCCACATTGCGCTCTTCGTGATTTTCTGCAGTAACTGGGGTGTCCACGAGTTTTGCCATCTTGGCCATGAGGTCGGTCATGGATTGAGCTGGCATTTTGGTTGACCCGCCAGATCCTCCAGCTGCGGCCGGATCTGGAACCGTCGCGGCCCCTGCCATGTAGACGGTGACTTGACGGGGCGACTCAGCGTATTCCTCAGGGGCCTCGGTCTCCAACGAGCCCCCTAGCCCGCCATCATAAAGAGGGCAGATCGATTCTGTATCACCTGTGGATGATCCGCCGTCCGAGTTGATGTGGACGTTGCCACTAGAGGCCGGGTCATCTGAAAGGCTGATTCCTTGCATGAAGCCGACGAATACGTGACGAAGGCTGCCCTGGGGTTGACTGGATCGAGTGCTCCGAGCCGGCTCGTCGACGTTGATGTAGATGTCCGACTCGGAGGTCTCTAAACCAATCTCTGCCATGGAATCTCGAAGCTCACGTCCGATCGGGTCAGCTTTGACGCTCCAAGCCGGCTCGTTGATGTAGATCTTGTCGCGGCGGCTCTTGACCATCTGATTAACTGCAAACCTCCCGAATCCTGGTTGGATTCCCTTTGAAAACTCAACTCCACCGGGCGGGGGCCCCACGGTGGGTGCCAACTGTCGTGGTTTTGTCAACCCGGCCGATGTCCTCCTGAACAGACTTAGGTGTGAGGCCATCGCTGCTAGGTGGCGACTCGAAGGGGTTAAACGAGGGAGAGAGTCGGGTTTACCTAGGTTCGGCCCCTCCAATGGAGGTAATAGCCTACGTCTTGCTTTGTGTGTATTTGATGAGTAGATATCGATTACAAGGATGCGGAATCGCTAACAAGCTATAGAGATGGTTGTAACTTCCGTTCTTCGGGCCCTAAGGACCTGCCTTTATATACAGGTCAAGTCCTAGGGTTTACAATAGAGTCCGGGTCATATCATGACCCGTGACCTAAAACATCTCTAACTTGTCTTGCATCTTAAGGAAACTCAACCGGCGTCCTTAGCTTCATGGGCTTTGAGCCGCCGTCTTCAGGTATTGGGCCATCTGGCGACTCGAGTCAGCCACCGCCTCATTTGTCTTCGTCTTCTTGATACGGCCCATATTAAGTTTGATTGTAGAGTCGTTGATATGTTAACCTGGCCCAGTATGGCGGGTTATACCATGGAATTATATCCCCGACAAAGTGCGAGTAATTTTTTGTGGCATTGAGTTTAATGAGTCATTGGTCTTGTAGGTATGCTTTGATCTGTTCCTCGTCAAGGAATTTTAGTAGTGTGATCTTTTTGTGTTGCGGGGACAAAATCATTGTTTTGTATAAATAGGTAGTATGAGCAAGGTCATTTTTAGGTACGACTTTAGCAATTTTTGGTGTAATACCGAAAAAGCGGAAATCCAATTCGGCTCTTTGAAGCATATGCTTCTGCGCACCAATTTTTTTTTGGAAATGTCAAAAAATGAATAAGAAGAGATGGGTTCATTGTCACACTTAAATTTTACGTGTAAAATTTTAGGGGAAAAGCTTACGCATTCTGACCTGTGCGAAAATAAACAAGCCGAACGCTAAATGTTACCTTTAAATGATACACTTAATTATAATTTTTCATTGGCGAATCATTGATATCCTGTTTCGCATGAAAATTGCCAGACACTCTTGCTAGACTAACAAAACATCTACACAAAAAATCCGAATTTTCAAATTTTATTTACTATTTATTTTGAATTTATAGTTCATCCGAGAGCATATGCACCTAGAGCCAAAACGACCATCCCACTGAGAAGCCATTTTTTGGGATAGTTTCTAGTTCTTCTGTGATAGTTTACATTGTTTGCCTAGTAACTAGTTGAACTACCCCATCCAAATCAACAGAGTAACTACTAATGAGTTTATCAGGCTGGAACAGTTGGTTGACTGGTACAGTATACCAACAAACATTCTTTCTGCTACATAAAAAGCTAAACTCTTACACTCATTGGTGTTTTATCATTTGATTTTTATTCTTGAGTCTTTGTGTGTAAACTATTTAACATTTTAAAGGATGTTTTGTGTTACTGGGTTCTATTTTGAGACAACATTCAGTATTGTGTGAGTAGAATTACCCTCGTGCTAAAACCTACCAACTACATGAGCTATTAGATGAAGGGGAAGTGTAGCTTGGTGATACGTCTCCATCGTATCTACTTTTTCAAACACTTTTGATCTTGTTTTGGACTCTAATTTGCATGATTTGAAGAAACTAACCCGGACTGGCGCTGTTTTCAGCACACATACCTTGGTGTTATTTCTATGCAGAAATAAAAATTCTCGGAATTTGATGAAATTTTACGGAGATTTTTGATGGAATAAATAAAAATACTGGAGCAAAGAACTGTCGGAGAGGGGCCACCAGCAGGACACAAGCCTAGGGGCGCGCCCACCCCCCAAGGACATGACGTGTGAGCTTGTGGGTCCCATGAAGCTCCGTCTAACCTAATTCCAGGCGTATGTATTCCATCTTCCCGAGAACAGAGAGAAAGTTTTATTGCGTCTTACGATACAGAGCCGCCGCCGCCACCTCCTGTTCTTCATCGGGAACCCTAATCCCCACAGAGAGGGATTGGTCACCACCGTCATCACCCAGCAATTCCATGATGCTCACCATTGTGAGTGAGTAATTCCTTTGTAGGCTTGCTAGGCGGTGGTGGATATGGATGAGATTTCTTATGTAATCAAGTCAATTTGTTAGGGCATGATCCCTAGTGTCGGTGTCAAAACCGGCGGATCTCGGGTAGGGGGTTCCGAGCTGTGAGACTAGGATCGATGGTAACAAAGGGACGAAGGAGACGATGTTTACCCAGGTTCGGGCCCTCCTATGGAGGTAAAACCCTACGTCCTGCTTGATTATATTGATGGTAAGAAGGTTACAAAGTTGATCTACCTCGAGATCGACTAGCTAAAACCCTAGATGAGTTTCTGTGTCGTATGATCTAAAACCCTCCCGGTTTATATAGACACCGGGGGGTACCTAGGGTTTACACATGATGGGCCCCCTGCCGAGGATGGAGATGTCCACTTTCTCATCTTGACTTGGAGTACACGACGCGCCTTCGGGGCTCCCTTCTGGGACGGGGAGTCTTGATGTGTCCGGCCCTTCTTCAGAGAACGGCCCATCAAGCCGGCCTATTAAGAGATGAGCCGGCGGCCCGAGGACCCCTTAGTCCGGGACTCCCTCACCTAGTATCCACTATGTTCTGAGATTGATGTTGTTATGAATTTGCCATGCTTCATGATTGTCATTAGGGCCCGATTGCCACAATTTTTGATATGAACCCTTATGCTTTTCATGATTATTTATATGAGATATTGATCTTACAGCAAGTTATATGCAGCTATCTTTGTTCTAAATCACAGACCCTAGAGTGACAATAATTGCGATACTTTCCGGGATGATTGTGATTTGAGGAGTTCATGTATCCAGCATTTACTAATGCTTTGTTCCACTTCTCTATCAAAAGGAGCGCCTTAATTACTCTACCACGGGAGGGTAGGACAAAAGATGTCATGCAGGTTACTGTTACTATTACTTTGCTATCACTACTATCATATTACTGTGCTACTAATAAATTTTGCAAGGAAGTAATCTCAGGTGTGGTTGAATTGACAACTCATCTGCTAAGGCTTATAAATACTCTTTCGCCCTCCTTCTGTGAAATCAATAAATTTGGGTATTTACCATCGAAGACTGTTGCAATCCCTTATACTCGTGTGCCATCAAGAATATCTTCTAGCATCATTATCGGGGAACACAACTTTATTTATTAATTCCACTTGGGAGTTAAATATCCACTGCAATTTATATCCACTATGAAGAATCTAAGAGACTCCAACATCAAGATCATGCCCTCTACGATTCGCATCCTCCGCCTCCTCAATCTCTCCAAGCTCCGAGAGCCCAGATCCAGTTCCCCCTTGCCCTCTCCTCCGAACTTAGCCATGGCGGGTTCAGGCTCCATGGGCAAGTGGGAGGCCTCCACAGTCACCGACCAGGATATCCGAGAGCTGAAGCTCGCCGGCGACCTCCCCGCCAACGTCTTCCACCGCGCCCCGGAGAAGAATCAGGTGATTCCCACCCCCAAGGCAGGCGAGAGGGTGGTGTTCGTCCCCCACTTCATCCGGGGACTGAGCTTTCCGCTCCACCCCTTCGTTAGGGGTCTCATGTTTTTCTATGGGTTGGACTTCCACGACCTCCCGCCGAACTCCTTCACGCACATATCGGCATTCATCATCATCTGCGAAGCCTTTCTGCGGGTCGAACCGCACTTCGGCTTGTGGCTCAAGGTCTTCAATGTCAAGCCGAAGACCGTGGCCAGTGAGCACGCAGATTGCGGAGGGGCGGTAATCAGCAAGCTCCCCCGCGTCGAGTGGCCTACCGGCACCTTCATCGACACAATCAAGACCTGGCAGAAGGAGTGGTTTTACATCACCGAGCCAAGGGATGAGAGCTGGGAGGCACCTGCCGAATTCAGATCCGGACCCCCAATGAGACTGACCTCGTGGCTCAGGAAGGGCCTTGACTGGGGGTCGGATGCCGAGGTGAAGCTGCTGAAGAAGCGCATTACCTCGGTGATCGAGGCCAAGGTGGAGCTGGTCAACGTGGTCCAGGTCATGCTCCATCGCCGTGTTCTTCCCTGCCAGTGCCGGGCTTCCCCAATGTGGGCTTATCAGTCTGATGACGAGCCTACCATGCGCCAATTCTTCCGTACCACCCCTGAGAAGCTGTGGAAGGATCTATTCAAGCCTCAGAAAAGCTGGCCGGCCACGGAAGAGGATTCGGGTCTAAGCACCGATAACCCTCCCACCAAGGTATGGCATAATTTTAATCTGTTGACTCAGTTTCTTCGGCAAAAAGTCTGAACGCCTTCTCCCCTACTTTCGCAGAAGTGGCTGAGCAAAACCGCGAAGGTTAACTGCCCGGCTCCACAGCCCGAAGAACCCAGGTCAGAGCTGTTGGCGGCGATGCTTGTTGTGGCACCGTACTCGGCGCCCGAGAAGAAGGAGAAGAAGAAGAAGGCCAGAGAGGGCCTCCGCATCAAGGACCAGCCGGACGCCGTGTCCGAGGAAACCCACGCCTCCTCCAGTCATGAGGAGGAGCAGGAAGACGGGGGGGGGGGGGGAGGGCGTTTCCCCCCTCGCAAGGAAGAGGGCAGCATCATCGGACGCCGCGGAGGATGCAGCTCCTCCTGCCCTGAAGAGGACGCATCGGCCAAGGTTGATCCTGCCTGATGACAGCTCGGATTCTGATGCGGGATTCGAGGACTTTCAGAGGGTTCCCCGAAGGAACTTAAGGGTCAAGCCCCCCGCTCAGAGGTATGAATCCGAAGACTCCCGAGTTATTTGTGCGAAGTTTTTCTTGATGTTTTAAATGCAAGTTCATCTTTTAATCCGCAACCCACCACGCGTTCTCCCCACCGTCCAAATATCGGACGAGGAGTCACCACCTGCCGAGCTAGTGGAAAGTGGGACTGTGTCGCACCCCACACCTCCAGGGGCCGCGAAGGATGCCACAGAAGTGTCATCCAGCCAGGCTCCATTGGAGCCGAACACGGGCGGAGGGGGTGACCATGCCATGTCCGAGGCTGACGCCACGGCCGCCGAAGGCTAGGGAGAGGAAACTCCCCAGGCTGTCGAGGACCAGGGGGAGAACACTCCCCTGGTCGCCGAAGAGGAAGGGCAGAGAAATGCCCAGTCCCCTTCGAGGACGTCTCCGGAGCACGATGTGCCTCCGGAGTTACCGGCTCAGTCCTCGATCAGAGATCGGACTGTCCGATCACCACCGATGCCACCGAAGGCTGGGTGGCCGGTTACGGAGGAGGCGCTAGCAAGCGCCCCCATCTCCGAGGATCACCGCACTCTTATGGGTGCGGTTTTACAAGGAATTCAGTCCGTCGATAGCGGACTGAAGGAGGCCTTCAATGGTCTCTTGACGGGCTTCAAGGTGAGTCATGTAATACCTTTTCCCGAACAACTTTTAATTTTAAGTTTGTGCTATCTTTATATATGTAGTAGCCCCCGAGCCCCGGATGGGTTTACAAAAACGCATCCGGGGGTCAGATAAAAAGGAATGAACAATGATGTACAAGGTGCCATTTAGTCCTGCAATGTTCTAAAAGCCCTTAAGAGGACCGAACATAGAGCCACGCCCTTGACAGTTCGGGGGTTGGGATGCACATAAATAAATGTAGTTCTTTGTAGGCCTCGTCATCGGCGGCGGCCGGTAATGCCGCTGAGCTGACCGAGCTGAATCGGAAGCTCAAAATCTCCGAAGAGGAGCTTGATAGCCTGAACAAGAGGTTTGACGAGGCACAAGGTAAGCCGAATTCTAATATCCGAGCTGTATATTGATAATGATCCGCACTGGTGACCCAGTGTGATTTGCTTATTATTGCTTCCACAGCTTCAGCTGCGGAGGTTGAAAGACTCAAGGCCGAGCTCCAGAAAATGAAGCAAGAGGCCGAGGAGAAGAAGACGGCCGCCGAAGAAGCAGCAGCCGCGCTTTCCAGTTTGAAGGCTGCGAGCGCCAAGCATGAGGCCCGGGTGGAGGAGGTGCAGCATGAGCTCAAGGATGCTGGCACGAAGTGCGAGGCCCTTGAGCAGAAAGGCAAAGAACAAGCCACCGAGCTAGCCGTGCTGAAATCCGAGCTCCAGAAGGAGCGGGTGGACAGGCGGTCCTTCGAAGAGGAGATTCGCCAAGTTAAGGCTGTCATCGATGGTAAGCCATATTCACTGTGATGCACCTTTGGTGGTAGCAAATTTGCTTTGCTCACCCAGGTGTGGCGTTCCTTAGGCTTTCGTGCGGATCTCCAGAAGAGTGCGGCGGATGCGAACAAGCTTTATGCTTCGCGGGCGGAGGATGATGAGGCCCGGCTATTCTGGGCGCAGTTTGAGTCCCCCGAGCGCTCTCCTCTCCTCATTGATCACATGAAGCAACTGATGGGGATGCACAGAATGGCGGAGCTGGCCATGAAGGACCTCTGTATCCGTCTGTGGCCCAATGAGCCATTGCCGAGCAGCTATTTCGGCCTGGTGCAGAAGCTATGTGATGCTGCGCCTCGGGTTGACGTGCTGAAGCGCTCTACATGCATCGAGGGCGCACGGATGGACTTTGCAAGGACCATGGTGCACTGGCCGAAGCTCCAGCCGACCAAGATGGCCACCGCACCTCCGCCTCCTGACAAGAGTCATAGGTGCCCCGAGCTGTACTTCCCCCATGTAATGGAGGGTGCTCGGGCAATAGAGGCCCAATGCTCCAAAGATGTTTTGTATGAATGAGTGCGATGTAATATGTCCGAAGACTTTAACGCTTTATAATTAGTGTTGCATGGTTTATCATGTCTTATAAGCAGTTTATGTTTATTTAGACTCCTATGTGGCTGTTCATCTGAAAGCAGCGAGTCATCGGCTTCAGCCCCCACGTAGATACTACGCGGGGTGTCTCTGTATCCGCACTTTTACCCTTAGCCGATGTGTCGGCGCCGAAGGCGGTAGTGCGAGCGGGACAAGGCAATTGGACTATGGTGCTTTATCGCTTTCACTTAATCGTGGGAGTGTAGAAAAATGCGGGGGCCGATGACAAGCCCCCAGTGTTTTGTGATGTTCCGATGTAGCGGGACCGAAGCCAGCATCACATGGTTTGTACTAGTACAAAACCCATCGTGTAACACGGAATAACCGCTATCGGTTTTTTAGTATGACACTTATGCTCGGATTCGCAGACCGGTTCTCGCTTACTATGACGGTCAGTTTTCGGCTTTCTCCCCTGAGGTGCTTGACCAGACGAGCTGGAAGCACAATCGCAGAGGTTCTCCCTTTGCCTTTTAGCCGAACGAGCGGAACGTAAGAGGGCAAGCACAGGAGCCGGGCAACCCAACAATTGACCCAAGACATAGTTCGGATCCGATGCATATAAAGCAAAACCCAAGACGCCAAACACACGACCAGTTGTACTGGGGTAATGTTCAAGGCGATTTTAAATTCGAGCCCCCGGTCTATTAGCCGGTCGCATCATAATATATACCGAATAGTTTTCGCAAGAAGCGTTACCAAGGGAAGAACAGAGGATGTATAAAAGACAACGAAGTGGCCATATATAATGGTTTTGTACTTGCTCAATAGTTCTTATAACTTGGATTGCCGAAGCAACTGTTTACAGGTAGATGAAATATAAAATTTACAGAGGGGAGGTTGTACCAAGAATCTTCGATTGATGACATGACGTCCTCGATGTGCCTTGTTGCCTGTCCGTTCATATTCCTCTGGGGGGTTGCATCTCTTTTAAGAGTGATGCTGTCGCCGAGCGGACCTTGGGAAGAAGGTCTTGATAAGTCACCGAAGTGTGGATGAGCTTTACGCTTTTAGCAGGTCCTTGATGTAACCTGTGTTTTGTCCGAGGACGTGTATTTGCATTGGTCGGTCGAGCCGAACACTTACCATTTGATGGTTGTTCCCCATTGCTGCCCATGGAATCTTGAGCGCGAAGTTGTGCTTACTTGGCACGTGTTTGGCGGTCGTTAGGGCTGTGCAATGGGGGGCGTGTCCCTATTTCTGGGGAGCAGAAGGGTCTGGGAGTTCGGATTGAAACCGAACTCGTTTATCGACCTTACGGGCCTTTATGGCCGATTTGGGTGTTTGCCGACCGTCCTCATAATGGAATTTGGCCGCCTGGGCCAATGCATGCTCCTCAGTTCGGAGAGAACGCTCTGTGTTGCCATTGACGGTGATGACCCCCTTGGGACCAGGCATCTTGAGCTTGAGGTATGCGTAGTGTGGGACGGCATTAAAGCGAGCGAACGCTGTACGGCCGAGCAGGGTGTGATAGCCACTGTGGAAAGGTACAATGTCGAAGATCAAGTCCTCGCTACGGAAGTTATCGGGCGAGCCAAACACCACTTCTAGGGTCACAGAGCCCGTGCAGCGGGCCTCGACACCTGAGATCACTCCTTTAAAGGTAGTGTTGCTGGGTTTGATCCTTGATGGATCTATACCCAACTTTTGCACCGTATCTGAGTAAATCAGATTTAGGCTGCTTCCTCCGTCCATTAGGACTTTAGTGAGGTGATACCCATCGATAATGGGGTCTAGGACGAGGGACGCTGACCCCCCATGACGGATACTGGTCGGGTGATCCCGTTGGTCAAAAGTGATCGGGTAGGCCGACCATGGGTTAAACTTCGGGACTACAGGCTCTACGGCGTAGACCTCTCGAAGGGCGCGCTTCCTCTCCTTTTTTGGTATATGAGTGGCGCATATCATGTTCACAGTTTTTACTTCTGGAGGGAATTGCTTCTGACCTCCATTGCTCAGACCGCGGGGTTCCTCGTCGTCCTCGCTACGTGGGCCCTTGCCCTGGTCCTCGGCGGCGAGTTTGCTGGCCTATTTGAACACCCAACAGTTACGGTTGGTGTGGTTGGCGGGCTTGTCCGGAGTGCCATGGATCTGGCAAGGCCTCTCCATGATCTTGCCCAGCGGGGTGGGTCCGTCGCGGTTGCCTTTAGGAGGCTTCTTCCGCTGTCCGGATCTTGGGTTGTGGAAACCGGCGTTAACGGCCGTGTCATCGGCATCGCTAGTGCTGTGCCGGCGTTTGTTTTTGTTGTGTCGTGGTTTCCCGTTTCCAACCCGGACTTCGGAAGTGCCGGGATCTTCTGGGTTGTGGCTTCGCCTTGCTAGCCAGTTATCCTCGCCCGCACAAAAGCGGGTCATGAGTGATGTGAGGGCGGACATGGTCCTGGGTTTATCCTGACCGAGCTGGCGAGCTAGCCACTCGTCCCGAATATTATGCCTGAAAGAGGCTATAGCTTCGGCATCTGGGCAATCGACGATCTAGTTTTTCTTGGTCAAGAACCGGTTCCAGAATTGTCGAGCGGACTCTCCTGCCTTTTGCATGACATTGCTTAGGTCGGAGGAGTCCGGGGGCCATACATAGGTGCCCTGGAAGTTAGATCGGAATGCATCTTCGAGGTCCTCCCAGCTCCCGATAGAGTTTTCAGGGAGACTGTTTAACCAGTGCCGAGCTGGCCCCCTAAGTTTAAGGGGTAGGTACTTGATGGCGTGGAGATCATCTCCTCGTGCCATGTGAATGTGGAGGAGGAAATCCTTGATCCACACTGCTGGGTCAGTTGTGCCGTCGTATTGCTCGATGTTCACGGGTTTGAATCCTTCCGGGAACTGATGCTGCATCACCTCATCGGTGAAGCACAATGGGTGGGCAGCGCCTTTGACCCGGGCTATATCGCGCCGGTAATCGGCATCTGTTCTGGCCCGGTTTTGGTCCCGAACTCTATTGTTTCGGTCGAGCCAGGGCCGGTACTCGTCCCGTCTATCGGGGGAGTACCCTCTAGATCCATAGATGGATCTCGTGCAGCCTGTTCTGTAGTCCAGGTCGCGTCGCAGGTCGTACCTGTCATCAGGCTCCATTGGCTCCTTTCCCCTCCTGCGGGGTATCGCCGGCCTATAACCGGCATCGCCAGCCATCCTGTCTCGACCTCTGGGTTGGCGGTCCGGCTGGTCGTATGGAGTGTGCTTGGGCCATCCTGTCATCAGTAATTGTCATCGACGAGATCCGATCTAAAGCTTCGTTGAGTGTCGAGAGCTTGATCGGGTCAATCTACCCAGTGCGTCCGGAGTTAACCTTTGACGCGCCCGCACGAGAAGCTTATTCGGCAGGAGCTGATGGTCGGCCGTCAGGCGCTATAGCCGGATCCAGATTAAAGTCCAGATCCTCATTGGGATTGGCCCCGCGAGCGGGATTGGAAGCGACATCCAAGGTTAAGGCCTCGGAGTCCTCGGGCGCGTCAGACGAGACTGCGAGCCCGGTGAGCAAGAGATTGCCCCGAGGGTCTACGGAGAACTCTAAGTTCCCGAATCTGACTTCTTGATCAGGGGCGAAACTTCCGACCCGGCCAAGGCGGCCGGTCGGGTCAGCGTGCAGCACGATGCTGCCGAAAGCGAAGATCTGTCCAGGGACAAAGGAGTCCCTACCACGAACTTCTTCGTTGATGACAACGCGAGCCATCGATTCCTTTGATGATCACAACGGAACTCTCAATGAAAGCACCAATGTCGGTGTCAAAATCGGCGGATCTCGGGTAGGGGGTCCCGAGCTATGAGACTAGGATCCATGGTAACAAAGGGACGACTGAGACGATGTTTACCCAGGTTCGGGCCCGCCCATGGAGGTAAAACCCTACGTCCTGCTTGATTATATTGATGGTAAGAAGGTTACAAAGTTGATCTACCTCGAGATCGACTAGCTAAAACCCTAGATGAGTTTCTGTGTCGTATGATCTAAAACCCTCCCGGTTTATATAGACACCGGGGGGTACCTAGGGTTTACACATGATGGGCCCCCTGCCGAGGATGGAGATGTCCACTTTCTCATCTTGACTTGGAGTACACGATGCGCCTTCGGGGCTCCCTTCTGGAACGGGGAGTCTTGATGTGTCCGGCCCTTCTTCAGAGAACGTCCCATCAAGCCAGCCTATTAAGAGATGAGCCGGCGGCCCGAGGACCCCTTAGTCCGGGACTCCCTCACCTAGTATCCACTATGTTCTGAGATTGATGTTGTTATGAATTTGCCATGCTTCATGATTGTCATTAGGGCCCGATTGCCACAATTTTTGATATGAACCCTTATGCTTTTCATGATTATTTATATGAGATATTGATCTTACGGCAAGTTATATGCAGTTATCTTTGTTCTGAATCACAGACCCTAGAGTGACAATAATTGCGATACTTTCCGGGATGATTGTGATTTGAGGAGTTCATGTATCCAGCATTTACTAATGCTTTGTTCCACTTCTCTATCAAAAGGAGCGCCTTAATTACTCTACCACGGGAGGGTAGGACAAAAGATGTCATGCAGGTTACTGTTACTATTACTTTGCTATCACTACTATCATATTACTGTGCTACTAATAAATTTTGCAAGGAAGTAATCTCAGGTGTGGTTGAATTGACAACTCATCTGCTAAGGCTTATAAATACTCTTTCGCCCTCCTTCTGTGAAATCAATAAATTTGGGTATTTACCATCGAAGACTGTTGCAATCCCTTATACTCGTGTGCCATCAAGACTATCTTCTAGCATCATTATCGGGGAACACAACTTTATTTATTAATTCCACTTGGGAGTTAAATATCCACTGCAATTTATATCCACTATGAAGAATCTAAGAGACTCCAACATCAAGATCATGCCCTCTACGATGAGGCGAGGTAAAGAACTACCAACTAGCTCCACGCTTGATTCACCTTTTGTTTTAATTCAACTTGTGACACCACCACCTGCTATTCAATCTGACATGTCACAAGTAATAGAAACTGCTTCAGCTATTGATGATACTCATGATGATGCTTCTTCTTTGCTTAATGAAACTATGCCACTTGGTGAATTACTTGATGCTCATATTGCTAAAGCTACAAAATCTGAAATTACTGAAAATTATGAATCACCGGCAACACCTAGTACTCCTTCTAGAACTAAAATGCTTGATATCCTTGATGGTTACACTTTCCCCAAGGAGATCACTAGAGAATTAATGGCTTATGATACTCGTAATGGCCAGAAGGTTTTATTGCTATAGTTAAAGAAAAAGCCATGATCAAAATGATGAAATATGATCCTAAGTTTGAAACGTCTCCTATTTTTATTGATGATAAGGGTTATGAATTCTCTATTGATTCTGAATTTATTACTCTGGTAGAATATGATCCTTTTCATGGTTATGAGTCTGAAAAAGTTTTTGCCCATCTTACTAAACTAAATGATATTCCTACCATGTTTGCTCAAGAGGAGAAAATTTGCTATTACTATGTTCTTAAGTTATTTCCTTTTTCATTAAAGGGTATTGCTAAAACTTGGTTTAATAACCTTACTCTGGTTGTGTACATAGTCCCTAGGACATGATATAATATTTCTCTTAAAACTATTTTCCTGTTCATATGAAACAAGCTGCCTTATAGGAAATATATAATTTCAAACAACTCGAGGAAGAGCATCACGCTCCAGGTTGGGGGAGGCTTCTCAAATTGTTAAATGCTTTGCCTAATCATCTTCTTAAGAAAAAAATAAATCCTAGATATTTTCTGTAATGGACTAACAAATGCTTCGCGGGATTACTAATCATGTGTAAGTACAGTGGGGTATTTAGCCCAAATTGCGGGTCGTCGAAGTTCTCCACAGAGATCTATAACTTCGAAGCACACATTCAAAACATTCAGAACAATTGAATAGATGAGTTCAACTTAGATAGTAACAACTGATCACATGAAACAGTAGTGCTCATAGCTATTCACTGGGTCATAGCAAAAGAAAATAATAAACAACATATGATAACGGTTCAAACAAGTGCATGCAGAAACACTCAGAACACTATTTTGCTTCGAATTTTCGTTGAAATTGAATAGTAAGTATGTATCCAATAGAGTATGAGAGCTACTAGTATGCAAGGGAACAAGTAACCCACTGATCTTATTAAACAGAAACTTCACTCAAATTCTTAGCACACTTATACATAAAATCTTAGTAATAACCCAAGCAAAGGATTAAGGAATTCAGAGAGGGAAGAGATGAGTTACAAGCAGTTGCAAAGTTCTTAGCAGAACGACTTGGTGTTGATGTCGAGGACATGCTACATCGGTTGTTGGGGAGAAGCAACAGGTGGGTCGTTGGAGAGGATCAGCAACATGGAGTCGTTGGAGAGCAGTTTGGTTGTGGACTTGGTGAAGATCAGCTTTCCATGCCCCTGGTCCGGAGAAGCGCACCACCAGGGGATCTTGCGTGGAGAATCAGACAGCCCGACGCCCAGTGCCTAGTCGAGGGCGCCGCCTGCCTCTGATCCTGCCTCCTTGATCTCTCTGTTGGTGTACTAAAGAACGGGGCCCTTAGTACCCTGACTTGTGCACCATACAACCGCGGACTCCGGATCGGCAAGACCCTGCCGGGCTGGATCTGGACGCCAAGCCTCTTCATACAAGGGGTCGAGCGAACCGGCAATCCCTCCTTGCTGGAGGACTCGACTGCTTACGCACCTGCCAAGGCCTCCGCCCGCCAAGCCATCGCGCCACGCCGTCGGCCTAGTTGTCCAATCGCTTAGGTGTCGAGCGGGCAGGCGGTTAGGTGGAGCTGGTCAGGGCGCATGGCAACTCTCGAGATTTATAGCAGAGCTTTAATGACACCCGTCCTACAGCTTGGCAAAGGAATAAGAGGTAGATGTGCGAACGACACAGAAGGAGAGGCAATCCTTGCCGAAAGACGTCGTGAGCGCGCCACCTCACAGCGCATTTAATGCGTCTGTCCTAGTCCGTCAGAGTTAGGTATTTCCCACTATCGCTGTTGCCAGCAGTTTTAGCAGAGGGATATACATTTTTTACTCCGTGTAAAGACCATTTTAGCCACTATGGTAGCCCCTTGGATTATAAAAGGAGGTCCATGGCTACCTTTAGAAAGGTCGACACTCCGTTCATTTACACGCGTAGCGACGCTCCCTGAGCATCCTTGCCGGGCTGCGACACTCCTGTACTGTGAACCCGAATAAACCACACCACACAGGACATAGGGTATTATGCTCCGGCGGCCTGAACCTGTCTAAACCCTCGTGTGCGCATGGTCCGGTGATTCTCTTTGCGCTAAAGGATCTCCCTTGCCGAACCACGGAAGGGGCCTTGCCGGCCCCATAGATCATCGTATCCCGACATCTTTGGTGCACCAGGTAGGGGGATTCCCTTTACGTGAACCTTCACCGACTCCTGCGCGTCGTCATCAACAACTTCTTCAACGACCATGCCTCCCAAGAAGACCAAGGGTGCAACAACGCCTGCTCCGTCCACGTCGTAGCTACCCTCACAAGTGGTCGCCAGCGACGCCGACGGAGGCGGTCCCAGATTCACCGCGCCAGTGAACAGAGCCACTACACCGCGTGGAGCTCCGCGAGCCACGATCCAGACCTCGCCGTCGTGGAGACGCGGAATGCACCTGCAGCGACCGGGGCTGACACCGCGGAAGCGGCGGCCATGGCGGCGGCTGTAGCAGCAGCAGCGGCGGCGACAGGACCTCCGCCGTGACCTTCACAAGACAACCACGACCAACACCCCCAGGGTGGCGACCCTCGGCGGCGCGTGGACAAGACCCCTGCATGTCCCTCTCAAGACACGCAGGGCCGAGCTTGACAGCAACCTCCTGGAGGGAATGAGCAGTGCACGACGACGCGGGGAGATGCTCCTCCTGGCACTGCCAGGAGTAAGAGCGCCACCCATGCCCAAGACTCCAGAGGAAGCTCTGGCACAAGCCCAGCTATTGTTGAACTTTCCTCCCGCAGCAGAGAAGATGGAGGACTGGAGAGCGACAATCCCGAGTTTGCTGAGTTCCGCGAACCACGACAGGCCGGAGGGAGCGGGCCCGTCGTGCGCCCGCCAGGCGGCTCCGGGGGCTCCCACCACCGGACGTGACGCTGGCGGGGCACACACGGTGCAGTCTCCCCCACAACATCAGCCACCTACCCGCCAGACCGACGTACAAGACGAGGTGTCATATGCCTCGGCAGATCCGCGGATGAACGAAGATCAATGCCATGTCTTGAAGGATAGATGCAAGGAGGACGCTCGCACCACCATCGAGGGGCGGCGTCAGACACGCCACCAGTCTGATGGACGCGCGGACCCAACCATCGACGCGCCTATGCCGGGGGTGCCCGGTAGCTTGCCCTACGAGGTAGGCTGCCCGACGTTCACCCACGAGCTACGGCAAGTCCGCTGGCCCTCCAGCAGACCCTTCAAGCCCGAGCTGCCCGACAAGTATGACGGCAAGATAAGCCCTTCAGAGTTCCTCGCCATCTACACCATCGCCGTACAAGCTGGAGGAGGGTGCGATGAGAAAGTATTCGATAATTACTTCCCGCTGGCGCTCAAGCCCAACGCGAGGAGTTGGTTGATGAACTTGCCGGAGGGATCCATCTCCTCTGGGGCGGATTTGTGTAACCAATTCGGTGGCGCATACCATGGAGGCCACAAGCTTCTAGGGTAGCCCAGCGACTTGCATGTGCTTCCCTAGAGAGAGGGCGAGTCACTCCACAAGTACATCCAGAGATTCAGCCGCGTACAACCCAACATCCCCGACATCCACCCTGCCACTGTGATCGCCATGTACCACATGAACGTGCGCAACCGGCAGATGCATGAGGAGATGAGCATCAATATGGTGTGGGATGTCGCTGAGCTATATGCTTTTGTCGGGGATATAACCCCGCGGTATAACCCACCCTAGTGGGCCAGGTCAATGTAATGGCGGCTCTGGAATTATACTCAAGATGGGCCGCGTTGTTGAAGACAAGGCAAGCACGGCGGTTACTAAGTAAGTCGCCGGGCGGCCCAAGCACGTGAATACGGTGGCTCAAGGCCCACAAGGCAGAAGACGCCAGAAGATTCCTTGCTTGAGAGGCAAGGCATGTTAGAGACATAGTAGGTTACGAGTTGTAATGCGACTCAGGCTCTGTTGTAAAGCCTAGGGTCTCGACCTGTATATAAAGGCGACTCCCTAGGGCTGAAAAGGTTAAGGGACAAACCCTCGAGAGCTTGGTTAGCGATTCCACACCCTTGTAATCGAGATCATCATCGTCAATACACACAAAGCAGGACGTAGGCTATTACCTCCATCAGAGGGGCCGAACCTGGGTAAACTCGTTTCTCGTTCCCGATCAACCCCTTTGAGTCGCCACCTAGCGGCGATGGCTTCACACCTAAGTCCTTTCACGAGGACATCTGCCGTGACAAAACCACGACAGTTGGCGCCCATGTAGGATCACTAGAAGTGTGTGCCTAGAGGGGGGGGGGGGGGGTGAATAGACTACTTGCAAGAAATAAAACCTAACCTTTTCCCAAGTTAATTGGTGGGCAGATTTTAGCAATTATAGCAAGTCTAGCACACCCTACACATGCAAGTCAACAAGCATGGCAGCGGAAAGTAAAGACATTGCACATGGAATTAAGGAGTTGAGATAGGGAGATCAAACACATGAGGGACAGGGAGATTTTTCCCGTGGTTCCGATAGGTGGTGCTATCGTACGTCCACGTTTATGGAGTCTTCAACCCACAGAGGGTAACGGTCGCGTGAGTCCATGGAGGGCTCCACCCATAAGGGTACATGAAGTAGCAACCTTCACTATGCCATAACGGCTTCCGTCCACGACGGACTAGCCTCACTATGGGTAGATCTTCACGAAGTAGGCGATCTCCTTGTCCGTACAAACTTCTTGGTTCAACTCCACAACATGAAGTAGGAGGCTCCCAAGCGACACCTAACCAATCTGGAAGGCACCACCTTCCAAAAGGTAATAGGCTCGGTAATGTCGATGAACTCCTTGCTCTTGTGCTTCAAGATGATAGACTCCTCAACACACAATCACTCTCTCACAGATTTTGCTTTGGTGGAAGAGATTGATTTGGTGGAAAGCAACTTGGGGAGGCTAGAGATCAAGATTCATATGGATGGAGTGGAATGGCTTGATCTCAACACATGAGTAGGTGGCTCTCTCTCAGAAAATTGGATGGGGCAAGTATGGAATAGTTCTGAGTGCTTCTTTTTCGAGTGGGTGGTGGTGAAGGGGTATATATAGGCATCCCCAAAAATCCAACCGTTACACCTAAAGTGACCAACTCGGTGACACTGAAGTATAAAATTCGGTGGTACCGAGTTGCTCCAAAGGTAGCAACTTTTGAATCTCGGTGAGACCGATACAAAGATTTCGGCAGTACCGATTAGGTGACCAACGGTCAGTTTCTACAACTCGGTGACGCCGATCCAAAATCTCGGAATTTCTGATTTTAAGAATCGAGGTAACAGAAAGTTGGCAAGCTGAACTCAGTGGCACCGAAGCAGAATCGGTTGCACCGAAAAGCTAGGGTTTGGCATGGGTCTGTGTGAGGTGGGAATCGGTGGGACCGAGTGGGAAAAATTGGTTGCACCGATTGTCGATAGGCTTGGATAGACTTTTGTGGAAGAGCTTGTGGGTGTTTTTGGTGACTATCACTTGTGCACGTGGAGCATATTGTTCACCAATAGTACCTTACCCCCTTTTAATAGTATTAGCTTTCCTATGGACTCAAGGTGATTTCTCACAAAGTAAAATGTAGAGTCCTCTTGCTTGAAGCTTTGCCAATGCTATTCCTTCTCCTTCTTCTTCTTGGGGATGCTCTTCACAATCCTTAGCCAACCTTCTCTGTGGACTTTATCTGAAACACACTAGATAAAAGTATTAGTCCAAGAGACAATGTATGTTGTCATGAATTGTCAAAACCACCAAGGGAGCATATTGTGCTTTCAATCTCCCCCTTTTTGGTAATTGATGACAACATACAATCAAAGCTTCGAATAAAGATATGCAAAGATATAATGAAGACTTTGAGAGACACATGACTAAAACTTGCCCCCCCTAGATGTGTGCAATCCTTTTAGAGAATAGTTTCTTTGGAATGCATGGACATACATATAGTAAAAGGGATATGATGAGTCATGTGTATTTGGCTATATGCATCACATATATATGAGTGAGGTGTATCCTTGTTCAAGACTTCACTCTTGCAAACAATATGTTCAAGAAGCAAGAGATCATCTTGATCAAAGATATGATGCATATACTTACCTTGAGTTCTTGAGCATTCTTGTAGTAGAGACACACTTGAGAAAACAATGTTAGGAAACACAAAAGTATTCTACTAATCAAAAAGCAATAGAGCTCAATAGTACCAAGATGTGGAGAACATATAGAAGATGATATTCCTTAAGATTGATATGTCTCC
Source organism: Elymus sibiricus (assembly GCA_039707655.1). Lineage (NCBI taxonomy): Eukaryota > Viridiplantae > Streptophyta > Magnoliopsida > Poales > Poaceae > Elymus > Elymus sibiricus. The sequence goes on from CM077669.1 coordinate 166,865,395, forward strand.
AAGAACATTTAGAACTTTCTCCCCTAGATATGAAATAGTAGGTCATCCTCTCCCCCTGAATCTTAGCATATAGATATTGGGATTGGATAGGGTGAGACAAGTATAAAGAGAATAACAAATAAGAGTATCAAATTAGAATAAGATTAGGTATGCTCTCTCTCCTTTGGGAAACAACGAAACTTCTCTCCCTACTTTGGTATTCTCCCCTTGTCTATGGAAGCATAAGCTTTGATATTCTCCCCCTTGATTAAATCTCCCCCTTTGCATTGAAGCATGTATCTCCCCCTTTGCATTTGAAGCTTTGGTATTTCTCCCCCTTTGGCATTAATTTCCAAAAAGGTCCATACACAGGGTTAGACACAGGGATCATGGAGTTAGAAGGGATCCTTGAGAACAAGGGTCATAGATGTAGGGTTCACAGAAAAGAATGAGGATCAAGAATAAAGTTTCTCCCCCTTTTTTTTAAATAAGGGATCATCGAAGAAATGGAGAATTGCTAACTTTAACACAGGATGGAAAAGATAGCAAAGTAGGTGGCTCCGAGGCAAATAAGTCGGTGGAACCGAGACATGTATTTGCAGCCTATCTGCATGATCGGTAGAACCGAGTCATTTGAATCGGAGGCTCTGAGGATATAACATAAACTTGGCAATGTTTTATAAACTTGCAAATGAGTTTGGAAAACATGTAACAAAATGTCAAAAAGGATCTTCAAAGGAAATACAAAAGACTTTTTACAAAGAAACATCAACTAGAGAAGATTTGAGTGGTTCCAAGAAATCTTGCAAATAATGATTGAACCAAACAAGATACTTAATCTAGATGATGGGCGGTGACTAGGTGACCTATATTAGAGTTTATTGACTTAAGGAGTCAAGCAAGAATACTTGATCATAGGTCATACTCATCGTTTAAGCTCAAAATGGGGTTACCATTTTTCGATTAAGCATTTTGATGTTTTCATATCACTTGAGTTGCTTTATCTCATGACTTGGAGTAAAGATTTTTCAAGGATATGAGTACTTACCTTTGAGTGATGTTGATGACGTGGCTTGTAGGTGAACTTGATGAGGATGCTCTAGGTTGATGAAGTTCATCTTTGAGTTGGGAGCAATCCTTGTTTGTTTTGGTTCTCTTTTCACCTACATGGGTTAGTCATGCAAGGAAGAACAAGATATATCCATTTGACATGATATCAATTGAGAATTAGTAAATGTGATCACATCAAATATATGTCAAGGATATGGTTGAGTTGTCTTCTTCCTTCCATCAACAAGAAGGGTTGTGGATACTTGGTCATGACAAGATTGCTTATGATTGGAGTTGTTGGCAATCTTGTGGAATGAAGTCCTTCCAAGTACCTACAAAAGGGTTAGATGCAATACAAGGGAGCATAGAATTCAAAGTCATATGAGATTCATGGTAGTGATAGCACGGAATGGTCAAGTAAGCTCATCCCCTTGCATGCATCCGAGTGAGCTTAGCTCAAGTTTGAAGCATCAATGATGTTCAACTCACTCCTCAAATGACAAAATACTTTCTCATCAAGTGGCTTAGTAAAGATATCGACCAATTGCTTGTTGGTACGAACATGCTTAAGATTAATATCTCCTTTGGCAACATGATCACGAATGAAATGATGTCGAACTTGAATATGCTTAGTTCGAGAATGTTGCACGGGATTATGACCAATCTTAATAGCACTTTAATTGTCACAAAGTAATGGAACATTTTTCACATGGATTCCATAATCCTTAAGCGTTTGTGTCATCCATAGTAATTGTGCACAACACGATCCGGCAGCAATATACTCAGCTTCGGCGGTAGATAGAGATACCGAATTTTGTTTCTTGGAGGACCAAGACACAAGAGATCTACCAAGAAATTGACATGTACCCAAGGTGGATTTTCTATCAACCGTCTCACTGGCATAGTCCGAATCGGAATAGCCAACAAGGTTAAAGGAAGATCCCTTGGGATACCAAATGCCAAAGTTTGGTGTTTGTATCAAGTATCTCACAATATGTTTCACGGCCAAAAGATGACACTCTTTAGGTGCAGCTTGATATCTAGCGCACATGCAAACACTAAGCATAATATCGGGACGGGAGGCACATAGATATAACAATGAACCAATCATAGATCGATAAACCTTTTGATCAACCGGTTCGTCCTCCTTGGTAAGATCAACATGTCCACTAGTAGGCATAGGAGTTTTCATACCTTTACACTCTTGCATGTTGAACTTCTTGATCAAGTGCTTGGTATACTTGGTTTGAGAGATGAAAGTTCCTTCTCTCATTTGCTTGATTTGCAAACCAAGGAAGAATTTCAGCTCACACATCATGGACATCTCATATTTCTCGGACATCAACCTTCCAAATTTTTCACTAAATTGTGGGTTAGTAGATCCAAAGATAATATCATCCACATAGATTTGGCACACGGATAATTCACCATTAACTCTTTTAGTGAATAAGGTTGTGTCAATTTTACCAATCTCAAAACCCTTTTCAATGAGAAACTTCGTTAAGCATTTATACCAAGCATGTGGGGCTTGCTTAAGACCATAAAGAGCTTTACGAAGCTTGTAAACATGATTAGGTTTCTTGGGATTTACAAAACCAGGGGGTTGTTTGACATAGACCTCGTCTTCAATCTCACCATTTAAAAAGGCACTTTTAATGTCCATTTGATAAAGCGTGATATCATGGTGATTAGCATAAGCAAGAAGAATGCGAATAGCTTCAAGTCTAGCGACGGGGGCATAGGTCTCACCGTAGTCCATACCTTCAACTTGCATGTATCCTTGGGGTACGAGACGCGCCTTGTTGCATACAACTTGACCGTATTCAACTTGCTTGTTCCAAAACACCCATTTGGTTCCGATGATGTTGTGCTCGTCCTTGGGCTTCTCCACGAGTATCCACACTTTGTTCCTCTCGAAGTTGTGAAGCTCTTCATGCATGGCGTTCACCCAATCCGGGTCTTCAAGAGCTTGTTCAACCTTCAAGGGTTCAATGCTAGAGATGAAAGAATAATGCTCACAAAAATTAGCTAAGCGAGTTTTAGAGCGAGTGATTCTCCCGGTTTGTATGTCACCGAAGATTTGGTTTAGAGGATGGTTCTTGGTCACTCTTGCTCGAACTCGGGGTAGCTTCGGCTTGTTGGATGGTGGAGCTTCTTTATCATAATCAGATCCTTCATCTTCGTTGTTGTTGAAGGTGTCGTTTCCTTGAGGTAGTGGTGAAGGAGGTTGTGGTGGATCTTCATGGTGTACTTCCTCCTCTTCATCTTGTCGTGTACCGCTTGTGGATGCCTCCATGTCGTGTTGAGGTTCACCTTGACGTGAAGTAGGGGCTTCCACTTGAGTTAATGAAGTACTTTCCTTCACCTGCATGGGACGAATCTTGCAGATGGACAAGTCTTGGATAGCTTCCGAAGGATCCTTATCTCCTACATCATTTGGCAATTGTTCAACTTGCGAACCATTAGATTCATCAAACTTCACATCTGCCGTCTCTTCAACTTTTCGAGTGAAGTTGTTGTAGACACGGTAAGTGTGAGAGTTCGATCCATAACCAAGTAGGAATCCTTCATGATATTTAGGAGCAAATTTAGTACGACGATGCTTATCAAGAATGTAGCACTTTGAGCCGAATACCCAAAAGTATCCAACTTGGGGTTTGTTACCGGTGAGTAGCTCGCATGCTGTTTTACCGAGAAGCTTGTGCAAGTAGAGTCGGTTAGTGGCATGACATGCTGTTTCCACGGCTTCTGCCCAAAAGTGTCTTGGCGTCTTGTATTCGTCAAGCATCGTTATTTTCATCTCAATAAGTGTCCGGTTCTTCCTCTCAACAACTCCATTTTGTTGAGGTGTGTACGTAGCCGAGAACTCATGTGAAACACCTTCTTCGTCAAGAAAGGTATCTACATGGGTGTTCTTGAACTCTGATCCGTTATCGCTCCGAACCTTCTTGATCTTCACCTCAAACTGATTTTGCGCTTTGCGAGCGAAGTTCTTGAAGATCTTTTGTACCTGCGACTTATCATCAAGAAAGAATTCCCACGTAAATCTAGAAAAATCATCAATTATGACTAGACCACAGGAATTTCCACCGAGGCTTTTGTAAGCATTGGGACCAAAAAGATCCATGTGAAGTAACTCGAGTGGTCTCCTAGTAGTCATGATATTTTTTACGGGATGACTTCCACCTACTTGCTTTCCATCTTGACAAGCACTACAAAGTCTATCTTTGTCAAAGATAACATCTTTAACACCAAGTATATGATCACCTTTGATAAGCTTGTCTAGATTACGCATGCCAACATGTCCTAGTCTTCTATGCCAAAGCCAACCTTTAGAAGATTTTGCAATAAGACAAGTACGAGGTTTGGATCTCTTAGTGAAATCGACAATATATAGATCACCTCTACGAAAACCGGTAAAGACCATGTTATGATTATCTTGACGAAACACTTGGCAATCTACTTTCGTGAATAGCACATTAAAATCAAAGTCGTCAAGTCTAGATACGGAAAGAAGATTGTAGCCAAGGGATTCAACAAGCATGATGTTTTGAATAGAGCTATCATGGGATATGGCCACCTTACCAAGACAGATACCTTACCCTTGGAGTTGTCTCCAAAAGTTACATACCTTCGCGATCCATGGTTTGGTGTGATGTCTTCAAACATGTCTCTATCTCCGGTCATATGATCGGTGCATCCACTATCGAAAATCCACTCTTTTCCTCCGGACATGTAATCCTTGAAGTTTGCCATGAGACTTAGATTCTTCATGATCTTCTCATGCTCGATGTCGAACAACTCATCTTCATCATAGTAGCTATGTTCCACATTGTCATCATCAAGTGGGAAATCCTCGTCATAAGAAATGAGAGATTCGTTAGGGTTGTGATCATGACAATGTTCAAGAATATGAATGCGAATGGCTTCTACAATGATGTTGTTGATAGTTATGACATCTCCTTTAGCATGCATGAGGTCTCTAAGCTCAAATAGTTAGTCATCAAACTTGGGATCACTAGGCATCATTCTATGAAAGAGAATAATTTTATGAAGAACTTCATCAAGATTACTTAATGAATAACTTGGACATCGTTTCTCCAAGTCATTCCACAAACTATAAGCACATTCAAAATTCTTCATTTGATTAAGCACAATTCTAGGCAATCCTCTAATGATAAGATTAATAGTTCTAAGATTGCATAGCATATCAATTTTCTCTTCATGTGTGGGATGTAAAGGATCAATGGGAGGTACATAGGGGTTCTTAACATACTTGCTCAAATGAAATTCATTGAATAGCTCAAGCATCTTATATTTCCATTGACTATAGTACTCCCCATCAAGGATAGGCACTCTACAACTCAAACTCTCCACACTAGACACATCCATCTTCCTCCACGGTGATGAAACTGATGCAATGGAGACCAATGCTCTGATACCACTTGTAGGATCACTAGAAGTGTGTGTCTAGAGGGGGGGGGGGTGAATAGACTACTTGCAAGAAATAAAACCTAACCTTTTCCCAAGTTAATTGGTGGGCAGATTTTAGCAATTATAGCAAGTCTAGCACACCCTACACATGCAAGTCAACAAGTATGGCAGCGGAAAGTAAAGACATTGCACATGGAATTAAGGAGTTGAGATAGGGAGATCAAACGCATGAGGGACACGAAGATTTTTCCCGTGGTTCCGATAGGTGGTGCTATCGTACGTCCACATTTATGGAGTCTTCAATCCACGGAGGGTAATGGTCGCGAGAGTCCACGGAGGGCTCCACCCATAAGGGTCCACGAAGTAGCAACCTTGACTATTCAATAACGACTTCCGTCCACGAAGGAAGGACTAGCCTCACTATGGGTAGATCTTCGCGAAGTAGGCGATCTCCTTGCCCGTACAAACTTCTTGGTTCAACTCCACAATACGAAGTAGGAGGCTCCCAAGCGACACCTAACCAATCTTGGAGGCACCACCCTCCAAAAGGCAATAGGCTCGGTAATGTCTATGAACTCCTTGCTCTTGTGCTTCAAGATGATAGACTCCTCAACACACAATCACTCTCTCACATATTTGGCTTTGGTGGAAGAGATTGATTTGGTGGAAAGCAACTTGGGGAGGCTAGACATCAAGATTCATATGGATGGAGTGGAATGGCTTGATCTCAACACATGAGTAGGTGGCTCTCTCTCAGAAAATTGGATGGGGCAAGTATGGAATAGTTCTGAGTGCTTCTCTTTCGAGTGGGTGGTGGTGAAGGGGTATATATAGGCATCCCCAAAAATCCAACCGTTACACCTAAAGTGACCAACTCGGTGACACTGAAGTATAAAACTCGGTGGTACCGAGTTGCTCCAAAGGTAGCAACTTTTGAATCTCGGTGAGACCGATACAAAGATTTCGGCAGTACCGATTAGGTGTCCAACGGTCAGTTTCCACAACTCGGTGACGCCGATCCAAAATCTCGGAATTTCCAATTTTAAGAATCGAGATAACAGAAAGTTGGCAAGCCGAACTCGGTGGCACCGAAGCAGAATCGGTTGCACCGAAAAGCTAGGGTTTGGCATGGGTCTGTGTGAGGTGGGAATCGGTGGGACTGAGTGGGAAAAATTGGTTGCACCAATTTTCATGATAGGCTTGGACAAACTTTTGTGGAAGAGCTTGTGGGTGTTTTTGGTGACTATCACTTTTGCACGTGGAGCATATTATTCACCAACAGTACCTTACCCCCTTTTAATAGTATTGGCTTTCCTATGGACTCAAGGTGATTTCTCATAAAGTAAAATGTAGAGTCCTCTTGCTTGAAGCTTTGCCAATGCTATTCCTTCTCCTTCTTCTTCTTGGGGATGCTCTTCACAATCCTTAGCCAACCTTCTCTGTGGACTTTATCTGAAACACACTAGATAAAAGTATTAGTCCAAGATACAATGTATGTTGTCATGAATTATCAAAACCACCAAGGGAGCATATTGTGTTTTCAGCCCACCATGGGGCACTCGCCCAGTGGAGTTGAGTTCTCGAACAGAACCTATCCAGGGTTCGGGAAATTCGCGGTTGGTCAGATGACCAAGAGCCGCCGCGACAAGATCTACATCGACGACCCAGCCTGGGGCGGCGAGGCCGACTCAATTGAACACCGGTACCGGGTCCCCTTTGGCAATATCGGAGCTACGGTTCCCGAGTCGGATATCTGCACCAACATCGACGAGCCGGCTCGGCGTGCCCGACGCGGACGGGATCAAGCCGGCCGGCGTCATGTTTTCGTCGGTTTCACCCAGGGAGTTTGCCTCCCGGATGAGTCGGCGGGCTGCAGGGACACCCTTGTCAACTCAGATGGCGAGTCTTCCATGGGAGAAACTGAGTCAATCTATCCTCTCTATGATGGTAGACTCGGGGGTTCGTTGGAGGTTGAAGACCCCGAGGAATTCCATGAGTCGCCTCGCCAAGTTGCTGTCTACATGGCAGGAACCGCGGCGGCTTAAAATCCGTCCGCAACTGGAGTGGTGGGTGGCTCTAGCGGGTCTGGCAAGACGACGGCTTAGGCCATGATGGATTTAATGGCTGAGGTTGCAAAGCTCATGGAGACTCCTGTTACCATGGAAAATCAGGAAGAGCGCAACACGGAGTTAGCCAAACTACGTGATCAGATGACCGAGGTACATAAGGAAATTGATGCTGAGAACGCCCAGATGGCGGAGTTACATGCTCGTATACATAATGAGTCAGAGCGCCTTAAGGCCGAGGCTTGGCAGTTAGGGCTTCAGAGAGATGCATCTGAGGCGGTTTACCAAAGGAGACGCCGGAGCCATCTGCCAACGAACCTCGAGCCGCGTCGACTTTTTAATACCTCTCACCAGACTCTGGGGGCTGGGCATCCGCTAGGAAATCGGCAGAATGGGCCGGCTCAGCCACCACCAACACACTCGCCGCCCCAACGTTTCTGGATGCCACGGGGCCACTTTTCCAACCCTGTTAACAATGTGCTAGAAGTGACCCGGAACCTGGAAGCACTACCTATTCATGGAAATACCCGTGTTGAGGTTGAGGCTAGGAACGCCATAGAGATGCTAAAAACAACGGTAGTGTAGCAAGCACATTATTCTTATAGCCGCGATCGGATGCACTACACCCCATATGCCAGCCACAACAAGAGTCGCCTTGTGGAGTCTCCGACTGTTTCTAGCAGTGGACGCAGGCAACAGCCTAAGGTTTCCCCGACCCGGCCTGTGCCATCAGGTGCCCAAGCGATTGTCGGTGCAGCCAGGGGCGCGCGACAGGCAGAGGCGGAAGCAGCAGCATGGGCGATTCAACAACTTCATCCTCAACCGGCGGCTGTGGGGGATGCGACAAACAGTAGGACGATTGGGATACCTTGCTTATCCCCGGCCCTCCGTGCCGAGCGTATGCCCAAAGACTTCAAGGGGCCTCGCAAGGTGCCAAATTACACGACTGATATTGAGCCGGCGGCTTGGATTGAAAGCTACGAGTTGGCAATGGATTTGTTGGATGTCAGTGATGCTGTATGCGCCAAGTACTTGACCATGATGCTGGAGGGACCGGCCCGAACATGGCTAAAGAATATGCCGCCCAATTCCATCACCATTGGTCAGAGCTTAAGGAGCGCTTCATCAAGAATTTTCAGGGAATGTGCAAGAAGCTAATGACGATAGTGGACCTTCAGCATTGCATCCAGCGTGTGGACGAGTCGGCCCATCATTGGACTCGCCGGGTCGCAAAAATCATACACTCATCAGATAGCATCACGGCGGCTCAAGCCATCCTGATCCTACAAAAGAACTGCCACTTTCAGCCGCTGGTCCAGAAGCTCGGGCGTCTCAAGCGAAAGGTACAAGACATGGGCGACTTAATGGATGTCCTCACTAGATACGCCGAATCAGACATCACGAAGGATCCCGGCTCAGATGAGGACAGGACTAGCAAAGGCAAGAAAGGCGAAGGTGGTAAAGGCCAGCATAATCACGGTGGCAACCAGAGGGCCCAGAATAACAATGGCAAACGGAAGCAGCCATATGGCGGGTCGGAGTTCGTTGCCAACACCAATATTGGCTTCAAAAACCAACGTTGTAATGGTCGTCCTGGAGGGACTTACAATGGGAATAAACCTCGTAATTACGAGGAGGCGCTCAAGGCACCGTGTCCCAAACATAGTACCCAGGATAAGCCGGCTACCCACTCATGGGAAAACTGTTACATCATGCAGGAATTCCGTAACCAAGCCTTCCAGAATCATCAAGGAGGCAACGGTGGAGGACACCCGAGTCAGCACGGTCCTGGCGGGTCACAGGGTGGCTCAAGAGGTGGTTTCCAGCATGAGGTAAATAATGGCAATGGACAGCATTCTGGCCAGGGTAATCAACATAATAACCAAGGTGGTTTCCAGAGTAATCCCAAGCAGTTGAATAGTGGGTAGTACCACTAGTACCTGAATTCTCAAATAATAATTCATATTGTCTGGAGAATTTACGAGAGGGATCATATACCTCCAAGGAGAAAACAACTCGGCCTTGGAGCATTGCTCACCTGCGGCCATATTATACTTAGAGCCACCGGCTCCTTTTGCTTTTTTGTAATCCCCCCCTGCAAATTCTGTACATACTTCTATATGTTTCAAATATAATAAAGCTGGCACACCCAAAACTCGGAGCTTCTGTCGTTTCAGCCTACAAATTGAGCATGAGTCTTTATTCTGAAACAATGGGCACTTGGGGGCTTCCAACTCACCGAGTTCAGCTTTCTCACCCTTGTGACCCGGCAAAAACGCCACAACAAATTGGGCATTTGGGGGCTTCCAACTCACCGAGTTCAGCTTTCTCACCCTCTTGACCCGGCAAAAAACGCCACATATGGTTAAACCTGCCAGTATGCTTGATGCAACTCCGATCAAGTGACCCCGTGTACTCTTGACAAGTCAATCCATTTTGGACAGTGAACTTATCAAGGTTAAAACATCGGCTTGAGTCCCGTGAGAGCCGGCATACAGAGAGCTAGGATAAACCATGGTTTATCATACCCGCTTCATGGAAGCAAGACTCGAGCCTCGAAAGCCGGTCTTTATGTCGAGCCTCGAAAGCCGGCATTTTTATCCTCTGTTATCACGTGCATACATCATCCTACATGGCATCATTGCATCATGCATCATACATACATATCTATATTTGTTTATGTTGCGGAAAGCCGGTCTTCAAAACCGGGTTACATCGTATACTTCTGCAGAGAAATAAATATTTTGGCCTGGTCCTCATCATTGGTTTATTATAACCAGGATTAAATGATTGGAGTTTCCAAACCAGCTCAGAAGAGCTGGTCTATCTTGCTGAGCCTCAAAAGCCAGTCTCTTCTTGCCGAGTCTCACTAGGCCGGCTTATTAACAATACTTTATATTGTTATAAAACTATTATTACTACCTCATAAATTTTGTAGGTACAATGTTGTTTTATTGCCGGCTCATACATGAGCATCTGGGTTATCAACCGTTGTCATATTATGACCGGTTCAATCATTATCTTCTTCAATATTATTCAAACAAGACTTGAGCTTCGAAAGCCAAGTTTCTTTGCCGGCTCATTCTGAACAGCCCGAGACCGACGCTCCAGAAGATTCCCGTTTCATTCTGTTGTTGTCGTGTGATTTATTTAGTTGTCGCTTTCGTCATCGCATCATTCGCATCATCCGCATTGCATCGGCACTCTGTTGCCATCATTTTTCAAACTTGCATCCGTTCATAGTTGTCGGTTCTCTCCGTTCTCGTCGACGACCGTTTTGAGACCAACCACACACGCACGCGCCTGCGGCATCGTCAAAATATTGTTTTTAAAAGCGCATATAAAATATTCTCGGAATGGGTCGAAAGTTGGTGTGCAATCTTATTTTATTGTAGGTAAACCGCCTACCAAATTTCGTCGCATTCGGAAGTCGTTTGAAACCCGAACGAACACCTGTAGAAGCACCGTCATCGGTTTAATTTCGGACGTTTTCAGTTTTGTAAAAACGTGTGCCATACCGCAAACCTCCCTCTCTTCTCAACCCAAGGCACTCCACACAGCTCACTAGCCCATCCTAGCCTAACCCCGTGACCGGAGCTGTCCGATCCCAATCGGAGGGTCCGAAAACGGGCTAAAACCCTCAACCCTAGCCCCCTTACTATAAATAGACGACCTCCCCTGCCCATTTTGGAAAAAACCCTAGCTCCCTCCTTGAAATCCATGCGCAGCTATCCATTAGCCGCCTCCTCCACCGCGCCTGTCTCCCTCCTTGCGCCAGGGCCCGCGAGACCCAGATCCGGACCGCCCGAGCTCATCTAGGTCCGGACGAGCCGCGCCGTCGTCCGCGGCCACGGGAAACCCCCGTGCCCGAGCTCGCCCGCTCCTCCCAAGCCACCAACGTCTCGCCGACCCCGCCGCCTTGTCGTTGCATCGGTCGGCCGCCGGAGCGCCGCCACCGACGAGCATGGCCAGGTCCCGCCGTCCCTTGCTCCTTTCCTTCCCCGGTTTCTCCCTCTCAATCTCTCATCTCTCCCCTTGTGTGGTTCTTCCCAGGAGCAACCGGCCATGGCCATGGAGTTCCAAGACCGCCATCGAAGCTCGACCTCGACCCGATCCAGTGGTCAGCGACCGGATCCGCCGCCTCCCATCGTCCCGCGCTCGTTTTTGTGCCGCCGGAGTGCGTCAAGGCCCGACCTCCTCCGCGCCTCCCCGCGTCCAGCCGCCACTCCATCAGCCTTGGATCTGACCAGATCCACCAGTGCAACCACTGCCCCGCTTGATCCCCGCGCCACCGCTGGATTTGGCAAAGCCGGTCCCCTACATCTCCAGGCGCCGTCGCTGGTCTCTGCCTCGACCAGGAACATGAGCGTAGCGAGAACTGCAGCGCTCGGTCGCCCGGGCCTCCCTCCAGCGCACCTGGGCCATAGCCGTGCCAAGCCCAGCCAGGTGCCACTCCCGCGCAAGGCCACGAGGCCCAGCCGCATCGCAAGGCCGAGCCAAGCGTGCCTCCTCCAGCCCAGCGCATCAGATCTGCTGGTCCACGAGGCCCAACTCGAGGTGACGCCCAGCCGCCTTATCCTTGCTCCAGTGCGTAGGATAGTATCTTGTGCCCGTGCACTCCTCTGCTATCATGTCCTTGCCTGTGTAGTTGGGCTTGGCCCGTGTATGTTTCTGCTATTTTGCGCTTAGTGCGGTATCTTGTTAAATTACGCTTAACTCTTTAGCCCATGTTATGTGCAGATTTGGCCCGCTTGTATTTTTTTCTTTGTCATGCGAATTTATCAATTAGTCACGGATTGATAGTTTTACAGAAAAACCCTCATGTTCATGCATTTAGTATCTCACAAACCATGCATCGGTTTAAAATGATTTATATATGTAAAATGTTCATAATTTTGTGTAGATTAATAATATCCAACTTTTAACCATGTTAAAAATGTTTAAACTTGCGGTTTGCATTAATTTGCGTAAATGCCATGCTAAAACTATTTATTTCATAACTAAATAACCGTAGGTCCGTTTAAAATGATCCACATATGTAACTTGACTAGAAAAACGTGTAGAATCTCATGTCACACTTTATACTGTTTAAAAACTATAAAATATGCTTAGGACAGATCTGGACCAAATTCCTAATTTGCATGTGGGGTCATTTTTGAAATACTATAAGTTGTTTCCGACCTCATTTAAGATTTCTATAGTGTAGTTTATTTATGCTTCACCTCCTGCCATGATAAACCACATTTAAACTTGCCATGTAAATAAATGAGAGTGAACTAAATGATTCGAACGTGGAGTTTCGTAAATATGCAACTCGTTGCATATTGAGCTTCACTTAATGCGTAGTGTTTTACTGTTGCATCTTGCCATGCCATGCCTTGTATATTTAAACTTGACATGCATCACCATTGCTTGTGCATCATGTCATGAATATGTTGTGGTGTTTACCGTGTCAATTGTTTGTTTCTGGATTGCTTCTTCTCGATAGAGTTCCGAAAGCATTCGGTGTGTGAGGATCCGTTCGACTACGTCCGTTCATCTACTTCACGGATTCGTTCTTCTTCCAAGCGGGATCTCAGGCAAGATGAACATTTCCCTGGATACCACTACTATCATTGCCATGCTAGTTGTCTCGTTTCTATCGCTATGTCTCGCTACCTACCACTTGTTTGTCAAGCCTCCCAAAATGCCATGATAAGCCTCTAACCCTCCACATCCCAGCAAACATTGTTTGGCTATGTTATCGCTTGCCCAGCCCTTCTTATAGCGTTGCTAGTTGCAGGTGCAAGTTGTTTCCATGTGTCAACATGGATATTTTTGAGATATCACAATATTATTGCTATTTAATTTAATGCACATATATACTTGGTAAAAGGTGGAATGCTTGGCCTTTTGCTCGGTGTTTTGTTCCACTTTTGCCGCCCTAGTTACTTTTGTACCGGTGTTATGTTCCATATTGAGTGCTCCTAACATGCTTGGGGTTGTTATGGGGACCCCCTTGATTTTCGTTTTGGGATAAAACTCTTCTGGCAAGGCCCAACATTGGTACCACATTTGCCTAATAACTAATAAAATTGCATAGGGACTTTCCGGACCCCGTGGATTAATCAACAACCCGGGCCAGTGCTCCTCATGAGTGTTGGTCCAACCCAGAGCAGCTTATTAACGCCGCACGGGGCAACTCGGTGATAGGCGTGGTAACCATCGCTCATCCGTCGTGTCCTGAGAACGAGATACGCGGCTCCTATCGGGTTTGTCGACACGTCGGGCGGCCTTGCTGGATTTGTTTTACCTTTCTCAAACATCTTGTGCACGGGATTTCAATGACACTTCGGGCTATCTCGAGGTTGAGATTTTCCATCGGAATTCCGCGAATACTACGGGTCATCGCGCGGTTGAGGAGTTCCAACGCAGCTTGTGGTTATTTGTGATGGATGAGTTGGAGCACCCCTGCAGGGTTAAATCTTTTTGAGAAGCCATGCCCGCGGTTATGTGGCAACTTGGAAATTTGTTTAACATCTGGTCATAGAAAACTTAAAGTAAACTCAAATAAAATACACCAACCGTGTGCGTAACCGTGACTGTCTCTACCAGTGAGTCCTGAACCGAGAGAGAACACAGTGGGGTTATGTTTGACCGTAAGTAGGTGTTCAGGATCACTTAGTGATCATTACTAGTTCACGACCGTTTATGCGTACATCACCCCCTTCTTATTCTTGTACTCGTAAGTTAGCCACTCAAATAAATGCTTAGTGCTTGCTGCAGCCTCACCACTTAACCATACCTCACCCATTAAGCTTTGCTAGTCTTGATACCTTGGGAATGAGATTGCTGAGTCCCTGTGGCTCACAGATTACTACAACAACAGTTGCAGGTACAGGTAAAGTGTTACCTTAACATGAGCGCGATGATTGTTCTATTTGGAGTTCTTCTTCTTCTTCTTCTTCTTCTTCATCGATCATAGTATGGGTTACAGGTCGGCAGCCTGGGATAGCAAGGATGGATGTCTTTTTTATCGTTTGGTTTCGCCCGTAGTCGGACCCTGCTCTTGTGTATGATGATTGAACATGTTGTTGTATTGATGTGATCTTGATGTAGCTTGTGGCGAGTGTAAGCCAATTCCATATACTCATCTCTTCTTTACATGTACTTGTAATGATATCCATTCTTGCAAAACGACGAGATGCGCTTCTATCCTTGTCGAGGCCCTCGAGCCAAAAGTAAGGATATGATCGCATCTTGGGCGTTAGAAGTTGGTATCAGAGCCTGTACCGACCTAGGAGCCCCCTTGATTGATCGAACTTGGCCGAGTTGAGTCTAGTGAAAAAACTATTTGGAGTCTAGTTTTATATCGGAGAGTAGGATTCTTTTTACTCCTCTTCTATGCTTTGGTGTGGAATCCTGACGTAGGAATTTTAATTCTACCCCTCTTCTCACTCAATTTTTTTTAGGATGACACGAGTATTTTGGAGCCTCTATGATGTCGATGTGACAGAATTATGTACTTGGTGCCTCCTGTTTCCGAGGAGTAGAGCTCCAAGGGAGTCATGACACATCATTATAGTTCAGTTTCCTTAGTACCTCAGGTCGCGGATGTTCGAAATTGCTCCAATACTATTCGTGGTGCGAAGAGTGTGGCGGCACCCAGTACTGGGGAGCGGGATCACATGTACTTCCATGTTTAGTATCGTTGTGATTACGAGGGTCTGAGATAGATGAATTTCCGAGGCCTCTGGTTGTGTGTTGACGGATGAGATACATTAGAGAGTAGTATTACTGCTAGGAGTTAAGTGATGGATTTACTCCGTATATCCGTGGCCCCGATTGCATAACCAAAGGATTTAGGGAGTTCTTAGGTGGGAGTTCAAGTAGTTATCTAGGTTTATCCTCCAACATATGATGATGTGAGGTTGGGATTCGACATCTAGTGGTTTGCTTGTTGACGATCTTTCTTACAGCGGTTCTTGTTGTGTCTTAAATAATCCTTGTGGCTTGCTACGATTCGGGGACGCTTCGTATATCGTGTGCACTGCCTTGTACACGAGGGCTACTGTAAGATCGAGCCCGTGCGAGCCTTACCACGAAAATATCGGACGAAATCTCTGTTATGTATTTGTTTCTGGCTTAATCCGCAAGCCTCATTCTTGTATTGTTGGAGTATGGTAATTCGAGTTGCTTTGATGTCAAGTGTTGATTTCATATCTTTTCTAAGCGGTGTTCTCATATTTCTATGGGAATGCTAGTCCTTTTGCTCAATGAAATTGTCATGTCAAATCTTATTCCTAACGGTGCGCGTCTTTTCAAGATAATTCAATCATATTTCAATATTTGCAAGATCTATCCTTATCCATCTGTGTAAAGTTTTCTTTGTTTTTCCCGCCCTCCCTCCCTTTTTTTTCAACAATTAAATTCTCATCCAAGTGCCTTTTCTATTCATGTGTTGCTTCC